>AP025064.1:17462430-17713456 GCA_036186865.1 Eustoma russellianum | reverse complement strand
TAGTAGAGAGAATGAGAGAAGAAAGTACTGCAGAAAATTTCACAAGTTTTCAAGAGTTTTTCTTGTATATGTTGAAGATAGCAAAGCCCAATATTTATAGGCTTTTTGGTTTTCAAAACACAGGTTTAACAGACCATTTTCTACAGTTTATTTCTCCCTAGGATCGGCCATGGACGTTCAATATGAAAGGAGATGTCATTTGGAGGAGAAGATGCATCTTTTGTGAACAGTCGGATCACATTAGGTGCCTAATGTCACTTCGAACGACTGTACAAAATGACATCTAACGACTGTACAAAATGACATAGGAGCTTCATGTGACATCGAACGACTGTACAAAATGACGTTAGGCGCTTCATGTGACATTGAACGACTGTACAAAATCACATTAGGCGCTTCATGTGACGTTGAACGCCTACATGAGGCGCTTCAAGTGTTCTGGAAGTGTTCCAGAACACTTCGAACGCCTACATTAGGCGCTTAAAGTGTTATGAACACCCCCATTCCCTTCCATTGTTCATAAAACACTCCAAACTTCATCCAATCTCCTATCAATAGATTACATAACATTATACAAGGTTGGATCACAAGATTTAAAGTACTTTTAAGTACTTTTTCCAACACTATGTTGATGTATACAGCATCCTTGTCGTACAGAAGGTCACCCAGCCCAGACATAGGAGCATAAAACAACTTCTCTTTGTCACGTAGTCCTTTTTTCTTTGCAGCTGATGGTAGAGGGCAAGGATCAGCCAACACAGTAATGTCAGCCAGAGAGTAGTCACCTACACCAGCAATATGAACCTACACAAATTATCGCTGCTGATGAGCAAGTGAAAAGTCAAATATAGAATCTAACAAACATGACCACAAACTGATAAGCCCGCTAGCTGTGAGGGCATAGTTTGAGTAAGAACTTCATATAGTCAATGTAACACAAAAAGGTCCACCACCACAGAAAGATCTTCAAGATGTCTTAGGTCGCTAAAGAAACCTTACCCCCCCACCAAAAAAAAGCACATTAACGGATGTGTGCTTCTTCAAAATCAGGCAGACCAACTAATTGCATCTACATATTCTTGTCAACCTATTTAAATGGTCAATATCGTCAAACTGAAGCAAAGCATTTTGACAGATCATCAAGTCAGCGAACCTTAATCTAGTTGAGCAGATTTCAGACACGCGAGAAAAAGCTGCTACTTCCAAATTTTGTGCAGGCAAATCTAGACTAAATTTTCTTAAAGAGACTATGTCTGGAAGTGGTTAAGCAATTTCTCTTGTAAAACTTCAATGAGAAAGAATTGCACCATTACAATAGGTCTCACCTTGCCCTACCTAAACTTTCTCCTTTCTATAATTCTCTTTCCGCTGCCAGTTCACTGCCTCTGTCCCTCTACTTCCTATTATTCCTGCAGCTTCTCTACTCTAGAACCGACAATGTCCTCCTTCTATGGCACCTCTGCCTGTAGAAATATAGAAGTGTAAATAAGAATAAAAAGGTGTATATTTGTAAAATAGGACAGAAAAGGAAATAGCCGTTAGGTTTCATATTTTTATTACCGTTGAACATTTTGTATATATAGGGACATCAGATACCCTATCGTTTAAGGTTGGATCTCTTTGATTCCAAACCAAAGTTATTCTCAGTACTGCTGAACTGCTTATCCATTATCTACCTTTACTTTATGAATTTCTATATGGTATCAGAGATATTGATCATCTCAATCTTCTCCTTCATTATATGATTTTAAATTGGGACAACAGAACTGTTCTTGGTCTTAAATCTGCAGTCTGTAAACTGCTAATCTGGGAAAGACGATAGTTGTTGAAGGAGAAGAGGATCGTGAATAAAGACACAGATCCAATAATGTTTTTCCACGTTGTTGTGTAATATTACGTGGAAGTTTTTTTGGCAGGCAAATCTGAAGAGAAAGTAATTTTTTATTGTTGATTGAGCTTCCTCAAGAAGCTTCGGCACACGACCCTAGAAAGTCTATTCCACTAAACGTTTTTTCTTGCATGTGACTCCTGCCACCCGTCCTTTTGCATGTGACTTGTATACATCAACTTTACAAATTTTTTGGCTTTATTTTACCGCCAGCTAATCTCTTCTTGTCTTTCTACGAATTCCAAAGCCACCATCAAAACTTGTGTACTTTTACTCCCTACTTTATCCTTCCCATTGTTTTCAAAAGTCATCTTCTTACAGTACCTACTTCTCCTCCTATTATTCATCCAACTTTCAAACAGAAAATTTATCTCCAACGCTTCCAGCTTCAATGTCTCTCCATCTGAAATAATATCATGTCTGAAACTCCCATCTCCTCCACCAGATCTCATCCTGCTACTGCAACTCCTTCTGAAGGAGGCGTTATCAATGAAGGCTCCACCTTAGGTCCTCCTCAACTGCCCAGTTCTCTTAAGGGCAACCCCATAATGATAACCAATCACAAACTTACTGGACAAAACTACCTCTCTTGGAGTAAAGCTGTAGAAATGTTCATTATTGTGATGGGAAAAGATGACTATTTATATGGTAATCTTCCAAGTCCAGCACCTACAAAAAGTGGCTATATACAATGAAGGTCTGAGAACTCCATGATAATGTCCTGGTTGATTAGATCGATGGTTCCGGAAGTACGGAATAATTTCATCCTCTACCCGACTGCTGCTGCTATTTGGAAGGCAGCAAGGGAGCTTTATTCAAAGAGGGACAATGTGTCTGAAATCTATGAACTAGAATTGTAGTTACATGAAATACTTCAAGGAGATCAAAATGTGAGTGAGTACTATTCTCATCTGACTCGACTGCGGCAGCAACTTGATGTTTTGAGACTCACAATTGGACATCTCCCGCGGATGATGCATCCTTCAGACGATATGTTGAAAAGAAAAGGGTGTTTAGGTTCTTGCAAGGGCTGAATAAAAATCTAGATGCGGTTAGGAGCAGGGTTCTGGGGATGAAACCGCTGCCAAACCTTAATGCAGCTTTCTCTGAGGTTAGAAAGGAGGAAAGCAGACTTAAAGTCATGATGGGTCCTTCTCTACACCCATCTCATGAGGGATCTGCGTTAGTTACCTCATATGTTCAAACTGGTCCAACTAAGTGCTCTTCAGGTAACTCTCAGTATGCATGTAATAATACCCAGCCTGGTTCTCAGGGAACAAATCTGGAAGGAGTTGGTATGAAAGCAAAACGAAACCAAGGGTACTCTGGAGGTCGTCACTCATACAAACACTCTCAAATATGTAAGTTTTGTAAGAAATCTGGTCATCTAGTGGACAACTGTTTTAAGTTGCAGCGAATCAAACAATCCCAATAGCAAAATAGTTCATCTCAAGGAAAGTTTTCTCTTTCGTGGGGGAACAGCAAGACATATATAGCAAATACAGCAGCAAGGGACTTTGAAACGCGGTTGTCTCAACAGGTTGAAGCCTTGCTGCAACTGTTGACCTAGCAACAACGGGCTGGAAATCCTTCTGATCGGCAAGAGTCAGGACAACCTGGCTCTAGTCAAGCAACTATGGCCATGTCAACAGGTACAAGTGTTAGTGTATGTGCCCTAGGCCATGATTTGGATATTTATGTTATACATTTATTATTAATAAAAGAGGTTTTATTATCATTATTGTTGATTAGTATGTTACACAATTTTGATATATGTCCATGATTCATTATTGTTATAGAGATAAAATAATTTATAATCAGTATGAGTATTGATTTGATAATCATGAGATGATTATGTGTATGGTGATACAAATCAATCTCATAGATACTTGTTAGAGAACAGTGTATTGGATAGACCCATCATGAGATTACTACATGGATTAGCGTCATAAGTAAATCTCATGATAGTCATGTTTTAATCCTTTTACTTGAGATTGTCATAGTTTCCAACATAAGGACTATTATATTTTGACATGATCAAACGTTATCCGTAACTGGATAATAATAAAGGTCATGATTGAATGTGATAGAAATTATGTGAAGGATATTGAGCAATCAAGATAGAATTTGTTCCTCTCTTTTGAGAGAGATATCTTTGGGCCTCTCGATTAGTGAGACTGTGAAATGCATGGCCGTGCTCAAATGAATTGATAGTGTGATCAATATCATTTGTTTTATCAGTCTACTTAGAGATCGAGTAATCATATGTTTGAACAATATAAGTATGACGCTGACCATGACTTATGTTCAAACTAGATATCGTGTGACAAATGGATTAATGCATGTGCTATTATTAGGCTAGTTGGACTGTACTCGTATTAATTGGATAGTCGTAATGCCTTGCTAGAGGCCAATTACGACTTGTTGGTTTAATAGAGATTTAATCAACTGCCAATTAATTGGGCCTATCGGGTCGCACACAAGAATGCGTATGGCTGAGATTAATAATATTAATAATATTAATATTGGATATTAATTATTATTATTATTATTGTCGTTTTTAATATAAATAATATTAATATTGGATATTAATTATTATTATTATTATTATTATTATTATTATTATTATTATTATTATTATTATTATTATTATTATTATTATTATTATTATTATTATTATTATTATTTTCGTTTATATATATATGTACTTATATAATCGGATAATAACAATAGAATCCGTATCTGATATGGATTTTGATTGATTTTATCTAATCCTAACAAAATCCGTATTTGGTACGGATTATGATAGGCATTAACCAATCCGATTTGGAATCGGATTTTGATATCTATATATATGTATATAGCATGGTGTATCTATATATATATGTATATAGCGGGTTCTCTCAGCTGCGCCGTTCAAGAGCTAGCACTCCGAGTGGAAACATTCGTGTGGATACCGACAGAGGGTGATCGTGTCATCGCACCTCCTACGTTCGCACGTTCTATGTCTGCAGATTTCGAATCTACAAAGGTATGGTTTTTGATTTCTTTCATCGAATTAAACAAACAACATGGATCCTTGGTAGGAAATCGAAGATCAAGTTTTGTTTTCCGCTGCGCGTTTTTGTAGTGATCTTGTCGGATTTCCTAACAACAAGGTCACGTGGCTCTGCATGTTCCTAGATTATTGACTCAGTAGCATCTGACCACATGACCTATAACTTAACTCTCTTTAGTTCCTATTTACCTTTTCCTATTTCAAAATCAGTGACAATTGCTAATAGAGTGAGTTTAAAGGTTTTGGGAAGGGGAACCGTATATCTCACTGATAAACTGATTTTATTTGATGTTTTATATGTACCTGGTCTAAATTTTAACCTGATGTCAATAAGTAAAGTAACATCTGATAATAACTGTTGGGCATTGTTCTCATCTTCTGAATGTCTCTTTCAGGAGAAACATTTGTGGAAGATGATTGGCAATGCTAGACAGTTGAATGGCTTATACACTTTTCGGTAGAAGAAAAACAGCCTGTTTTTGACGCGTTCTTGGACAAGAGAACATTATTTTGTGATAAGGCAGAAGAAAAACAGCCTATTTTTCGGAGGTTCTCAAGACTGAGACCTGTTGCATGTAGTAATTCAGTTCCTATATCTTGTACTGGGGCTAGAACTTTTGGGGTAGAAAATCTTATGTTGTGGCATAAGAGATTGGGACATCCTAATTTTGTGTATTTGAAGAAACCGATGCCTCAACTATTTTCTAATGGTGATCTTGGTCATTTAAAATGTTATACGTGCATTTTAGCAAAACAAACTAAGGCATGGTATTTGCCTAAACCGTATGAACCAAGTTGTCCATTTAACTTGATTCATTCGAACATTTGGGGACCATCTAGGATTGCCAATATAAATGGTGCTAGGTGGTTTATAACCTTTGTTGATGACCACACTAGGATAACTTGGGTGTATTTAATGAAAAGTAAAACGGAAGTAGGTCATATCATACGGATGTTTCTCACACTTGTTAAAACTCAGTTTGACATTATGGTCAAAGTAATTAGAAGTGATAATGGATCAGAATATTTAGATAAAGAAGTAAAGGACTATTTGACAAGCTTAGGTATTCATCATCAAACATCATGTGTATATACCCCTCAACAGAATGGAGTTGCAGAAAGGAAAAATAGACATCTTTTAGAGGTTGCTAGGGCTATTATGTTCTCTATGCATGTTCCAAAATTTTATTGGGGTGAGGCAATACTTACGGCTACCTATCTTATTAATCGCATGCCATCACGAGTAATGTCTTTCAAAACTCCTAAAGATCAGTTGTTAAGTACATACCCGAATACAAGACTAATGTCCACGTTACCATTTAAATTGTTTAGATGTGTTGTTTATGTTTATATCCAATCAACTATGCGTACGAAATTAGACAAGGATACACAACGGTGCATATTTATGGGATATTCAAGTACACAAAAAGGGTACAAATGCTATTGTCCATTGACTAAAAAGATGTATGTTTCACTTGATGTAGTATTTGATGGGCAAAAGTCTTTCTATTCCACAGATCCTCAGATTCTGCAAGTAACCACACTGATAATTATTGGAGTATTCTTGATGTCATTACTTGTGATCATGGCAGCTTTAAACCAGTTAATCAGGCAGAATTAGTAAGAAGCCAAGAAACACAAAACATTGATGGAGTAACAGGAGGCGTACTGGAAAGAGTGAACTTGCCCATCACCAAGGTCTACACAAGACGGTATAAAGAAAGTCAGGAACCAGGAAATATGGAAACCGAAGTAATAGGACAAGAAGGAGGAAGCACTGACATTGATAAATCTCCAGAGTTGCCTATTGCACTTAGGAAAGGGTTAAGAGAATGCACTAAACATCCACTTTACAATTTTCTTGCATATGATAGATTGAACTCATCACTTAGAGCTTTTACTTGTGCTTTAGATAAACAGTGGGTTCCAAATAACATTGAAGAAGCTCTTAGGCATCCAAATTGGAAAAAGGCTGTAGATGAAGAAATGAGGGCTCTAATTAAAAATGAGACTTGGGAGTTAGTCACTTTAAAACCTGGACTAAAAACTGTAGGTTGCAAGTGGGTGTTTTCAATCAAATACAACACAAATGGAACAATTAATAGGTATAAAGCATGACTAGTTGCTAAGGGCTTTACCCAAACATATGGAATAGATTATCTGGAAACTTTTGCTCCAGTTGCAAAATTAAATACAGCGAGGATTATTTTTTCAGTCGCCGTGAACTTAGATTGGTGTCTTTTACAATTGGATGTTAAAAATGCTTTCTTAAATGGTGATTTACAAGAGCTAGTGTATATGGACATACCTCCAGGATTTGGAAATAGTAAAAATAGTGGTAAAGTATGTAAATTGAAGAAATCATTGTATGGCTTGAAACAATCTCCACGAGCATGGTTTAAAAGGTTTACCACGATAGTCTTAAGTTTCGAATTTAAACAAACCCATAGTGATCATACCTTGTTTGTACGTTTTCTACTAATCAAACCATCACTATTCTCATTGTTTATGTAGATGATATAATTTTTACTGGAAATGATAATAATGGTATTAGTCTAATTAAAGAACAACTATCAAAAGAGTTTGAAGTTAATGATTTGGGGAACATAAGATACCTTTTTGGTATGGAAGTTTCAAGAAATAAAAATGAAATGTGCATATCTCAAAGAAAATATATTCTAGATCTGATCAAAGAAACAGGTATGCTTGGGTGCAAGCCAGCATCCACACATATGGAGCCAGGATGGAAACCAATGGAAGCTTGAGATATGACTCCTACAAACAGGTTACAATATCAGCAATTGGTGGGTAAGCTCATTTATTTATCACACACTCGTCCTGATATATGTTATGCTGTGAGTTTTGTTTCTCAATTTATGCATGCTCCTACTAATGAAAATTTAAAAGCTGCATTGAGAATCCTTAGGTACTTAAAGGCGGCACCCGGTCAAGGGTTGATATTCAGAAAGTGTCAAGACCGGGGTATTGTAGTCTATACAGATGCCGACTGGGCAGGCTCAAGGTCCGACATGCACTCTACCATAGGCTATGGTACATTCATATGGGGGAACTTAGTGACATGGCAGAGCAAGAAACAGACTACTGTGTAAAGAAGTAGTGCAGAAGCCGAATTGAGAGCACTTGCTTTGGGAATTTGTGAAGGGTTATGGTTGAAAAGAGTATTGGAAGGACTGCGCGTTGAAGCAACACTGCCCGTTCAGGTATTTTGTGACAATACGTCTGCAATAAGCATGGCTGAAAATCCTACCCAGCATGACAAATCTAAACACATTGATATTGATCGACACTTTATTCGCGAAAAGATTGAAGACAAGACCATTGATCTAAAATATGTTTCATCTACTGAACAAATTGCAGATGTATTCACTAAACTAGTATCCACATACACGTTTGTATCACTTATTGACAAGCTTGGTTGTATAAATATATACACCAAGCTTGAGGGGAAGTGTAGAAATATAGAAGCGTAAATAAGAATAAAAAGGTGTATATTTGTAAAATAGGACAGAAAAGGAAATAGCCGTTACGTTTCATATTTTTATTACCGTTGAACATTTTGTATATATAGGGACATCAGATACCCTATCGTTTAAGGTTGGATCTCTTTGATTCCAAACCAAAGTTATTCTCAGTACTGCTGAACTGCTTATCCATTATCTACATTTACTTTATGAATTTCTATACTGCCTAACATCCGCTAGTCCACAAAGTCTAAATCTGTGATTTACTCATCATCAAGGATTATAGTTTAGATTCGACTTATTATCATCGTCATCATCTGAAAGTGCAAGAAAGCAATGAGTTTATTTCACAAAAAACAAAACAAAAACTTGAGAAGATATTCATGCAGCTGCAATATCCATCTGCCATTTTGATGACACCGTATAAATCAACATCTGCTAAACGCATTAAAATTTTGGGTCAAACTCATGGTAAAGCTAAAATAGACTGCCAACCAGCGAAGTTCTCTAACTATCATTAGTCCAGCAATAACTTCAGTCCTCAAGGGAATCCTTTACGGCACGTCTGTTGCAAACATCCTCGTAGAACAGCAGTCAACCAAATCTTTTCTCCTCTTGAATGAGGAAAAAAAACCCCAAGAGGAAAGGGGAAAGGGTTTCTTATATCTCAATATCTAGCTTGTGACGAACTATTAGCGTTTCCTAAATATGTACCTTGGTTCCCTTCTTCAAATTGCAGCCGCGTAAATACCCATATAAAGTGACATTTCGGTCGCACTTTCTATCCACATGCACTATTTCTGGAGGAGTCACATCTTCAAATCGGTCTACCAACATATAAGGATGAGAAAGTCGCCAGGACAATGGCGGAAACTTCATAACAGAAATAAAGCGGGCAAGATTGTGGGTTTCACGTTTGGAGTACCTGCTCACCAGGATGGCAACCAAAGTTAGAAGTCCACTAATCAATTGATTATCAAACAAAAATTTAGATCCAAAGAAAGGTGAAAGCTTACTTTCCATGAATAAGCCCAGATAAATAGAATAGTTTAGCACCATCATATATCTCAGTCCAGAATCGGTGTTTGAGTCGTTGCTTTGTTTTCTTGAGTTTCTTCACATCCTTGAATTTGTCCAAGTGCGTAAGAACACCCATCACTTTAGGGAACCCGTGATTTTGCATTATGTTAAGGAATTCAAATGTCTCCTATAAAAGATGCCAACTTTGCTTCATAAGCACCAAAAAAAGCATACTCGTAGATGAAATATAATTCAGTAAATAAACTTGACACGTCTGTTAGAATATACGGTGACAATCATATCACAAAAAAGAGTAAAAAGGAGAAACAAAACCGTAAATGAATAAAAATATACGACCACAAAAAGGAAGGTTAGAATTGAAGTTAATTTAACATGCACTCAAAAAACGTGAAAACTCATCCAGCAAAAAGACATCTTATTGGAAGCTTGGAACTTGGTACATATCATTTATCTATCTCCAGCCTTGAGGGGAAAAGAGCTCTAAAAAACAAATGAGATTTGCAGCAAGGAAAAACTGGAGGACTGAGGTAAATTGCATCCATGTCAAGATATGCATTCTTCTGTGGGTTGCCTGTTGGGATCACCAATCCACTTAAGAGAAATTCGTTGATTGGGCCATCATTTCCCAATATCAATTCATACTGCGCATGAATGTCCCTACTATAAGAGAATTTGGACTTTCAACGTGGAACACTTGGATACAAACTGATGATCTTGTGTGGCAGGGATTATCCACCAGTTCCTAAATGATGAATGGATGTCCAAACTCCGCGGAGACTTAATTCTTTATCTTTTGACTCAATCAAATATTGGATTTGTCAAGGACTGAAACAGATGTCTAGAACACAAGGATAGGAGAGCATGCCAAGGCTCAGTAAATTATGGAACATACGAGACAACAACAACAACAATCATGCCCAGTATATCCAACGACATACGAGACTTGGTGTTAAAATTTGGAGACAAGGAAGAATAGAATTAAGTCTGTCTTTATCCATTAGAAAGGGCTTTTTTGAAGTTAAAATTTCATTTACAAAAGATGGTAGCTTGGGAAAGTAACAGCAAGCCTAGATTTATCAAAATAAATGTGGTTTAAAGGTGGCTTACAATGACTTGTCCAAACTCTACTGCCAACATGTATAAAAAGTTGCCAAAGAAGAACAACAAGCCTAACTTGTTTAAAACAGGTGGCCATGACACTGAAACCGAATATTACTGCCAACTTTTGTTCATAATCCAAAATGCCATAGATGACTATGCCTAAGTAGAGATAAAAATGAATAACAAAAGGGCCGGGAGATTGGGAGCTTTGGCATCAAGATAGTGCAAACTCTACAGAGTCTTTCACGTCTGACGTCAAAAGATCCAATATCCAAGTAGATTGCCCCGAACCAAAACAAACCAGCACAACAAGGCCTATTAGTAATGCGCAAGAGTACGTAGGAGTAGAAGAGACGCCAAATGACAAGTTCTAGCTCCTTCTGAGATTTTTTGAAATTCACTCCCGTAACCCAAGTGGACAAGTGGGCAACGTAGAAAGACTAGATGCAATGTTCATCATTGAAACTTCAAACCAGCAGGATAGAACATTCAATCCTTCCAGAGAAGTGCAGCAGAAAAAATTGAATATTAGGAAGGGAGCTGCAGATAGAAAAGGTTGCGGCAAAAGAATCCCCTTCAGAGTCAAACGACAATGTAAACCATAGAGCGGAATAGAAGTTTCAACCAAAAGAGTAGAGCCAAGCATGGTAGTGTTGAGTTTGTATTGAGAATCATCACTTGGAGCTGAAGCGTAAAAAAAGAGTCAAAAGAATGTGGTTGTTGACATTGTTAGTGTATGGTACCCTAGGCCATGATTTGGATATTTATGTAATATATTCATTATTAATAAAAGAGGTTTTATTATCATTATTGTTGGTTAGTATGTTACACAATTTTGATATATGTCCCTGATTCATTATTGTTATAGAGATAAAATAATTTATAATCAGTATGAGTATTGATTTGATAATCATGAGATGATTATGTGTATGGTGATACAAATCAATTTCATAGATACTTGTTAGAGAACAGTGTATTGGATAGACTCATCATGAGATTACTCATGGATTAGCGTCATAAGTAAATCTCATGATAGTCATGTTTTAATCCTTTGACTTGAGATTGTCATAGTTTCCAACATAAGGACTATTATATTTTGACATGATCAAATGTTATCCGTAACTGGATAATAATAAAGGTCATGATTGAATGTGATAGAAATTATGTAGAGAATATTGAAGAATCAAGATAGAATTTGTCCCTCTCTTTTTAGATAGATATCTTTGGGCCCCTCGATTAGTGAGACTGTGAAATGCATGGCCGTGCTCAAATGAATTGATAGTGTGATCAATATCATTTGTTTTATCAGTCTACTTAGAGATCGAGTAATCATATGTTTGAACAATATAAGTATGACGCTCACCATGACTTATGTTCAAACTAGATATCGTGTGACAAAGGGATTAATGCATGTGCTATTATTAGGCTAGTTGGACTGTACTCGTATTAATTGGGTAGTCGTAATGCCTTGCTAGAGGCCAATTACGACTTGTTGGTTTAATAGAGATTTAATCAACTGCCAATTAATTGGGCCTATCGGGTCACACACAAGAATGCGTATGGCTGAGATTAATAATATTAATAATATTAATATTGGATATTAATTATTATTATTATTATTGTCGTTTTTAATATTAATAATATTAATATTGGATATTAATTATTATTATTATTATTATTATTATTATTATTATTATTATTATTATTATTATTTTCGTTTATATATATATATATATATATATATATATATACACTTATATCATCAGATAATAACAATAGAATCCATATCTGATATGGATTTTGATTGATTTTATCTAATCCTAACAGAATTGGTATTTGGTACGGATTATGATAGCCATTAACCAATCCGATCTGGAATCGGATTTTGATATCTATCTATCTATATGTATATAGCATGGTGTGTCTCGCACACTACACCACACTACAGCAGAAAACGAAAAACAACAGAAAACCCTAGAGCCGTTTTTGGAGAAAAGCGAGTTCTCTCAGCCGCACCGTTCAAGAGCTAGCACTTCGGGCGGAAGCATTCGTGTGGATACCGACAAAGGGTGATCGTGTCATCGCACCTCCTACGTTCGTACGTTCTACGTCTGCAGATTTCGAATCTACAGAGGTATGGTTTTTGATTTCTTTCATCGAATTAAACGAACAACATGGATCCTTGGTAGGAAATTGGAGATCAAGTTTTGTTTTCCGCTGCGCGTTTTTGCAGTGATCTTGTCGGATTTCCTAACAGTGGTATCAAAGCCACTTGTTGATTTCGTTTAAATCGATTATATCATGCTTATGTGATTATATGTTTACTGTTTTTCGTATGGCATGATATGTATAAAACGCTAATTCGGATTTCATGTGATGAGAGAAGAATGGTGTTTTCCAATACGTTTCCATGAGATGATTTGTATATGGCAGAATTCGTTTGTCGTGTGATGATTAAAACGACTCTGTTTATATTAGATATAAACACACGATATGCCATGATATGTGTAAAACCATAATCAAATCTCATCTAATGAGGGCGGATTGGTGTTTTTCAAATCGTTTTTATGAGATGTTATAATTCGAGATTGTTATATGTGATATAATGTTTTCGTTTTTCATGTGATGATCAAAACGATTATGTTTTTATCGATATGAACAACCGATAATGATTTTGTAAGAGTTTATGCATATTCAAAACAGACAGATTATCAATTCGATTGTTGATTCTGTTTTCAGATTTCAAATGGCAGATTATCAATTCGATTGATGATTCTCTTTCGGATTTCGAATAGCAGATTATCAATTTGATAGATGATTCTATCTCGGGTTTCGAATGATAATTCTCGGTTCAATCGATGCTTCTATAAGGGCTTACATGTATTCAAAAAAGTAAGATCGTTAACTCACAGTTCAATCGATGCCTCTTTTCGATTTCGAATAGCGGGACCGCCGTATGCGTATGCCCTATAGTTCGTTACCGTTACGTTAAGAATGTCAATATATATTTATTTGTTATAATATGTTTGTGTAAGATATATTATAATTGTTGATGTCTTTGCATGGTGCATAGCATGGCCTTAGGACCTATGTGATTGACTTAGTCATATTTTATTTTGGGTTATTATGGCCTGCGTGCTGGTATAGTTTCTGTTGTATTTTATTATACAAGTAGTTAGGTTTTCTTTATTATTGTAATAAGTGAAGAATCAAGCTCCAAAGTGGTGATGGCGACACACACCAAGGACGAGTGGATTCCATGGAGATGGAGGCACGAGCTCAAGAGTAGAAGATATGTATCATTGCAAATGTTGTAATAGGAAGTCTTTCACATAGGGTTTCCTTTATGATCTTCATTTGGTCTCATGAAGATCATATTTAGTTTGGCCATGCTATGTCACGTTTACATATTTATCATTTTATATGAGATGCGTGGATGATAGATTGTATATAAGCATATAGGATGCTATGATATAATGATATGCAATGCAAGACATAAACTAAATTGAACCCTCATTAATAATTTAAGTCTTGATGCCATTCATGTCTTAAACACCTATTAAAACTGGGATTGTATTAAAGTAGGTATTGCCAAAGCAATGTGCTTTAAACATTCCTAGCTATGTAGGATGAGTAATAGTGCTACTCATATGTTTAAAATTGGTTAGACTTAATTGGGCTATCAAAACGGTTTTGGACTCAAGGCATTAGATGAAATCTAACATACAATGATATATGATGTTATTATTCCATAAATTCTAAGAGTTGCATGAGATGTAGTTGGTAAAGAAGTTACCTACCTAAATTACTTAATTTTAAGCGTCATGCCAAAGCTGAGTTTAGAATTAAGTCAAATATGGATATTAGCTCACTAAAATATTTCTTTTGAGGGTTATGTTTTAGTGGGAGTTTTATAAATTTTAACCTCATTATTAATAAAGTGTTACTTTGCATGTTTTGTAGATCATAAATGGCTGCTAATAACAATTCCACCTTATCATTGCGATCTATCCTTGAGAAGGAAAAACTGAAAGAATGTGAGACTAATTTTGTTGGCTGGTTTCGAAACTTGAGAATTGTTCTCAAGCAAGAAAAGAAGTCCTACATTCTTGATGACCCTGTCCCTGAACCCCCTACTGCTGATGCTTCTGTTGCTACTAGGAATAAGCATAAGAAGCATGTGGAAGATTCCAACGACATAGGATGTCTTATGTTGGCAACTATGTGTCCAGGACTTCAGAAGGACCTGGAACACTTAGAAGCTTATGAGATGAGTGTGCATCTCAAACAAGCTTTCCAACAACAGGCTAGGCAGGATAGGTTTGACACCGCTGTTGCACTTTTTGACTGTAAGATGTCTGAAGGTGAATCTGTTAGCGCTCATGTTTTGAAGATGAAGGGCTATATAGATCACCTTGCAAGACTTGGATATCCCCTGAGTTTGAAACTCGCTACGGATTTGATCCTACACTCTTTACCTAGCAGTTTCTCTCGGTTCGTCATGAACTACAATATGAATAATATGAAAAAGTCCATTCCTGAGCTACATAGTATGCTCAAAACTGCTGAGAGGAATATCAAAAAACCTACCCATGTATTGAGTGTCAATATCAAGCCAATGAAAAAGAAAGGTAAAGGCAAGGGTAAGCCCAAAGGTACAAAGGGTGCAAAAGGGTCCAAGGGTCAAATTAAGTCAAAACCTGGACCCAAGGCAACGGTTCCTAAGGAAGGAACTTGTTTCCATTGCAACAAGCGTGGGCATTGGAAAAGAAACTGTGACGTTTATTTGGATGAGTAGAAGAAGCTGAAGGGTAGTGCGACTACAACTTCAGGTATTTATGTTATAGAATTAATTTATCTACTTCTTCTTCATGGGTATTAGATACTGGATGTGGATCCCATATTTGTACAAATATGCAGGGGCTTAAAAGGAGTAGGATGCTGAAGTAGGATGCTGAAGAAAACTGACATTGACGCGTCCGCATGCGTACGCCCTATAGTTCGTTACGTGACATTAAGAATGTCAATATATATTTATTTGTTATAATATGTTTGTGTAAAATATATTATAATTGTTGATGTCTTTGCATGGTGCATAGCATGGCCTCAGGACCTATGTGATTGACTTAGTCATATTTCTGTTTTGGGTTATTATGGCCTGCGTGCCGCTGTAGTTTCTGTTGTATTTTATTATACAAGTAGTTAGGTTTTCTTTATTATTGTAATAAGTGAAGAATCAAGCTACCAAAGTGGTGATGGCGACACACACCAAGGATGAGTGGATTCCATGGAGATGGAGGCACGAGCTCAAGACAAGAAGATATGTATCATTGCAAATGTTGTAATAGGAAGTCTTTCACATAGGGTTTCCTTTATGATCTTCATTTGGTCTCATGAAGATCATATTTAGTTTGGCCATGCTATGTCACATTTACATATTTATCATTTTGTATGAGATGCGTGGATGATATATTATATATGCATATAGGATGCTACGATATAATGATATGCAATGCAAGACATAAACTAAGTTGAACCCTCATTAATAATTTAAGTCTTGATGCCATCCATGTCTTAAACACCTATTAAAACTGGGATTGTATTAAAGTAGGTATTGCCAAAGCAATGTGCTTTAAACATTCCTAGCTACGTAGGATGAGTAATAGTGCTACTCATATGTTTAAAATTGGTTAGACTTAATTGGGCTATCAAAACGGTTTTGGACACAAGGCATTAGATGAAATCTAACATACAATGATATATGATGTCATTATTCCATAAATTCTAAGAGTTGCATGAGATGTAATTGGTAAAGAAGTTACCTACCTAAATTACTTAATTTTAAGCGTCATGCCAAAGCTGAGTTTAGAATTAAGTCAAATATGGATCTTAACTCACTAAAATATTTCTTTTGAGGGTTATGTTTTAGTGGGAGTTTTATAAATTTTAACCTCATTATTAATAAAGTGTTACTTTGCATGTTTTGTAGATCATAAATGGCTGCTAATAACAATTCCACCTTATCGCTGCGATCAATCCTTGAGAAGGAAAAATTAAAAGAATGTGGGACTAATTTTGTTGATTGGTTTCGAAACTTGAGAATCGTTCTCAAGCAAGAAAAGAAGTCCTACATGCTCGATGACCCTGTCCCTGAACCCCCTCCTGCTGATGCTTCTGTTGCTGTTAAGAACAAGTATAAGAAGCATGTGGAAGATTCTAATGACATAGGATGTCTAATGTTGGCAACTATGTGTCCAGGACTTCAGAAAGACCTGGAACACTTAGAGGCTTATGAGATGAGTGTGCATCTCAAACAAGCATTCCAACAACAGGCCAGACAGGATAGGTTTGACACCGCTGTTGCACTTTTTGACTGTAAGATGTCTGAAGGTGAATATGTTAGCGCTCATGTTTTGAAGATGAAAGGCTATATAGATCACCTTGCAAGAGTTGGATATCCCCTGAGTTTGGAACTCGCCACGGATTTGATCCTACACTCTTTGCCTAGCAGTTTTTCTCAGTTTGTTATGAACTACAATATGAATAATATGGAAAAGTCCATTCCTGAGCTACACGGTATGCTCAAAACTGCTGAGGGGAATATCAAAAGGCCTACCCAAGTATTGAGTGTCAATATCAAGCCTATGAAAAAGAAAGGTAAAGGCAGGGGTAAGCCTAAAGGTGCGAATTGTGCAAAAGGGTCCAAGGGTCAAATTAAGCCGAAACCTGGTCCCAAGGAAAAAGTTCCTAAGGAAGGAACTTGTTTCCATTGCAACAAGCCTGGGCATTAGAAAAGAAATTGTGACGTTTATTTGGAAGAGTTGAAGAAGCTGAAGGGTAGTACGACTACATCTTCAGGTATTTATGTTATCGAAATTAATTTATCTACTTCTTCTTCCTGAGTATTAGATACTGGATGTGGATCCCATATTTGTACAAATATGCAGGGGCTCAAAAGGAGTAGGATGCTGAAGAAGGGCGAAGTGGACCTACGTGTTGGCAATAGAGCAAGTGTTGCTGCTGTAGCTGTAGGGACCTATGAGCTTGTCTTGCCCAATGGGCTTTTGTTAGTTTTAAACAATTGCTTTTATGTTCCTACTATGAGTAAGAATCTTATTTCAGTGTCTGTTTTGGATGATGAAGGTTATTCATTTTTAATTAAAAATAAGAAGTGTTCTATTTTTGATAAAAATGACTTGCTTTATTGTATTGCAAGTAGTTATAATGGCATTTATGTCCTTAAACTTGATGATTCCAATGACAGTAATATTTATAACATATCTTCAAAGAGAACTAAGCCAAATGAATTAAACCCTGCATATTTATGGCATTGTCGCCTTAGCCATATAAATGAGAAGCGCGTATCTAAACTCCATCAAGATGGATTATTAGATTCATTTGATTTTGAATCATTTGAAAATTGCGAGTCTTGTTTGCTTGGAAAGATGACAAAGACCCCCTTTACTGGACATAGTGATAGGGCTAATGACTTATTAGGCTTGGTGCATACAGATGTATGCGGCCCAATCAGCATTAGTGCCAGAGGAGGATTTCAGTATTTCATTACTTTTACTGATGATTTCAGTAGGTATGGCTATGTCTACCTAATGAAACATAAGCATGAGTCTTTTGAAATGTTTAGAACTTTTCAAAATGAAGTACAAAATCAACTTGGTGAGACAATTAAAACGCTTTGATCAGATCGAGGTGGTG
Source organism: Eustoma russellianum (assembly GCA_036186865.1). Lineage (NCBI taxonomy): Eukaryota > Viridiplantae > Streptophyta > Magnoliopsida > Gentianales > Gentianaceae > Eustoma > Eustoma russellianum. The sequence goes on along the minus strand of AP025064.1, from coordinate 17,695,173 downwards.
AATATTTGAGCCAAGAATTTGACCAACATCTAAGAAATTGTGGAATCGTTTCACAGTTGACACCTCCAGGAACTCCACAATGGAATGGTGTTTCTGAAAGGAGAAATCGAACTTTATTAGATATGGTTCGATCTATGATGGGTCGAGTAGATCTTCCTTTATCTTTTTGGGGTTATGCCTTGGAGACAGCTGCATTCATTTTGAACCGTGTACCATCTAAAGCGGTTGAAAAGACACCATATGAGATATGGACTGGTAAGAGACCCAATTTGTCTTTTCTTAAGATTTGGGGTTGTGAAGCTTATGTGAAACGATTAGTGTCAGATAAGCTATCTCCAAAGTCTATCAAATGTATTTTTGTGGGGTATCCTAAGGAAACTAAAGGGTACTATTTCTATATTCCCTCAGAGAACAAAGTGTTTGTTGCTCGAAATGGAGGCTTTTTGGAAAAGGAGTTTCTATCTAAGAGAACTAGTGGGAATATAGTACAACTTGAGGAAACTCAAGTTCCACAAGATATCATTGAACCGTCTTTAGAGACAATTTCAGAACCACAAACAGTTGTGGAGCCTGAAAATATAACACAAGTCCAACGCAGATCTGATAGGATACATCGTCAGTCAGAGAGATATGGATTTCTTGTGACTGATGATAGTGAAGCTATGCTCATAGATCAAGATGAGCCTACTACCTATCAGGAAGCTGTGTCAGGTCCAGATTCAGATAAATGGCTTGGAGCCATGAATTCTGAGATGCAGTCCATGTTTGATAACCAAGTTTGGTCTTTAATTGATCCTCCAGAGGGTATTAAGACTATTGGTTGCAAATGGGTTTTCAAGAAGAAAAATGACATGGATGGAAATGTGCAAACCTACAAAGCAAGGCTTGTGGCTAAAGGTTTCAAGCAAACTCATGGTATAGACTATGATGAAACCTTTTCACCAGTTGTTATGCTTAAGTCTATTCGAATTCTCCTTGACATTGCAGCATACTATGATTATGAGATATGGCAAATGGATGTCAAAACTGCTTTCCTTAATGGAAATTTACTCGAGGATGTGTACATGACACAACCTGAGGGTTTTGTAAATCCTGAGAATTCAAAGAAGGTTTGCAAGCTTCAAAGGTCCATCTACGGATTGAAGCAAGCATCTCGAAGCTGGAATCTTCGTTTTGATGAAACAGGTAAGAACTTTGGTTTCATCAAGAATGAAGATGAACCTTGTGTTTACAAGATGGTTAGTGGGAGTGCAGTAGTATTTCTGGTCTTATATGTGGATGACATATTGCTTATTGGGAATGATATCCCTACCCTGCAAATGTTTAAGGCTTGGTTAGGGAATTCATTCTCAATGAAAAACTTGGGTGAGGCTACCTATATCCTTGGTATCAAGATCTATAGAGATAGATCTAAACGGATAATAGGCTTGAGTCAAAGTACATACATAGATAAAATGTTGAAGAGGTTCAACATGCAAGAGTCCAAGAAAGGATTCCTGCCTATGTCTCATGGCATTCATCTTAGCAAGAATCAATGTCCTCGGACATCTAATGAGCGAGATCGAATGAATAAAATTCCTTATGCTTCTGCTATAGGATCGATCATGTATGCCATGTTATGTACTAGACCATATGTCTCATATCCATTGAGCACAACAAGTAGATATCAAGCTGACCCCGGTGAAGGTCACTGGACAGCTGTCAAGAATATTCTTAAGTACCTCAGAAGGACTAAAGATGTATTCTTGGTTTATGGAGGTTTGGATGACTAGTTAGTTGTAAATGGTTACACAGATGCTATTTCCAAACCGACATAGATGATTTCAGATCGCAGTCCGGTTTTGTATTCACATTGAATGGTGGAGCTGTTAGTTGGAAGAGTTCAAAACAAAGCACTGTGGCTGATTCTACAACAGAGGCTGAGTATATAGCAGCATCAGATGTAGCTAAAAAGAAGCAGTTTGGTTGAAGAAGTTCATCACTGAGCTAGGAGTGGTACCTAGCATTGCAAATCCTGTGGACATTTATTGCGACAACAATGGTGCCATAGCACAAGCAAAAAAGCCTAGGTCTCATCAGAGATCTAAACATATACTCAGACGCTACTATCTCATTCGAGACATCATCGATAGAGGAGATGTCAAGATATGCAAAGTTGACACAAACGATAACATAGCGGATCCATTGACTAAGCCTCTCTCACGGGTCAAGCATGATCAGCACACTAGATCTATGGGTCTCAGATATTTGTAGGCCTAGTGCAAGTGGGAGATTGTTAGTGTATGTGCCCTAGGCCATGATTTGGATATTTATGTTATACATTTATTATTAATAAAAGAGGTTTTATTATCATTATTGTTGGTTAGTATGTTACAAAATTTTGATATATGTCCCTGATTTATTATTGTTATAGAGATAAAATAATTTATAATCAGTATGATTATTGATTTGATAATCATGAGATGATTATGTGTATGGTGATACAAATCAATTTCATAGATACTTGTTAGAGAACAGTGTATTGGATAGACTCATCATGAGATTACTCATGGATTAGCGTCATAAGTAAATCTCATGATAGTCATGTTTTAATCCTTTGACTTGAGATTGTCATAGTTTCCAACATAAGGACTATTATATTTTGACATGATCAAACGTTATCCGTAACTGGATAATAATAAAGGTCATGATTGAATGTGATAGAAATTATGTAGAGGATATTGAAGAATCAAGATAGAATTTGTCCCTCTCTTTTTAGATAGATATCTTTGGGCCCCTCGATTAGTGAGACTGTGAAATGCATGGCCGTGCTCAAATGAATTGATAGTGTGATCAATATCATTTGTTTTATCAGTCTACTTAGAGATCGAGTAATCATATGTTTGAACAATATAAGTATGACGCTCACTATGACTTATGTTCAAACTAGATATCGTGTGACAAAGGGATTAATGCATGTGCTATTATTAGGCTAGTTGGACTGTACTCGTATTAATTGGGTAGTCGTAATGCCTTGCTAGAGGCCAATTACGACTTGTTAGTTTAATAGAGATTTAATCAACTGCCAATTAATTGGGCCTATCGGGTCACACACAAGAATGCGTATGGCTGAGATTAATAATATTAATAATATTAATATGGATATTAATTATTATTATTATTATTGCTTTTAATATTAATAATATTAATATTGGATATTAATTATAATTATTATGATTTTCGTTTTTTTGGTGATTATATATATATGTATATGCATTATCAGATAATAACGAGAGAATCCGTATCTGATATGGATTTTGAATATCCTAATAGAATCCCTATTTGATATGGATTTTGATTGGCATCAACTAATCCGATTGGGACTCGGATTTTGATGTCCATATATGTGTACATATATCTGTGTATCTCGTATAGAGAAGACAGACGAAAACTAACAGAATACGAAACCCTAGAATCGTTTTTGTGAAAAACCGAGTTCTTCAGCCGCGCCGTTTGAAAAGCTAGCACTCCGGGCGGAAGCGTTCGTGTGGATACCGACAGAGGATGTTCGTGATTTCGCACCTCTTCCATCTGCAGATTTCGAATCTACGGAGGTAATTTTTGATATCTTTTGTCGAATTGAACGAACAACATGGATCCTTGATAGGAAATCGGAGATCAAGTTTTGTTTTTCCGCTGCGCGTTTTGCAGTGATCTCGTTTGATTTCCTAACATCCACTGCTTCTGCAGCCTTAACATCCTTCCTAATAATTATCTTGCGTTTTACCTCAGGAACCTTCGGTTCCAACACCCCCTATGGATGCCATGGGTCATAACAAAATGAAGTGGATGTCACATTGCCAATGATTCTCTTGATAAAAAGGAAATATTGGTCTTTAATCCGTAACAGCCTCTTCCACATCAAAGAATCTATTATTTAGCCCTTACTTCCTAAACAGACTTATCATTTAAGATGTTAGTGTGGACCCACATGACACATAAACTATCCTTCTCCTTGCATATATTCCATATGTATTTCATTAAGTAGTCATTGTTTACACTTATCAAATCTACACATGGCTATCAACACAGAGTTAATGAGCTGACGTTTTCCATTATAGGACAGTTTTTTTGTTGCCCATCCAGCAATTCTGTTATGTACCCTTTCCAATATGAGCAGTTGGTGTAGGACAGTTTTCATGTTACCAAAGGAACACTTAGATATCTAATTGGTAGGGAGCCAATCTCCATTCCTAGGACTTCAGAAATTTCCATTTTTCTTGAGTTGGTAACGCCTGAAACAAATACTTCACTCTTCATCAGGTTAGGTTTAACACTAACATTTCAATAAAAGCATCTAGAGATTTTTTTTATAATTCTTACAGAGCCAAAATCTGCACTAGCAAGTAGATAAAGGTCATCTGCAAAAGTTAGGGAATATAGCTTCATTCTATCACATTCTAGGTGGTATTTGAACAGGGGATTTTTAGTTCTAGATTTTAGGAACTGTATGAAGCCCTCTATGACCAAGATGAATACATAGGGTGATAAAAAAATCACCATGTTTGAAACCTCTGGTGGAACTAAAGTTCCCATTGAGAGAACCATTGAGGTTTATGGAAAATGAGCCTGTGGAAATGCAAAGGCTAATCCAGTTCCGGAAAGTATCAGGAATGTTCATTAGTATTAGGATGTTTATTAGGTAAAACCAGTTGACAATATCAAAGGCCTTCATCATGCCTATTTAATAGCACAACTGGTAGGACCTCTAATTTTCATGTAGTTCTTTACAAGCTCATGCATAAGAAGAATATTATCATGTATTGAAATGCCCTTTATAAAAGCAAATTGGTTACCCTAAACCAAGGAAGGAACACCTTCATCCTATTGGCTAAGATCTTAGTGATGACTTTTGAGTTCAGTGATGACTTTTGAGCTTACATTGCAGCAGGAAATGAGTATAAATTTCTTCATTTGGATGGGGGCTTCTACCTCTGGAATGAGGGATATGCCAGTTGAGTTAATAGGGTAGTATATGAAGCTATTTATGAAGGAGTATCGTATGGCATCCATGAAATCCTGCCCACTACATCTCAGTTGGCTTTAAAAAAATGCTAAAGTAAACTCATCAGAACCAGGGACACTGTCAGCTTTCATTGAGAATAAGGCCTCTTTTATCTCCTTATGGGTGGACTAGGATATTAAGGAAGAGATCTAGGCCTCAGTCAATGACATGCCATTCCAAGTCTGGGCCTCAGTCCTGAGCTGGGGTTGGGTTCTGTGAAAAGGGATTAGAAGAAATCAATGACCATTGTTTTCACCTTGTCATAGCTATGAGCTTCATTCAACAATTCTCTACGAAGCTCTTCCTTATCTGGTACGCATAGCCGGTTTTGAAACCATAGACTTCCATCTTCTCTCAACTGAAAATCTCTTACTGGGCCCGTGTTCAACTTGTCACGAATTTCCTTCAGTGTCGCATCGTCATATTGAGCTCCTTTTATTCTGTCTACCAAATCCGGGGTTATAGATAAGGCTGTAAGAACATTCGCCATTGAATCCACAACATCGAGACCGAACTCCTCAATCTCTCGTTCCAAAGGAGACTGTCTAGCATGGCTAGACTTCCTGCTCAACGCATCTGCCACTCTATTGGCCTTACCAGGGTGATAGTTGATGGTTAGGTCATAATCCTTAAGTAACTCCAACCATCTCCTCTGTCTCATATTAAGCTCTTTCTATGAAAACAAATATTTCAGGCTTTTGTGGTCAGTGAACACGACGCACTTTTCTCCATATAAGTAGTGTCTCAAAATCTTAAGAGCGAACACTACTGCTGCGAGTTCCAAGTCATGCGTCGGGTAATTCTTTTCGTAAGGTTTCATTTGTCTCGAAGCATAAGAAATAACTCGCTCATTTTGCATCAGGACACAACTTACAAATAGAAAGTTAATTCACATCTGGTATATATATATCTACAATACAGCAATTGTAACTATATACATACCTAGTCCTTTCTTGGATGCATCACTATATATCACGAAGCCATCGGTGCCAGAGGGTTGCGCCAACACCAGGGCCGTGGTCAATCTCTTTTTGAGCTCGGAGAAGCTCTGCTCGCATTCTGCAGTCCACTCAAACATAGTTTTCTTCTGGGTAAGTCGGCTCAGTGTAACTGCAATTGTCGAAAATCCTTCTACAAACTTCCTATAGTAGCCTGCTAGGCCTAGGAAACTTCGGACTTCTGTCATGTTCGTGGGTCTTGGCCATTCAGTGATGGCTTCCACTTTCTTAGGATCTACTGAAATTCCATCCTCCGAAATCACGTGCCCAAGGAAAATCACACTCCTTGGCCAAAATTCACACTTGCTGAATTTGGCATACAGCTTCTGCTGTCTCAAGATCTCCAATACCTCTCTCAGATGCTCTAAGTGGGATTGTGCATCAGGGGAGTATACTAAAATGTCATCAATGAACACCACCACAAATCGATCTAGCTGCTCTCGGAACACGGTGTTCATTAAGTCCATAAAAGCTGGTGGGGCATTAGTCAGTCCAAAAGGCATCACCAAAAATTCATAATGCCCATATCGAGTACGGAAAGCGGTTTTAGGAACATCACTTGCTTTCACGAGCAACTGATAGTACCCCTGACGAAGATCGATCTTTGAGAACAATCGGGCACCCTTCAATTGATCAAATAAATCCTCGATCCTTGGCAGTGGGTATTTATTCTTGATGGTTATCTTGTTCAGCTCTCTGTAATCAATACACAATCTCAAGTTGCCATCCTTCTTCTTGACAAATAAAACAGGGGCTCCCCAAAGTGATACACTGGGTCGGGTTAACTTCTTGTCTAACAACTCCTATAGTTGACCCTTTAACTCCTTAAGTTCAGCTGGGGCCATCCTGTAAGGTGCCTTAGATATAGGCTCGGCTCCTGGGATCAAATTAATTTCAAACTCCACTTCTCTTGATGGGGGTACTCCAGGCAAATCATCTGGAAATACGTCTTTGAATTCGTTGATCATAAGGATCTGATCAATGGAGAGAATTTCTTGCTTAGCATCTATAGCATATACCATGAATCCCTCTGCTCCCTTTTGCAAAGCCTTGAAAGCTTTAACCGCCGTCAAATAAATTTTCTTGGGGGCCTTTGTCAGCTTGACATTTCCTTGCACCGTTACTTCATTCATCTCAGGATCCTTAATGGTTACTTGTTTAAGTCTGTAGTCAATGTTGGCATGATACTTAGTCAACCAATCCATGCCCAATATCACATCGAAATCTCGCATCGTGATTGGGACTAGTGTAGCAGAAAACACCTTCTCATCCAACTCCAACTCACAACCTTTGTACTGATGATGTGAAACCAGTACTTGATCACCAGCTGCCTGCACTCTGAAGGGGGTCTCAAGCCACTCGGGTAGACAATCAAGTCCTTTGGCGAATTTCTTAGATATAAACGAATGGCTTGCACCACTATCAAACAACACGTTCGCATTTTATTTACTAGAATAGCACCTATCAACAAAGAACATAGCACAGAAATCACATGTAAAGCAAATTTTAATTCCAACTTAAACAACTAAAATTTAACTTAAGTCATACCTGTCACGACATCGGTGTTCTCCTGCACCTCGGCATCCGTCATAACATGCACTCTGGCATTGGTCTTGGGCCTAGCTCTTTGTTGCTGCGATGGTCCGGCATCTCCCTGTTGTCTCTGCTTCCACTCGGGACAATCCTTGATTCTGTGGTCAGTCTTACCACACTTAAAGCATGCTCCCATCTTCTTCCAACACTCCCCTACATGATTTTTCTGGCAATAGAGACACACACCTGTCGCCTGTCGATCAGGCTGACTCTGCTGCGGTGTCCACTGAAATTGTCTTACCTGACCTCTCTGGGGAATTTTGACCCAACGTCCGGGTCTACCTCCACTCCTATCGTCTCGTGGCCTCTTGCCTGTTTCGTCACGAGCCTCTCTAGGCTGAGACATGCGGATATCACTTTCCACCCGATAACAAGCATCCAACATCTCAGCAAAGGTCTTTAAGCTGGATCCTGCTATAGCTGTCCGGATTCGGGAATTTAAACCTTGGTCGAACTTGAGCATCTTCATCCTGTTATTTTCCAACACCATGAGTGTGAATTTTCGCAAGGCGTGGAACCTGTCCGCATAATAGGAAATAGACATCCTGTCTTGCTCCAACTTATCAAACTGCCTCATCTTCTCCAGAATGGCAGTCTCAGGCACATAGTAATCCTTGTAAGCCTCGACAAACTGTCTCCACAAGATAGGGAGAGTCATCTTTGGAAGGATGCCATTCCACCAGGCATTGGCTCGGCCAGTCAACAAGGGCGTATCCACATCCACCTTATGTTCTTCAGGCACTTGTAACAGCCTGAAGCATTTCTCTACTTCCTCCAACCAGAATTCTACCACTTCTGGGTCTGTGGTCCCCTCGAAAGTTGGGGCATGCATCTTTCGTATTTCCCCAATATAGTAACGTATACCGTGTTGAGGGGGTGGTGGAGGACGTTGTTGCTGCTGCTGTGCAACTCCCTGCGCAATCACCGTTATAGCATCCATCAGGGCTTGGGGCATTACCATCTGCGGTGGTTGTGGGTTTTCGTTTCCATTGCCACCGTTTCCAGGGTTTTCTCTTCTAGGAGGCATCTTTCTGCAAGATCAGTTCCTATTAACATTCAGTAATTCAAAAGATAGTACTAAAGTCTCATATGTGTTACACGGAACGGAACTTGCATACGTTAAGGGAAGAACAAATAATCTAGTCTTTAATTAAGTTATATCGCACTCGCACACACCCAACCCAATTCATCTTATAAATAAGATCAGATACTTAGACCTATGGATCAACTTAAGGTCAAAATCATAGCTTAAGACTCTATATGACATAACCTAGGTCTCCGAGGTAGATCTGAAGCCTAGGCTCTGATACCACCTGTAGCGCCCCGGCTCGGACAGCGGACCCAAACCGATGCACCCGTCGTAGCCTACTGAGAGGACTACCAGACGTCATTACTCTCACATACACATCATCATTGACGTAAGAGAAATAAGCACAAAGACACTTATAAATTAAAATCTAAATCAATCAAATATATGTTCCCCAAAACATAAATGATCGAAACGGTTTATGGTCGCAACCATCTAATTCTCAAATGAATGAAAGAAAATTAAGATAATAAGAAACAGTCTATAACAGTTCCCAAGATAAGCTCTAAGCACCCCATTCAGCCCACTCGCCGTCGTGTTCTATGAAAATCATGTCATAACCGGACTCATCTGCAAGACAACGGGTAGAACCCTTAGCGAAAAATGCTAGACATGAGTGAATACAATTATCAAGGGGGAATTGGGACACATGTCCTGAATTATTCCAAAATTCGGATTTACTTGCATAATAAACAAAAAGAACGAGTAACAAGCAAATAAACAACGATTCACTTACATAACATTCATACCGGAACGAAACATATGATGCATGACGTTTCAAAGAATGCTCTACGCTACACAATTCCAGATGCTTATGCAATACTTTCCAAAACAGTGCAATGCATGCCACAATGTCCGGTCACATAACTTTATACTCTGTGATGGGCCACAGCTTGTCTTTATACATTGTGACACATCACAGCTTAACTCTATACCCTGTAATGTTCCACAGCTTGTTTTTATACCCTGTGTCACATTACAGCTCACTTTATACCCTGTAGTGGTTAGAGCTTGTCTTTATACCCTGTAACACACCACAGCTCATTTCACAAAACTTTATACCCTGTGCCAAAGCACGGCTCTTATCAAAACATAATGCAAATGCAAGTGCCATGATGCAAATATGCACATCCAACATACCATTCAATCACTCGAAGCTCGTCTCATTCACACATTTTAGCGTATCACTACATACTCAGGTCTACCTCACATAAACATTCATACTAGGGATACAAAGGAGGAAGTAGACACCCTCACACGTTCCATTTGAACCCTTTTCGAAAGCTCAAACGTTCATCCTTAACCCCTTAGATCATTCACACTGAAGTCCAACTCCAATACCTCACGAAGTCCTCAGTGTTGATTCACCATCTTAGGTTACGTTCCTAAACCTTACACTAACCTCAATCAGGTCCTAAGAAGCCTCTAGTGTCCCCAATTGGTCCTTTAGCTTCTCTTTTCCTTCTTCTATTTTCCCAAAAAACTGTATAGCTTCATCCCCTACATCGATCGATCGATGTCACATCATACCTTACATCGATCGATCGAAGTCCATCAGAATACTTTCTGCCTCACATCATACCCTACATCGATCAATCAAAGTGACTTCATACCCTCACATCGATCGATCGAAGTCCATCAGAATGCTTTTTGTCCCACATCAGTCTCTCAATCCCCCTACATCGATCGATCGATGTCACATCATACCCTACATCGATCGATCGATGTCTACGATTCCAGAAAAGAAACTCTGCGATTTCTGCAGAAACTGCAGAACCAAAACTCCAATCGATCCCAAACTTCATCCCAATCATCCTAGGCCTAATCCCTGCTATAATCTCATGCTTAAACTACAAATTGAACACTACACACATCCAAAACAAATATTCAAGCCTAGAACTCAAATATTTCAACCCTATCAAATTAAAGATCCCACCTTTCACCCTCAAACCCCACACAACAATGAAATCACAGCAAAAAGGGATTCAAGGGATAGGGATTTGCAGTAATCCATATAATCATCAACATTCACTAGATTTTCCAACATATGATGGCCAAAACATCGAAACTATAACACAGAATTGCACATAATTCATAAAAGGTAGTCAATGATAGAGTACTGCATGGTGATCCAATTTTGATACAAAAGTCGGGCCTTTTTTTCTTAACAAATCGTAAGAACTTATAAGAAAGTTACTTTCCTTTGATTACTGATAATCGGATTGGGAAACAAATGGAGGTTGGATCGATTCTTGAAGGCTATCTCCCTCACTGCTAGGTTATGAAAATCGTTGGGTTGAGGGAGGAGAAGGAGAGTCGATGGTTTCTTCTGAATGAATGGGAAAACTGACATTCTGTCAGTTTTTAACATGGGAAAGGGCAAAACTGGAATTTCTAAATTGTATTTTTACTTAAATCCTTTTCTTTAATTCTTAAACTCTAATATTTAATTCAATATTAATTGCTAGTTAATAGGCTATTAATTTCTTCAAATCTCTTCTCTTATTTAATTAGGTTCCGGAGGGTGCGGGGCATAACAGATACGATATGGGTGATTGTAGACATATTCACTAAATCGGAGCACCTTCTATCCATGTCTATTCAGGCGTCGTGGAGAGGTTGGTACAGATGTATATGGATGACATAGTGAGCCTTTATGGAGTATCGGTGAGTATTGTTTGCGACAGGGACCAGCGCTTCACCCCGAGATTCTGGACTGCGTTTTAGCATGCTATGGGCATGGAGATTCGGATGAGTATGGCATTTCACCCACAGACTGATGGGCAGACTGAGAGGACGATACAGACGCTTGAGGACATGTTACGTGCCTGTGTGTTGGATTTCTGGGTAGCTGGGATAGATCAGTGAAGTTGATGGAGTTTACGTATAATAACAGTTACCACAGCTCGATCAGGATGGCACCGTTCGAGGCATTGTATGGGTGAAAGTGTCGGTCACCGTTATATTGGGATGAGGTAAGAGAAAAGACGATTACCGAGCCAGAGTTAGTGGAGCAAACTAGAGATAAGCTTTGGTTGATATGCGAGAGGCTGAAGGCAGCCTAGGATTGCAGTAAGAGCTAGGCAGACTCGAGACGACGACCTAATGAGTTCAAGGCTAGCGAGAAGGTGTATCTGGGGTCTCATCGACAAAAAGGGTGAGGTATTTCGGAGTTAGAGGGAAGTTGAGTCCTCGTTTGATCGGCCTGTATGAGATATTGAGCAGATCGGATCTGTGGCGTATCGACTGGCACTGCCTCAATTATTATCGCAGATGCACAATGCATTCCATGTATCATAGCTATGGAGATAAGTGCATTACCCGACTCATGTTTTGGAGCATCAACAGTTGGAGATCCGAGATGATGCTTCCTATGACGAGGTTCCGATACGTATTCTAGACCGAAAGCTGCAGGTGTTGCGGAATAGGTTGATCCCGTTCGTGAAGGTACAGTGGAGCCATCATTCTGAACGGGAATCTAATTGGGAGCCAGAGCGGCAGATGAGGGAGCAGTACCCTTGACTTTTCAACTAAGGTACGTAAGTTTCGAGGCCGAAACTTTTTATAAGGGGGAATGTTACACCCTAACTCCCATTACGTACGGAAAAATTTTATATCGTCGTACTGCACTTGGTGTAATATGTGTTCTATGTGTGATCTATATTGAAATTTTTGACTTACTAAGTAGCCTAAAATGTGTAGGACTAATTAAATAGGATATAAAATAGGACACTAACTTTTATTTGAAATTAAATTAAAGAAATAGGAGTGTATGACATAGAAAATAAAGTGGACAAGAATTTTTACCCACCAAATACCCCCTAGACCGTCCCCCCACCTTACACAAGTGGAAGAATATTTTATATTCTTCTTCCATTATTAATTAGTTATCTTATACAATTTGGAAAAATTACAAGTGGACAAATTCTACCCACTTTCTTCCCACTAATTCTCATATTCTTCCAAAGTACCCCACTTCACTCCCCTCACCACACTTGACTGTCCACCTCTTTCGATGTAAGACAACATGTCTTAAATTTCATTTCTGTTCCATCACTTCACCTCTTACACACTTCTTCTCCATTCAACCGCAATTCATGCATGTCTTACACCCTTACACCTTTCTCTTCCCAAACCAAACACAATCATTAAACTCTTTCTTCTTCCCCCAATTCCTAACCACGGCTACACCAACAAAATGGGCAAGACCACTTCAAATTCCATTCACTTCTCATTTCATCAAACTTTTCTCAAGTAAAATCCTCCTCCTTCTCGTTACCCTCTTTCTCTCACTCAAGACAAAAGTTTCTCTTCCTCACTCACCCTTCCAAAACCATGAATTCCCTTGGCAAGAAGAAGCGAATTTCTTCAACTTTCAAGTGAAAAATCAAGCTTTCAAGTGTAGGAATCATCAAGGTAAGAATCACACCATTCCTTCTAAACATCTTTCCATCATCCATCTTCCAAAAAGGCTCAATCTTTCCCTCATTTTCCAACCTAGGCCGTGAGCTTCATAGAGGAGAAAGAAGAGTTTTCCTATGTTAGAAAAGAATGAAATTTCAAGCACCTCCAAAGATAAAATCTTTCTTAAGAATTGATTTTAGAATTTCCTTAGTGTTCATCCCTCCAAATGACCATTTCTTTTTCATTTATTGGCCTTTAGGCCATGTACTACCCAAAGGGAGAAAGAAGAAGGAATCTTTTTCATTTTAAGTCCAAATCCAAGAACAAGACAAGTATTCTTCTTGGTTTCTTCATGCATGTTCAAAAGTATAATATTTATGTTCATCTACAGGCATGGATAATGCATGCATTATGTTCAAGAAACTTTCTTCATATGACTATGTAAAAGGTGTTCTTGCGTGCTTCATATGTGAAGATTGGTGTAGGATTCTTGATTGTGTATTCACTTATTACCACGATGATATGAAAAAGTGTCATGCATGTGATGTTTAGGATATGTTTAGTCTTCATATGAAAATGCATGTTATATGTAGAAGATAAGAGAGCATGCATATCAACAACACCAACAACAACCGTACCCAGTATATCCTAAAAAGTGTTGGTTGCATGTTACACTTTCTTGAAAAAGTGTACTAAGAACCACAGTAGGTTTAGGTTATAACGGATAGTTGAGAGTGTTTAGCATGCGTGGGAATGGGTGTTTTAGGTTTGTAGGGGGTGTTGGGTCAGATTAGGCTTGTAAATTTGAAGGTTGGCAATTTCATACAAGAACAACTAATTGATAGCAAGTGCTCAGTCACAAATGAAATGATATGTGCACAAAGACCATAATTAACTAATAGCTTTGGTAGCAACAAGATTAATTGTAGACTAAGTGGCTTTGTAAGGCCATGACTTGTATTTTGTGAGGCTGAAATATACTATCATGCAAATTCCCTGAATGTTCAAGTTTCTTAAGAAAATATAAGAACTTCGATAGCAATTTTGATGACAAAATAGTAGGAAAATTATTTGTGCAAGGCAGCAACGGATGATCCAAGTCTTATGTTATCTTTGATGCAAAAGATGATCTCTTTATACAAATTGTAAACCCACGGATTTTGTGCAACCCAAGGCTATTTTGTTTATTTTTTTTGTAGCAAATAGTGATGGTAAAATAGTTTAGGAAAGATTGAACAAGTTAGAAAGGATGGAAATCGTATGGTAAGTTGGCTGCAAAGGAAGAATTCTTTTGTTTACAAACTCAACGCCATGGTTTTTGTGTGATACCAAGGCTGAGATTTTTTTTATACAAAAGAAATGAAATAATGTTTGGATGGGGAAGGAATGGAGGAGAAAAATAAGATTGGTGGTGAATACAAGAATGACACAAATACAAAATGATAAAGGATGAAAAGAGTGACCTGCCTCTAATACCAAATAGATGCGAGCATAAGAAGGATCCCAGTCTTTTATCCAAGCTTCTCCTCCTACGATGGTGCACAAAAGGGCCAAGCTCCTCCTTACTTCCAATGTCTTTAGATAGGCTGATATGAGCAATTCCAGCACCTTGAAGTAGGCGTTGGCTAGGCAAGAATACTCCGTCCTAGGTGGATATCTTCTTGGATTTGGCACACCACCCTCAAGTATGCTCAAGCTTGAAAGTTGTTAGTCTTGATTTTAGAGAGAAACCAGGAAAGCAAGGCATTTTCTAAAGAGAAAACTAAATAAAATTTCATTCAAAAATTTTGAAATGTTCAAGGCATTTTCAGCCTTTAAATAAGAACAACAACCAGCCTAATATCTATCCTAGACAAGAATATTGTGAAAGACAAATCTTTTGATCATAAGACCTTTGTTACAATCGTTTTTAGATAGAATAAAATGGTCAACAAGTCTGGTCTCCAAAGGCTGAATTCTAGGCTCATATCACTCCATTGGTTGACTGATCTTTTCCCACAGATAGAAGCCGAATCTGATAAAGATTCCTTCTTGAGTTTTTTAGTTCACGATATGAACTTGGAGTTTTGCTTTAGAATGGCTCAATTTGGAGCTCGTATGACTAAGTTATGCATCCACAAACTTTATGTAATTTTTATCACTTTTCAGCACACTTTGTCTAGAACTTCCTCCAAGCTATAGACGGCATACACACGGGTTTAGCACCTCGAACAGCACTTAAAAAGAAAATAAAACATAATAAGCATCAAACAAATATTGGAAGAAATAAGGAAAGCAAATGCAACAAACCACACACACCTAAGGCAAGACAAATGATCAATGAGTGGGTTCAATGAAATGAACCCGATGAACTTTAGGTTCACCTTACATATGCCTAGACAAGAACGAGCCAACATCAAAACCAAGTTGTTTCGTTGTACTTCTTGTTACATGACCTTTAGGTGGCACAACTTTGTGGCTAGGACCTTGGACCGCATCAATCCGGCATGTAAATGCATCAATTGCATTAATTTATGGTTAGAAAATACGTAGTAACTACATCAATTACAAGCAAGCCAAATCTATGTCCCAACCACATGGCCTTAACGCACCTTTGCCTGTCCCTGACTAACCTTGGATAGACCTTTCTATGGACTTTATCTTAGGTTTACTAAGGTCTAGGGCTAGAAGAGATTGTGTGTTTGTTGTGGTGGATAGGTTCTCTCAGATGGCTCATTTCTTTGCATGTAAGAAAGTTGATGATGCCACTCACATAGCTGATTGTATTTTGAAGAGATTGTTAGGTTGCATAGCATGCCTAAGGCCATAGTGAGTGATAAAGACACTAAGTTCCTTAGCCATTTTTGGCGTGTTTTGTGGGGTAAGCTGGGCACTAGACTGTTATTTCTATTACTGCTTACTCACAAACCGATGGCCAAACTGAGATTGTCAATAGAACCTTGTGTCAACTCTTGTCTGCCATCATTCAGAGGAACTTAAAGAATTGGAGGATTGTTTACCATTCATTGACTTTGCATATAATAGAAGTGTTTATCATGGTACATTGCATAGTCCTTCTGAGGTTGTGTATGGATTTAATCCCTTATCACCCTTTGATTTGATTCCTATCCTAATGAATGAACGAGCTATTCTTGATGGTAAACAAAAATCTAGAATGATAAAGGAAATGCATGAAAAAGTTAAATCCCAATTGAAAGAAACGAACAAAGCTTATGCTAGGGGAGGTAATAGGCATCGTAAGCAGATTTCATTTGAGCCAGGAGATCTAGTTTGGTTGCATCTAAGGAAAGAAAGGTTTAATAAGCAGAAGAAATCTAAATTGATGCTACGAGGAGATGGTCCATTTAGTGTCCTTGAGCCTATTGGTGAGAACGCTTATGTTCTTGATCTTCTTGACAGGTATGGTTCCCTTTCCTCTACACTTAATGTTGCTGACCTCATCCCCTTCAATTATGATCATGTTGATTTGAGGATAAATCCTTTTTCGGAGGGGAGATTGATTTAGTCCAAGGTTCCCATCACGAGGATGTACCACCTAAAGGTTCTATAACAAGAAGTAAAGCCAAACAACTTGGTTTTGATGTTGGATCCTTCTTGTCTAGGCATGTGCGAGATGAACCTAAGGTTCATTGGGTTCATTTAATTGAACTCACTCATTGATCGTTTGTCTTGCTTTTTGGTGTGCGTGGTGTGTTGCATTTGCTATCCTTATTTCTTCCTTTATTGGTTTGATGCTTGTTATGTTTTATTTGGTTTGTAGGGGTTGTTGGATGTGCTAAACCCGTGTTTAAGTTGTGTATAGCTTAGAGGAAGTTCTAGAAAAAGTGTGCTGAAAAGAGATGAAAATTGCATAAACTTTATGGATGCATAACTCAGTCATATGAGCGCCAAATTGAGTAATTACAAAGCCAAACATCAAGTTCAGATCGTGAATAAAAAACTCAAGAAGGGCTCAATATCACATCGGCTTCTATCCACTAGAAAAGATCATTCAACCAATGAAGTGATATCAACATGGAATTCAGCCTTTTGACCAGCCTTTGGAGACCAAACTTCTTGACCATTTTACTTTGCTTAATAATAGTTGTCATAAACGTGTTATGACCAGAAAATTCGTCTTTCGTTATATTCTTTTCTAGATAGATATTATGTTGGTTGTTGTTCTAATTTAAAGGTTGAAAATGCCTTAAGCATTTCAGAATTGTTGAATGAAATTTTTATTCAGTTTTCTCTTTAGAAAACTCCTTGCTTTCTTGGTTTCTCTCAAAATTAAAGAATAAAAACTTTCAAGGTTGGGCATACTTGAGGGTGGTGTGCCAAATCCAAGAAGATAGCAACCTATGAGGGAGTATTCTTGCCTAGCCATTGCCTACTTCAAGGTTCTGGAATCGCTCATTTCAGACTATCTAAAGGCATTGGAGCAAGGAGGAGCTTGGCCCCTTAGTGCCTAACCCATTGTTGGAGGAGAAGCTTGGATAAAGGAGTGGGATCCTTCTTGTGCTTGCATCAGGATGTAACCCATTCAATATGTACCCATGTGCTATCTGGTCATGTGTAAGTTATACTCACATTTGATAGCTATGTATTAGTTGATCACTATGCTGAGGCAGCCTGTTGCCCACGTACATAAGGACTTCTATATGGGTCACATCCTTCAGATTTTTTGCTACACTGTTTAATGTAACATTTTCATTTTGACCAAAAACAAAGAAAGAGCTCTCAGTGGTCAATTAAGTGGACGAGTATAGAGAGAGAAACTATTGACTTCTCTCCAGAAGTTCAACTTGTCTTGGCGGATGCACACACAAAGCTCCTTCCTCCCTTGCAAAATCACTTCTTAGAACATCTTCTTGTTGTTTTTATTGTTAGTTCACCATAGATTCACCCTATAATTCTTCATTTTGGCCCAACAAGGGTAAGGTCCATGGTTACAAGAGAAGCCATGTTAAACAAGAAGAAGATTACCAAATCTAGTAGTCTTCATTCCTCATGCTCTAATAAAAGTGGCCTTTGCTCCAAAGCCACGGGAAGGAAAATGAAAAATTTCATGGTTCACCAAGGATATGAGGATGCTGAGTTTGAGGTTCTTTCCTCATGTGAAGAAGCCGATGAACACGACAAATTCTCCTTTCATTGCAGCACCCAAGGAGAGCTTTCACACATAAAGGTTCCTAACCAAAAGGCAATGGATGATGCGGATGAAGAGCCTATTGATGTGGTGCCACAACCCCCTGCTCCGTAGAAAAACCTTGAAAAGATGGCCTGAAAATCCCCTTGCAGGTAGCCTAGAAAGGTTTGGAAATTTCCTCTCTTGGCCCGAAGTTTTGTTCAACGGACAAAGACTACCAAGAGATCACGTGTTTTGGTAGCCTGCCAGTGGCCAAATTAGCATGACCTTCAAGCCAACAGCCATGCATCAGTTCCCCAAAAAGTAAATACAGTCTACCTACAAACGTGTCAGGGACGCCTGACGTCAACTCTGCCAGTGCTGCCAAGTATCTTTTAGGGCAGACTTTGATTTGGCGCGCCACGCGCCAGAGAGCTGGTTGGCATGCCAACAACAACAACCAACACACTTAGCAGACCCATCACTTAGCTGCCAAGGACACAACCCACCTTAGAGGATGCAATTCAAGGAGCCCTAAACATACAAACTTCACAAACAAGGGCCTTGAACATATAAACTCCATAAACAAGAAGCTTTTGCACAAATAGAATATGTAAAGTAAAGAGCTTCTCGTTCAAACAAGTACAAGATGAGCCAAGGAATGTAGATGCATGATTTTTCTATGTTTATTTAGGCTATTATCTTATTTTCCAAGTGTTTCAATGCATATTATAAGATGTAAGGGTTGGTGGGAGGGCAGGATGGTCATTTCATGCATTGTCGTCATAATATCGAGTCTAGCTGTTTACATTGTCTTTGTTTTGGTCTAGAATATTTTATAGAGTCTTTTAATATGTGCTTATAGTGCTAATGACCGTTTTTGAGTGTTTTCTTAGGTGATAAGGCTAAATAAGGAAAGTGGCTTGGAGAATCCCTATTTTTCAGCAAGGCAGCCGGACACTGTTTAATATTTTGGATTCATAGGTCGGAGTACAGGTTCAAATGGGTTCAAACAACTTGGAGGCGTTAGAAAACTTAATTTGGGACGATTTACATATTTTTCACTTTTCCTAATTCGGGCTACAAGGTGGACCGAAATCAGATGGAAGATGGGAGTCCATATTAGAAAGTACTGAAGCCCACTTGATGTATACATGATCTTTGGAAGGCCATATCTCTTTGAACAAAAGTCCAAATGAGGTGATGAAAAAGCCCAAATTCATTGGCATTTCCTACGCTACAACTTTGATGATGAGTGCAAACCCTAATTCGGCATCTAGGAGAAGGTAGAAATCAATAATTGACAGGGTGTAATTCAAGTGCGAGATTTTAGGAATTTGAGTTATGTAATCTTCTTTGACTAGCTTTGGCTTATCTTTTATGTAAATTTGATTTAGATTGATAGATAGTGATCTGAGGGCTTTGATTGATTAGTTATTTTTTAGGAATAGCAAAATATAGCTTTACATTATGTAAAGAAACGACAGAACACAAAATTCAGTTTTTCAGAATCTCAATTTCAGAATTCCAAACTTTTGGCAGCTTTGTGCTTCCTCTACACTTGTGTTTTCCCTTTAGTTTTCACAAATTAAAATCAAGGCTAGATCCAATCAAGGTTTGAGCAAACCTAGTTGGTGAATCACAATCCAAAGATACAGAACAACGTGTTGGGTTGGGAGATTCAAATTGCTCGACGTAGACGTTGTTGACATCTCTTGTCCAAGAAGGTGGTGCTTGTGCCATTGTCCCACGCAAGGGTTGATCAAAGGTGTATTTTATAGTTGAAAGAAGCAATTGTTAATTCCATACGATCCAAGATCGTATCATTAGACTTGGCGTGCCAACCCAACCAGGCACCTCAATCCCGTCGGTGCCCTAAGAGAACACAGCGACCCACGACAACCACCAAGGTAAGCAAGCCATGGAGCTTCTTGTTTGCTATTAATAGAAGGACTGATCACTGCACGAGGCACAAAAAACAGAGGTGAAGCAATGTGGCAAGGTATTTGTTGATGTTGAATCATTGAAACATGATGACGAATGGGAGAGGTGCCTGGTAGGGTGCTTTGTGGGAAAGTTCCCTAGAAGGTAGGCGGTCTAAAATCTGGCAAAGTCCTTGAAGCCTAAAAACCATATAGACTTCAATGCCTCAGGCTGGATTATTTTTAAATTTGACATGATTTCGGACCTACAGGAAGTACTCTATGTGAGTCCTTAATTTGTGTATAGGAGGTCCTTAATACTAAAGAGAATGCCGAGGTACTTCAGGTTTGGGGCTAAGTAGATGGCCCATGTGCCAGTATGGGCAAACTTTGCTTTCGCTTCATTCACACTATACCTATTCAGCTGAATAAAAAAAAGCTGCGTTCCCTTTTAATTCTCAACATATACGAAGACAAGAAAGCAATGTTCCTACCCTTTTTTTTGCTAGAATCACCCTACTATCCACCCTACAGTCCCATGCATGCGTTGCCATAATTTTTGCTTGGATTTCTTTTGTGAGTCACTATCGATGCAAAACAAAAGGGTCGCTGAAATCTAATAAGTTGCATCATATCTTTTTTGTGCATCGGTTTCTTTCTTGAACAGAGCAGTCGTGTACTCAAAACAACCCAAGAAAAGATTACATATTCTCCATCACTCGGTAGCTTCTGTGACACCAAAAAAAAAGTTGGACTTTGCACAAATTTTTGCTAATAACCTTTCAAGATCAAATCTTTATACACACTTGACAATAGGGTTCATTGTGTTAGGGTTTAAATTCCGCCATATCATATAAATCTAGTCCATTGATTAAAAGTGCTACCTAGTCACACGTACATCTTGTTGCTAACGAAGCTTTTAGTTGATTTTTAGACTTGTGTGACTTCATTATATTGTTGCTTGGTTTGTGTTGTAATTTTTCTTATATCCAAGACATCATCTTCAAGCCAAAACCAAGCCACAAAAAGTCAAAAACAAAAACTACTCTCTGAAAGACACAATCACTTGTTCCTCTTGTTAATCATCAGAGACGACGCAAAATCTGGAGTCTCGTTTTTTTCTTGAAAGTGATTGGGTCTTGCTCTCTGCTTCATCATCACCGCTATCTTGATAAGATATTCCATCTCTTGCAGATAATCTAGATTCTTCAGCTTTCTTGGCATCATTTTTCTTTCCAAATTCAAGTTAACACGCAATTTTCTTTCTACAGGGTCATTTGAATTAACGACCTTAGATTCCCTTGGAACTGTCGCACCAACACCAAGCCTGGTCAGAACCAAAAGTATTAGATAAACTCAAATCTAAGTAAAGCAACAAAGTGCTAGCTGTATGCGAGCACCCTGTGGACCAAACTGCAGTGAATCTATAGCCTACTGCATGTCCCTAAGTTGTTGATAAGC
This sequence comes from Eustoma russellianum, assembly GCA_036186865.1. Taxonomy (NCBI): domain Eukaryota; kingdom Viridiplantae; phylum Streptophyta; class Magnoliopsida; order Gentianales; family Gentianaceae; genus Eustoma; species Eustoma russellianum. The sequence goes on along the minus strand of AP025064.1, from coordinate 17,673,557 downwards.
AATTGTAAATTGTGATCCTGAAGCAAAAGTCAAAAAAAGGAAAAAAAAAAGAGAAAAAAACAGAGAAGTGCAGGGTGGAGAGTACCAAGATTGTTCTCAAATTTGTTGCAAATTAAGTTCTATAAAACTCAGCAAGGTCGTGTCCTTTGAAGCCACAAAATACTTCACCTTTTCATTGCCTTACACTTGGATACTTTATTGTTGCACTTGAATCAACAACTTGTAATTAATTTGCATAAGGCTAAGGTTAACTAAAGATTGCCCAGGGAAACCCTTAGTTTTCTTTGGCTCAGCCTTCGACGTAATTTTTGGTTTCCTTTTTCTTTGATTTGTAGAAGGTTAAGTGTGTTAAAATGTCTTGTTCTTGGATTGATACCTTTACTTATTGGTTGCTGAAAATTGGTTGATACGTTGGAGAAAAAGGTACATTTGATCATTGGTTTGTGATAGCCACTTGAAAAGCTTGCTTTGGTTGTATCTAGCTCAAGATTAGCCAAGAAAAACGCAAACTTGAGTGACTATACAAGTGAGAGAAAGAAACATACACATTGATTTTGGTTTTCACTAACGTAACAAAATCTCTTTTGTCTTTGTGTTAGTTTTCATTTTTTCTTGTCTTCTTTATTTCGTTTAAGGTAAAAATATGTTGTCGACCAACGCCGTAGCTGAGGAGACAAGGGTTGAAGTGTCCCTTGAAAAGGTGTTGGAGAAATTGCAAGAAGTCTCCAACAAGGTGGAAGAAGTGGATAGAAGAACCTTGAATCAACAAGCTTTACAAGTTGAAGAGTTGGTTGGCACCATTTGGGGAGTCATGTGTTATGAGCATGACTACAAATAGGTTGAAAAATGCATGATTACCTTTGGAAAATCAAATGGTATTTGGGTAAGAAATTGGCGTTGCAAAGTGCTTAAGTTTCAAAATTATCCACAACATGATAAAGATATTAAAGCATATCACAATGAATTGTTAGATGACTTATATTATGCTTACATTGATGAGATTTAAGAATTAACCATGATTAGATTCATTGCTGGGTTAAATAAAGATATTGCACATGAAATGATGCGTTGTAGATATGAATCACATTAAGCTATGTATCAGCATGCAACCAACATTGAGAATAGGATAAAATCTAAGAAGGACATGGGTGATTTTTTGCTAAAATGCATAAGCATGGAAAAGCTGAAATTGTTTCTAAAAAGGAGCAAAAAGCTGAAATTGTACCTAAAGTTGATGGTACCACAAAACCAAAAGTTGATTTGTTCCCACATGACTTGAATGAGGTTAAAGTTAATGCATCTAATGAGCATAAATTGCATGATAATACAGCTGAATTGCATGATGAATCTTGGTTGAATTGCTGAGAAAACGAGTGAACATGAGGATGATTTACATGTTAATGTAGCATCGCCTATTTGTCTTGATTTGTGTGAACCACATGCGTTGTGTGATCTTGAATTTAAACATGCACTTGAGCTTGTGTCACATGAATTAGATGATGATTTAAATGATGAATCGGATGCATTTAAATTGGATAAATCTTAATTGATAGTTAAGAATATTGGATCATTTGTTGTTGGATATTTTAAAGTGTGTGTTGATCTCCCTAGTCTACATTGTTTTCATGATCCTTTTTATATGCATCACACGCACATGACGTTTAGTATAATCCATTCCCATAGTATGCTTGCTCGTCGGATGATTCACGCCATTTTTGCTCATGAGAGATGCCATATCACATTGTCTTGTTCCCCTTTCCAAATCATGGTGACTTGTGACTTTGTTTACCATGATAAATTGATGGTCTATGTATTGATTGATTTTGAATGTTCCTGGCATGATGGATTTTGGTTGCATCCTACACATTTATGTTTGATTGAGAGAAGCATGACTATACACCCTAAACACATCAAGGAGAGGTTTGTATTGACGTGGAGTTGTGTTCTAGTGTGTGATAAGTCTTTCTTTTGGAAGCTTCATAAGTGTCTCACTTGTGCTTTGTTAATGCATCCTAAGCATGTGAAAGTGAAGATACAAAAGAGGTATGACTCTACTCTTATTTATCTTTTTGCCATCATCTTTTACTTGTTCATGATTCTAGATATGCATTTATTGAGTTAGAGTTTGAGGTGTATGTTTTTGTGCACCCTAAAAATGTTAGGAAGAGGTGTTTATTACTGTTTAGATTTGTCATCATTGGAGTACATGGTCATCCTAAGCATGTTAGACTGAAATTATATATGATCATTGCACTTCGTTTGCTTGAACTTGTATCTTACATAGTTTATGAGTCATTTGTGGAGTATCCCTCTTATCCATTTGTGTGTTTAGATTCGAGGTTGAATCCTTTTTAGTAGGGAGGGAATCATGCGTTTCAAGGAGCCCTAAACATATAAACTTCACAAACAAGGGCCTTGAACTTAAAAACTCTACAAACAAGAAGCTTTTGCACAAATAGAAGATGTAAACTAAAGAGCTTCTTGTTCAAACATGTACAACATGATCCAAGGAATGTAGATGCATGATTTTTCTATGTTTTATTGAGGCTATGATCTGATTGTCTAAGTATTTCAATGCATATTATAAAATGTAAGGGTTCGCAGGAGGGCAAGATGGTCATTTCATGCGTTTTCGTTGTAATGTCGATTCTAGCTATTTATGTTGTCTTTGTTTTGGTCTAGAATATTTTATAGAGTCTTTTATATGTGTTTAAAGTGCTAATGACCGTTTTTGAGTGTTTTCTTAGGTGATAAGACTAAATAAGGAAAGTGGTTTGGAGGATCCCTATTTTTCAGGAAGGCAGCCAGACATTGTTCGGTATTTTGGATGCATAGGTCGGAGTACAGGTTCAAATGGGTTCCAACAACTTGGAGGTGTTAGAAAACTCAATTTAGGATGCTTTTTATGATTTGCACTTTTCCTAATTTGGGCTACAAGGTGGATGGAAATCAGATGGAAGATGGGAGTACAAAATAGAAAGTACGGAAGCCCATTGGATGTATACCTGATCTTTGGAAGATCATATTTCTTTGAATAAAAGGCCGAAAGAGGTTATTCAAAAGCCCAAAATCAACGGAATTTCATGATCTACAACTTTGATGAAGAGATCAAACCCTAACTCGATGTCTAGAAGCAGGTAGAAGTCAATAATTGACAGGGTGTAATTCCAGGGCGAGATTTTAGGGATTTGAGTTCTGTAATATTCCTTGATTAGCTTTGACTTATCTTTTATGTAAATTTGATTTAGATTGATAGGTAGTGATTTGAGGACTTTGATTGATTAGTTATTTTTGAAGAATAGCAAAATATATCTTTATATTAGGTAAAGAAACGACAGCACATAGAATTCAGTTTTTCAGAATCTCAATTTCAGAATTCCAAAATTTTGGCAGCTTTGTCTTCCTCTGCACTTGTGTTTTTCCTTTGGTTTTCACAAATTAAAATCAAGGCTAGATCCAATCAAAGTTTGAGCAAACCTAGTTGGTGAATCACAATCCAAGGATACAGAATGACGTGTTAGATTGAGATATTCGAATTGCTCGACGTAGACGTCGTTGACATCTCTTGTCCAAAAAGGTGGTGTTTGTGCCATTGTCTCACGCAAGGGCTGATCAAAGGTGTCTTTTGGAGTTGAAAGAAGTGATCGTTAATTCCATACGGTCCAAGATCATATCATTAGACTTGGCATGCCAACACAACCACGCACCTCTGTGGCGACCCGTCCCGAGCCCTAGTACTCGAAACGACTCACCCGACGTATCTCGCTAAGGAGAATACAAGGCGTCGATACAAATCAACTACACATCATCATAATAACGTAAATCGATGTCAGCAGAAGCCATTACTAAAATCCTCGATAAAATAATCATCATCATTAATACAATGTCTAAGAATTTCTAATCAATACAATAGTCAAATGTATGTAAACACTAATCCCAAAAATACATAAACCTGGAATATCGAAATAACTGTCTTAACCAACCCTTGAAAGTCTTTTCTGAATATCTTAGTCTTGAAATCTCCCGTGTCGATCTTCTATGGTATACCAACTCCTGTGTAAGCATACTCTAACTTCTCATGCCTGCAAAGCTGGTGAGTGGTGGTGTGAGCCAAAATCAACGGGCTCAGTAAGCAACCTACATATACTTGTTATAGAAATCATAAATGCAGAAGCAAATACAAATAACCTTTATAGTTAACATACATGTCCTTAGTCCACAAATAATTTCACTTAATTATGTTAACAGTTAACAATTCAAAAACACAAAATAAATAATTCATCAGCTCCATCTCAATTACCGTGATGCATGCTCTTCTCAAATATGACATACACAACAAACAAATAATCACATAACAAAGAAGAGAACGATACATACGAATGAAATATATAAAGTGCAGAAGGTAAGTCACTCCACATAATAATGCACAACTTCATGATGCATGCTTCTCTCTATGTGTCACACGCAACAAAAGACATGTCATGCATGTTGCACATATATCTACCGTGCAATGCATGCTCCCGGGACCTAATGGTGATATAGTCTATCACTCCGACACCTGTGCCCATGTTAGACACAGCCTGCTGTTGTCGACACCCGTGCCCATTTAGACCCGGCCTGCCTCGTTACCCGTTTCCATTTAGACCCGGCCTACCGTCCGACACCCGTGCCCATTTAGACACGGCCTGTCGTCCCTGACACCTGCGCCCATTTAGACGCAGCCTGTCGTCTTCGGCACCTGCGCCCATATTAGACGCAGCCTGCCATCCATCACTATCCATCAATAACCGTGCCCATGTTAGGCACAACCCGTCAAATGCAATGCAATGCTCGTGCCATGAATGCAAATGCATATAATACGTAATCTGGTGTATCCATACTCATACATATGCTCATGTCCATACACATGCATACATACGTGTATGTATACCCCCACACATCCATATACATATACAATACGACACAACACACTAATGTATGATAAACATAACCAACACACATAGATCACTTACTTCTGATGCATGACAACATAACGAGCACATATAGACCACTTACCTCTGATGCATGACAGTATAACGAGCACAGATAGACCACTTACCTTGAATCCGCTATTCACTTCTTTCTCTTCTAGGCTCGAATCTAAACAATTTTAGTATAAAAATCAATACCTAATAATAAAAGTTAATTTGACTTACTTGGAATAATTAGTTCATAGCTTTCTATTTTTTTCCCTTGTAAGGATGAATTTCCAAATTAGTTTCACATAAAATCCCAACTTATACCATATGTTATACATGACATACTTATATATATACACACATGGTCAAACTTACATATACTTTATTCTAACCACATCTCCTATTCATTTGACATATCTAAATTTCCAAAACTGGCCAATGTCATATTCTCATCAAGTTTCGGCCATCTCAATTAAAAACACCATTTAATATATAAATATATGTCAATGGTATAAATATTCGATCAAAGATACATGCGTTCATATACCATATGTAGTATGCAAAACGTTATATTATTATATTAATCAAACGTTTAGAATGGCCGAACCAAAAGCTACTGGAGTTTAAGCAAAAATCGGCCGTCCCATGCGTACATAATTTCATACAAACATACATAATTATTTTTATATATATATGTGTGTGTGTTTAACGTTCAAGAATTTCACCAATTATACATAGTTATACCCTACGCACACCTATAAAAATCTTAATTAATTAAATATCATTTTCAAGTAATCAACCACTTATTCACGGGAGTAGACATATCAATTTAACAATCTTACTTATTTTGTTTTTCAACCGGCCTACTACATATACATAAATACATATACATATCTCTATTCGGCCCCACATATACACATATATACATTCATCTATTCATACACACATACTTATGTATGATCCAAGATTTTAAACAAAAATATGAATACGGATTTTACAAATTCATAATAAGCACAGGGAGGATACTTACCTTGTTCGTAATTACTACATCAAAATGTCGATCGGGTTTGGATTGAAGCCAAAAATATCCTCTATTTCTTCTATATAGATGGCGGCTGACTGGTGGCTCACGGAGGAGGGGCTGGCTGGTTGCCTATAAGTGTGGTTAAGGTGTGTTTTGTGTGTGTATATACATATATAAACATATGTATCAATATATGAGGTATGAGTTTTCTTTCTGTGGCTGCCACAATTTCTTCCTGGAGGCTGCCTTTTTTTTGTCTCAAAGTGTCACGGCTCGGAAAAAAAGGGAAAGATGCAACACCCCCTTTTTTGTTTGCTGATGGCATTGGTGGGTGATTTGAGAGAGGATGTTTGCTGAGATTTTTCTTCTTCTTCTAGCAGGGGGCGGTGGCAGAGTGTTGTGAGTCTGTAATTTGTTTAGCCTAGGGTATTAAATAGATAAGTGTATATTATGTACTTTAGGTATATTCCAATTAGGTTTAGGGTTTATCATGGAAATTCTATCAAATTTCCTAGTAGGCATAGGATTGTAAAATATATCCTAACCTAAAATTCTATTTAGTTTAGGATTTATACTATTTTATGTTGCTTATTTTCATTTTTCTTTTACCAAAAGTCACGGGCGTAACAACCTCAATCCCGTCGGTGCCCCTAGAAACCCAGCGGCCCACAATAACCACCAAGGTAAGCAAGCCATGGAGCTCCTTTTTTGCTAATAATAGAAGTCCTTACCACTGCACGAGGCTCAAAAAGCGGAGGTGAAGCAAAGTGGCAAGGTATTTTTTGATGTTGAATCATTGAAACATGATGTCGAATGGGAGAGGTGCCTGGTAGGGTGCTTTGCGGGAAAGTACCCCAGAAGGTAGGCGGTCTAAAATCTGGCAAAGTCCTTGAAGCCTAAAAACCATATAGACTTCAACGCCTTAGGCTGAATTATATTTAAATTTGACACAATTTCGGACCTACAGGAAGTACTCTATTTGAGTCCTTAATTTGTGTATGGGAGGTCTTTAATACTAAAGAGAATGCGAGGTACTTCAAGTTTGGGGCTGAGTAGATGGACCAGGTGCCAGTATGGGCAAACTTTCCAGGACTGGCAACGAATTTGTTGGAAGAACAAGTAGAATCCGAATTGTGCTTGTAAACAGGCAACCCCGCTATGGCGGACCAGCTCACAACCACCAAAGAAACATGGAATTATTCCAGGGAACTTGTAGTAGTTGACATGAGTTTGGAACTTACAAAAGAGGTGGAATTTGAACTGTCTAATGAAGAGAGCTTCACACAAAAAGTAGAATATGAGAGGTTACCTCAATTCTGCTTGAGATGTAAACAACATGATTACGTCCAAGTATTAGTGATAAATTCATGAGAACGAAGGTGTTCGACGCAAGTATGAATCTGTTGATGAATTGCCTGAATGAGTAACCAGACTTTGTCACCAACACTGTCTTCCTTATCTGCACTGTAGTTGAGTCTTATGTTGTATCTTAATTGCGATCCCCGTGTATTCCAACACTCCCCCTCAAGCTAGAGTCTTGTGTTGTATCTTCATTGCGATCCCCATGTATTCCAACACTCCCCCTCAAGCTAGAGTTGTAGACGTTGATACAACCTATCTTGCCATGTAATGTCTTGAAAACATTCACACTCATAGGTTTTATTAGTATGTCAGCCACTTGGTCCCGAGATCTAATGTAATAAAGCTTCGGCACTTTATCTTAAATTTTCTCTCGCAAGAAATGTCTATCGATCTCAATGTGTTTTGGTTTGTCATATTGCACCGGTTCTCAGCCATATTTATGGGTGCTATGTTGTCACAATCACTTGAACAGGTAGCTGAACACTAAGTTTTAGGTCCCTCATTACCCTGTTGATCCATAGTCCTTCAGACACACACCCAGAGATAATGTATGTAATTCAGGCTCTGCACTACTCCTTGAGACAACATGATGCTTCCTGCTTTTCCATGTAACCAAGTTCCCCCATAGATAAGAAACATAACTTGAACTTGATCTCATATCTGACTTGAAGCCAGCCTAGTCAGCATCAGTGAAAATCTTGATATTCATGTCCTGATACTTGAAGAAAAGTCCATGTACAGCAGCAGCTTTTAGATACCAAAGGATTCTCAATGCATAATTATAATGCTCAACTGAGGGATCATGCATGTACTGACTAATGAAACTAACTCTATATGTCAAACCTAGTATGAGATAGTTATATCAACTTACATGTTAGTTTGATACCTTTGTTTATCAATTTTCTCAGAAACCCATACCTCTCTTGGTTTATGTCCTGGTTCCATTGGAGAGTTAGCCGGCTTGCAGTTGATCATGTTGGTGTCTTGCAACAGATCAAGAATGTACTTCCTCTGTGATAAGCATATGCCCTGAGGTGATCTAGATACTTCCATACCCAGGAAGTATCTTAGTTGACCCAAATTCTTTACTTAAAATGACTTGGCTAATTGTTTCTTTATGTCCATGGTTCTATTATAATGGTTACTAGTTAGAATTATGTCATCTACATACACTAAGATGATGATTATGATGTCAGGGTCAATATGTCTGATAGATAAGGTGTGATCACAATGACTGTGAACAAATCCAAGAGAACTAATCTAAGGGATTGTTTTAGCCCATAAAGAGATTTTTTCAATCTACATACCATGTTTCTATTTGTTTCAGTTATGAATCTAGGTGGAATATGCATGTATAACTCTTCTTCTAAGTCTCCATTAAGAAATGCATTCTTAATGTCAAGTTGGAATAAAGGCCAGTCAAGGTTAACAGCAACAATAAATAAAATTCTTACAGTGTTTAGCTTCGCAACAGGTGCAAAGGTCTCATCATAGTCAATGCCAAAGTTCTGGGCAAACCCCTTAGCCACTAACCTTGATTTGAACCTGTTCACTGAGTCATTAGAGTTATATTTTGCAGAAAAGATCCATTTACACGCGACTGGTCTCACTCCCTCAACAGCAGGAATTAATTCCCAAGTTTCATTTTTAAGTAGGGTAGACATTTCATCTTGGATAGCCTTTCTCCATTCAGGCTGTGCCAAGGCCTCATGGTTAGTTTTTAGGACTTTTATGACATCAAGAGAAGTAATAAACGTTTTGAAGTTAGTATCAATACAATCATATGAAATGTAGTCGTTACTTGGATAAAGTTTCTTTATACAAGCCCTGACCCGCTTTCTTAAGGCATTAAGCCTTTTGTCTGTAGGAGATACCTCTCTGTAGGAGGATGTGACCTCATTGGTCTCCCCCACACTTCTGGGAGAGTTAGAGAGTGGATTGGACTCAAGTGAGTCCTCTTGAGGAGGGAAAATGTTCTCCCCCTCAGTGGGATTGCCAACTTCTCTAGTGGGATCAGTTCTTGGCAATTTTACAATGCTCCACAGATTGTTTTCAGATTCATGATCAACCTGTGTAGTTGAGACATAATATGAGCTTGACTCATCAAATACTAAACTTGAGCTAGGAGAGTAGCACGTGTATCCTTTTTAGTTATGAGCATACCCAAGAAAGATACACTTCTATGATCCTATATTCAGCTTGCTTCTAAACTGCTCAGATATATATCTACGCACAACACACCCAAAGATCCTTAAAGGCAATTCTGAAAATAACTTTGAATTAGAATAGGACTGAGATTGAACATCTTCTGGAGAATCAAAACTAAGGACTCTAGAAGGCATTCTGCTATTAGGATGAGTAGTAGTAAGTACTCCCTCACCCCAGTAATGCTTAGGAACCTTTATTGACATCATCAGTGCCCTTTGTGACTTCAAAGAGATGTCTATTCTTCCTTTCTGCCACTCCATTTTGTTGTGATGTGTAGATGAAGGAGGTTTGATGAAGGATTCCCTTAGTCCCTAGGTATTACTTAACTGATTTATCCAGATATTCCATTCCATTATCAGTCCTTAAGACCTTAACTGAGGAGTTATATTGTTTTTGAACCATGCATATGAATCTCTTAACTATATCACCCACTTCATATTTATGTTTCATTATGTATACCCAGGTTACTCTGGAATGATTATCAACAAATGTAATGAACCACCTGCTACCATTGATGTTAGCTACCGTTGAGGGTCCCCAAACATCTAAGTGCACCAGGCTGAAAGGAGAGCTCCTTTCATAACATTTTGAAGTAAACGTAGTTCTACAGCTTTTAGCAAACTTACAATCTTCACAAAACAAATTACTTTGATTAATATTTGCAAACAAGGCTGGCATAAGTCACTTAAGATACAAGAAGTTAGGACGTCCTAATCTCTTATGCCATAGCAAAATATTTTCAGTATTCGTACTAGCTGTCATACATGAGCCTAGACTAGTTGATTACTGAGAGGACTTGATTCTTCAGCCTGAAGAAGGAAAAGTCCATTGACCATGTTAGCACTGCCAATCACCTTCTTGGAGAAGATCTCCTGAAAATAATAGGTAAAAGGGGAGAACCTAACTTCATAGACATTATCTTATGCAATTTAACAAACAGATATTAAGTTGAAACTTAGTTCATGGATAATACATTATTCAATCTTAAGGTTCCCGTCAACTGTATATTTCCACTACAAAGGATGCTAATCCCAGTTCCATTTGCAACTTTTACTTTAGCAGGATTGACAAATGGCACAAAGTTAGTTAGTTTATCCTTATTCTAGGTCATGTGTGTGTAGCACCAGAATCAACAACCTATGTAGTAAAAATTTTAGAAGTTGTACCATAGCTGGCCATGGTAGCCTGGATAGCTTCTTGATTGATCTCAATGGGTTGTTGCTTTGGTTGGAGATGCTTCATAAATTGAAAAATGGCATCAATTTGAGATTGGATAACCAGTGACACAGCTGCTGGAGATTGCTGCACTAGGTCGTCTCCAGTTTCCTTGGTTTGCAGCTTGTGATCTTCATAGTTCAGGGTTCCTCCATTGCTCATCGAATTTAGGAGGAGGTCTCCCATGCTTGGCATAGAACTTTCCCTCATTGTGGCCTATCCTTTTGTAGAACTTACACGTGGGCTTCTGTTTATAGAGAAAACAAAAACACTTGTTTAACATATCACAATGAAGAAACAAACGGTTAGCTTGTTATTTCTAAGAAATGCATACGTATATACAAATGATGGCAACAGCTAGATAGCCCATGACAGCGACAACCAACAGCTAGTTTTGGCCAGGTAAAAACTAATGTGTAATTCTACCTTTAGTCACTGAAATGATGATTATCCTTTAATTCTATGATTAAATAACATTTATATACAAACAACTAATGATCTTGACTAGAATTAACAAAGATATAAGCTAATGAAAAGGTGTTTGATGCTTTAACAAAACTGCTCAATGAAATGCCTGAGAGAAGAACTCAGCAGCTGAACATACTTGTTTCCTCCTGTTCTGATTCTTTTCCTGATATACCTTTTATTCCAACACTCCCCCTCAAGCTAGAGTTTTAGATATGATGCAACCTAGTTTGTCTAGTAAAGATTTGAATATCTGAACACTTGCAAGCTATGTCAGTACATCAGCAATTTGACCTTTTGATCGGATGAAGTGTAATTTGAGCAGCTTTTCCTCCAGTTTCTCCCTTAAAAAGTGTCTGTCAATCTCAATGTTCTTTGATTTGTCGTTTGGCACTGGATTTTCAGTCATATGAATGGCAAAAATGTTTCCACAATATACATGGATGGGCAGCTGGCCATCAATCTTCAGATCCTTCATTACTCTATTGATCCACATACCTCACATACACCAAGTGACAGTGCCCTTAATTTAGCCTCAGCACTGCTCCTGGAGACAACATGCTGTTTTTTTGCTTCTCCAAGTAACTAAATTTCTCCATAGATAGGAGGCAAGCTAGAAGGTGACCTCATATATGATTTTGATCCTGCCCAATCAGCATCAGTGTACACCTTGATGTCATTGTCTTGATTCTTTTTGAAAAATAGTCATTGGCCACGAGAATACTTCAAATACCTTAGCATCCTTAATGCATAATTGTAATGTTCAATAGTAGGATTATGCATAAATTGACTAGTGAAACTTACACCATTATATATGTATGGTCTGGTATATGATAGATAAATTTACTTGTTAACCTCCAATACCTTTGTTTGTCAATATATCCTAAGTCCAATGTCTCCTTTGGTCTGAATCCTGGTTCAACTGGGGTGCTAGCAGGCTTGCAGTTGATCATCCCTGTATCCTGCAGTAGATCTAATACATATTTTCTTTGTAATATATATATACCCTTAGATGATCTGAGTACCTCCATACCTAGGAAGTAGTTGATCTGCCCTAAGTCTTTCACCTCAAATGACTATGATAGTAGTTTTTGAGTTTCCAATATGCCATTGTAATGATTTCTAGAAAGAATGATATCATCAACATATACAAGAATAATAATGTAGTTAACAGTATCAATAAACTTAATAAATAAGGTGTGATCACTCGAACACTGTGAGAAGGCAAGGGAAGAAACAACTGAGTAAAAATATTTGAACCATGATCTTGGGGACTGTTTTAATCCATAGAGAGCCTTTCTCAGTTTACAAACCATATGGTTATTATTCTTGGAAGTGTATCCAGGAGGGATGTGCATGTAGACCTCCTCTTCCAAATCACCATTAAGAAATGCATTCTTAATATCTAGTTGGAAGATTGGTCAATCTAAGTCAACAGCCAGAGAAAAAAGAATTCTTATAGTGTTTAGTTTTGCAACTGGTGCAAACGTTTCTTCGTAGTCCATTCCAATGGTCTCAGTGAATCCCTTGGAAACCAGCTTTGTCTTGTACCTATTGATTGATCCGTCTGAATTGTATTTGATGGAGAAGATCCATTTAAATCCTATTAGTTTTATTCCATCCTTTGTAGGTACCACAACCCATATATAATTCTTAATTAGACATCCATCTCCTCAGACACGCTTTCTTCTATTCTAGTTTACTCAAGGCTTCATGAATGGTCTTTGGGACCTGCAGATTATCAAGAGAAGAGACAAACACCTTGTTGTTTCCCTACAAACAATCATATGATACATAGTTGCCTATAGGATGCAGTGTCTTCACATATGCCCTGACTCCTTTTCTGATGGAAATTGGTCTATCATCTACAAGAATAATTTCTCTGAAGGTAGATGATTCACTTATTGATTCTTCAGCTGACACATGTTGATCGGGTTCAACGTGGCTTCTCCGTGGTGAAGGCTGATTCTCCCCCTCACATCTACTACTTCCTTCCTTTCTAGGGATTAAGTTAGGTAGATCAACAATGCTCCAGATGTTGCATTCTTTTTTCTAGTTCAGACTCAGAGACACCTTTACCGTAGAAAGCATTAGATTCATCAAATGCAACATCAAGAGACACATACATCTTCCTTGTTGTGGAAGAGTAGCACTTGTATTCTTTCTATGTATGTGAATATCCTAGTAAGATACATCTCTCATCTCTCATATCTAATTTGCTCCTAAATTATTCAGGAATATGTCTATGTAGAACACATCCAAATACTCTCATGGGTAGTTCAGAGAAGGGGTTGGATTGAGGGAAATAGTGAGACATGATATTTTTAGGGGTGACATAGTTTAACACCTTAGATGGCATCCTGTTAATGAGGTGTGTAGCTGTAAGTACAGCCTCACCCCAGTAATGCTTAGATACCTTCATAGACATCATAATTGCTCTTGTAACTTCAAGAAGATGTCTATTTTTCCTTTCTGCAACTCCATTTTTCTGTGGAGTGTATGTGCAGGAAGTCTGCTGATGGATACCTCTATTATTCACATATTCCTTTACTAAAGATTCAAGGTATTCCAGTCCGTTGTCAGTTCTTAACGTTTTATATGTAGTGTTAAACTGTGTTTGAATCATACATATAAATCTCTTAAGGATGTTACCAACCTCATACTTATGCTTCATTAAGTAAAATCAGGTAAGCCTAGTGTGATCATCAACATAGGTGATGAACCACTTAGCACCATTTATATTGTCTATTTTAGAAGGTCCGCACACATCCGAGTGAATTAGACTAAAAGGAGTACTGCTTATGTGAATTCTCTTTGGATAGTTAGTTCTAGAGCTCATAACAAAAACACAATCTTCACAAAATAAGTCTGATTGATGTACATTATCAAACAAGGCTGGCACAAGCCTTCCAAGATACAAAAAGTTAGGATATCCTAATCTCTTATGCCATAAGAAAACACTCTCAGTATTCTTACTAGCAGCCATACATGATCTTATACTAGTTTGATTACTGAGAGGACTTCACTCTTCAGCTTGGAACAAAAAGAGACCATTGACCTTGTTAGTAGTGCTAATCATCTTCTTGGAGATAATCTCCTGAAAATAACATTCAGAGGGTGAGAATTTTACTTCACATAAATTATCTTTAGCAAGTTTGCCTACAGATATCAAATTAAAACTCAACTCAGGTTAAAAAGGACATTTTTTAGTTTTAAGTTCCTAGATAGCTCTACACTTCCATGTCCCAGTATGCTAACCCCTGCACCATTAGCTACCTAAACTTCAGCAGGATTCTGAAATATCCTGTAGTCAATTAGATTTACTTTGTTCTATGTCATATGATGAGTGGCACCAGAATCAACAATCCAAGTAGAAATAAGTTTATAATCCTTACCATAGCTGGCCATGGTAGTCTGGATAGCTTCTTGTTTGGCATCCAGAGGCTGTTTTTATGACTGGTGCTTTTTCATGAACTGGAAGATTGCATCAAGCTGGCTCTGTAGTGGGACATTAGTTCATCCAATGACACAATTACTTGATGCATTATGAGCAGTTCCTCTCCAGCTTCCAGCATGAGTAGCTTGAGACCTCCATGGCTCAGGGTTTCTCTATTGTTCATTAAATCTGGTTGGTGGTCTACTATGCTTGGCATAGCACCTGTCTTCAGTATGCCCAGGTTTTTACGGAATTTGCAAAATATTTTAGCGTCCCCATTCCTTCTGCGTCATTTTGGGGAGGCATGCACCTTCTGGTTGCAAAATTCGCAACAATTCGGTCTGGAGCACTTCTTGGTGCAGAGACACACATGGCATTGCCTTCAGTATTGGAAGAGGAGCTCATCATTAGTTTGATCTTGCTCTCTTCCTGTCTAATCTCAGAGAACACAGTGTTCATTGAAGGAAGAGGTTTAGTTCTAAGGATTCTTCCCCTTACAACATCAAATTCTTTATTCAATCCAGCCAACAATTAGAAAATTTTCCTTGTATGCCTATTGATTAGGCCATTTATGAGAATCACAAACGTCTATCTGTTTCCATATCCTTTTCATCTGCCCAAAGTATACATTCACAGGGGAGTCTCCTTGTTTAATGTCATGAAGCATAACGTTCAACCCATAAAACTCAGATATATTATCAATTTTGGAATACATATCTTGAGTTGCCTTCCAGATATCAGCAGCAGTTCCATACAAAATGAAATTTCCACTTATGTTCGTTGTCATTGACCCAATTAGTCATGACATGATCATAGAATTCTCTGCATTCTATGTTTTGAACTAAGCATCATGCTCATTAGGGATATTAGAATTAGGCTTAAGGTAATCTTCCTTACCCTTTCCTGTGATAAACATTTTTACAGCTCTGGACCATGCCAGATTATTGTTCCCATTCATTTTGTGATGGGTTATAGTTACAGAGGTTGAATCAACACTATGACTTGAACTTACCCTAGTTGTGATCATGGGAACAACAGATGGGCTTGGATGTGAGGGTGCTTCACTTCCTACAGATTCCATGTCTGACTTTGTCACCCAATAACAAGCTGGAAGAATGAGGAAGAAAATGAATAGTAGAAAATTTTGAATTTCACTCTCACGAATAGAGCCTTAGCTCTGATACTATATAGAGAAAAGAATACTTAAATCACTTGTTTAACGCAACACACTGAAGAAACAAACACTTAGCTTGTTATTTCTCACCAATGCACGTATATACAAACAATGGCAATGGTTATATAGTTCATGACAGCGACAGCCGACAGCTAGTTTTGGCCAGGTAAAAACTAATGTGTAATTCTGCCTTTAATCACCAAAATGATGATTATCCCTTAGTTCTATTATTAAAAAACATTTATATACAAACAACTAATGATCTTGAATGGAATTAACGAAGATATAAGCTAATGAAAATTGTTCGATGCTTTAACAAAACTGCTCCATGAAATGCCTAAGAGAAGAACTCAGCAGCTGAACACACTTGTTTCCTCTTGTCCTTCCTATTCTGATTCTTTTGATGATATGCCTTGTATTCCAACACTATTCTATTCTGTCATCATACTAGCTTGGAGAGGTATATCTCCAGATAACAGCATAAGAATAGATCTTATCCCCTGAAGTAGCATGGGGTGCAGCAACTGCTGTAGCAGCCCCTTCAGTGGAGGTAGTAGAACTCATCATGAGTTTGATCTTACCTTCCTCTTGTCTAATTTCTGAGAACACAGCATTGATTGAAGGAAGTGGTTTAGTACCAAGGATCCTTCCTCTAACAGCATCAAATTCTTTATTGAAACCAGCCAAGAATCTGAAGATTCTCCTTGTTTCAGTGATATTATTATACATTTTATTAGCTCCTTGGTTTAGCCACTTATGTGTGTCAAACATATCAATTTGCTGCCATATTCTTTTCTGTTGTCCAAAGTATACATTAACTGGTGAGTCTTCTTGCTTTATATCATGAAGCATAACATCAAGTTCATAGAACTCAGAAACATTATCTATTTTGGTTTACATATCCTGTGCTTCTCAAGAAGATTCGGTAGGGCCCTGATCCTCAAGAAGATTCCTAGGTTCTTCACCTTTGTGGCTACAGAAATGGCATAGGTGCCTGTAAGGCAAGCAACACAGGACATGTACACCAAACTTGATAGTGTTTCTGAGTCCTATAAACTTGATGTTATGCTCCATGATATAAAGCAAGGAGACTCACCATTTAACATATACTTTGGAAAGTTAAAAAGAATATGGCAGCAAATTGATGTGTTTGACATAGATAAGTGGCCAAATCAAGAAGATGATAAAATGTATGAGAATATCACTGAAACCAAGAGAATCTTCAGATTTTTGGCTGGTTTAAATAAAGAATTTGATGCTGTTAGAGGAAGGATCCTTGGTACTAAGTCACTTCCTTCAATCAATGCTGTGTTCTCAAAAATTAGACAAGAGGAAAGTACGATCAAACTCATGATGAGTTCTACTACATCTACTAAAGGAACTGCTATGTCAGTTGCTGCCCCCATGCTACATTAGAAGATAAGATCTCTGCTAATGCTGTTATCAAGAGGTATGCCTTTCCAAACCAGCATGACAACAGAAGAGAACAGAAACCCACGTGTAAGTTCTACAAAAAGATACGACATACTGAGGAAAAGTATTATGCAAGAATGGGAGACCTCCTCCTAAATTCAATGAGCAGTGGAGGAACTCTGAACCATGGAGATCACAAGTTGCAAACCAAGGAAACTGGAGAAGAACAAGTGCAACAGTCTCCGGCATTGTGTCACTGGACCATCAGAGGTCCTTATCCAATCTCAACTAGATGCCATTTTTCAATTTATGAAGCAGCTTCAACCAAAGCAATAGCCCCTGGAAATCAATAAAGAAGCCATTTAGGCTACCATGGCTAGCTATGGTACATCTTCTAAACTATTTATTACATGGATGTTGATTCTGGTGCTACACACCACATGACCTGGAACAAGGATAAACTAACTAACTCTGTGCCTTTTATCAATTATGCTAAAGTAAAAGTTGCAAATGAAATTGGAATTAGCATCCTTTGTAGTGAAAATATGCAATTGACAGAAACCTTATGATTGAAGAATGTATTATTTATCCCTGAACTAAGTTTCAACTTAATCTCTATGGGTCAAATTGCTGAAGATAGTGTTTGTGAAGTTGGGTTCTCACCTTCTCCCTTTTATTGTGATTAGTAGTGCTAACAAGGTCAATGGACTTTTTCTTCTTCATGGTGAAGAATCAAGCCCTCTTAGTAATAAAACTAGTCTAGGATCATATATGACAACTTGTAGGTCTACTGAAATTGTTTTGCTACGGCATAAAAGATTATGACATCCTAACTTCTTGTATCTTAAAAGACTTATGCCAGCATTTTTTGTCAATATTAATCGAAGTGACTTATTTTGTGAAGATTTTCAGTTTGCCAAAAGCTATAGAACAACTTTTCTTGTAAAATGTTAGGAAAAGAGCTCTCCATTCAGCCTGGTTCACTTAAATGTTTGGGGACCCTCAAGGGTAGCCAATATCAGGGGTGGCAGGTGGTTCATCACATTTGTTGATGACCACTCCAGAGTAACCTGGATATTCTTAATAAAACATAAATATAAAGTGGGTGATATAATTAAGAAATTCACATGTATGGTTCAAGATCAATTTAACTACTCTGTTAAGATCTTAAGAATTGATAATGGAATGGAGTATCTGGATAAACCAGTCAGGGTATACCTAGGCACTAAGGGAATTCTGCATCAAACCTCCTGCACCTACACTCGACAGAAAAATAGAGTGGCAGAAAGAAAGAATATACATCTCCTTGAAGTTATAAGGGCACTAATGATGTCAATGGATGTCCCTAAGCACTACTGGGGTGAGGGAGCACTTACTGCTACTCACCTCATTAACTAAATGCCTTTTAAAGTCCTTAGTTTTGAGTCTCCTAAACATGTTCTATCTTAGTCCTATCCTAACTCAAAGTTGTTTTCAGAATTGCCTTTAAGGATCTTTGGGTGTGTTGTGTATCGACGTATGCCAGAGCAGTTCATAAGTAAGCTTGACATGAGATCAGAGAAGTGTATCTTTCTTAGGTATGCACATACTCAAAAAGTATACAAGTGTCACTCTTCTGGCTCAAGGAAAATGTATGTCTCCCTTGAGGTAGTATTTGATAAGTCAAACTCATATTATGGCTCAACTACATAGGTTGATCATGAGTCTGAAAATAATATGTGGAGTATTGTTGAATTGCCATGTAGCGCCCCGTCGGGTCTAGGGTCTCGGGACGGTGCACCCGTCGTACTCTGCTACGAGAAGTACAAGGCATCAATAACATCTATATGCACATCGTCATAAACATGTATCAAATAGCGGAAGCATCATAAAATAGATAGAATAAAACATAAGTGACATGCATACATCATAAAAAATCTCCGAGTATAATGTCATCAATACATCAAAGATATAAATACATGTCCGAAATAGTGAAATACAAAAGTTGGATCAGCTGGGCCCAATAGACAGCTCACAGGTAACCTACTCTCCGCTTGTCGTCTATGAAGTCCAAGTCCTGATCCTGGAGCTCTGCAAGATGGTAAAAGAAGGAGTGAGCGATATGAATCACCCAGCAAGTATTTCTACCCAGGTTTGTCATGTGGATCATGCATGGGAGATGGGGAAATCAAATAAATTCAGTGAAATAATAAACATAGCATGTCTCTATTCGCAATAAGAGAATGACAAGTAAAGTAAATAGCAAAAACAAGTAAAGCAGGTAACAAGAGAATCTTAAACTTTCGTTCATCAAAGTTTTAGCATTTTTATCAACACTTATATATTCTTAGTTACCCAAATCATGAATCTTACTAAGTCCGGATCTATTTGCGTACCTTGTACCCAACTACCTGTCATACTAGGGCAAAGAAGATATGTAAGTGATGATGACTCAAAAGTGATGTCAAATGCTCATGCAGGTGCGTAAATGGCTTATGCATCATAAAAACGTTGAAAGACATGTCATATTTGTGTATTTTGTTACTTTCATAAACATGGCATTTCATAAGTTGGCTATAGCACTTTTCGCATCGTAAGAACGCTACCCACAACATACTGAATGATCCCCCATGTAGTCTTATGTACCAAATATGAATCCCGATAGTCCAACAACGATGTTACATCATACTTACATAGATTTAACAGTGACGCGTTATGGCAGAGATCTCGGGTCCCATACGTGGTGTTACACTCGACCATAATGTATATAATGCCCCTAACATCCTCCCCCCAGGACTCGATGTCAGGCCGGCACTATAAACATATCGTAAACGTCATAAATGTATCATAAACATATCATAAGTAGTATGGAATCACTCGTCTTGTGGTACGGTTCATTACGCATGAAATCCTTTTAAAACATTTCGTAAAAAAACTTGTATGATAAAGCATTTCGTTTTAAAACTTGTTTTGACATATGCATATATGAACGCTCGGTTTTGGACTGGTTTTATGCCTCTAATTATCTCACTCTTA
This sequence comes from Eustoma russellianum, assembly GCA_036186865.1. Lineage (NCBI taxonomy): Eukaryota > Viridiplantae > Streptophyta > Magnoliopsida > Gentianales > Gentianaceae > Eustoma > Eustoma russellianum. Next base: position 17,653,287 of record AP025064.1, on the reverse strand, counting down.
AGTCCAATGTTTAGCTCATGTTTTGTATCCTAAATGTGATGAAATTCCCATTTACCCCTCTTATTAGTAGCATTTTTTTGGGCTTTAAATACTAAATACTTTTGTTTACATTGTCCATTACTTATTTTATTGTGTGGCCTTTCCAAATCAGCCCCATTTCCATTGGGTTTAAAATGTAAAAATTACTATTGTGTCCTTTTAGGTGTCTCGGCCAATAATGACCAAAACAGCCCCAAATTTGCTTGTCATCTTTTTAATTCATTTGATTTCCCAACTTTTAATTTGTCACACATATAATATATACTATACGTATCATTACATATATACATATTCTCAAATAAACATTCAACATAACCATAGCACTCAAGAAGGCTATTTGACCTAATGTAATCCACACATACACACATGTTTTTCAACTTGTTCATTGTGACATACATGCTAGAATGACAATAATTCTCTTGTTCTTAAATCTATCATGAATATATATACATGCTACTTGACTTTACCATGATGATGCCTGAAACTTTGTGATCTTAACATAAAAAGCCTCAAGCATGGTCATTCCCATCACAATCATGATCATAAGAATCATGATCATGGTGATGATCATGATGAAAATCACATGCAACCATACATGAAAATGAAACCCATGAAAATGCACATCCTTAGTGATACGTGTTTGAGGCACGTATATATGTGTATAGAACCTTGCCTTCAACTCTCCCAAGCCCTCAACGTCGGTTAAGTTTTGAACAATGACGCAAGTCACCACCTTTCTCCTCAATGGCACTGAAAACGATTGTTTTTCCTTCTTTGTTGGGGTGGGGACAACAGCAAAAAAAACGAATTTGGGGGGGTGGGCTGGCGGCAGGGACTTGGGAAGAGGGAGGGGAATTAGGGTAGATTTTTAGGTTTTTGTCTCTTTCTCTTTTTCTCTTGTGTAGGATAGCTATATGTATATATTTATAGATAGATAGTGATTTGATTTGCTATTAGGTATAGGTAGTATATGTAAAGTATATCTTGTAGGAAGTTAAATCCATATCTATATCTCTTATTTCAATCTAATTCATACTTGATAGGTGTTAAGTATATCCTTTATTTATTATAGTTTTCCTTTTCCTTTTACTTTTTTTTTCTTTCATTTTTTTATTCTTATTGTTTTTCCATGTTACCCTCCTAAGGTTGTAGCGCCCCAGCCCGATACCGTTATCGGAACCAGTGCACCCGCCGTAGCCTACTACGAGAACTACGAAGCGTCAAGCAGATCATGCGTACATTCTTCATAAGGTAAGATACTAAAACCAGCGGAAACGTCATAAAACTTAAACCTTCATCGTCATTAAACATCCATAAAATGCAGCGGAAATAAAAACAAACTGTTTGTTCATCTAGCCAACAGAAGTTTTAGAACAACATAATAACAATGAGTCTCCAAACTTAAACAGAATAATCCAGCATCTATCTATTCCCTTGTCCATCGTCCCATTGAGCCCACTCGCCGTCATCTTCGATAAATATCAACTCATATTCAGGCTCACCTGAAAAGGAACAGAATGATTGTTCTTAGCGAAAACTTCGCCAGCAAGTAACCCGTCTATACACCTTACGGAATCACACACGTCGAGTCACCAGTGAATAAAACATTGCCCAAAATAAGGTGCTCGGGTTAGCAAATGGCATCTTAATAAGAACTTCTCAAAACAGATAAAGCACATATGTGAACACAGATACAAGAACCAACATGCATTAAAACAACGTATCACATAAGCAAGTCATAAACTAATCACGTTTCTTGCATGTCAGGTCTTATGCTTCGTGTACCATGATGCATGTACTTCTTTAAAATCACACACAACACCCATGCATATGTCTTCTTTCATAAACATGTCATGCATGCCATTTCACAAAACATTTCATCACTTTACATATCATATTCTTCGCGTAGCAGAACTTTATACCCTGTGGGTGATCAGCCCACAGCCATCATATATCCGTGCTGAAAGGTCCACGGCCCCATTACATATAACATATATCCGTGCTGAAAGGTCCACGGCCCCATTACATATAACATATATCCGTGCTGAAAGGTCCACGGCCCCATTACATATATCATATATCCGTGCTGATAGGTCCACGGCCCCATAAAATACTTCATTTTCCGTGCTGATAGGTCCACGGCCCCATAACATACTTTATACCCTGCTGTTGATTCACAGATCACGCTCTTTATACCCTGCTTTCGCAGACGTGACTCTTTATACCCTGTGATCAACCAGCAGCCATTTTGTCTTTCGAAAACTTTAAACCTTTCTTGTTCTTTTGCAAAACATATCTCAAATCAAATGCAAGTGCCCATGTCATGATGCAGGATGCACAAATAGCTTCATATCAACATGTAACACACACACATACATCATGCCTATCAAGCATACGGCCTTGCACCTCACACACTCTATGGTCGTGTTATTCCAAGCCCATTCTTGTCACAAACTCACTCAAGATTCAATCTTATTCTAACTTGATCAACTTACCATCCACACCTCAAATATACCTCAAATACCCTTGCATTTTATGTTCAAAAGAAGTGTATAAAGTTACTACACTTACATAGGGCGCTTAAAGGGTCAAAAAGACTTCCAGAACACTTGGAACACCACTTGAAGCGCCTAATGGGGACATGAAGCGCCTCATGTAGGCGTTCGAAGTGTTCGGGGATGATTCAGGACACATTGAACACCACATGAAGCGCCTAATGTGACATGAAGCGCCTCATGTAGGCGTTCGAAGTGTTCTGACGGTTCTAAATTGCAGTTTTTCTGTACGGGAAAGCTCCAGGACACTTGGAACGCTACATGAAGCGCCTATAGTGACATGAAGCGCCTCATGTAGGCGTTCGAAGTGTTCTGACGATGCCAAACTGCAGTTTTTCTGCAGTAACTTCCACCCAACTCCTTTCTTCTTCAACCCTTCCAGATTCAACACTTAAAGATCCATCTTAACAACTAGATTCATCACACTTAACATACATCTAATCATGATTTGACACTTATTGAATGTCTAACAAGATCCACACTAAATCTTCATTCATTCACCACCTTCAAGAGTTATCATCAACAATACCCAACCAACAAGACTACAACAATATCATCACTCATCCCTCAATTTCCTGCACTTACTCTCGACATCTAAGTGTATACAATCAACACAAGAGTAGAGCAAGGCAAGAAACACATCAACATATATACTATCATGGGCATGGTTGACTAACAACAAGTACTGCACAACTTTTCCAGAAATTTGGCCCAAAGAACAAGTCTTTACGCAATTAGCAACAAGACTTACATATAACAAGCATGTATGATAGACAAGACAAGAATACTAATGTGTGATTCATATTTTCTCTTTGTAAGAACATAGGGCCAAAGGTATAAAATTTGCATAAAGCGTATAGAAAGATTACTTGCCTTGAATTCTAGATAAGCTTACGGATTTACTGCAGAATCTTGATGAGAATTGAACCTAGAATGGCCTTTATCCTTCCTTCTCCTTCCACTCTTCTTCTTCTTCCTCTCCCTTTTCTCTTCTCTCTCAATTCCTGCGGTTTTCCTTCTTCTTTTGTGATGTTAAAACCGTCCCCCCCTTATGGCCAATGGGGAGTTATACCAAAGTGTGGTGTAACTCCCTTAACTCCTAGTAGGGACCTTTTAAGTAATTACCCTTAGTTTCTTTTAATTCTACTTTTAACCCCTTTCTTTTGTTCTTCTATGTTTTGTGCAACTAAGTCTCGTAAACTACATAATCAATTAAGTTGCACTTAAGGTTGACCTAGAGTGTTGAAAGTCGTGCTTAAAAGTCACGGGGTGTAACATTCCACCCCCCTTACAAAAAGTTTCGTCCTCGAAACTTACGTACCTTAGTTGAAGAGCTGAGGATACTTCTCCCGCATTTGTTCTTCGAGCTCCCAAGTGGCTTCACGTTCCGTGTGATTGCTCCATTGAACCTTTACATACGGGATCACTCGCTTCCTCAACACTTGATCCTTTCGATCCACAATTCTCACGGGTACTTCCTCATATGTAACATCGTCCTTGAGTTCCAAAGGTTGAGCTTCAAGTACATGACTCGGATCCGCCACGTACTTTCTCAATTGTGACACATGGAATACATTGTGAACTTGCGCCAACACCGGAGGTAATGCCAACCTATATGCCAAGGCTCCTACCTTCTCAAGTATTTCATAGGGACCAATGAAACGAGGGCTTAGCTTGCCTTTTACTCCAAACCTCATGACGCCCTTCGTAGGTGATACCTTCAAATAAACTTTATCACCCACATCAAAATCCAATGGTCGTCGTTTGGAATCTGCCCAACTCTTGCTACGGTCCTGAGCCGTCTTGAGTCTTTCCCGAATGACCTTTACCTTCTCTAGCGTTTTCTCTAATAGCTCAGGTCCCGTGATGGTCCTCACACCCACTTCGTCCCAATAAACCGGGGACCTACATTTCCTTCCATACAAAGCCTCAAAAGGAGCCATATCAATTGCGCTGTGGTAACTATTGTTATAAGAAAACTCCATCAGCTTTACCATTCCGTCCCAACTCCCTTTGAAATCCAGCACGCAAGCTCTTAGCATATCTTCCAAGGTTTGAATTGTCCGCTCGGACTGTCCATCAGTTTGGGGATGATATGCCGTACTCAACCTTAATTCTGTACCCATGGCTTCTTGGAATGCTGTCCAAAACTTAGATGTGAATCGTGAGTCTCGGTCGGATACTATACTTACTGGGACTCCATGCAAGCTAACAATGCTGTCCATATACAAGTTCACTAATTTATCAAGAGGTGCTTCACTTGAAACGGGTAGAAAATGGGCAGACTTTGTTAAACGGTCCACGATAACCCAAATCATGTCACATCCACTTCTTGTCTTTGGTAATCCGGCTACAAAATCCATTGTGACATGTTCCCATTTCCATTCCGGAATTTCCAACGGCATCAACAATCCACCGGGCCGCTGGTGTTCCGCTTTGACTTGTTGACACACTAAACACCTCTCTATGAATTCCGCAATATGTCTTTTCATTCCGGACCACCAATAGTATCGCTTGAGATCTCTATACATCTTGGTGCTACCGGGGTGTATCGATAACCTTGAATTATGAGCTTCTTGCAAAACTTCTTTCCTAAGTTCGTCAACATCCGGCATGCATAATCTTTCCCTAAACCATAAGCTCCCATCATCCTTAGTCCGAAATCCTTCAACTGGACTATGTTCCACCCTTTCCATTATCTCACTTAAAGCCTTATCTCTCTTCTGTGCCTCCTTTATCCGATCAATCAAACTCGGGGTGATAGTCAAAGCTGTCAAAACATTCACCGTGGATTCAATCAAATCTAAACCAAACTCCTCCATCTCTCTTTCCAGTGGTGATTGTCGTGCATGGCTGGACTTCCTACTTAAGGCGTCGGCTACCTTGTTAGCCTTTCCCGGGTGATAATGAATAGTTAGGTCGTAGTCTTTTAGCAACTCCAACCACCTCCGCTGCCTCATATTCAATTCCTTCTGTGAGAACAAATACTTTAGACTCTTATGATCCGTGAATACCGCGCACTTCTCTCCATACAAATAATGCCGCCAGATCTTCAAGGCGAACACAACCGCGGCAAGTTCAAGATCATGTGTGGGATAGTTTTGTTCATAAGGCTTTAGCTGTCTTGAGGCATACGCGATGACTCGTTCGTTTTGCATTAAAACACAACCTACAAACAAGGTGTTAGTCTAAACTTTAGGGATATATATAAGATCATAACCTTATACTATAATTTACGTACCTAACCCGTTCTTTGACGCATCACTATAAATCACAAATCCATCCGTTCCAGAGGGTTGAGCCAATACTGGGGCTGTCGTTAATCTCTTCTTAAGCTCCGTGAAACTTTGCTCGCATTCCGCCGTCCACTCAAACTTGGACTTCTTTTGAGTAAGGCGACTGAGAGGTACAGCAATTCTTGAGAATCCCTCAACGAATTTCCTGTAATAACCCGCTAGACCCAAGAAACTTCGCACTTCGGTGACATTGGTAGGTCTAGGCCATTCAGTTATAGCTTCCACCTTCTTCGGGTCCACCGCAATCCCCTCTTCTGATATCACGTGGCCTAAGAAAGCCACACTTCTTAACCAAAACTCACACTTGCTAAACTTTGCATAAAGTTGTTTCTGCCTCAAAATGCCTAGTACGGTTCTCAAATGCTCGTCGTGAGTTTGTTCGTCCGGGGAATACACCAGAATATCATCTATGAATACCACAACAAACTTGTCCAACTGCTCTCGAAAGACGGTATTCATAAGATCCATAAAAGCCGCAGGGGCATTTGTCAATCCAAACGGCATCACCAAAAATTCATAGTGGCCATACCTCGTGCGGAAAGCTGTCTTTGCGATGTCCTCGGCCTTCACTCGCAGCTGATGATATCCTGATCGAAGATCAATTTTCGAAAAGATCTTGGCACCCTTGAGTTGGTCAAATAAATCTTCGATTCGCGGAAGGGGATACTTATTTTTGATAGTAACTTTATTCAACTCCCTATAATCAATACAAAGCCTCATGCTACCATCCTTTTTCTTTACAAACAAAACGGGTGCTCCCCATGGCGATACACTAGGGCGGATAAACTTCTTGTCTAGTAACTCCTGCAGTTGTTCCTTCAACTCTCTTAGTTCCGCCGGAGCCATTCTATAAGGAGCTTTGGAAATAGGTTCTGTTCCGGGAATCAAGTTAATTTCAAACTCAACTTCTCTCGGAGGCGGTACTCCTGGTAAATCTTCCGGAAACACGTCAGGAAATTCATTGACCACTCGAATTTGCTCCATAGACGGCACCTCCTGAGTAACATCCATGGCATACACTAAGAATCCCTCAGCACCCTTCCTTAATGCTTTCCGTGCTTGTGCGACAGACACATATACCTTCTTGGGAACTTTCCTTCGTTCTGCATCTCCTTGAAATATTACCTCCTCCATCTTAGCATTCTTTATTGCCACTTGCTTCAACCGACAATCAATATTGGCGTGATTCTTAGCCAACCAGTCCATTCCTAATATAACGTCAAAGTCATACATCTGAATAGGGATCAGTGTGGCAGAGAATGCTTGTCCTTCAAACTCCAATTCGCAATCTCGATACTGCTGGTATGAAACCATAATCTGATCTCCAGCCGCTTGTACGCGATACGGAGTCCCTAACCATTCAGGCAAACTACCCAAGTGCTTAGTGAATCTCTTCGCTACAAAGGAATGGCTTGCGCCGCTATCGAAAAGTACATTGGCAGGCATCTTATTTACTAAAACCGCACCTAAAGCCACATAAAGTTTTGCACACAAAAGTTACGCACATAGACACTTAACTCAATATGAATTCAAACTTAGTTTAGAGGATACCTGCTACTACATCGGTAGCCTCCTGCACATCTGTGTCCGTCATTAGATGTACACGGGCATTTGCTCGAGGCTTCACTCTCGGCTGCTGAGCCGCCTCTTCAGGGTTATTCTTCTTCATCTCCGGACAGTCTCTAATCAAGTGACCCACTTGGCCACATCGGAAACATGCTCCGACTACTTTTCTACACTCTCCAACATGGTTCCTGCCGCAATGTGGACAAACTCCTATAACCTGCTGAGCTACTTGATTCTGGGGTGGCAGTCTCTGAAAATTCCCAACTGGCCCTCTCTTCGGAATCTTGACCCAATGTCCGGGTCTTCCACCCACTCTCACATCCTCCCTTGGTCTCTTGCCTCTATCAGACCCTCCAACACTAGCTGCTCTCGCCGCCACTCGGCGAAAATCACTTTCAACACGGTAACACGCATCTAGCATATCCTCATAAGTTTTCATCCCTGCATTCACTATCGCCGATTGTATCCTCGAATCCAAACCCCTCTCAAACTTTGTCATCTTAAGACGATTATCAGACATAATCGCAGGGGCAAACTTACCTAAGGCATGAAAACGATCTGCATACTCCGACACTGTCATTCTTCCTTGCTCCAATCTGTCAAACGCCCTTATCTTGTCCAAGATCGCCGTCTCCGGTACATAATATTTCAGGAAAACATCACAGAACTGTGTCCATGAGATTGGTGGGGTCATTCTCAACACCATTCCTTCCCACCATTCGCCAGCCTTGCCACTTAAAAGGGGTGTGGCCACCTCAACTTTTATCTCATTCGGAACTTGCACCAACCGGAAGCATTTCTCAACCTCAGCCAACCAATGCTGAGCCTCCTCAGGATCCGTACATCCACCGAACTCCGGCACCCTCATCTTTCTCATCTCCCCATAAAAGAACCTGATGTTATGATGTGGCGGTGGTGGAGGCGGAGGCTGATGCTGCTGCACATACCCTTGTGCAATGACCGTCAGCGCATCAGTGAGTACTTGGGGTAAAACCACTTGTGGTGGCTGGTTCTCCTGTCCATTGCCAGAGTTGCCTGTGTTATCTCTTCTTGGAGGCATTTTTCGCTGAAAGGTTAACATTTCATTAGCATTCAGTAACTACAAAAAGGTTACTGAAGTCTCGAATGCGTACTAATAGGTGAGGTGTGTAGTACAACTATTAATACAAAGTTAGATAATAAGACGCGCTCGCACACACCCAACCCATATCATACTTAACCAATAAAGAGATCAACACTTATAACTAAGGATCAACCTTAAAGGAGAATCATAGCTTAGATGTCTAAAGATCATGAACTTAAGTTTCCAAAATAGATCTGAAACCTAGGCTCTGATACCACCTGTAGCGCCCCAGCCCGATACCGTTATCGGAACCAGTGCACCCGCCGTAGCCTACTACGAGAACTACGAAGCGTCAAGCAGATCATGCGTACATTCTTCATAAGGTAAGATACTAAAACCAGCGGAAACGTCATAAAACTTAAACCTTCATCGTCATTAAACATCCATAAAATGCAGCGGAAATAAAAACAAACTGTTTGTTCATCTAGCCAACAGAAGTTTTAGAACAACATAATAACAATGAGTCTCCAAACTTAAACAGAATAATCCAGCATCTATCTATTCCCTTGTCCATCGTCCCATTGAGCCCACTCGCCGTCATCTTCGATAAATATCAACTCATATTCAGGCTCACATGAAAAGGAACAGAATGATTGTTCTTAGCGAAAACTTCGCCAGCAAGTAACCCGTCTATACACCTTACGGAATCACACACGTCGAGTCACCAGTGAATAAAACATTGCCCAAAATAAGGTGCTCGGGTTAGCAAATGGCATCTTAATAAGAACTTCTCAAAACAGATAAAGCACATATGTGAACACAGATACGAGAACCAACATGCATTAAAACAACGTATCACATAAGCAAGTCATAAACTAATCACGTTTCTTGCATGTCAGGTCTTATGCTTCGTGTACCATGATGCATGTACTTCTTTAAAATCACACACAACACCCATGCATATGTCTTCTTTCATAAACATGTCATGCATGCCATTTCACAAAACATTTCATCACTTTACATATCATATTCTTCGCGTAGCAGAACTTTATACCCTGTGGGTGATCAGCCCACAGCCATCATATATCCGTGCTGAAAGGTCCACGGCCCCATTACATATAACATATATCCGTGCTGAAAGGTCCACGGCCCCATTACATATAACATATATCCGTGCTGAAAGGTCCACGGCCCCATTACATATATCATATATCCGTGCTGATAGGTCCACGGCCCCATAAAATACTTCATTTTCCGTGCTGATAGGTCCACGGCCCCATAACATACTTTATACCCTGCTGTTGATTCACAGATCACGCTCTTTATACCCTGCTTTCGCAGACGTGACTCTTTATACCCTGTGATCAACCAGCAGCCATTTTGTCTTTCGAAAACTTTAAACCTTTCTTGTTCTTTTGCAAAACATATCTCAAATCAAATGCAAGTGCCCATGTCATGATGCAGGATGCACAAATAGCTTCATATCAACATGTAACACACACACATACATCATGCCTATCAAGCATACGGCCTTGCACCTCACACACTCTATGGTCGTGTTATTCCAAGCCCATTCTTGTCACAAACTCACTCAAGATTCAATCTTATTCTAACTTGATCAACTTACCATCCACACCTCAAATATACCTCAAATACCCTTGCATTTTATGTTCAAAAGAAGTGTATAAAGTTACTACACTTACATAGGGCGCTTAAAGGGTCAAAAAGACTTCCAGAACACTTGGAACACCACTTGAAGCGCCTAATGGGGACATGAAGCGCCTCATGTAGGCGTTCGAAGTGTTCGGGGATGATTCAGGACACATTGAACACCACATGAAGCGCCTAATGTGACATGAAGCGCCTCATGTAGGCGTTCGAAGTGTTCTGACGGTTCTAAATTGCAGTTTTTCTGTACGGGAAAGCTCCAGGACACTTGGAACGCTACATGAAGCGCCTATAGTGACATGAAGCGCCTCATGTAGGCGTTCGAAGTGTTCTGACGATGCCAAACTGCAGTTTTTCTGCAGTAACTTCCACCCAACTCCTTTCTTCTTCAACCCTTCCAGATTCAACACTTAAAGATCCATCTTAACAACTAGATTCATCACACTTAACATACATCTAATCATGATTTGACACTTATTGAATGTCTAACAAGATCCACACTAAATCTTCATTCATTCACCACCTTCAAGAGTTATCATCAACAATACCCAACCAACAAGACTACAACAATATCATCACTCATCCCTCAATTTCCTGCACTTACTCTCGACATCTAAGTGTATACAATCAACACAAGAGTAGAGCAAGGCAAGAAACACATCAACATATATACTATCATGGGCATGGTTGACTAACAACAAGTACTGCACAACTTTTCCAGAAATTTGGCCCAAAGAACAAGTCTTTACGCAATTAGCAACAAGACTTACATATAACAAGCATGTATGATAGACAAGACAAGAATACTAATGTGTGATTCATATTTTCTCTTTGTAAGAACATAGGGCCAAAGGTATAAAATTTGCATAAAGCGTATAGAAAGATTACTTGCCTTGAATTCTAGATAAGCTTACGGATTTACTGCAGAATCTTGATGAGAATTGAACCTAGAATGGCCTTTATCCTTCCTTCTCCTTCCACTCTTCTTCTTCTTCCTCTCCCTTTTCTCTTCTCTCTCAATTCCTGCGGTTTTCCTTCTTCTTTTGTGATGTTAAAACCGTCCCCCCCTTATGGCCAATGGGGAGTTATACCAAAGTGTGGTGTAACTCCCTTAACTCCTAGTAGGGACCTTTTAAGTAATTACCCTTAGTTTCTTTTAATTCTACTTTTAATCCCTTTCTTTTGTTCTTCTATGTTTTGTGCAACTAAGTCTCGTAAACTACATAATCAATTAAGTTGCACTTAAGGTTGACCTAGAGTGTTGAAAGTCGTGCTTAAAAGTCACGGGGTGTAACAAAGGTACCGGGGTGTAACATTCTTCCCCCTCACAATAAGTTTTATCTTTGAAACTCGCGTATTACGTAATCGGTAACTTAGCTATCTGGCGTTAACATCAGGAATCATCGGAGGAATAGGTGCTTGCGGTGGTGGAGGCGGATTATTCTTAACAGGAGGATTCTGATCCTGTGGTGGTGGCGGAGGGACTTGAGCCGGTGGAGGAGGAACAGGGCCTTGTGGGTGAGGAGGGACTGGCTCCTGTGCATCTGGTAGAGCCCTAGGAGGTCTGCCACGAGGTCGAGCCATCTGCACTACGGAGTGTCAAAATTTATACAAATGTTGGGATAAAACCAGATTATTTTGGCTAAAGATCATAATTCTTAAAAGAAATTCAAATGAGGAAGACGAAAACATATCTTAGTATAAAGATCCGGATTCTATGGGTCAGGATTAATTATCGAATTAAATCCTAAATCTTGTTTATGTTGTCCTAGTCTAAGGCCATCACTCATCTAAAATCATGACTTAGATCTAAGATCAAACTTAGATTTCTAAGATCATAAGTTAGTTCTACGTTCTACCTGAAATCTAGAGCCTGAGCTCTGATACCACCTGTAGCGCCCCGCACCGGACCTCGTCCGAATGCGGTGCACCCGCCGTACTTCACTACAGAGAGTACAGAGCGTCATGCATAATATATGAAAATCCATAACTAAGTCATGGACTACCATGTTGACATTTAACAGAGTAGCAAAATTTAGGCAGAATTAAAAACTTCGAAATAAACATGCTTGCCGAACATATTAGGTCCAAAACATCGGTCCAACAAAACGAGATAAAACCGAAATCCCAAAAGTTCCAAATATAGTCCATAGTACAAATATAATGTCAGCACAAAAGTCTTTAAGCATCGCCTTCCCTTGGCTTCTTGATTATGGGTATGGCACTCTCGGTTCATCATCGATCCACTCAACATTGGTATTCTCGAGCTCTGGGGGGAAATAAAGGAATGAGTGATAAAATCACCCAGCAAGCATACAATAAACTATCATGAAATAAATAAAGAATCATAACATGAATGCAAAACCCCACGAACCAACATTAATTCATACCTGGCCTTTAATCCTTGATTCGCAGAAGATATAACATAAACATAACTCAAATAATACTAGTCTGGCATTATCATATCACTTCCTAACTTAACCGTTCTAACATGCAAAGTGCACGTGAAATATGCAAGATGCAATGCATGATGTCATGTCGTGGCAAAATCATCATTTGGTCCCGTAAAGCAAGCATAAAAGAAAACAGAGTGTCAGATCAATTAACCCTGGATCTGAGCGGATCCAGAACATGTCGTCAGACCAATTAACCCCAGGTCTAGGATGGGTCCAGAACGTGTCATCAGGCCGATTAACCTTGGGCCTGGGTCGGGTCCAGAACATATCATCAGACCAATTAACCCCAGATCCGGAACGATTCCAAAACATATCATGTCATCAGACCTATTAACCCTGGGTCTGGCTCGGGTTATGAGCATGCTTAGCCGGCAAGAAAGTCATAGAGCATTTTCCTTTCAAAATCATGGGACCATAAATAACTTACTTGTGTAAAGAAATCTTGCTTACTTGAACAGAACTTGCTTGCGTAAGGAAAATTTAGAGAAAAATCAGATTTGTAATGCACGTGGTCATGCATGATACATGGGATGAAATGCTATGAGAATCATGGCATGAATCGTCTTACAAATCCCTTAAGACATGACAAAGGTACAATCCCATAGGCTAAAAATAACTTTCCAGCAGATCGCACTCATTTCCTTGACTCCAAATGCAATCAAGACAAATTATTCCTGGAACCTTTTTATACGGCATGCACATTGGGGTCCTCGATATTAACCATAAAAATTTCGTAACAATCCAATAAACACAAGGGGATCAAATTCGGGTTCCGACATGACATGGCACAACCAAACTTTTTGCTGTGTAGTACATGTTCCATTCACTTTCCATGACCCTTAGATCATCAATGATTCACATGTGCCACCTGGAAAATAAAGCTAACATACTGGGGAATAATTTTCTTAAGACCAAACACCATCTTCACCCCTAAACAATTAAGGATAAGCCCAAACATTATGGCCCAACATTCTGTCCAAATTTCCAGAAACGTTCATCCGAATTCTCTTCAGTCGTTTACCCCTTAAATGAATACTTTTAGCCAATTTATTTAAATAGACATCTTACCCAATGCTTGAAGTGAATCCCATAAAAATTTCAAGGCAATCCAAGACCTTTAAATTGGTTAAACAATTATTTTTCCAGAACATATACGCTCAGAATTCTGTTTTGCACAGGTTCACCTTAAGGTTCCTTTAAGATTATAAAACTAGTCTTTTTATCAATCTACCACCACACACACTTAATATACTTAATGGCCTACCAGCATATCAAATTTGAGATTATTTGCACAATCACAAGGTTCATTTCAAGGCCAACATTATGACACTCAAAACATCCCTGTTTCTGGAATTTTTCTTAAACCACTCATTGTCTCTTGTCACACGCATTATTTACCCCTTCATCCTTTTTTTTATTAAACAGATATTTTATTAAGATCCTCTTTTATGGTGGAGGGAAACCATTTTACATGTATACATCCTGAAATGCAAAACAGTAGTATAATGCTTCTAATATTTGTAGTCTCCAGTCATATATGATATGTCGCATTAAAACCTTGCCAAGTAAAACCACCCTTGTGGATAAAACCTTGGCGAAGGAAAAAGCGTGCATATTTATATGTGGAGTGATCATAAATGGAGAAAGAAAAGATTTTTGAAGCACAGATTCCTGAATGTAGCTGTGAACAAAGCAGCATGCGGTAACCATCAAAGGAAGCCATTGCAGAAGAAACCCCAATAGAAACACTGCGTAGTCTTCATTTGAGAAAATGTTAATATCATCCTATAGGTGTGACCCATCAGATAGCGTTCAAAATTGGCTTGTACGTGTATACTCCCGTCAGCAATATTGCGTGCCCAGTTCCATAACTCAGTGTATCCATGCAGAGCGCAGCCAATATGCGTCAGATGAAAAGAAAGCACAGCATTAATCAAATTGGCAATGCAAAGCTCAAATATGATAAAATGTTGCAGTGAATGGATATTACCCAGACTGCCCGTATCGTGGGATACGGACAGGACATATATAAATTGATAATAATGATTAAGAAGATGAAGCCAAAGTATAGAGATTACCCATACTGCCTGTGTCCATGGATGACACAGGCAGGCAAGTGGAAATGGTTGATGTGCAGTCTCCATATTAAATTCTTATGTGCGGAGTTGAGACATTTGTAAGGAGGGCCCCTTTAACCATAGGCGGCAGCATAGACATTGTGCTGAAATGATGAAATTTCTGATGTAATTGCCCAAACTGAGCCAACAAGTGAGCCACCTCATTCGCCTGGCGTGGTATATGCAAAATCTTAACATCCCCATGAATGAGGAGGCTACGAAGAAGAGGAGAAACACGCTCAGAATGAATATGCTCAACCACTCCTGTTGAATCTAGCTCCATATCCAAGTGCCTATAA
This sequence comes from Eustoma russellianum, assembly GCA_036186865.1. Taxonomy (NCBI): domain Eukaryota; kingdom Viridiplantae; phylum Streptophyta; class Magnoliopsida; order Gentianales; family Gentianaceae; genus Eustoma; species Eustoma russellianum. The sequence goes on along the minus strand of AP025064.1, from coordinate 17,638,228 downwards.
CGCTGCAAAAAGAACAAAAGCGCCATACTAGCCGCTTGTAGCTCCGCATGAAATGGGGAAGACAATGGAAGATAAAATACAATCGCTTCCTTTAAATTGCCATCTATGTCTCTCAGAATTGCACCTCCTGATGCTATGTTGGAACCATGTGCCGCATCTACATTCAGCTTCAATCTTTCAGAGGGGGCATACTCCATCTTACAATTTGTGGCCGACGAAGACGCATTCTAGGAGTCAGTCCAAACAGTATGAGATCTGGATCATTGGTGACAAATTTCCTTCCATGCTGTGCACAGCTCCAAGTATAGATATGACGTCTAATACTTTCTTTCAGTTGGACAGAAGTATATTGCTCTCCACCAAATGTCATTGCAGAGTAAGCTTTCCATATTTGCCAGATAACAATTCCTGGTAAAATGAGCCTCAACACTCCTTGAAAAGACTTCTCACTCGTAGATGTCCACCATGACATAAGATACTGAAATAGATGTATGTTGGCTGGCTGTGGACCGTCAATCAGTGATGCATAGTACTTCCATATCTGCTGGATATATGTGCATTTTAAAAACAAATGCGATTGTGTGGCAGAGGAGTTATGACAAAACGGACAGCATGTGGGACATGTGGTGGTGAACCTACGCAAATTATCTTCAATGGGTAATGCATGGTGATACAGCTTCCATAGTATGATTTGATTGTTTGGCTTTTGTAAACGATGCCAGATAAACCTGTGAGACAAATACTTTGGGCCAGAGCTCCTAAGCAATTCATAGGCAGACTTTATTGTGAACTGACCATGCGCTTCCAATGTCCATGTCCTCGAATGTAGGTGACCTACTGCATGTGCGGAGCAGAAGTCATGGACTGAACAAATTCGTTTCCAAGTCACTGTATCTGTAATGCCTGGGACGTAATGCTGTCGATGACCATACTTAGAAGAGAGAAAGGCTGTCCATAAGCTATCCTTATTGTGATATGACCACCACAACTTACATGAATATGCCTGAGATAAATCCTCCAGCCTACGAAGACCCAAGCCCCCTTCGTCCTTTGGCATAAATAGTGTTTTCCAGCTAACCCAATGGTATCTTGGTGCATTGCCTTGAATTGACCAAATGAAATTACAGATTCTCTGTCGAATAGCTCGGATTATACTCTTTGGTAACTGATGTGCTGCTACGATATGTGTTGGTATAGAGCTCAAAATAGATTTGACCAAGGTTAATCTTCCTGCAGGAGATAGAAATCGATTATGCCAACCCAATATTCGTCTATCAATACTAGCAAGTAGATCTGTACAATGGATTGGTCTAAGACGTCCTCTGATTAATAGCACGCCCAAATACTTCATTGGTAATGAGGCAGAATTGATTTGGAGTTGTGCTTCCATAGCGCGAAGCTGACTTGGCTGAACATGCTTAGAAGTAATAAAACGGCTCTTGCTTAGATTGACTCTTTGGCCGGAAATCTCCTGGTACAGATCCAAAAATTGTTTAAACCTCTTTAGATTAGCAGGTAAGCCATTGAGAAACACCAAGAGATCGTCTGCAAAAGCAAGATGAGTAATTATTGGACTGACTCGTCCCACTGCATATGGCTTAATAGTACCATTTACAACCAATGAGTTAAGTCCTCTGGAGAAGGCCTCTGAAACCAGAATAAAGAGAATGGGGGAGAGGGGGTCGCCCTGCTTAACTCCTCGCGTTGGCTTGAAGAAACCACATGGTGCACCATTTATTACAATAGATAGTGTTGTGCTCTGTAGATGGTTAAATATGAGCGTTAGAAATTGTACCGAGAACCCCATTCGCTGCAGTAAAGCCCGAAGAAATGTCCAATTCACTCTATCAAATGCTTTCATCATATCCAGCTTAAGCATAATGTTGTGACCTCGCACTTTTTTATCCAGCACATGCGTTAGCTCCTGCGCAGTAAGAACATGTTCTGTGATATCCCTACCTTTCATGAAGCCCGCCTGCTCCTTAGATATAATGTCAGGCAAGATGTGAGAAAGCCTAGTTGTCAATATACGTGTTCCAAGTTTGGACATGAAGTTTGACAGTGATATGGGCCGATAGTCTGCAAATGTAGTTGGAACCTGTGTCTTTGGTATTAGGACAATTAGTGTACTACCCATCACTTGGGGTATACGGATGCCAAGAAAATACTCCTGTACTGCTTTGTGGACATCATGGCATATGATCTCCCAGCAATGTCGAAAAAAGTAGCCATTATAGCCATCAGGACCAGCTGCACTATTTGGATCAAGCGACCAGACAGCTGTTTTAACTTCTTCTAACGAAGGTATTTGCGTAAGAGCAGCATTCATATCAAGATTAATCAACTCTGGAATATATTGCAGTAATTCGGTGGGACTCTGAACCTCCTCTGCCTTGAATAGCTGAGTAAAATATGAGACCGCTTCAGCTTGAATGTCCTCCTTTGTCTGACATATATCTCCTGCTGTGGTTTTAATTTGAGTGATGCTTTGTCTGCGGTGTCTATCTTTAACTAAATTATGGAAATAGGCTGTGTTTCCATCCCCTTGCATAAGCCATTTACAACGAGCTTTCTATCCCAAAACTGCTGTTCATAATTTGAAATCTTCAGATATTCCGCTTTCACCTTATGATATTGAGCTCTGTTCTCCATTGTAGGATTTGAATCATAAATGGCTTCCTGTATACTTGCTTCTCTTTCAGCTGTAGCTAATTTGTCAAAGATATTTCCAAACACTTGTTTATTCCAATGCTGCAAATCTTTCTTTAAACTCTGCAGTTTATTGTACATACCTCGCATTCCGCCAATAGTTGGATAGGTAGACCATTGGCCAGCTACAAACTTCAAAAAATCAGTATGCTCCGTCCAAACATTGAGGAAACGAAAGGATCGTGGTGTTGTGTCGGATTGAACATTAAGATTGAGTAGTAATGGTGCATGATCCGAAGTGATCCTTGATAAATGCTTAACCTTAATCATTGGGAATTGATTATAAAACCTTTGAGAGCATAATATTCGATCCAATCGTCTTTTAACGATACCCAATCCATGGCCTCCAACCCATGTGTAAGGAGATCCGTCATAAGGTAAGTCAATTAGAGAACATTGGGATACACAGTCTACAAATTCTTCCAATGATGACAACTGTGGCATTGAGTTACCATGATGTTCCTGTAGTGACATATATGTATTAAAGTCACCTCTAACCAACCACAGATCATGTGCATGGTGTGTATATTGATGCATCTGCAACCATAAGCGTCTTCGGTCTGTCACGGTATGCCTACCATATACCGGGCTTATAGAAATATGTTGTCCTAAATGGCCAGTGCAAAATTGTAATAAGCTAATCTGTTCTCCGTGGAAGACATTATCTAGGTTAAGACTGGAACGTTGCCAAAACACCCAAATTTTGTCTACACATGTGACTAGAGAGTTTGTGAAAGCTAACTTCAACTGAAAACGTATTATTTTATCTGCTGACTGCTTTGGCTCAATGATAATCAGCAATTGAATATGATGTTTCTGGACTAACCGCTTAAGACGATGTAAAGAGGTCCTCAACCCGCCTACATTCCAGAAAAGGTACTTCATTGGGTGGTGCGATTGTTTGAGCTTGAAGGATCCTGGCCACAAGAACGAGTCACAATAGATGATGGAGGTGGTGGAGGCAAGGCGTTTCTAGGCCGTCGATTTCTTCGAACTATTGCAGGTTGTGATGGCAATTGCGTGATTAAATCACTTTCACTACCATGCTCAGCTTCCGCTGACTGTGCACCTCTAGTTGGATCTGCATCCTGATAATTGACGGACAAATCCCCTAACCAAGCATTATATACTGTTTGGTATACTTGCTCCTTAATTACATTCGCATAATGTTGATCATTAGGGGATAAAGTGAACATAAAGTCAGCAAAACGATTATGCCTATCCATATTAGTTGGCTCTGTGTCTGAAACATTAGCCACAAGCATATCATATGTATCCTCCACAGCTACTTCCTTTGAAGCTCCCAACTTTGCTAAATCTTGATTTTCAGTGACTTCTATGGGCTGCAGGTCTTCTACCTCAATATTGTGACTCTCAACAATTCCTTCAAGATTAGATACAGGCTCGTTCTGATCATTATTAGGAGCATTAGTATGATCAGTTTGTTCAGCATGGGCATGATGATGATCTATTGAACGAGTTAGAATTTGCTTTGGTGCTGGGGGATTTTTCCTTGGTGTCCATCGCTGCTTTTTGTCATTATGCTTTGCATCGTCCCCCACTTTAACCACGCGTAATGGCTGCTCTTCTTGGTGTACAGATTTCCCTTTGCAGCTAGTAATTTCATGACCCAACATTCTACAGTCTGTACAAAATTCTGGTACCTCCTCATACTCCACCGTTGGATAAAATTCATATTGGCCTCCTTGAACATGCAGCCTAGACGGCCGGGGTTTAGATATATCAATTTCAATACATAGGCGCACCACTGAAGGCCGTAATCCTTGCATTGTCGCTGTATCCATTCTCAATGGCGTGCCAATCATATGTGCTATATCCCATAAAGCCGTCCGATTATGCAAAAACAATGGCAGTCCAATTTTGCACAGGCCATTTAGGACATCACATTTCTATAAGCCCGGTCTACGGAAGGCATACTGTAACAGACCGGAGGAGATTATAGTTGCAGATGCTCCAATATACACATCATGCTCATGATCTGTGGTTGGTTGGAGGGGACTTTAATACATATATGTCAGTTCAGGAACATCATGGTACTTCAATGCCACAGATGTCATCGCTGGAGGAGTTTGTTGAATGCGTATCACAGTGCTCTTTAATTGACTTACCTTATACTGGATCTCCTTACACATGGGTTGGGGGCCGTGGTTTAGGTATTGTCAAAAGGAGATTGGATCGAATACTATGCTCTCAGAGGTTTTATGATCAGTTCCCAATGGTTAAGGTTCAGCATTTATCTAGACTCACTTCGGATCATTCACCGTGGTGTACACGGTTTTGAAGTCAAAGATGGAGGTTAGCATTATCCTCAAATTCAAAGGTAAATGAACTATATTCCAGATAGATTTTCTTACCAAAATAGTTTAGTGTTGCAACCTAGCCACCAAACTATCACCACTTCCTTGAGGGCTTGAAGATATCACCTTCCTTTGCTTCCTAAGACTCACGGTTTATGGAGGTTAGGGAACATCTGAATTTATGATTCATGGGGAGTTAGAATGAACATATAAAGGTTTAAAATCCTTACCAATATGGAACTTGTGTTGGAATGGCTCACTTGAGGGACTCTTATGCCAAGGAGCTTGAAGATTCCTCACCTAGGGGCACATGCAAGGCCACGGGTTTTTGGGGAGGAATGGAGAAAAATGAGCTTCACAAGTTGCTATCTTAGGATTAATGGAGATGCTTAAGAGACTTGCTTACCTAGCTTGAAGCTTGAGAGTTGAAGGAGATGGTCTTGGAGTACTTCTAGGAACACCTGTGGTCAAGAGGTTTCTTGAGTGTCTGAATCTCTTGAAGTGTTTGGATATTGCCTTGTGAGGAGTTAAGTGGACGAAATGTTGATGGAATAGAGTTTGCTTGTTATGAGGTTGAAGAAAAATCCATGGAGGCTTCAAGGGGGGCTACCGGCCGAAGGTGAAAAAGGGAGGAAGGAGATGGTTTCTTAACAGTCTTAGGACATAATCATGGTGAGGGTTGGCTACTTAATGGCCCTTGAGACTTTTTAGGGTTAGTTAATGGAAAACCCCTTTTTAGGTAGTTGGTTAGGTTATTAAAGAGGATGGTTCTAGATCCTCCTCTTAGGGTTGAGCCGATTTTCTTTCCCCCCTTTTTTCGAAATGTTGGGAGGGCATAATTGGTATTTCACCATGAAGCATTATCCATACTTATAATTTAGATATTTACTTATAGAGTATTATTTATCTTAAGGGCCTATAAAAGAAAGAAGATAATTGGAATGTAGAAAATTGTAATTGGGAAAATAGGATTTTTATTAAGCCACTTCATATACATCGGGGGTTCATAATAGTTTTACGATGGGTACAACATCTACACTTTATTTTATTTTTCCTAGGCTTTCAAGCACTTTATTCCTTTTATTTAATGTTTATATCCCCGATGCCTATGGGATGAGGTCATGGTTGATACAAATATGCTGCTACCTTCTATTGCAAGTCTACCAAATGGATTGACGTGTCTTCTATATCTCTGCCGGCACATTAGTTTGTGCAGGCAGACCTGGTATGATCTTCATTCGATTTGCCTTACACATTTCACTATGTCTCATACCTCTGCTTCACTCAGCCATTCATTTCTTTTATGCATGGACGGGGACACGGATCGCACTTAATTTCCTGGTCACTGACGCGATTCCCGACTGGACAAGGGACAATCATCAGGAGTGGATGTTCACATGACTATTTTTTTTGTTACGTTTATGTAATTTCCGATTTTTATATTCTTTCATTTTACACGGTAGCGCATATCAACAGTCCATTTATATAAATATGTACGCTTTTTCCTTCGCCAAAGTTTTATCCACAAGGGTGGTTTTACTTGGCAAGGTTTTAATGCGGCATATCATATATAATATGGATGTTGATAATCATATACTGCTCCTATCGTCATCTTTTCATTTGCTGTAATAAGGTTTTCCTCCGCCATAAGTGAAGGTTTATGCTAATAAAATATCTTTTGATTAAAAAATATATATATATAGGCGTTTTTAAGAGGTGAATAAGGAGATTTTCCATTCCGAATTTGTTGCCATCATGCCTTCTTCAAATATATGTCTATTTAATGAACTAGTTAGTTCATTAAACTAAGTACTCCACTTAATGAACTAGTTTAGTTTATTAATGGTGGCACCTGAAAATAGTTCAAAGACAACAAATGTTTACCATATGATGTAAGCTTTAATGCTTCGTGGCTTGTTAGTACGGCAACAATATATATAAAGCATATAAGGCATGTATATCATAAAAACATGTCGAGTAATAAAGTTTGTCATGTATTTCTTAAACACGTAGTATTTAAATCATGTATTTGTAAATCACTCAAGCTCTTTTTCTCAACAACGAAGACCAAATCTAAGTTATATTAGAGGTTGGGACTGTCTAGCTTATTATAGAGTTTCAGATCCAAAAAGAATTAAGTTGGAGCCAAGAGCCCTCAAAGGTGTTTTTATTGGATATGCTGAAAACTCTAAAGCATATATGTTTCTAGACATAGAATCCAATGTGGTTGCTGAATCTAGAGATGTTGAATTCCTTGAGAATAAATTCTTAAGAACAGATTCAAATCAAGATTCAACAAGTGAAAATTTGAATGAGCCAATAGTTGGAGATTTTCCTAATGATCCTTCTAGTGTTAATCGAAATCAATGTTCTCCAACTGTGATTAGAAGAAATCAACAGGCTAGAAAGGAAAAGCATTTACATCCTCATTTCATTTCTTCACAATCCATTACTTTCTTAGTTGAAGGTAATAAGACAAAGGTACTTCATTAAATACCAACTGTACTAAGTGTAGAAGATGATCCTAAATCCTATAAGGAGGCGATGCAATCGATAGATGCATCATTTTGGAAGGAAGCAATTGATGATGAGATGAATTCGTTATTGTCAAACAATATGTGGATTCTCACTGATTTGCCTCTGAATTCCAAAGCAATTGGATGTAAATGGGTATTTAAAAGAAAATACAATACGGATGGTTCAATTCAAACTTTCAAGGCAAGATCGGTTGCTAAAGGTTTTAAACAAAGAGAAGGGATAGACTATTTTGATACATATGCTCCGGTTGCGAGAATAACATCCATTAGAGTGTTAATAGCATTAGCATCCATAAATAATCTGTTTATTCATCAAATGAATGTTAAGATTGCATTTCTCAATGGTGATTTAGATGAAAAGTCTGTACGGAACAAGCAAAAGGTTTTGTTCTACCGGACAGTGAGCACAAAGTGTTAGGTCATTGTATGAATTAAAACAAGTCCCGAAACAATGGCATGAAAAATTTGACACTACCCTTTTAAAGAATGATTTCCAGCATAATAGTGCTGATAAATGTGTGTATTCCAAGTTTACAGACAAATATGGTATCGTTATTTTTTTTGTACTTGGAAGATATGCTGATTATGGGCACTAATATGAAAGGCGTAAATGAAACTAAGAAGTATTTAACTTCACAATTCTAAATGAAAGATTTGGGTGAAGTAGACACTATCTTAGGGATCCAAGTGTCCAAACATAATGGGAGTTTTGCTCTTTGTCAATCTCATTATATAAGTGAAGTGTCGAATAAGTTCAATCACTTGGAGATCAAAGAAGCAAGCACATTTAATGCCTCATACAAATTGGCTGGATATGCCGGTAGAGCGGTCGCACAACTAGAATATGCTAGTGCAATTGGTAGTCTAATGCATGCTACATATTGCACTAGACCGGATATTGCCGTAGTGATGTGCAAATTATCAAGGTATACTAGTTATCCTAGTATAGACCATTGGAAAACAATCGGACGAGTACTTGGGTACTTTAAAAGGACTATGAAATACAGATTGTACTATAATAATTTTTCTCTGTGTTGAAAGGTTATACATAGCTAGTTGGATAACTAGTGTTGGTGATAACAAATCTACTACGGGATGGATGTTTAAATTGGGTGGTGGTGCGGTTTCTTGGGCTTCAAAGAAAAAGACATGCATAACACACTCCACAATTGAATCCGAATTCATAGCATTGGGATCTGCAGGTAAGGAAGCAAAATGGCTGAGAAATTTACTATTGGATATAGAGTTGTGGCCACAATTGATGCCAGCCATTTCCTTACACTGTGATAGCCAAGCAAGATGTCTAGAGCTTATAGTAAAATCTATAACGGAAAACCTAGACATGTCAGCCTTAGGAATGATTATGTGAGGCAATTAATAAAGGATACACATCAAATCCTACAATAACATAGCGGATCCGTTAACAAATAATCTTTCAAAAGACTTGGTACAAAGTACATCTTTAGGGATGGGATTGAGACGTATGGTATAAGTTCACTTGTGATTGAAACCTAGCCTTTCCTAGCATACCACTAGTCAAATGATCAATGGGTAACAACAAGTCACAAAGTGAGGGATTAAAGCATTAGAAATGATCTTTAAAGAATCAACCTGCATAGTATTGATCTTTAAAGAAGTGGAAAATTAGTGTTAAAGGAGGGTGAGTGTTAAAGCACTCTTGATGAAGGGTTAAGAGGAACTATCTTAATCTTCACCTATATGAACATGGGAAGTTGTGCCATTTCGACAAACAAAGATCTTGAAATGTTTATGAAAACTAGGGGAAGCACAATGCCGTAAAGTGCGGTTTAAGACGAACTTCTAGGGAGAATGTGGTTTCGTGTGTATAATGTAGGATCTGCAAGGCACCACTAGAAGGGGGGTTGAATAGGTGGTGCGGAAAGTGTGGTTTTTAAAATTTCTTTAAACTTGAACAATTCAACTTCTGAAAACAGATTCTGTTTTCAGGACCTGTTTCAAAACGTTTTTAAAACCAGGTTAGAGGTCTCCAAAAATTCTGAAATTTTGAGATAACTTAGCCTCAGATGTTATGAGGTTACCCTAAAACTTTCAAATTAAAATTCAACCTTTAACCCCTTCAAAAACCGTTGGTAATCAGATTGTGCGAATCTGCCAGAAACGGTAGTCGGTTTTGAAAAATGTATTCCTATTTGTGTGAACGTCCAAATGCTCTGAAAATTTGACCACTAACTCCTTATATACTATATTTAAGTGGGTTGAAACAGTTTTGCAAAATTCTTTTGGGAAGTAGGTCAACTACAATCAAAGTCTCAACCTTTGTAAGTCTGAAAATCAGACTGCACTAGTCTCAGATCTTTGGACGTTTGGATGACTTATACTTGTCCAAAAGGGTTGAAACTTGTGTCAAAATAACCCTAGAACGTGTTTCTATGTTTTCTGAAAGTTTCGTAATTTTTGAAATTCTTTTACTATTTTTACGCACGTGATTAAAAACAGTAAACAGTGCTGAAAAAGAAAATCAGTGCTGAAAGTAAATGACACCAAGAATTTTATACTGGTTCGGTTATCAACAACCTACTCCAGTCTTCAAGGAACACCTTCCTTGGTTCACACTAATCACACAACTCAAAAACACCTTACCACAGGGTTGATGGAGTTACACACCAACTCCAACCCTTTACAAACCTTGTATGATAAATACAATTGCGCACGAACACCACCACCTCGCAAGAATGAAGATTGATCACACCTTGATCAATCTTTTACAAAGATGTATAATGAGTGGTGATCTATATCAAGCCTATTCAAGATTGAAAGATATGAATACAATAGGCTTACAAGAAGAAAGAAAGAAGGAGAATGTAGAAGAAGAAGGCTAGAACACTTTTGATCCTTGAACTTGCAACTCTTGTTCTTGTTCTTGTTTTGCTCTTCTTTCTCTCCTTTTAATTTGTTTTGGCCGCCCCCTAGAGTGTAGTCTCCCTCTTGAAAATTATCTTCCAAGTCCTTGGGAGGATGTAAGACATCATTGTGACATGGTCTTGCTTACTTGGCATCTTCTTATTGGATGATCATTTAAGCTTTGCTTACTTGGCACTTCATGATTGGTTGAATGTTGTCATCATTGATGACTTGGAAAAATCTGAGAATAACACTTAAAACATGTGCCAATATCATCACAAAATAATTTCCATAAATCATAAGATATATCACATAAATTGCAAGACATCAAATCCTTCCCAAACTTAATGAAAAAATCGGCCAACTAGTAATATTGCCATGCTGAAAATTCAGCATGTGCATCATTCCATTTCTTTCAAAATAATGCCCAATTTACCTTGATTTTTTCTTTAAAAATTGAATCACCAAGTTATGGTAAGTATTGCTATCACATAAGAAATGAACTTGGACACAATTTGGACCAATAATTCGGCCACCACAAGTTGTACACATGCTGAAAAATTTTCAGCATGTGTGATATATAAAATATCACTCTTTATTGATTTAAATAATATTCAAATCATTTCTATTTCTTCTTCCAATCAATCACATAGTAAAAGATGATGAAATATATCACATTCAATGTCATAAAATCGGCCACCCTATGTTTAGCATGCTGAAATTTTCAGCATGTGATATAAGAGAGATATATTTTGAATTCTTACCATTTGTAGCTTCTCTCTTCAATTCACCAACATTGTATGATTGATCCTTGACCAATCAATATGCCAACAAGGCTCCAAATAAGCTCCATCTCAGCTGTAGGTGGCGTTGGAAATGATTGTGCATGTGCTGAAATTTATTTTTGCTAACTTTGTAAAATAATGCACATTTAATAATACACACATGTTATATTCCAATCAGCCCTTAATTTAATTTTCTAGAACACTTTAAGATGTATAACATATGTAAAAAGTGTCTAGATACGTGTCACATGATGTACCAAAAACGTTCCATGTGTTGTGTGCGTAGAAGACCGAATTTTCGATATTTATCGATTACCCGATTTTTCTCTAATTTAAATTCCAACTTTTGCACATGTTATATATATTATGTTATACATAATATATATAATATATACTTTAAATCTCAGCACTTGGCTGGTCTAAAGTGGTACCATTAACATGTGACAAAATTAAACTTGGAATCTTCACATTTTGGCCTTAATGTGGGGTGATTTGTGTGTGCCAACATGGAAAGTATTTTTGGCTGAATATTTCATGTAACCCACGAAATTTTTGATGATTTTTGAAGTATAGGGGCTGGCCATTTATTTATGGCAAGTACGTGACACGTTGGCGAAGTTTCGGTATTCGCCCGATACGACAATTTTCGGTTTAGAACCTTTTATCGTGTCGTATTTAATTTGTCATCACCATATCTTATATCATATGATATAAGACCTGAATATACTCATAAATATGAGTTAAGTATAGTGGTGTGACGTTAACGTACGTACGTAAAATATATAACGTGTCGGTAGTACATTGGAATACATGTGTATGTGCCTTTATTCAAAAAATCTGAAAATATGTGTAATATATATGTATATAGGCGTGTATTTAAGAAGGGGAGGAGGAGAAAACTTTCCTTCTATAGCTTTGTTGCCTTTGTGCCTTTTCCAAATGTGGCATCCTTTAATGAACTACTTAGTTTAACAAACTAAGTACTTCACTTAATGAACTAGTCTAGTTCAATAATGGTGGCACCTGAAAATAGTATAAACACAACAAATGTTTGCCATATGATGTAAGTTTTAACGCTTCATGGCTCGTTAGTCCGGCAACATTATATATAAGCTAAATAAGGCAAGTACTGAGCAATATCATGCACACGTTTGTTTATATCATGCACGTTTTATCTTATGCTCGCTTTTGTGCACATTTAAATCATGTATTTGAAAATCACTCAAACCCCTTTTTCTCTACATATAATATTTCCGGTTCTAACATATAGGAATCTAATACAAGGATCTTAAGCTATCAAGATTTCATTAGAACTTTGTAGTATTATACTAATAAGAGGTTCAAATCGAAAGATACTTCTTAGATGCATGGAATGTTGTAAATTGCTTTACAAACTAAGTGGAGGATTGTTATAATAGTTTGTAAAGGCAATGGGAAGAAGAATGAACGTGGATTGGTGTTTAAATAAGAAAAGCTTGGCACATAACATGGATCGATCCATGTCTTAGTTGGATTGATCCATGTGACTTGAAAATAAAGCTGAGTATTCCGTTGGACATAGATTGATCACATAGATCAATCACTGTCACATAGATCGATGATTTCAATCGATTGATGTACCCTGAGTGCAACGTTGAAGTACACTATCCAACATAGATCAATCGATGTGACTTCAATGGATACATTGATTGATCAAAGTAGCTTGGTTGAAAAACTGGAGCACACTGTGAGACATCGATCGATACTTCGATCGATTGATGTGGCTTAGATGAAAATTTGGAGCGCTCCGTGAGACATCGATCGATCGATGTGCTCAACATATATGACTTTTCATCTAGAGTTGCAACTTATGCACTAAAGGACATACTCAATCACCATGCAATGGATATAAATGTTTGATATGATGTTGAAGAGCCTAGAAAAAGGCTATTACAACACATTTCAAGACATCCAAAGCACAAGTTAATTCTAGCAATCAAAATTCTTCTTCCGACTCTAAACATTCTCAAGTTTGAAAGTTCATTTGGTTTCTTTCTTTATTGCTGAGGTTTGAAACTTGTTGGCTGTTGTATCATAGGAGGAAACTTTCCTATAACCCTGAAGCAACCAGTGGAGGCAAATATTTCTTACGGATAGTGTTTATACACGCCTCAAACCATCTACATATTACTGCTTCTACTCCTTGTTCTTGTATCATTCTTCTAACATAATTCACAAAACTCCTTGACATTTGGTATGTCGAGCTAATATACCCCAAGTTTGAGAAACATGAGGTTAACTGACTTGTACAAGCTGTGAAGGCTATACCATCAATGCACCAGATTATATGCGACTCGTTATGAGCCTTAGTATTCGAAACGACTTAACCACCTATTTTGCTAAAGAAAATACAAGACGTCGATACAAATCAATTACACATTAGCGAAGTGACGTAAACTGATGTCAGCAGATGTCATAAAATAAAAATCATCAAAATAATTATCATCATTAATATAAATGTCCAAGCAAATCCAACTCGATACAAATGTCATAACTTACTAGAAAATACTAAGTCTCAAAATACATAAACCTCAAATATACAAATAAATACCTCTACTAAATCCATCGATAATTCTCCTCGATCACAATGTCCCCGCTCGAACTCGTCCTTTATGAACTCTAAATTGTACCACTGACTATTTGCAAAACAAAGCAGGGTATAATATGAGCGAAAAATTATCGCTCAATAAGTAGCCTTCCTTTACCCACTATGGGATCATACAAGGAAAAACAAGCGTAATTAAATAAATAGCATATATAAAATAGCAAGTTTCTCATTTGCAAAGAAAATTATGATAATACCTTTATAACAATCAAACAACAAAGTCAACAATCCCAATCATCAAGTCAACTCATCGATCGTCAATCAAATGTTAGGCCAAGTCAATCGATGATGCAATTTCCAAATCGATGCGAAGCAAAATAAAAGCCAAAGCTTGAAATCAATTTCCAAATTTTCCAAAGGTTCCAAAATTCCGATACCAAAGCCAAATACAGTTCAAACCAGTCCAAAACCAAATATCCAAATCTGAGTCCCACTCGGTACTAAATCCAATAACCAAATATCCAAATCCAAATCCTAGTCCAACTCGGTACCAAATCCGAATTTCCAAAGCCAAATTCAATGCAATGACTATATCACTTTCTTTACAAGTGACTATTACCGCAGGACTTATGAATGTTGAGAAATTGGGGTTTGAGTGATTTGAAAATGCATGATTTAAATGTTACGTGAAATAAGTGTTACTTGATATATGCACGTGATAAAAATGCTATACATGTTTATATATAATGTTGTCGTAATAACAAGCCATGAAACGTTAAAGATTACATCATATGGCAAACATTTGTTGTCTTACTATTTTCAGGTGCCATGATTAATGAACTAAACTAGTTCATTAAGTGAAGTGCTTAAGTTAATGAACTAACTAGCTCGTTAAATGAACACATACTTGGAGAGGGCTATATGGCAACAAATTTGAAAATGGAAAGTCCTCTCATCTCACACCCTCACACACGCCAATTACATATACATATTATATATCCATATTTTTAATGACAAACTATATACTTATATTCCAATGTACCACCTACACGTCATATATATTGCAAACGTACGTCGATGTCACACCACTATATACACCTTATATTTACGAGTATATTCAGGTCTTATATCATATATTACAAGTCATGGTGACGTCAAAATTATAACGACATGTTACAAGGTCATAAACCAAAAATTGCCGTATCGGGTGACTACCAAAACTTCACCGACATGTCACGTACTTACTATATAAAGATGGTCAGCCTATATACATCAAAAATATTCCAAAATCCACATGTTATATTCACCCACAAGGTAATACCATGTTTGCACACACAAATCACCCACAATTTAGCGTATATGTAGCGCCCCGTACCTGGCCTGCCCGAATACGGTGCGCCCACCGTACTTCACTACGGAGAGTACCAGGCGTCAACGCATAACATGTCGTAGTCCATAATAAATCTTATGAACTTCCATGCTTACATATCGACAGGTAAGCAAAATTTAGGCAGAATAAAACTTTTAAATAAAACATTCTGAATTATTCGACATAACGTCTACATCCATGTCCACAGAATAAAAAGAGTAATCCAAAATGTTTGTTCCAACACGAGTCATCAAACTTAAACCATCATAAAGAAAAGTCCTTAAGCTGCCCTTCTCTCTCTTGTCTATGGATACGGAACTCTAGCCTCATCTTCGATCCACTCTATCCTATTTCCTGCAGGCTCTATGTTGTACCCCAACGATCATAGAGACGGAATGAAAGCGACAATTTCTTTAAGCATGTGTTACATAAGTCAACTTAACTCTCTTTACTTAAATACTATTGAAGGGATACATGAAATATAGAGTTATACATACCACCATATAAGTATGTGCGTGTATATAATATATGTGTATATATACATACATACGCGGATACATGTACACTAGTATATGATTTAGGTGACATGCACATTGAACATTCTATTATGTACACATACATATGCTAATCTTGGAATACATAAGATGAAGAAAATAATATAGTACATGAATTAAAATTACACGAAATATCAAGTTGCCAAGAGGCCACAAAATTCGGCCAAGGCATGTAAGGGATTGTAGAATCCTCTTGATTTTTCAATCCATTAGTAGAAAATTTAAATAGCTAAATAGAAAACAAAATAGACATGCATTTAAAGAAAAAGTGAGACAACTCATTAAAGAAGGAGATAGTATGGTTGAGGTCATAAAGACCCCAACCCAAAACCGCCCCTTTATGTCTAGACATGGAGGATTTTTAAATCCTACCATGGTTACTTTTTCCTTAGAACCAAGATTAAGATAACCATGATTTGATAAAGTAACTTAGGTTAGCACTAAAGTAACCATAGTTGGAATAAAGTAATCAAGGTTATTACTAACCTAACCTTGATTAACACTCATGAGAATCCTAACCCTCCTATTTCTCCCTCCAAAACCGTCCCTCCCCTTCCCAAGTCCCTAACATGTTTTGATTAAAACCCTTCTAGAAACATCTACCTTCTCATCATGCAAGAGCATAACACTTAGACAATCTCCATCTCCCTCACCAACAATTCGGCCCCTTCATCTTGAAGGATAGGAGTTCAAC
Organism: Eustoma russellianum; assembly: GCA_036186865.1. Lineage (NCBI taxonomy): Eukaryota > Viridiplantae > Streptophyta > Magnoliopsida > Gentianales > Gentianaceae > Eustoma > Eustoma russellianum. The sequence continues at coordinate 17,621,795 of AP025064.1, read as the reverse complement.
TTCACTTTCAAGACTCAAGAAGACATCTAGGTAAGTCTTGTTCCAAGCTTCCTTAAGTGAATTCTTATTTTGGTAAAGAATGAAGCTAACATGAATCCTCCCATTCACATCAAAACCGTGACATCCATGGGTTAAATAGGTGAAAACCTTCAACTTTCCTAGGTGGAGACATATTGTGGTACTTGAATCTCCACTCAAGCTCATTTTGGTAAGATGCTCTAGCCTCAAACATATCCTATTTTCACTATTGAATGAAGACTAACCCTCTTCTTTCCTCTCCATCAAAACCGTGTGACCAAGGGAGTAGAAAGAGGCGGATTTCAACTCATTTCACTCCATAACCAAGCAAAGACAAGAGCTTTAGCTTGAAGAGGCAAGTATACAATGATCTCTCATGATTTATTTAAAGAGTTAGTGACTTGAATGCTTAGAGGTCCTTAAGATTTGATCTTTAGTTGAATATCTTAAGTTTGAGACTATATCTTAGTGATTCCCTACGAACAATGCCTTGCATGTGATTTATTCCTTCAAAGATGGAGTCTTTTCCTATATGCATTATGGAATGAAGCTGATCTAGAGTGAAATAAGGTTCACCTAAGTAGGTCTAGACAAGATTAACGTGTGAATGTAATACGAAAGGTCCTAAGAAAAGTATACATGTGAAAGATAGGAGCTTTATGAGGTTGATTGTAGGATTAGACTAAGATGACTCTTAAATGAGAATACATGCTTGAAAATATGTTGTAAAATGTGGTTAAGGCACCACACAAGTTTCGGCCTAAAGGATTGAATTGAAGGTGAACATGGACTTTTGACTTGTATAGATGACAAGCTAGCAAAATACTGGAATAGGGCAGAATGGGATGACATTTTAAACGGTTTAAGAACTGACCTTACGGACCTTCAATGAAGCTAATTTTTGGTGCAAAGTTAGCCTTATGAGTTTAGTACAAGTAAGAGTTGGAATTATGTTAAAATAAGCTAAGGATTATTTTTGAGAAATTATACGGTAAAACTGCTCCAGTAGAAAATTCTGGAGCTGGGCAGAATTGATCACTGATTTCAACGAATTAAAAGAAGACCTTGGGGACCTTCAATAAATCTGGTTTTTGGCACAGAGCTAGTACCATGAGTATAGCAGAGATGAGAGTTGGAATTTTGGTAAAATAAGTTATTGTTAAGTTTGCACCATAAATTGATGAGACTGCTCAGGCTGTAAATTCTGAAACATGACAGAATGGTGCAACGTTTTGAATGGCTTAAAACGAGACCTTGTAGATGACCAATAAAGCTGATTTTTGACATGGTAATAAGACTATGAGTGAAGTGAACACGCCAACTGGAATTTTGGTAAAACAAGTTCTGGACTATTTTATATGAATTAATTAGTCAAACTGCTCAACTAAAATCACTGGAACCAACCTGAAGTTTAGTAACGACTTTCTGGACTTAGAAAGGGGACTTAGAGATATGAAAATATGCTAAATTTCGGTAGGATACTAGTTCCACATGTTTATGATTTGTGCGAGTTGTAAGTTCTTAAAAAAGAATCACGGATTGGCCGCAATTGAATTTTTAGTAAAATAGGTCAGTTCAGTTTCAACACCTAACCCATTTCGGAAATTAATCAAATAAGCCCCTTTATGGTTACTTAAATAATCTAAAATTTTTACGACATGTATCTAAGATTCCACCAAACGTATTTGTGACAAAAGATTATGGAAATGGACCTATTTGGTTAGCTTAACCGCCCCATGAATATGAAGTAAAAGTCTGGAAATATTCGGTTCCGAAACCATGCATGTTGACATGTTATAAGGAATACATACGATTATTCATGTCATGACTTGCATTGCATAACACTACATGTATCACGCATGATCATGAAACTGGTTTTATGGATTTTACTTATGCAAGCAAGTTTTATAAGCGACTATGTTTTTCGATATGCATGAAAGGTTTTTTACGGTCCCATGTTTTTAAAGAAAGCTTCATGATTCCTTTGCCGGCCAAGCATGCGACTAACCCGACTCCAGACCCGGAGTTAATTGGTCTGATGACATGATATGTTCTGGACCCGTTCAGATCCGGGGTTAATTGATCTGATATCTGTTCTGGACCCGTTTAGATCCAGGGTTAATTGATCTGATATCTGTTCTGGACCCGTTCAGATCCGGGGTTAATTGATCTGATATCTGTTCTGGACCCGTCCCAGACCCGGGGTTAATTGGTCTGATGATATGTTCTTGACCCGCTCAGATCCGGGGTTAATTGATCTGACACTCCGTTTTTACGACATGTTACTTTATGGGACCAAAATGATGTTTTGACATGACATGACATCATGCATTGCATCTTGCATAACTCACGATCATGAGGACATGTTGCATGTTACAGTTAAGGGTTATAAGTTATTATTGGTATAGCATTACCTAAAAAGATGCTTAAGCCGAACATCCAGCAAGCTCAGGATTTAAGATCAGGTATGAATTATGACTATTTGAGGTTTTCGGGGTAATACATTCATGTTATGATTCTTTATGTATTTCATGGTAGTTTATTGTATTCTTGCTGGGTGATTTTTTATCACTCACACTTTATTTTTCCCCAGATCCAGATAATGCCAAGATAGAATGGATCGAGGATGAGCCTAGAGTACCTTATCCATAGGCGAGGAGTATGAAGGGAGCTAAGCTTAATGACTTTTGTGCTGCCAAGACGATTTGTATTATGACTATGTTTAAACTCTCTAGATTTTGGTTATGTTATTTTGTGGGACTACTGCTTTTGGGAACTTAGTAAATTAGTGATGCATGTTTAATTTGAAAAGTTTTAATTCTGCCTAAATTTTACTACCATGTTGAATGTTAGCATGGGAGTCCAAGACTTATGTTATGGATGTTCGCATGTTATGCATGACGCCTTGTACTCTCCTTAGTGAAGTACGGCGGGTGCACCGTATCCGGACGAGGCCTGGGTGCGGGGCGCTACAGGTGGTATCAGAGCCCAGGCTCTAGATTTCGGGCAGAACATAGGATTAAGTTATGATCTTAGCAATCTAAGTTTGATCTTAGATCTAAGTCATGATCTTAGATGAGTGATGTCCTTAGATTAGGACCACGTAGACTGGGTTTAAGATGTAACTTAATAAAGTATCCTGAACTATGAAAGTTAGGTCTATGACGAAAGACGTGCCCTTTCCTTCCGTATTTTAAAATCTTTGAATTATGGTCCTTGGTCAAAATAAATTGATTTTATTCCGATATCCTAAATAGACGTTAAACCATAAGTGCAGATGGTGAAACCACGTGGCAGACCTCCAAGAGCACGACTAGCTGCTCAGGAGTCCATTCCTCCACCGCCAGCACAGGTCCTGCCACCACCTCAACAGGACCAGGACCCTCCAGCACAGAATAACCCACCACCAGCTCCACAGGCACCTGTTCCTCCGATCATCCCGGATATGAATGCTTTTCAGGCCTTTTGCCAAGTTGTTACGCAGATAAGGCAAGGTCTAATTCATCAGAATGCCCCATCTCAGCCACATCAGCCAATAAGGGATGCCCAGTACTATTTTGAGAAGCTCAAGAGGGCTAATGTACCACCGTTTGAGGGAAAACCAGACCCAGATACTGCGGAGAAGTGGCTAGATGAAGTTGAAAATTGTTTTGAGCTAATTCAGGCCCTAGAGGAGATGAAGGCTCAGGCTATCAGACCTTTCTTGATCAGTGAAGCTAATCAATGGTTGAAGACGAATCTGCAACCTTTGCCCAGACGTATTACTTGGGAAAGGTTTCTGCAAGAATTTCATAAGTTCTATATCCCTCTGTCAGTCAAATTGCAAAAGAGGCATGAGTTTGAATCTCTGAAGCAAGAGTCGGGCATGACAGTAGCTGAGTACGCAAATAAGTTCATCGCACTTGGGAGGTTTCAGCTTGTTACTATGAACGATGAAGAAACAAAAATGCTGAAGTTTGAAAGAGGTCTAAACCCAAGAATTAGGACATGGTTGGTAAATGCAAATCTTGCCAATTTTGGAGCACTTCTGGATGCATGCTACCGTATAGAGAGAGATATTATACGAAGAGATAATGTGGATCAAAAGCGAGAAAGACAAGGGACTGGGAATGAGAAGTATAGGAAAATGGCTAAGAAGAATTTCAGAGGATCCGTTCATCAGGGACAATCTCAAGGACAGAGTCAGCGCCGCAAGAAAAATCAAAATAATCAGCCGAAGAATCAGGCCTCAGCTCAGCAGCCAGCGATACCAGTATGCCCTCATTGCCAAAAGAGGCATATGAGAGAGTGTAGGTGGAAGACAGGTAAGTGCTTTGGATGCGGAAAGGATGGTCATATGATTAAGGATTGCCCGGAAAAGGGAGCACAACCACAACAACAGCAAAGGAATCAGTGGCCACGTGCAAATGCAAGGGTGCACGCTATGACTGATGCTGATGTTGAAGAGATTGCTGACGTATTGACTGGTAAGATTTAAAGTTTTATGTCTTCAATACCTTTCACTTGTGCATGAATATCATATTGCTTAGAAAAACGTGCCTGGTTCAGGAACTATCTTAGTGTGTAGCATACCTGCAAATGTGTTGTTCGACAGTGACGCTAGCCACTCATTTATCTCAAGGAAGTTTGCTAAGAATATCGATCATGATCCAGTCCGATTAGATTCACCTTATAGAGTACAAGAAGCTGGCGACCAGGTGCTTGTTTCCCATCACATATTCAGAAATTGTGCCCTGGAGTTTAATGACCAGTTGTTTGAGGCCAATTTGATTCCCATATCTGTGAGTGATTTTGACTTGATTCTCGGAATGGATTGGCTCTCAAAGAATCACGCTCACATTGACTGCCGAAGCAGGAAAGTTATCATTAAGAACCGATCTCGAGATGAGATGTCATTCCAAGGAGGAACTAAGTTAAAGAAACCATCCAAGAAAGTCTTTGTTAACGCAGCTCATGCCAGACAAGCATTAAAGAAAGGTCATGAAGGATTCTTGGTTTATGTTCTAAGTGCTGAACAAGAGAACCCAACCCTTGCACAAGTTCCAGTTGTTAATGAATACCCAGATGTATTTCCTGATGATCTGCCTGGACTACCTCCTGATCGCGAGATTGCTTTCGAAATAAACCTTGTTCCAGGAGCCAAACCCATATCAAAAGCCCCTTATCGCATGGCACCTGCAGAACTAAAGGAGCTAAAGGAATAGTTACATGAACTGTTAGAAAGGAAACTTATTCGCCTCAGTGTTTCACCTTGGGGTGCTCCGGTTCTATTCGTGAAAAAGAAGGATGGAAGCATGCGCTTATGCATCGATTACCGGGAGCTCAACAAGATCACCATAAAGAACAAGTACCCATTACCCCGGATTGATGACTTATTCGATCAGCTCAGGGTAAGTAACTCATAAGTTTTAACTTGACTAAGATTTAAATCCATTGAAACCCTATCTAAGGCACTTTAATGCAGGGATCTCGAATTTTTAGTAAGATTGACCTACGATCTGGATACTTCCAATTGAAGATTAAGGCAGAAGATATCCCTAAGACTGCTTTCAGAACCCGCTATGGACACTATGAGTTCTTAGTCATGCCTTTTGGTTTGACCAATGCCCCTGCCGCCTTTATGGATCTCATGAATCGAATCTTCCAAGAGCAGTTGGACAAGTTTGTAGTGGTCTTTATAGACGACATCCTGATTTATTCACCCGACGAAGAGACTCACGCAGCCCATTTGAGGACAGTCTTGAATATTCTAAGAGCAAGATAGTTGTATGCCAAGTTTAGCAAATGCGAGTTTTGGATGCAAAGTGTATCCTTCCTTGGTCATGTGATTTCAGAAAATGGGATTTCAGTAGATCCCAAGAAGATTGAAGCTATCATGGAATGGCCCAGGCCAACAAATGTTACTGAAGTAAGAAGTTTTCTCGGACTAGCTGGATATTACAGGAAGTTTGTGAAAGGATTCTCGAGGATAGCTGTTCCCCTCACCAGATTGACCCAAAAGAAGACCAAGTTTGAGTGGAGTGCCGATTGTGAAAAGAGCTTCTCGGAGCTAAAAGCAATGTTGACATCCGCTCCTATCCTAGCTCAGCCCACTCCCAGTGAAAAGTACGTAGTATACAGTGATGCTTTGAAGAATGGTCTCGGATGTGTTCTTATGCAGAATGACAAAGTGATAGCGTATGCATCCCGACAATTGAAACCATTTGAGCAAAACTATCCTATCCATGATCTTGAACTTGCCGCAGTGGTATTTGCATTAAAGATATGGAGGCACTATTTATATGGCGAAAAGTGCGAGATCTACACAAACCACAAGAGCCTAAAGTACCTCTTTACCCAGAAAGACCTTAATATGCGGCAACGTAGATGGTTGGAATTGATTAAAGATTATGATCTCTCCATTCAGTATCATCCAGGAAAAGCTAACAAAGTCGCTGATGCGTTAAGTCGAAAAACAAGTCACCCACGTCAACCACCTCTTCAGCGAGACATGGAAGAGTTTGGCCTAGAAGAAGTTGACTCAGTTGATGAAGTTCTCGCCAAGTTAGATCTTGTCCCTTCATTAATTGATAAGATCAAAGAGACTCAAGGGATTGATGAAGCCATAAGAAAAGTCAAGAAAAGGATGGAAGATAAGCCGCGTGATGACTTTGAGGTTCGCGGTGATGGCAGTTTATGGTACCGAGGACGGTTATGTGTCCCCGAAAACAAGGAAATCAAGGATGAAGTTTTGATGGAAGCTCACAATTCTCAATTATCTATACATCCTGGAGCTAATAAGATGTATCAAGATCTCAAGCAAAAGTTTTGGTGGCCCGGTATGAAGAGACAAATAGCAGAATTTGTTGAGCGATGCTTGATCTGTCAAAGAGTAAAAGCCGAACACCAACGACCCGCTGGATTGTTACAACCCTTAGAAGTGCCAGAATAGAAATGGGATCACATCACCATGGACTTTGTGACCGATCTACCCAAGACTAAGCATGGGAATGATGCTATATGGGTCATTGTGGATCGTTTGACTAAGTCTGCTCACTTTGTTGGCTATGACGATTAAGGCATCTATGGAAAAGTTAGCGTATATGTACATTGACCATATCGTTTGTTTACATGGAGTGCCCATAAGTATTGTTTGCGACCGCGACCCCCGATTTACTTCGAGATTTTGGACAGCCTTTCAAAAGGCAATGGGCACAGAGATAAGAATGAGTTCTGCAATTCATCCTCAAACAGATGGACAATCAGAGAGAACAATCCAAACCCTTGAGGATATGCTTCGCGCATACATTCTTGATTTCGGAGGAAGCTGGGATAAAAGTCTTAAGATTGTTGAGTTTTCTTACAATAATAGCTTCCACAGATCCATCGGAATGGCACCTTATGAGGCATTGTATGGACGAAAATGTCGGTCCCCACTCTATTGGGACGAGATTGGAGATAAAATCTACGCAGGACCCGACATTGTTGAGCAAACATGAGAGAAGGTAAAGTTAGTCCAGCAAAGACTAAGAGCAGCACAAGATAGAACGAAGATATGGGCAGACGAAAGAAGGAGACCTTTGGAGTTTCAAGAAGGAGAGAAAGATTTTCTAAAAGTTTCGGCGACCAAAGGAGTTAAGAGATTTGGCATCAAAGGAAAACTAAGCCCAAGATTCGTTGGACCTTATGAAGTGCTTGAAAGAATAGGTGAGGTTGCGCACCATTTGGCATTGCTACTATCTCTTTCTCAGCTGCACGATGTATTCCATGTTTCTCAACTCCTTCGATATGTATATGACCCAAGTCACATCCTTGAAGATCAACAGATGAAGGTTGAAAAAGATGTACCTTATGAGGAGAAACCCTTAAGTATAGTTGATCGGAAAGAGAAAGCTTTAAGGAAGAGATCCATACCCATGGTGAAGGTACAATGGAAGCATCATTCGGAAGAAGAAGCAACATGGGAAACGGAAGAAGATATGAGGAGTAGATACCCCCACCTTTTTGACTAGTTCCGAAGTTTCGAGGAAGAAACTTACGATAAAGGGGGGAGGATGTTGTACCCCAACGATCGCGTACGTGAAAACTATGAATAGGAGACGGAATGAAAGCGACAATTTCTTTAAGCACGTGTTACATAAGTCAACTTAACTCTCTTTACTTAAATACTATTGAAGGGATACATGAAATATAGAGTTATACATACCACCATATATGTATGTGCGTGTATATGATATATGTGTATATATACATACATACGCAGATATATGTATACTAGTATATGATTTAGGTGACATGCACATTGAACATTATATTATGTACACATACATATGCTAATCTTGGAATACATAAGATGAAGAAAATAATATAGTACATGAATTAAAATTACACGAAATATCAAGTTGCCAAGAGGCCACAAAATTCGGCCAAGGCATGTAAGGGATTCTAGAATCCTCTTGATTTTTCAATCCATTAGTAGAAAATTTAAATAGCTAAATAGAAAACAAAATAAACATGCATTTAAAGAACAAGTGAGACAACTCATTAAAGAAGGAGGTAGTATGGTTGAGGTCATAAAGACCCCAACCCAAAACCGCCCCTTTATGTCTAGACATGGAGGATTTTTAAATCCTACCATGGTTACTTTTTCCTTAGAACCAAGATTAAGATAACCATGATTTGATAAAGTAACTTGGGTTAGCACTAAAGTAACCATAGTTGGAATAAAGTAACCAAGGTTATTACTAACCTAACCTTGATTAACACTCATGAGAATCCTAACCCTCCTATTTCTCCCTCCAAAACCGTCCCTCCCCTTCCCAAGTCCCTAACATGTTTTGATTAAAACCCTTCTAGAAACATCTACCTTCTCATCATGCAAGAGCATAACACTTAGACAATCTCCATCTCCCTCACCAACAATTCGGCCCCTTCATCTTGAAGGATAGGAGTTCAACTTCACTTTCAAGACTCAAGAAGACATCTAGGTAAGTCTTGTTCCAAGCTTCCTTAAGTGAATTCTTATTTTGGTAAAGAATGAAGCTAACATGAATCCTCCCATTCACATCAAAACCGTGACATCCATGGGTTAAATAGGTGAAAGCCTTCAACTTTCCTAGGTGGAGACATATTGTGGTGCTTGAATCTCCACTCAAACTCATTTTGGTAAGATGCTCTAGCCTCAAACATATCCTATTTTCACTATTGAATGAAGACTAACCCTCTTCTTTCCTCTCCATCAAAACCGTGTGACTAAGGGAGTAGAAAGAGGCGGATTTCAACTCAACTCACTCCATAACCAAGCAAAGACAAGAGCTTTAGCTTGAAGAGGCAAGTATACAATGATCTCTCATGATTTATTTAAAGAGTTAGTGACTTGAATGCTTAGAGGTCCTTAAGGTTTGATCTTTAGTTGAATATCTTAAGTTTGAGACTATATCTTAGTGATTCCCTACGAACAATGCCTTGCATGTGATTTATCCCTTTAAAGATGGAGTCTTTTCCTATATGCGTTATGGAATGAGGCTGATCTAGAGTGAAATAAGGTTCACCTAAGTAGGTCTAGACAAGATTAACTTGTGAATGTAACACGAAAGGTCCTAAGAAAAGTATACATGTGAAAGATAGGAGCTTTATGAGGTTGATTGTAGGATTAGACTAAGATGACTCTTGAATGAGAATACATGCTTGAAAATATGTTGTAAAATGTGGTTAAGGAACCACACAAGTTTCTGTAGGATCTGCAAGGCACACTAGAAGGGGGGGGGGTTGAATAGATGGTGCGGAAAGTGTGGTTTTTAAAATTAGTTTGAACCAAAAACCCAACTTCTGAAAACAGATTCTGTGTTCAGGACCAGTTTTAAAACGTTTTTAAAACTAGGTTAGAGGTCTCCAAAAATTATGAAATTTTGAGAGAACTTAGCCTCAGATGTTATGAGGGTCCCCTAAAAATTTCAAATTAAAATTCAACCTTTAACCCCTTCAAAAACCGTTGGTACTCAGATTGCTCGAATCTGCCAGAAACGGTAGATGGTTTTGAAAAATTTATTCCTATTTGGGTGAACGTCCAAATGCTCTGAAAATTTGACCACTAACTCCTTATACACTATATTTAAGTGGGTTGAAATAGTTTTGCAAAATTCTTTTGGGAAGTAGGTCAACTACAATCAAAGTCTCAACCTTTGAAAGTCTGAAAATCAGACTGCACTAGTCTCAGAACTGTTGATGTTTAATTGACTTATACTTATCCAAAAGGGTTGAAACTTGTGCCAAATTAACCCTAGAACGTGTGAGTATATTTCTGGAAATTTTCATGATTTTTGAAATTCGTTAACTATTTTTACGAATGCGAATAAGAAGGATAATCAGTACAGTAACTGAAAAGTAAATGCAGAAAGTAAATGACACCAAGAATTTTATACTGGTTCGATTATAAACAACCTACTCCAGTCTTCAAGGAACACCTTCCTTGGTTCACACTAATCACACACACGCAATACACCTTACCACAGGGTTGATAGAGTTACACCTAACTCCAACCCTTTACAAACCTTGTATGTTCAATACAATGCACACGAACATCACCACCTTGCAAGATTGAAAATTGATCACACCTTGATCAATCTTTTACAAAGATATATAATGAGTGGTGGTCTATATCAAGCTTATTCAAGATTGAAAGATATGAATACAATAGGCTTACAAGAAGAGAGAAAGAAAGAGGATGTAGAAGAAGAAGAGCTAGGCTTTTTGATCACTTTGATTTGCAATTGCTTGTTGCTTGTTTTGTTTGCTCTCTTCTCTTTCTTTTTAATGTGTAGGCCGTCCCCTTGGTGTAGCCTCCCCTTCTTGAAAATTATCTTTTAAGTCCTTGAAAGAGTGTAAAACATCATTGTGACAAGGTCTTGCTTACTTGGCATCTTCTTATTGGATGATCATTTAGTCTTCGCTTACTTGGCACCTTCTTATTGGATGAATGTTGTCATCATTGATGACTTGGAAAAAATCTGAGAATTACACTTAAACATGTGCCAAAATAATCACAAAATAACTTCCATAAATCATGAGATACATCACATAAATTGCAAGACAAAAATCCTTCTCAACTAAGGCAAAAATCGGCCATCAAGTGCTTGTTGCCATGCTGAATTTTCAGCATGTGCATCATTCAATTTTATTCAAAATAATGCCCAATTTACTTTGATTTTTCTTTAAAAAATGAATCACCAATTTATGGTAATTATTCCTATCACATGAGAAATGAATATGGACATCTTTATGCTCTAAAATTCGGCCACACCATGTCTTCACACATGCTGAAAAATTTCAGCATGTGCGATATGTAGAATATCACACTTTATTAATTTAAATAATATTCAAATTATTTCCATAACATCCTCAATTAATCCTCATGATACAAGACACAAAATGTAGCTCATTTAAAGTGAGAAAATCGCCCATGTTAATGCACACATGCTGAAATTTTCAGCATGTGCTACAAATGTGACATTGTTTGAAATGTTACCTTTTGTAGCTCCTTCCTTTATGTCATCAACATTGTATGATTGATTCTTGACCAATCAATATGCCAACAAGGCTCCAAATAAGCTCCATCTCAGCTGTAGGTGGCATTTCATAGAGTATGTGTATGTGCTGAAATTTATTTTTGCTAACATTGTAAAATAATGCACATTTAATAATACAAACATGTTATATTCCAATCAGTTCTTAATTTAATTTTCTAGAACACTTTAAGATGTATATCATATGTAAAAAGTGTCTAGATACGTGTCACATGATGTACCAAAAATGTTCCATGTGTTGTGTGCGTAGAAAACCGAATTTTCGATATTTATCGATTACCCGATTTTTCTCTAATTTAAATTCCAAATTTTGCACATGTTATATATATTATGTTGTACATAATATATATAATATATACTTTAAATCTCAGCACTTAGCTGGTCTAAAGTGGTACCATTAACATGTGACAAAATTAAACTTGGAATCTTCACATTTTGGCCTTAATGTGGGGTGATTTGTGTGTGCCAACATGGAAAGTGTTTTTGGCTGAATTTTCTGTCATGTGCATGAAATTTTCATCAATTTTTGAAGTATAGGGGCTGGCCATTTATTTATGGCAGTACGTGACACGTTGGCAAAGTTTCGGTATTCGCCCGATACGACAATTTTCAGTTTAGAACCTTTTATCGTGTCGTATTTAATTTGTCATCACCATATCTTATATCATATGATATAAGACCTGAATATACTCATAAATATGAGTTAAGCATAGTGGTGTGACGTTAACGTACGTACGTAAAATATATAACGTGTCGGTAGTACGTTGGAATACATGTGTATGTGCCTTTTTCAAAAAAACTGAAAATATATGTAATATATGTGTATATAGGCGTGTATAATTAAGAGGGGAGGAGGAGAAAAACTTTCCTTCCTTAGCCTTGTTGCCTTTGTGCCTTTTCCAAATGTGGCTTTCTTTAATGAACTACTTAGTTTATTAAACTAAGTACTTCACTTAATGAACTTGTTTAGTTCATTAATGGTGGCACCTGAAAATAGTATAAGCACAACAAATGTTTGCCATATGATGTAAGCTTTAACGCTTCATGGCTTGTTAGTACGACAACATAATATATAAGCTAAATAAGGCAAGTAATGGCAAAGTATCATGCATACATGTACACGTTTATATATATCATGCATTTAAGTCACTGATTTTGAAATCACTCAAACCCCCTTATCTCTACAATCTCCCCCTTTTGATGATTTTCAAAATAACTTATGCACATGATTTAAATGCTATCGCTCCCTCTTGAAACATGCACAAATTTAAAATTTGAATTTCGAATTTCAAAATCCGGCTCCCCCTTGATTTGTGCAATTAGTATCAATTAGTGTCTCTCTCTCCCCCTTAAATCATGCTTTTCTCTCCCCCTTTATTTTGGAAAGTAAATCAAAAGATTCCTGTCAATAAGGAAAGAGAATCAAATCAAATCATATCAACGGGAATCATGCCTAATTTAGAACGAAGAGATTCATACGTGGCTTGATTTAAGGCTTTTGTAAAGATATCCGCTACTTGTGCTTCTGTGCGTACGTGATCTATGACAATATCACCATTGTTTACGTGATCACGAAGAAAGTTATAGCGTACTTCGATATGCTTAGCCTTAGAATGTAACACGGGGTTCTTAGACAAATTTATGGCACTCATACTATCACAATATATAGGAATTTTATTTACGGTAATTCCAAAATCCGAAAGTTGTTGTTTTATCCACAACAACTGTGTGCAACAAAGGCTAAGAGCAATGTACTCAGCCTCGGTAGTGGACAAAGCAACGCTTGCTTGCTTTTTGGAAAACCATGAAATGAGTGAGTTTCCTATAAATTGGCAAGTTCCACTCGTGCTTTTTCTATCTATTTTGCAGCCACCATAATCTGCATCAGTGTAAGCATGTAAGTTAAAGGTAGAATCCTTATCGTACCAAATTCCTAAGGTGGGCGTGTGCTTAATATACCGAAATATTCTTTTTACCGCATTGAAGTGTGACACCTTAGGTTGACTTTGAAAACGTGCACACATGCATACACTAAACATGATATCAGGCCTACTAGCAGTTAAATATAGCAAAGAACCTATCATAGATCGATATAATCCATTATCAACGTCTTTACCATTTTCGTCTTTGTCCAATTTGGTAGTGACACTCATAGGGGTGGGGGATGGTTTCAAATTTTCAAAATTAAACTTTTTAATCATGTCATTAACATATTTTGCTTGACTTATATGAATCCCTTTACTCGTTTGCTTAATCTGCAAGCCAAGAAAATAATTAAGTTCACCAACCATAGACATTTCAAATTCAGATTTCATGCAATTTTCAAAATCTTTAACAAGTCTATGTGAGGTAGAGCCGAAAATAATGTCATCAGCGTAGATTTGGATAATAAGTAAATCTGATTTATCTTGTTTCAAAAATAGTGTACTATCTATAGTACCACGTTTAAAATTATTTTCTAAAAGGAAAGTAGCAAAACGATCATACCATGCTCTCGGCGCTTGCTTTAAGCCGTATAGTGCCTTCTTTAGTTTGTACACGTGATCAGGATGTTTCAAATCTTCAAAACCGGGTGGTTGCTTCACGTATGCTTCTTCTTGTATAAATCCGTTTAGAAATGCACTTTTTACGTCCATTTGATACAATTTAAAATCTTTCATGCAAGCAATAGCAAGTAAAAGTCGTATAGCTTCTAATCATGCTACGGGTGCAAATGTTTCATCGTAGTCAATTCCTTTCTCTTGATTATAGCCTTGTGCTACAAGTCTCGCTTTATTCCTAATGACCTTTCCTTCTTCATTCATTTTATTCCTAAACACCCACTTTGTACCTATTATAGTTTTATCTTGTGGTCATGGCACTAAATCCCATACATCGTTTCTAACGAATTGATTAAGTTTGTCATGCATAGCATCAATCCAAGAAGAATCACTCAAAGCATCATGCACATTTTTGGACTCAATTTCAGAAATCATAGCATGAAATTCATTTATTTCATCCGAAGTAATTCTTCTACGTGGTCGCACACCGTGAGTGAGGTCGCCTATGATGAGATCATGTGGGTGATCTCTATGCCATCTTGGTTGATTATTTTCTATGTTATCATGCATTTCTATGTGATCATGCATTTCTAGTGTGTCATTCATATCATGCATATCAAAAGAATCATCATCTTCATTCAACACGGGTTTCAATTCAAAGTTATCTTCATATTCCTTATCTTTATCAATCTCACCAAATTCATTGAATTTCACATGAATAGATTCCATGATTTGTCTAGTGAGAGGATCATAACATCTATATGCCTTCGAATTTATAGAATATCCAACAAAAATGCACTCAATTGATTTGGATTCAAATTTGTCTAAATTATCTTTTGTATTTAACACAAAACATTTGCATCCAAACACACGAAAATAGTCAATCTTAGGCATGCGATCATTCAAAATCTCATAAGGCGTCTTGTTTATTTTCTTTCTTATAGATAGGCGATTTACAATATAGCATGCACAATTTACGGCTTCCGCCCACAGAAATCTAGGCAATTTATTTTCGCATAACATAGTTCTAGTGATTTCTTGTAATGTGCGATTCTTTCTTTCTACTACTCCATTTAATTGTGGAGTTCTAGGTGGCGAAAACTCATGCTTGATTCCTTTTTCTTCGCAAAATGAAATCATCTCTTTATTTTTAAACTCACCGCCTCTATCACTTCTTATCTTTTTCACACTTACACCGTATTGATTTTCAAGTTGTCTAATTAATTTTGCAATTACAATGGCGCTATCATCCTTATGTGCAAGAAATAAAGTCCAAGTATAACAGAGAAATCATCAACAATCACGCATGCATAGTGGCGCCCACCAAGGCTTGTAGTGCGACTAGGACCAAACAAATCAATATGCAATAGTCCTAAGATTCTAGTCGTGCTTATTTCGTTTTTAGGCTTAAGTGACTCACGTGTTTGTTTGCCTTTTATGCAAGATTCACACAACTGAAAGTTGTCTAAATCAAGCTTAGGCAATCCCCGTACTAGGTTCTTTCGTTGAAGCTTTTCTAGTGTGGAAATGCCAATGTGTCCTAAACGTCTATGCCATAAATTCACATTGGGTTCATTTGACATAAAACACTTAACTTTAGCGTCTGCTACATCATACATAGAAAGCGTAAAAATATTACCTTCTCGTTTTCCTTTTAACACGGTTTCTCCATTTTTATTTATTATGTTGCAATAAGGGTGAGTAAAACACACATTAAAACCATTGTGAACAAATTGAGAAATGCTAAGAAGATTGTAGGATAAGTTGCTTACCAAAAATACGTTGGAGATTTGGAGAGTGTCTGGATTTCCAATCGTACCTTTTCCGATGATCTTGCCTTCATTGTTGTCTCCAAAGGTCACGGATCCGCCTTTTGTGACCTTCTTTAGTTTGGTGAATAGGCTCGGGTCACCCGTCATGTGTCTCAAGCATCCACTATCAAGGAACCACTTAATAGATGTATCTTTCGATGTGTGGGCTCCCTGCAATGTGCAAAGATAATTTAGGTACCCTTTTAACTTTGGGTCCTTTCGAGTTAGTTAATCACCTCTTAGTAAAAGTACCTTTCGGTACCCATACTTGGGTGATCCTTCTCGGTCTATCAAATGGCAAGAATGAAGGTGCGACATAGTAGACATGTGGTGCATGCACTTTGGGCCTTTGCCCAAGGACTCCTTTATACTCATTAAATGAAGGACGTTTTTGATATGTCCTTGTGTATGTGAGCATAGTGCGTGGATGATATGAATTTCGTGTATGCATTATTCTTTTCTTTTTATATCTATATGGTACAAAGTTATATTTCACATGATATGAAGAAGAAGTGGGGCGTGATGAAGAGAGGCGCCTTTTGCGTCATCTTAGACGCCACTTGAGGCTTAGGGGTGTCTACTTTCTTAGACACCACAAACTTAGTTGGTTTGATTGATACTTCATTTGTATCAACGTATCCCAACCCCATTTTGTCGCTGTCATGCTTTTGTGATAATATAATGCGATGCAGCATGTTGGACCCCGTATCAAACTGTTTCATCATTTTCTCTAAATCGGTATTCCTTGATTTCAAACTAGAAATCTCGGATTTCATTTCATTATTTTGAGTGGTCAATGATGAAATTTCTGTCTTTAATGCAGTAATGACACATGATGACTCTTTCTTTGAATCGCTTAATTGAGCGACAAGATTCTCGTTAGAAGATTCTAACAGTTTCTTGTCTTCAATTAATCGCTTCTTTTCCTTAGCGAGAGTCTTAGTGAATTTATGCAGTTCTAAATACTGACTAAAAAGATCTTCATAAGATGGTTCAGAGTCAGAGTCAGAATCAGATGATACCTCATTAGATGCTTTGGATGCAAAGCATACTTGTGCAGTCTCCTCTTCGGTCTAAGTTTCAGAATCAGATGAATCACTCTAGGTGGAGGCCTTTAGAGCACGTTTCCTTTGTTTGGGTTCTGAGACGAGTCTATTTTTGTTCCGCTCCTTGTCAGGGTATTTATTTGTTTGCTTTTCTTTATTGGGGCAGTCATACGATAAGTGTCCGAGTTTGCCACATTCATAACATTTAACGTCTTTATCATTTGACTTGTTTTTATTTCTCTTGGTTGTAGTACCCTTATTTTTGTTTCTAAATGACCTTCTCATAAATTTTATTAATCCTTTAGCCAATAGAATTAGGTCATCATTATCTGATTCAGAATCACTATCATCTACGTGATCGGAGGGAGGGGAGACATATTCATTTGATTTAAAAGAAATAGCTTTACCTTGTTTAGATGACTCCGATTTCCATATGGTGAGTTTATTCTCATAGACTTTAAGTGATTCGATTAATTCTTTCATCTTTATTGACTTAGTTTCCTTGCTTTCTTCTATAGCGGTCACTTTTGGATCCCATTCGGATGGAAGACTTCGTAGGACTTTCTGTACTTTCTCCTGCATGGTAAAAGCTTTACCAAGAGACTCAAGAGAGTTGTAAATGTTAGTCAAACAAAGATCCATATCAACAATAGACTCATTAGGCAATAATTTAAACGACTCAAGTGTGGACATGAGCATGTTTATTTTTGACTCTTTTACTTGACTCATGCCTTCGTGTTTCATTTCTAGTATCCTCCACATTTCTTGTGCACTCGAACAGTTTGACACATAACTAGACTCACTTTTACTCAATCCGTTTAGAAGCAATTGCATAGCCCTAGCATTCATACTAATTTTCTTTTTATCATCACTCGTATATTCTTGTCTAGTTTTAACAACTTGTAATGTGACTCCGTCTACGCTAGATACCTTAGATGGGACATAAGGACCATCTTCAATGATTGACCAAAGATCTATATATATAGCCATAAGAAAAAGCTTCATTCTAAGTTTCCACTGAATAAACGACTCACCGTCAAAAAGTGGAGGCCTTTGGCTCGACATACCTTCTTGCTCGGTTTTGAGATTTGTGGTTGCCATCTCACAGAATCGTTGGATTCCTTGAAGTGAGTGTTCCTGCGCTCTGATACCACTTGTAGGATCTGCAAGGCACCACTAGAAGGGGGGGTTGAATAGATGGTGCGGAAAGTGTGGTTTTTAAAATTAGTTTGAACCAGAAACCCAACTTCTGAAAACAGATTCTGTGTTCAGGACCAGTTTTAAAACGTTTTTAAAACTAGGTTAGAGATCTCCAAAAATTATGCAATTTTGAGAAAACTTAGCCTCAGATGTTATGAGGGTCCCCTAAAAATTTCAAATTAAAATTCAACCTTTAACCCCTTCAAAAACCGTTGGTACTCAGATTGCTCGAATCTGCCAGAAACGGTAGATGGTTTTGAAAAATTTATTCCTATTTGTGTGAACGTCCAAATGCTCTGCCAATTTGACCACTGACTCCTTATACACTATATTTAAGTGGGTTGAAACAGTTTTGCAAAATTCTTTTGGGAATTAGGTCAACTACAATCAAAGTCTCAACCTTTGCAACTCTGAAAATCAGACTGCACTAGTCTCAGAACTTTTGATGTTTGATAACTTATACTTATCCAAAAGGGTTGAAACTTGTGCCAAATTAACCCTAGAACGTGTGAGTATAGTTCTGAAAATTTTTGTGATTTTTGAAATTCGTTAACTATTTTTACGAATGCGAACAAGAAGGATAATCAGTACAGTAACTGAAAAGTAAATGCAGAAAGTAAATGACACCAAGAATTTTATACTGGTTCGGTTATAAACAACCTACTCCAGTCTTCAAGGAACACCTTCCTTGGTTCACACTAATCACACACACGCAATACACCTTACCAAAGGGTTGATAGAGTTACACCTAACTCCAACCCTTTACAAACCTTGTATGTTCAATACAATGCACACGAACATCACCACCTTGCAAGATTGAAGATTGATCACACCTTGATCAATCTTTTACAAAGATATATAATGAGTGGTGGTCTATATCAAGCTTATTCAAGATTGAAAGATATGAATACAATAGGCTTACAAGAAGAGAGAAAGAAAGAGGATGTAGAAGAAGAAGAGCTAGGCTTTTTGATCACTTTGATTTGCAATTGCTTGTTGCTTGTTTTGTTTGCTCTCTTCTCTTTCTTTTTAATGTGTAGGCCGTCCCCTTGGTGTAGCCTCCCCTTCTTGAAAATTATCTTTTAAGTCCTTGAAAGAGTGTAAAACATCATTGTGACAAGGTCTTGCTTACTTGGCATCTTCTTATTGGATGATCATTTAGTCTTCGCTTACTTGGCACCTTCTTATTGGATGAATGTTGTGATCATTGATGACTTGGAAAAAATCTGAGAATTACACTTAAACATGTGCCAAAATCATCACAAAATAACTTCCATAAATCATGAGATACATCACATAAATTGCAAGACAAAAATCCTTCTCAACTAAGGCAAAAATCGGCCATCAAGTGCTTGTTGCCATGCTGAATTTTCAGCATGTGCATCATTCAATTTTATTCAAAATAATGCCCAATTTACTTTGATTTTTCTTTAAAAAATGAATCACCAATTTATGGTATTTATTTCTATCACATGAGAAATGAATATGGACATCTTTATGCTCTAAAATTCGGCCACACCATGTCTTCACACATGCTGAAAAATTTCAGCATGTGTGATATGTAGAATATCACACTTTATTAATTTAAATAATATTCAAATCATTTCCATAACATCCTCAATTAATCTTCATGATACAAGACACAAAATGTAGCTCATTTAAAGTGAGAAAATCGCCCATGTTAATGCACACATGCTGAAATTTTCAGCATGTGCTACAAATGTGACATTGTTTGAAATGTTACCTTTTGTAGCTCCTTCCTTTATGTCATCAACATTGTATGATTGATTCTTGACCAATCAATATGCCAACAAGGCTCCAAATAAGCTCCATCTCAGCTGTAGGTGGCGTTTCATAGAGTATGTGTATGTGCTGAAATTTATTTTTGCTAACATTGTAAAATAATGCACATGTAATAATACACATGTTATATTCCAATCAGCCCTTAATTTAATTTTCTAGAACACTTTAAGATGTATATCATATGTAAAAAGTGTCTAGATACGTGTCACATGATGTACCAAAAACGTTCCATGTGTTGTGTGCGTAGAAAACCGAATTTTCGATATTTATCGATTACCCGATTTTTCTCTAATTTAAATTCCAACTTTTTCACATGTTATATATATTATGTTGTACATAATATATATAATATATACTTTAAATCTCAGCACTTAGCTGGTCTAAAGTGGTACCATTAACATGTGACAAAATTAAACTTGGAATCTTCACATTTTGGCCTTAATGTGGGGTGATTTGTGTGTGCCAACATGGAAAGTATTTTTGGATGAATTTTCTGTCATGTGCACGAAAGTTTCATCAATTTTTGAAGTATAGGGGCTGGCCATTTATTTATGACAAGTACATGACACGTTGGCGAAGTTTCGGTATTCGCCCGATACGACAATTTTCGGTTTAGAACCTTTTATCGTGTCGTATTTAATTTGTCATCACCATATCTTATATCATATGATATAAGACCTGAATATACTCATAAATATGTGTTAAGTATAGTGGTGTGACGTTAACGTACGTACGTAAAATATATAACGTGTCGGTAGTACGTTGGAATACATGTGTATGTGCCTTTTTCAAAAAATCTGAAAATATATGTAATATATGTGTATATAGGCGTGTATAATTAAGAGGGGAGGAGGAGAAAAACTTTCCTTCCTTAGCCTTGTTGCCTTTGTGCCTTTTCCAAATGTGGCTTCCTTTAATAAACTACTTAGTTTATTAAACTAAGTACTTCACTTAATGAACTTGTTTAGTTCATTAATGGTGGCACCTGAAAATAGTATAAACACAAAAAATGTTTGCCATATGATGTAAGCTTTAACACTTCATGGCTCGTTAGTACGACAACATAATATATAAGCTAAATAAGGCAAGTAATGGCAAAGTATCATGCATACATGTACACGTTTATATATATCATGCATTTAAGTCACTGATTTTGAAATCACTCAAACCCCATTATCTCTACATTTTCGGCCTAAAGGATTGAATTGAAGGTGAACATGGACTTTTGACTTGTATAGATGACAAGCTAGCAAACTACTGGAATAGGGCAGAATGGAATGACATTTTAAACGGTTAAAGAACTGACCTTACGGACCTTTAATGAAGCTAATTTTTGGTGCAAAGTTATCCTTATGAGTGTAGTATAAGTAAGAGTTGGAATTTCGTTAAAATAAGCTAAGGATTATTTTTGAGAAATTATACGGTAAAACTGCTCCAGTAGATAATTATGGAGCTGGGCAGAATTGATCACTGATTTCAACGAATTAAAAGAAGACCTTGGGGACCTTCAATAAATCTGGTTTTTGGCACAGAGCTAGTACCATGAGTATAGCAGAGATGAGAGTTGTAATTTCGGTAAAATAAGTTATGGTTAATTTTTAATAAAATAATTGGTGAGACTGCTCAGGCTGTAAATTCTGGAACATGACAGAATGGTGCAACATTTTGAATGGCTCAAAAAGAGACCTTGTAGATGACCAATAAAGCTGATTTTTGGCATGGTAATAATACTATGAGTGAAGTGAACACGTCAACTGGAATTTTGGTAAAACAAGTTCTGGACTATTTTATGTGAATTAATTAGTCAAACTGCTCAACTGAAATCACTGGAACCAACCTGAAGTTTAGTAACGAATTTCTGGACTCAGAAAGGGGACTTAGAGATATGAAAATAGGCTAAATTTCGGTAGGATACTAGTTCCACATGTTTATGATTTGTGAGAGTTGGAATTTCTGAAAAACGAACCACGGATTGGCCGCAATTAAATTTTTAGTAAAATAGGTCAGTTCAGTTTCAGCACCTAACCCATTTCGGAAATTAATCAAATAAGCCCCTTTATGGTTACTTAAATAATCTGAAATTTTTACGACATGTATCTAAGATTTCACCAAACGTATTTGTGACAAAAGATTATGGAAATGGACCTATTTGGTTAGCTTAACCGCCCCATGAATATGAAGTAAAAGTCTGGAAATATTCGGTTCCGAAACCATGCATGTTGACATGTTATAAGGAATGCATACGATTATTCATGTCATGACTTGCATTGCATAACACTACATGTATCACACATGATCATGAAACTGGTTTTATGGATTTTACTTATGCAAGCAAGTTTTATAAGCGACTATGTTTTTCAATATGCATGAAAGGTTTTTTACGGTCCCATGTTTTTAAAGAAAGCTTCATGATTCCTTTGCCGGCCAAGCATGCGACTAACCCGACTCCAGACCCGAGGTTAATTGGTCTGATGACATGATATGTTCTGGACCCGTTCAGATCCGGAGTTAATTGATCTGATATCTGTTCTGGACCCGTTCAGATCCGGGGTTAATTGATCTGATATCTGTTCTGGACCCGGCCCAGACCCGGGGTTAATTGGTCTGATGATATGTTCTAGACCCGCTCAGATACGGGGTTAATTGATCTGACACTCCGTTTTTACGACATGTTACTTTATGGGACCAAAATGATGTTTTGACATGGCATGACATCATGCATTGCATCTTGCATAACTCACGATCATGAGGACATGTTGCATGTTACAGCTAAGGGTTATAAGTTATTATTGGTATAGCATTACCTAAAAACATGCTTAAGCCGAACGTCAAGCAAGCTCAGGATTTAAGATCAGGTATGAATTACGACTATTTGAGGTTTTCGGGGTAATACATTCATGTTATGATTCTTTACGTATTTCATGGTAGTTTATTGTATTCTTACTGGGTGATTTTTTATCACTCACACTTTATTTTTTCCCAGAGCCAGATAATGCCAAGATAGAATGGATCGAGGATGAGCCGAGGGTACCTTATCCATAGGCGAGGAGTATGAAGGGAGCTAAGCTTAAGGACTTTTGTGCTGCCAAGACGATTTGTATTATGACTATGTTTAAACTCTCTGGATTTCGGTTATGTTATTTTGTGGGACTACTGCTTTTGGGAACTTAGTAAATTAGTGATGCATGTTTAATTTGAAAAGTTTTAATTCTGCCTAAATTTTACTACCATGTTGAATGTTAGCATGGGAGTCCAAGACTTATGTTATGGATGTTCGCATGTTATGCATGACGCCTTGTACTCTCCTTAGTGAAGTACGGCGGGTGCACCGTATCCGGACGAGTCCCGAGTGCGGGGCGCTACACTCTAAGAGGAAAAATAAGGGGTGAGTGACAAAGTCACCAGCAAGTAAACCATAAACAGCCAAGAATTAAATGAACCAAATCCCCAGAATTTGGATTTTTCCACATACCTGATCCTCAATCCATTGGCCGTCAAAAGAATTAAGATCATAACTCATGCGACAATAAGATCATAACTTAAGTTACCGTACATAATAAGGTCGTAACCTAAGTAGCATACACATAGCATTCGACTGACTATTAAATGCAACATGCATGAATATGCACATGTGATGCAGCATGATACAATGAGGATAAATTCGTTCATTCATTCTTTCAAAACATCATCGTAAATAAAACAAGAATAGAGAATATTCAGATCTATTATCTCTGGATCTGAGGCGGTCATATCCTTCCCTTTGGATCTATTATTTCCGGATCCGAAAACGGTCATACAGTCAATCATCGTAATCAGGTCTATTCTCTCTGGGCCTGAACTGTCATAATCATCATTAGGTCTATTCTCTCCGAGTCTGGACTGTCATAATTATCATAAGGTCTATTCTCTCCGGGCCTGAACGTTCATAAACATCATCATTAGGTCTATTCTCTCCGGACTTGTGCGGTCATAATCATCTTCAGATCAATTAACTCCGGATCTGGAGCGGGTCATGCTGGCCAGGAATTAATGGTACTAATAGGAGTCATTCTTTCAAAATGGAAATCTTTCTTTCAAAAATAGCTTTCCTTCATTTCTTTGGCATAAAATCAATCTTATGAATCATGCAAATAGGGACAATGCAATGCATGGTGTGCAAGGTGACATGCATGATTAAATACATCACGCAGGATCTATACGACTTGTCCTTTAAGCGGGAAAATATCCCAGCATTATCACTCTATTCATGCGGCCACCTATCAACGATTTCGGGCCTATGTTTAGGAATTTATGCCACACGTACGCATCATGAATTTTAACTACATCCCATAAAAAAATCCCGTAACATTAAGAGGTAGATAAAGCCATCAAATCATTAATGTATTAAAAAGGATACTGCTGAGTCCAGCAGTGTTGTACCCGTTCTTTCCATAGTTTAATGGGCCGTAAGGCCTTATCCAATTAAGACTAAAATATGGTAACATAATCAATACACTAAGAAGTAATAATTAAAGGCCCAACATCATATACAAGTCCAATTAAATTGTATTAAGGCCTCAACCAAACGCCATACCATGCGGCCCTATTTCCAGATTTTGTACCATGATTTCTCCTTAATTTTTATCTTGTAAAATCAATAATTTTAAGCCATTTCATCCCATGAATATATTCCTCTATGTCTTGGGTAAGTACTGTAAAATTTTCAAGGCAATCCAATCCACCTAAGGAAGTCAAATAATTCTCTTTCTAAGTTAAGGTATTTACCGAAACTGCAGTGACCCACTTTCATTAAAAATTTTATTAAGGACAAACCACAAGTCCTTTTTCTGAAATTCCACCTCTCACTTTTACTAAACATATGAGGCTATCATCCGACCAAAGTTTAGCTAATTTGCACATTCCTAGAGTTCATTTCTGACCATGCAATATGCTACTTAAAACTGTCCAGCTCCAGTAGTTTTCCTTTTTACCATTTTATCTTGTCCATGGTTATCCAAAATAATCTTATTTCTCTAAGGTGGCTTACTAATCATTAAATACATATTTTAGCATGGTTATTTCCAGATTAATAATTGACTTAGGCTTCATACAAATCATAATAAAACAGCCTTGCCGCTTTATTCACAACACACGCCATCATCACACATCTTACTCTTCATGTGGGCAAATCTTACAAGATTATTTATACCTCCAACACTTGTTATGCAGCCCGTTCCTTGCACATGGTGAGGGTCATGTCACATCTTGATTAGAGCACAAACATAGACATGTAGTAAATCATACATCAAGATAACACTTTTCTTTGAAATCATTAAGTTCTTGTGCCTAGTTCTTAGAATATTCGACTACCATTCACATCTTAGAGAAAACTAGTCATTCAAGTATATACTTCGCAATTAAGCCAAGGTTGCTTAGGGTATACTTGTCTCTTTGAGTAAGAACTTCCCTTAGATTGAGTCTTGGTTGAAAAAGTTGAAGCTTTCTTTCAACCTTGACACATAGTGTCGTATCCCGAACACTCGCAGGTACTCTTATCTCTCGTCGATCTATAAAAGCCTTATCATCCTTCGGTGAAATGTTCCATATTTTATTCCTATCGATTATCTTAATATTGCCAAGCTTGTTAATGTCGAATATTCACATATTTAATTCAAGTATCGTTTATTCGCCGTGAATTATCCGATTCTTAATATGTAGCATAACACCTCTTATTTAATTATGTCCCATGTTGTGTGATATGTGAGAAAATAATTTCCCTCCCCACACACACATAAAAATTCGGCCATAATAAGTCTCCAAGAGACTAGAAGATTCTTCAACCAACCACCAACACCTTCTTAATTGTGGTGTGCTAGCTACCTTCTTAACTCCTTATCAAAAGTTGTAAAAGACAAACAAGTAATTAGCCTACCCTAATAAACTCTTATTTCCCTCTCCCAACCCTCCTAGAATCGTCCCCCATAGCCCTTCAAGACCCCATTTGATTTTCAAACCCATCTTCTCAAATACTTTAAGTTATAAACCCTAAAACATAACTCCAAGCAAGAATGATATCTCAAGTGCTCCTTCCCCAACACATCATCTAGGCCGAAAACTTTAGGAGTCAAGGGAGGAATAGAAGTCTCATCAACCTAAGCTCATAAGCATCTCAATCAAGTAAGTAATGTCTTATTTTATATCTCCATTGATGGAATTTTAGTATAGTAAGCTTGAATGATAACCCATGTTAATTTTTCCAAAAGCCGTGGGTTAGGAGGGCTCAAGTGGGAGTTCTAGTTCATCAATCTCATCTAAGAAGAAGAGTTAGAAGAACCTAAGCTTGATTCTAAGCCTTGAGGTAAGTTTCTAAGCATTTTGTGGTCCGTTAGTATTCTTTTAATGTTGGCCTTGTGTTGACCTAAAATCCGTGTGTTATGGCTCAAGTGGAGGGAACCCCAAGTGATTCAAGCTACCTTGAAGTTAATCTATCTACTAAAGCTTCATTTCAAGGCAAGTATACTTTAACCTCTTACAATATATGTGATTATGTGCATACTTGAATGTCTAGAAGCTTAAGACATAATTTTAGTGAAAATATGCCTAAGTTGTTATCTTTTCGTATGTATTGAAAGGTTGGATGATAGACCTCTCTTATGTTGCAATATAGAGCATGTTTAAACTGGAAATAAGAGTTAAAAGTGATGGATTAGGGGCTGCCCTATGTTTGGTATTGAATGAAACATGATTGGTATGAAGCCTAGCATTTTTAGTGGTTTTAGTATGAGAAATTGTTGGACTAGAGGACTGTTTTGTTTAGAAGGAATGAACAGCCTGTATGAACGACTTTTGCATGCTAAAAAGGACTTTAATTAGTACAGGGAAGCCTTGTTATGTCTATTGAATGACCATTGACTTGGGTTATAGGCTAAAGAACGAAAATTAGGAAGGAAAGGATACTTCTATGCATGTCGGTTGAAAACAGAATCCTGGACAGATTTTATGCTAAATTGATGGATTTAGTTAAGGACCTTCTAAACGTTAGATTGAGCTGATTTTTGGTATGGTCGTAGCTTATCATGTCTATTTTGTTGTGGAGTTGGAATTTCTGGAAAATCATTTGTGGTTTGGTCAGAAATGAATTTTTAGTATCAAAGGGTTAAACAAGTTCCGGGTTGTACCACCTTGGGGAGAAAAAATTATTTAAGTGCCTTAAACATCTTGGATTGATATGAAATTTTTACAAGAAGTACTTAAGACATAGAGCTAAGTATTCATGTAAAGAAATTGATTTTATCTATTGATCTTGGTGGTAAACCATTAAGGTAAAGTTGGTGTAACATTCTGGAAAACAGGACAGATTGACCCTTTGTGCTTGTATGACTTGTATTGTGTTTATTTTGACTTGTTTTGGTAAATGGACATTTGGATATTGTTCACGAAAGAAATAGAAAAGATTTCCAGGTACTAAATGAGCCCCATAATGAGTTTATGAATGGAGACAAGGTAAGAAACGGAGTTGAGAGTGCAGCAGAATTCCTGTTGTACCCTTGTTGGGAGTTATTTTTATTAAGATACCCACGCTTGTCGGAATCGCGTGAAATTTGTACAGAATGAAGTTAAGATCATGTGGTGCATATCCATATTTTTAGTTTCTGAAAATAGGCCAAAAAGGTTGATTTCGAGGCCGAGCAATACAGGACGTGCTGCTGGATCGTTTTCCAGCCCATGAAGAAAGTTGTTTATGATGCTATAAGTGCATTTTACCATGTTGCATCCCATGCATTTGCATTGACATGCTCATATGTTTCATGTTCATGATTTTGTTGATTTTTTATATAAAGTTTCTGTTTTGAAAGAATTTCCGTCCCTTCTGGCCAGCTTAACCCGCTACAGATCCGGGGTTAATTGATCTGAAGAGTTATAAGAACCGATCCAGGCCCGGTATAATAGGTCTGAAGATGTTCATAATTATAAGAACCGATCCAGGCCCGTTATGATAGGTCTGAAGAGTGTAAGAACCGAGCCAGGTCTGGTATAATAGGCCTGAAGGTGATCATGTTATAAGAACCGAGTCATGCCCGGTATAATAGGCTGACACCCTCTCTTGTTTTATGATGAGCATGATTTAAAAGAAAGAAAGAAAGTTCAAGTATTTTTATGAGCATGTCTAAATGAAAGAAAGAATGTTTCCTGTTGCATTTGCATTGCATTCACATTTTCATACACATTACGCATGATACCTATTCATAGAAGTAAGGGTTGGCTATAGCACGTAGAATCTAACTAAGTGATGACATTTAGATCTTAGCTAAGTGTTGATATGACTTTAAGTATGATGCTTCGGAAAGGTATTGGCAGGTATGTTTTAACTTAAGTAATTGTGGTTTGATTCTTGTATGCCGTTTTCTCTTTATTGTATGGCGTTATTGTATACTTGCTGGCGATTTTGTCGCTTACCCATCTATTTTCCCCCAGAGCCAGGTAATGAAGTCGAGTGGATTGATGATGAGCCAAGGGTGCCATACCCATAGGTTATTGAAGTCGCTGTTAAGAGAATGATGATGGAAGCTTTTGATGAACCTTTGGGACATTTTGGGACTTAGCTATTTTCGGATTCTTTTTCGGATTATGTTTGTGTAATTTCACGGTGTAATTTGCTATCGGTTCAGTTTGTATAATTTTGCTATGTATACGCGATTTGACGCTTTCGGATTAAGGTTCAAATTCTGCCGAATTTTTATCTACCTGTTAAGATCGTGACTTTGTAATCCATGTTTATCCATGGGTTTTATTTGTTAAGTATCGACGCTTTGTATTTTTCCGAAAGGGAAAGTACGGCGGGTGCACCGTACGAGGGGTAGCCGAGTACGGGGCGCTACAGGTGGTATCAGAGCCAAGGCTCTAGATTCGGGCAGAACGTAGAAGCTAAGTTATGATCTTAGAAATCTAAGAATTGATCTTAGACTTAGTCATGATCTTAGAAGAGAGATAGCATTAGCTTAGACAACTTAGATTGGAAATAGGGTCCCCTGGTTGATCTGCTAGCCTGATATGTCGCATATTAACTCTTTTTCCTGCTTTAAATTCCTTTTTCCAAGCATGTCTAAATTCAGTCAGTTATTTCGATCCATATATACATATATACATCTTTCTGCTCCGTATACAGATGGTTCGGACTCGTGGTCGTGGTAGACCTCGCAGAGATGCTGCCCATGCACCCGAACCAAACCCTCCACAACCTCAAGATCAAGTCCCTCCACCTCCTCCTCAGAATCAGAATCCACCGCCTCCTCCTCCACCGCAGAATGAAAATCCCCCACCAGCTCAAGGAAACCCTCTTCCGCAAGTGCCACTTCTTATTCCAGATTTCCAAGCATTCTGTCAGACCGTAACTCAGATTGGCCAGGGAATGATTCAGCAAGTTGCCCCTCCTCCCCCTTATGAACCGATAAGAGATGCGCAGTATTACTTTGAGAAGCTCAAGCGAGCGAATGTGCCGCCTTTTGAAGGCAAGTCTGACCCCGATATGGCTGAAAAATGGCTAGATGAAGTGGAGAACTATTTTGAACTGAATGGAGCCCCTGACAATATGAAAACCCAAGCTGTGAGGCCTTTCCTACTTGGTGAGGCGAACCAGTGGTGGAAGGCTAAGCTGCAACCTTTGCCCCGACCTATTTCATGGGAGGCAAGGTAGACAGCAGAATCAGAACCAAAGAGGAAATCAGAATCGTGAACAGCGCCGTGGGCAGAATCAGAATAATCAGAGAAATAATCAAGGAAATCAAGGACAGCAGCAGCAGGCCATTCCCATGTGTCCCCATTGTCAGAAGAATCATTTGGGCGAGTGCTATGTACAAGCTGGTAAGTGCTTTGGTTGCGGCAAGACTGGTCGTATAATTAGGGATTGTCCTGATAAGGGAGCTGCTTGTGTTGGATGTGGAAAGACTGGGCATATTCTGAGAGATTGTCGTGAGCGTAGTGGTCAGCAGCAGAGGAACTAACGTCAGCGCTCGAATGCGCGTGTGCATGTGATGACCGATGCTGCAGTTGAGGAAGCTGGAGACGTCGTGGCTGGTATGATTTAAAATTATGCAATGCTAATTTGATAAATATTATATTGCTGCGTAGTTAAAGCTTTGCATGATTCAGGCGCTATTCTTGTATGTTGTATGCCCGCAAATGCGTTGTTTGATAGTGGCGCCAGCCACTCCTTTATATCTAAGAAATTTGCAAAGGGATTAGACCATAATCCCATCCGGCTTAAATCACCCTATCGAATCCAAGCCGCTGGTGATCAAGTGCTTACGTCTCATTATCTGTATAAGAATTGCGCGGTCGAGCTCGATGACCATCGGTTCGTGGCTGATCTGATCCCGATTGCTATGAGTGACTTTGACATTATTCTTGGTATGGACTGGTTGTCTAAGAACCATGCCCATATTGACTGCAATCAGAAGAAAGTCACTTTCAGAGCCCCGGAGCAAGAGGAAGTATCATTTCAAGGAGGTCCCAAGTTGAAGAAGTCAAAGAATATTTTTGTGAATGCAGCTCGTGCCCGTCAAGCGTTGCGAAAAGGATGTCAAGGCTATCTTGTTTATGCTCTTAGTGCCGAGCAGGCAGCGGTGGACATTTCGCAAGTTCCAGTAGTTCAAGAGTTTCTTGATGTCTTTCCAGAGGAACTACCAGGACTTCCCCCTGATCGAGAAATTTCCTTTGAGATAAATCTCATCCCCGGAGCTGAGCCCATTTCTAAAGCTCCTTACCGCATGGCACCCGCTGAGCTGAAGGAACTAAAAGAGCAATTGCATGAGTTATTGGAAAAGAAGTTGATTCGTCCAAGTGTGTCACCATGGGGTGCCCCAGTTTTATTTGTAAAGAAGAAGGATGGAGGTATGCGGCTGTGTATTGATTATCGGGAACTCAACAAGATCACCGTGAAGAATAAGTATCCGTTGCCCCGGATCGACGATCTGTTCGACCAGCTTCGGGTCAGTAATTACCAAGTCTTATTTCAATATAATAATCATGAATAATATCTAAAGTATCCTAATGCAGGGAGCTCGGGTGTTTAGCAAAGTGGACCTAAGATCTGGATATTTTCAATTGAAGATAAGAGCTGAGGATATTACTAAGACAGCATTCAGGACGAGATATGGACATTATGAATTTCTCGTGATGCCTTTTGGACTGACCAACGCCCCTGCAGTGTTTATGGATCTTATGAATCGGGTGTTTCGGGACCAGTTGGATGAGTATGTGGTAGTCTTTATTGACGATATCCTGATTTATTCGCCTGATGAGGAAACTCATACAGCCCATCTGAGGACAATACTTGGTATTCTAAGAAAGCATCAGCTCTATGCAAAATTCAGTAAATGTGAGTTTTGGTTGCATAGTGTGTCATTTCTGGGCCATATTATTACTGAAAATGGGATTTCGCTTGATCCCAGAAAGATTGAGGCAATTACTGAGTGGCCGAGGCCGACCAATGTCACTGAAGTAAGGAGTTTTCTCGGACTGGCCGGTTACTATCGCAAGTTTGTTGAAGGATTTTCAAGGATAGCTATGCCACTCACTAGATTGACTCAGAAGAAGACGAAATTTGTATGGAATGAGGATTGTGAAAGTAGCTTTTCTGAACTGAAGGCAAGGTTGACGTCTGCACCAGTTTTGGCTCAACCCATTTCAGGAGAACAGTTTGTGATCTACAGTGATGCTTCCAAGAGTGGATTGGGTTGTGTTCTTATGCAGACTGGGCGTGTGATCGCGTATGCGTCTCGCCAGCTAAAGCCGTTTGAGCAGAATTATCCAGTACATGACCTTGAGCTTGCAGCAGTTGTATTTGCTCTGAAGATTTGGTGTCATTATCTGTATGGAGAGAAGTGTGAGATCTTCACGGATCATAAGAGTTTGAAATACCTCTTCACTCAAAAAGAGCTGAATATGCGCTAAAGGCGATGGCTTGAGTTGATCAAGGATTATGACATCTCTATTCAGTATCATCCAGGTAAAGCTAATAAAGTTGCTGATGCTTTGAGTCGTAAGACGAGTCATCCCCGTCAACCACCTCTACAGCGTGATATAGAAGAGTTTGGTCTGGAAGAAGTGAATTCGATTTTCGACGTGCTTGCAAAGTTAGTAGTGGTTCCTTCTTTGATCGATAGGATTAAGGAGACTCAAGTTAAGGATGATGCATTGATGAAAGTTAAGAGCAAGCTGAAGGAGAAGCCATCTGACGATTTTGAAGTCCGTAGTGACGGCAGTTTGTGGTTTAGAGGTCGATTGTGTGTGCCTAATGATGATGCGATAAAGAGTGAAGTGTTTCAGAAAGCCCATAATTCACGCTTGTCTATTCACCCAGGAGCAAATAAGATGTATCATGACTTGAGGCAAAAGTTTTGGTGGCTAGGAATGAAGAATCAGATAGCAGACTTTGTTGAGAAATGTCTTGTATGTCAGAAAGTTAAAGCAGAACATCAGAGACCAGCTGGATTATTGCAACCACTTGAGGTGCCTGAGTGGAAGTGGGATCACATCGCTATGGATTTTGTGACCGATTTACCTAAGACAAGAAATGGATATGACACTATTTGGGTTGTTGTGGATCGTCTGACGAAGAGTGCTCATTTCATGGCGATGTCGATTAAAGCACCCATGGAAAAGTTGGCTTCTATGTATGTTGATCAGATTGTATGTTTGCATGGAGTTCCTATGAGCATAGTTTGTGACCGAGACCCCCGCTTCACATCAAGGTTTTGGACGGAATTTCATAAAGCGATGGGCACAGAAGTTTGCATGAGTTCAGCTTTTCATCCCCAGACTGACGGTCAATTGAAAATGCTCCAGAATTGTCGCTAGAAGGAATCAAACCTGTGACCTCCTTCTTTCTGTCTCTGCACTGGCCATTAGGCCAACAGCTATCACAGATCTATTGGAATAAGAGTTTGAAGTTGGTTGAGTTTTCATACAATAACAACTATCACAGATCTATTGGAATGGCTCCTTATGAAGCTCTTTATGGAAGAAAATGTCGATCGCCATTGTATTGGGATGAGATTGGAGATAAGATTTTCACAGGACCTGACTTAGTGGAGCAAACCAAGGAAAAGGTTATGGTTGTAAGACAAAGATTGAAGGCTGCTCAGGATAGAAGCAAGGCATGGGCCGACGTGAGGCGTCGACCACTTGAGTTTCAAGTAGGAGATAAGGTATTCTTGAAAGTATCTCCATCGAAAGGAGTAAAGCGGTTCGGAATTAAAGGTAAGCTTAGTCCTACATTCATTGGACCATTTGAGATCTTGGAAAGGATTGGAGAAGTTGCCTATAGACTTGCACTACCACAATCGTTGTCTCAATTACACAATGTGTTTCATATATCTCAATTGCGTAAGTATGTGCATGATTCGAGCCATATTATGGATGAACAACCTTTGAGGATTGAAGCTGATATACCATATGTTGAGGAACCCGAAAGGATAATTGATAGGGGAGTGAAAGCATTGAGAAATAAGTCTATTCCTATGGTCAAGGTGCAATGGAAGAACCATTCAGTTGATGAGGCCACTTGGGAGTTAGAGGAAGGCATGAAGCAAAAGTACCCATATCTCTTTGACAATTCATAAGTTTCGGGGACGAAACTTTATTGAAGGGGGGAAGGATGTCGTATCCTGAACACTCGCAGGTACTCTTATCTCTCGTCGATCTATAAAAGCCTTATCATCCTTCGGTGAAATATTCCATATTTTATTCCTATCGATTATCTTAATATTGCCAAGCTTGTTAATGTCGAATATTCACATATTTAATTCAAGTATCGTTTATTCGCCGTGAATTATCCGATTCTTAATATGTAGCATAACACCTCTTATTTAATTATGTCCCATGTTGTGTGATATGTGAGAAAATAATTTCCCTCCCCACACACACATAAAAATTCGGCCATAATAAGTCTCCAAGAGACTAGAAGATTCTTCAACCAACCACCAACACCTTCTTAATTGTGGTGTGCTAGCTACCTTCTTAACTCCTTATCAAAAGTTGTAAAAGACAAACAAGTAATTAGCCTACCCTAATAAACTCTTATTTCCCTCTCCCAACCCTCCTAGAATCGTCCCCCATAGCCCTTCAAGACCCCATTTGATTTTCAAACCCATCTTCTCAAATACTTTAAGTTATAAACCCTAAAACATAACTCCAAGCAAGAATGATATCTCAAGTGCTCCTTCCCCAACACATCATCTAGGCCGAAAACTTTAGGAGTCAAGGGAGGAATAGAAGTCTCATCAACCTAAGCTCATAAGCATCTCAATCAAGTAAGTAATGTCTTATTTTATATCTCCATTGATGGAATTTTAGTATAGTAAGCTTGAATGGTAACCCATGTTAATTTTTCCAAAAGCCGTGGGTTAGGAGGGCTCAAGTGGGAGTTCTAGTTCATCAATCTCATCTAAGAAGAAGAGTTAGAAGAACCTAAGCTTGATTCTAAGCCTTGAGGTAAGTTTCTAAGCATTTTGTGGTCCGTTAGTATTCTTTTAATGTTGGCCTTGTGTTGACCTAAAATCCGTGTGTTATGGCTCAAGTGGAGGGAACCCCAAGTGATTCAAGCTACCTTGAAGTTAATCTATCTACTAAAGCTTCATTTCAAGGCAAGTATACTTTAACCTCTTACAATATATGTGATTATGTGCATACTTGAATGTCTAGAAGCTTAAGACATAATTTTAGTGAAAATATGCCTAAGTTGTTATCTTTTCGTATGTATTGAAAGGTTGGATGATAGACCTCTCTTATGTTGCAATATAGAGCATGTTTAAACTGGAAATAAGAGTTAAAAGTGATGGATTAGGGGCTGCCCTATGTTTGGTATTGAATGAAACATGATTGGTATGAAGCCTAGCATTTTTAGTGGTTTTAGTATGAGAAATTGTTGGACTAGAGGACTGTTTTGTTTAGAAGGAATGAACAGCCTGTATGAACGACTTTTGCATGCTAAAAAGGACTTTAATTAGTACAGGGAAGCCTTGTTACGTCTATTGAATGACCATTGACTTGGGTTATAGGCTAAAGAACGAAAATTAGGAAGGAAAGGATACTTCTATGCATGTCGGTTGAAAACAGAATCCTGGACAGATTTTATGCTAAATTGATGGATTTAGTTAAGGACCTTCTAAACGTTAGATTGAGCTGATTTTTGGTATGGTCGTAGTTTATCATGTCTATTTTTTTGTGGAGTTGGAATTTCTGGAAAATCATTTGTGGATTGGTCAGAAATGAATTTTTACTATCAAAGGGTTAAACCAGTTTCGGGTTGTACCACCTTGGGGAGAAAAAATTATTTAAATGCCTTAAACATCTTGGATTGATATGAAATTTTTACAAGAAGTACCTAAGACATAGAGCTAAGTATTAATGAAAAGAAATTGATTTTATCTATTGATCTTGGTGGTAAACCATTAAGGTAAAGTTGGTGTAACATTCTGGAAAACAGGACAGATTGACCCTTTGTGCTTGTATGACTTGTATTGTGTTTATTTTGACTTGTTTTGGTAAATGGGCTTTGGATATTGTTCACGAAAGAAATAGAAAAGATTTCCAGGTACTAAATGAGCCCCATAATGAGTTTATGAATGGAGACAAGGTAAGAAACGGAGTTGAGAGTGCAGCAGAATTCCTGTTGTACCCTTGTTGGGAGTTATTTTTATTAAGATACCCACGCTTGTCGGAATCGCGTGAAATTTGTACAGAATGAAGTTAAGATCATGTGGTGCATATCCATATTTTTAGTTTCTAGAAAATAGGCCAAAAAGGTTGATTTTGAGGCCGGGCAATACAGGACATGCTGCTGGATCGTTTTCCAGCCCACGAAGAAAGTTGTTTATGATGCTATAAGTGCATTTTACCATGTTGCATCCCATGCATTTGCATTGACATGCTCATATGTTTGATGCTCATGATTTTGTTGATGTTTTATATAAAGTTTCTGTTTTGAAAGAATTTCCGTCCCTTCTGGCCAGCTTAACCCGCTACAGATCCGGGGTTAATTGATCTGAAGAGTTATAAGAACCGATCCAGGCCCGGTATAATAGGTCTGAAGATGATCATAATTATAAGAACCGATCCAGGCCCGGTATGATAGGTCTGAAGAGTGTAAGAACCGAGCCAGGTCCGGTATAATAGACCTGAAGGTGATCATGTTATAAGAACCGAGTCATGCCTGGTATAATAGGCTGACACCCTCTCTTGTTTTATGATGAGCATGATTTAAAAGAAAGAAAGAAAGTTCAAGTATTTTTATGAGCATGTCTAAATGAAAGAAAGAATGTTTCCCGTTGCATTTGCATTGCATTCACATTTTCATACACATTACGCATGATACCTATTCATAGAAGTAAGGGTTGGCTATAGCACGTAGAATCTAACTAAGTGATGACATTTAGATCTTAGCTAAGTGTTGATATGACTTTAAGTATGATGCTTCGGAAAGGTATTGGCAGGTATGTTTTAACTTAAGTAATTGTGGTTTGATTCTTGTATGCCGTTTTCTCTTTATTGTATGGTGTTATTGTATACTTGCTGGCGATTTTGTCGCTTACCCATCTATTTTCCCCCCAGAGCCAGGTAATGAAGTCGAGTGGATTGATGATGAGCCAAGGGTGCCATACCCATAGGTTATTGAAGTCGCTGTTAAGAGAATGATGATGGAAGCTTTTGATGAACCTTTGGGACATTTTGGGACTTAGCTATTTTCGGATTCTTTTTCGGATTATGTTTGTGTAATTTCGCGGTGTAATTTGCTATCGGTTCAGTTTGTATAATTTTGCTATGTATACGCGATTTGACGCTTTCGGATTAAGGTTCAAATTCTGCCGTATTTTTATCTACCTGTTAAGATCGTGACTTTGTAATCCATGTTTATCCATGGGTTTTATGAGTTAAGTATCGACGTTTTGTATTTTTCCGAAAGGGAAAGTACGGCGGGTGCACCGTACGAGGGGTAGCCGAGTACGGGGCACTACACATAGCATACGGTTTTGGGGGAGGGGGAGAGATGGATGTTAGCTACTATTTTGAATGAAGAACAACTAGCTTGATGTTAGGATTTCCTTACCCAAAATGGAGATTGAGATGGATTCCTCCCACCAACAATGCTAGATTCCCTAGTAGCTTGAGAAATCTTCCCCTAGTGGTCCTTCAAGGTCACGGTTTTTATGCAAGACAAGAACCAAAAATGTAAGCTTCAGTTTTTAAAGAAATGGACTCTTCCTTTAGAATCTAAGGTGTCACTTACCTAGGTGAAGCTTGAACTTGAAGATGATTCTTGAATCTCCTTGGCCCAAGGTTATCCGTGTGAGAGAAGGTGAGGGAGGGTTTGCTCCAGTATGTGAGGAGTCTTGGATCTTTTGGTTTGGGTAATCTCTTGAGTGGTTTGAATGTTGTATGTAGAAGAAACTTCTAGGATCTTTGGAGATGATCTTCTTCAAATGCTAGGGGGTGCCGTTGGGAACCATAAGGAAGAGAAGAGCCTTCTTTTGCATGGATCCTTAATGAGTTTCTTACACCATT
Source organism: Eustoma russellianum (assembly GCA_036186865.1). Lineage (NCBI taxonomy): Eukaryota > Viridiplantae > Streptophyta > Magnoliopsida > Gentianales > Gentianaceae > Eustoma > Eustoma russellianum. The sequence goes on along the minus strand of AP025064.1, from coordinate 17,584,275 downwards.
TACTACCTTGGGTTACTTTTGAGGTGTGGTTAAGAAAAAGTAACTATAGTAATTGTTTCAAGGTGTCTCATGACCTCACCATGGTTCACATCCGGCGTTTGGGGTGTGGTTGGGTTTAATTAACCCTTAGTTACCTTCTTTAATACACCTTGAGTTACCTTTTTAGGGTGGTTAACAAAAAATAAATAGGGGTAATTGTTTTAGGGGTTACCATGGATTGTTCATGGTAATCCGGTGGTAGGGCTTTCATTGCCCCTTTTTGTTCCTCAATTTCTTTATGAGGATAATTAGAAAAAGTGGTCTAGACTAAAAGTGGTTAGTTGGACTATTATGGTGAAAATGATCCCATGGATTATCCCCTTTATGGTGCATCCGGCCTATGTGAGGAAAAGAGGAGAAAGTCATAAGACTCTCCTTTCTTTTATGTGTAAGACTCTTGGAATTTTCTTAAAAAAGCCATAAAGTAATTAGTTGGAGTATTTAACCAAAAAGTTCTTCATGGGTGCCCTACTATGGCCTTACCCGGCGGTTGGGGGAGGGAAAAGTGCAAAACTTTTTCCTTAACCTTTTAAACCCCATTTAGTAGGGTACTTAATGGTAATGGAAGCTTTATTTTCTTTACTTTTAAGGAAGTCATTAAAGACTAATTGTCTTGTAAGGGAAGAATATCCTAGGGTATTTTAAGACCCTTATGGCCGATTTTTCTCAAAATCTTGGGAGGGCAAAATGGTCCTTTCACACGTTTCACAAATCATACTTGGGGTATTATACTATTTCTTGTAGTATTCATTTTAAGAAAAAATAATTAAAGAGGAGTGATAAAACTTAATAAAACACGCTTAGAAGATCCAACATTTCATTAAACCACTTCATACAAGTCGCAAGTACAATATGATTTTCGTTGGGTACAACAGTATATTTGTGAATAATTCAAACTCAAGCATATTTTGGCACATAGGGCATTTTATACTTAGCTACTGGAGCTGAATATATACCTCATTTTATGTATATTATGATTGACATAATATATATTACATGTGTAAGAAGTTTGAAATTAATCGGAGAAAAATCGCGTAATCGATGAAAGTCAAAAATTCGGTTTTCTACAAACCTACACAAATGGAACGTTTGTGACATTGATGTAACATGTATCTTGACACTTTTTACACATTCAAGACATGTAAGAGTGTTCTAGAAAATTCAAATTAGGGGTGATTGCAATTTACCATATATGTGTGAATATTGTGCATTATTTGACAAAGTTGACAAAAAAGGTATTCAGCACATATGCAGCCTATTTCACACGCCTAGTTCAGCATTTTTGGAGCCTAGGTGGAGCTTATTTGGCACTTCAATTGGTGGAGAACATGCCACACATGATTGATGAAATTGAAGAGGGCAACACATAACGAAAGAATTCAAAAGAAAACACATGCTGAAAATTTCAGCACATGTTGAGAGCTGGCCTTTTTTGCATGATTTTTGTCTTCAATTGCCTTCTAAAATTTAAGGGGATTGAATCATGATTACTTAGAAGTTAATTGAGCACATGTTTCAGATTGTTTTGAAGAAATTCCAGCTCATTTAAAGTGTGCCAAGGTAGATTAAAGATAGCCTACAAAGAAGTGACAACTAGGCGAAGACAAGTCATTCGTCCAATCGTGTTGCACCAAGTAAGCAAGGTTGTGTCACCATCTATACAAGAAAATCTTCCAAGGGTATTCAAGACAATTTTCAAAGAAGAATGCTAACCCTAGGGGGCAACCAAGACAAGATAAAAAGGGGCAAGATGGTGCAAGACAAGGCTAAGCAAAAGTTGACATTCTTACAAGTCAAAAAAGCAAGACTACTCTCTTCTTCTTCCTTTCTTTTCTCCTACTCTTAGCCCCAAGCCTATCATTCTTATATTCTATATATTATATAGGCTTTGATAATACCACCGATATACGTTCATTTCTTGTAAAAGGTTGATCCAGGTGCGATCAAGCCTTCATTCAATCGGTGGTGGTGTTCGTGATTGGTTTGTTTGATTCTTTGATTGTAAAAGGGTGGAGTTGGTATTTAAATCCAGAAACTCTTGCGTTAAGGTGTTTTGTGTTTAGTGAAAATCGAAGAAGTTGTCCTTGAAGACTGGAGTAGGTTATTTAACCCGAACCAGTATAAAACTCTCGGTGTTTTTACTTTTCAGCACTTTTACTTTCAGTTCCTGTTTTCTACATCGTTTTCATGGCAATGGTAAAAATAGAAAACAATTTTCAAAAATCCCAAAATTTTGCACAAACCTAGCCACACATCCTAGATTTCATTTGATACAAGTTTCATCTCATTTGGATAAGTATAAGTCAGCCAAACGTTAATAGTTCTGAGACTAGCGCAATCTGATTCTCGGATTTGTAAAGGTTGAGAACATTAACGTGGTTGACATACTTACCAAGAGAATTTTCAAAAACTGTTTTAACTCATTGTAATAAACTTCTTGAGGGTCAAACCATAAATTTTTCAAGTCATTTAAAGTTCCCAATTAATAGGAATAAAATTTGCATTTCGGAGTGCAATTTCTGGCAGATTGACGCAATCTGTACAAAAACATGTTTTCTAGGGGTTAGGTTGGAATTTTAATTTGAAACTTTTGTGAGACACTCAAAACATCTGAGAGCACATCCTCATTAAATTTCATAATTTTTGGAGGTCTATAACTAGGTCATCTAGATTAATCAAATCAGGATATTAAAAAGAAACTGTTTTAGAAGTGAGTTTTTTTGGTCCAAAAGATTTTAAAAACCGAATTTTCCATACTCAATATTCAACCCCCTTCTAGTGGTGCTATACAGGTCCTAAAAATGGTACCAGAGCGTAGGGACACTCCATTATAAGAAGATCCAACAATCTTTGTTAGATGACATCTACTAGTTATAAAACCGAGCAAGAAAGAATGTCAAGCGTATAGGCCTCCTCTTTTCGACGGTGAGTCTTTTATACAATGGAAAATTAGAATGAAACTTTTCTTTATGGATATTGATATAGACTTACTTTACATCATAGAAGACGGTCCTTTTATTCCGTTTAATATAACTACGATTGATGGCGTTACATTAGAAGCCGTAAAACCTAAGCAAGAGTATACCGTAGACGATAAAAACAGATTAAGTATGAATGCTAAGGCTATACAACTCCTTCTAAATGGTTTAAGTAAAAGCGAATCAAGTTACGTGTCCTATTGCTCTAGTGCCCAAGAAATGTGGAGAATTCTTGAAATGAAACATGAAGGTACTAGTCAAGTTAAAGAGTCCAAAATAAACATGCTTATGTCTACCTTTGAATGCTTCAAGTTATTAACAAACGAGTCTATTGTTGATACAGATTTACGCTTGAATAATATTTACAACTCCCTTGAGTCTCTTGGAAAAGTATTTTCTTCACAGGAAAATGTACAAAAGGTACTAAGAAGCCTCTCGTCCGAATGGGATCCCAAAGTGACGGCAATCGAAGAAAGTAAGGAAACAAAATCGATAAAAATGGAGGAATTGATTGGATCATTTTAGGTATATGAAAACAAACTCACTTTAAGAAATTCTGAATCAACTTCTAAAAAGGATAGGACTATAGTGTTTAAATCAAATGAATACGTCTCTACCTCTTCTGATCGCGTAGATGATAGTGATATGGATTCCGATAATAATGATCTAATCACTTTGGCTGAAGGATTAAGAAAGATCATGAGAAAGCCGTTTAAAAACAAACCTAAGCCTACGCCATCTAAGAACCATAGAAAGAATAATGATAAAGATATTAAGTGTTATACTTGTGGAAGACTTGGACATATATCATATGATTGTTCGAACAAGGAAAAAATAATGAACTAAAACCATGGCAAGGATCGAACAAAAACTAGACCCGTCTCAGACCTAAACTAAGGAGAAGAGCCCTTAAAGCATCCACATGCAATGATTCATCCGATTCCGAAAGTGAAGAAGCTGAAAAGGAAATGGCTCAAGTATGCTTTACATCCAAAGCATCCAGTGAGGTAAATTCTGTTGAGAAATATGTTTGGATAATTTTCAAAGTCATGATTTTAAGTGGTGATTGCATAAATATATCATACATGGTGTTATATGCGATCAAAAATTGAAAAAGTTAAAAAATTTGACATCGATTTCTCAGGTTGTTGCACTTCGATCGATCGATGTACTTCGATCCCTCACGTCGATCGATCCATGTAATGCAGTGAAAGTTCAAGACCTTACGGTGAGACATCGATCTCTAAACCTAAGACACATCGATTGGCCGATGTATACATTGAAGCATCCCTTCGATCGATCGATGTAGGTCAGAGACAAATTCTGAAACTTACTGTGAGACATCGATATCTGAAGATGAGGCACTTCGATCGATCGATGTCTAGGGTTTTTAGAAATATTTTTCGAAAATGTGATAAAATGGTTGTTTTCGTTTGTATATGATTTATACATGTTCATTATGTGAATATTATGTGTTTTTGGTGATTTTAATTGTCTTGTAACTAATGTGCCTTGGAAGTTTCTACAACTTACTAAAAAGGGCAAAATTGGTATTTTGAGTTTTTTAGGAACATGATATGGTGGAAATACTTCAAGGACATATTCTTATCTTATTCATCATGACAAAGGTGTTACAATATTCATTTCTGACCATCAGGGTCATTTCTAGAGTTTTTTCACACTAGGGGCATTTTGGTCATTCACCCCTGAGTGTATTTTTGATATTTTCATTCAAGGAATCTCTTGAGTATATTCTCATCATCATTCTGGAGTTGATCTATGATTATTTTGAAGATTATATGGTGATTTGATATTATTTCTCTTACATGATGATATTGTCGACTGTAGCGGGATATGCGACGAGTTGAGATGTCACATTCTATTTCTTTCTTGAACACTCTTTTATATATGTTATTGGAGGATATTCATCATCATATTTCAGATAATATAAAGGTGTTCAAAGTGTGCAAATGATCACAACATACAAGAAGAAATATTGAGAGTTCTGGTGTTACATGTTGACATAATCTTGTCAATTATTATTTGGTGATTTCTTCTTCAAAAATCTGAGTTGATATACATATATATTGGTCCAAAAACGTGTATAAATAGGTGGAATTGATGGTGTACGCATTTTATAGCTTGGTGACAAGTGGACCAACCAAAAAGGAGCTAGTTGGCAATAGGATTTTCAAAAAAGTAGCCAACGGCTACTCGGTGTTCTTGGAGATAATTTTTGATTTGAACTTGTCAAAGACTCACATGCCTATTATCTTGCCAAGTAGTTGAGGGGATAGTGGAGTGTTATCCCTTTCTATTATCTCTACTTTTCAAGCAAAATTCCATGTCATTTTTGGAGCAACAAAATCGGCCAAATGGGTGTCCAAGGTGAACCAATTATGTTGTCTCATTTTGCCAAGTGTACAAGGCCAACCTATGATGTGAAGACAACTTGGACTTGATAATGAAGATGGTGAAACATTTGCATTCTTATCTCCAAGGCTCAACTCACACTATAAATAGGAGGCAATGGTGAAGAAGATGAAACACACTTGAAGCTCTCTTGAAAGCATTTGTTGGTTTGTCTAGCTATCATCTTCTTCTTGTTGTTCTTGTTTCATTCTTTGTAGCAAAGGTGTTCTTGTTGTATTTGTTGAGCTACAAGCCTCTTGAGCTTCATTTGTAAGATTGATTAGCCAATTCTATAAGGCTACATCAATAGGTGATAGAGGTGTTGCAACTAAGTGTTGCATAGAAGGTGTTCATCCAAGTCTTGAATAGGGTTGGTGTATAAACCAAGGATCAAGCTTGGTTCTTGTTGTAAGTTGATTCATACCATAGTGAAATCCAAGGAAAGATGTTTCTTGGGACTTGAGTAGGTCACATTGACCGAACCAGGATAAATCCTCGGTGTTCTTGTATTGTTTCTACCTTTCTGTTTTTTCCCGTTTTTACTGCAGTTTTCACACAACTTCTCACAATTTGAAAAAATAACTAAACACTTTCAAAATTTGTGATTTTTTGTAGAGTTATACTTCAGGCTGTTAGGTTTCATTTGCAACAAGAATCACTTGATTTGAGAAAGGGAAAGTTAGTCTTTCAGTCTTTGCAAGATAACTGCTCCAATCTGGCTGCAATCTGACTAGTTTTGAGAAAACTTGAATTCTATTTTAACCAAGAATTGTTTAAGATCAGGACCTTTTGGAATCATAAACTAGACACCCTAACGAGTGTTTTGATATAAAGTTCTATCTTTTTGGTTAAGTATTCAAAGATAAAAACGTTTTTCAATTTCAGCAACATCCTCTCCAATTCTTTCCAGGTTGACTATCTGCATCGTTTTATTTTTTAGAAGGGTCAAACAATCTTATTTTTGTCTGATTTGTGTATAGAATCTTGTTAACACATTGAAGTCAAGATCTGGAAATTTTCATAATTTTTGGAGTTCTGTACAAGGATTATTTTAAATTTTCAAAAACCGATTTTGAATCTGAGGTAGTCTCAGATTCTGTTTTCAAAGGGGTTTTTAAATTAATGGTAGTAGTGTAATTTCTGCTAACCACTATTCATCTCCCCTTTAGTGGTGTTTATTGCACGTACACGGTCCAACAATTTGTATCAGAGCAAATTCTACACCACTCGAAGAAGCAAGACTCAACACCGTAGAAACAACATAAGGCCAAGAAACAATATTTCAAAGTAGCCTGCTAATCTCAAAATAAAGGTACATACAATGGCCATAGTTTCTCACAAAGGTGAGTTGGAAGGTATGTCCACACAACGTCCTCTTCTTTTTGATGGCAATAATTTTGTTCATTGGAAACTTAGAATGAGGCAATTCTTAATGGCTATAGACATTGATTTATGGTCTATAGTTGAAGATGGGCCGTACATTCCAATGAAAATTGTACAAGTTAGTGGAGTCACTCAAGAGGTTGAAAAATATAAAAGTGAATGGTCATCGGAAGATAAAAAGAAAATGTCCATGAATGCTAAGGCTATGCAATTACTTTTGAATGGATTTACAACTTTTGAAGCAGGATATGTGTCAAATTGCACAAGTACACATGATATGTGGAAATCACTTGTATTAAAGCATGCAGGTACAAGCAGTGTAAAAGAATAAAAAATAAACATGCTTATGACTGAATTAGAATCTTTCAAAATGTTGCCAAACGAATCCATGACATCTCTGGATTTGAGAATTACTAATATTTTCAATGCCCTTGAAGCTTTAGGAAAATCATTCACCAAAAACGAGAAGGTGCAAAAGGTGTTGCGAAGCCTTCCTGCTGAATGGGATCCAAAGGTCGCGGCAATTGAAGAAACAAAATCGATCACAAAAATGGACGAATTGATAGGCTCACTAAGAGTATATGAGGTAAAACTAAACCAATGGAAGTCCGAGTCATCTAAATCATCCAGTAAGTCAATAGCTTTCAAATCAACTGAATCATATATGATGATAGTAATAATGATAATGAATTAGACGATGACTTAATATTGATAGCTAGAAAACTTAGAAAGTTTTTCAAGCGGCCTAATAGGAATAGACAATGATCTTCTTCTTCTTCTTCTTCTTCTTCTTCTCAGCCTAAGAAAAATAACTCTAATAACAACGAATGGTATAATAAAGATTTAAAGTGTTATGGATGTGGTAAAAAAGGACATATCTCTTATGATTGCCTGACAAAGAAAAATGCCAACAACAATAATAATTATAACAATAAACAAGACAAAGAGATGAAAAAAATCAAAGGAGACCAAGTTAAGGAAAGGCAAACGAGCAATGAAGGTAAGCACGTGGAGCAACTCGTCCGACTCAGAATCCGACACTGAAGAAGCTCAAGTCTGCTTTTTATCCAACGAGGCAAGTTCTTCATCTGATGAAGATTCTGATAATTAAATTTCATTTGATGAAATGTATGAAAAATTTTTAAGGATGCATGCTCACTGTAAAAGGTTCTCTAAAGAAAAGAAGAAACTAATTGAAGAAAACAGGTTGAAGACGTCCAACTTGGAGTTCTCCGATCAATTAGAATCTTTTAAACAAGAGTCTACTAATACTCTTGATTCTTTAGAGATTAAAATTGAATCATATAGGAAAAATGAACAAAAATTGAAAACTGAAAATAGTATGTTGAATTCTAAGTTAGAAAGTTGTGAAAATGAGATAGTACAACTTAAATCTACCAAACTAAACTTAGAAAAAATGTTAGAACAATTTAAATCTGGTACAAAAATGTTAGATACACTTATATCATCTCAAAAATATGGAAACGATAAGAGTGGATTATGATATAAAGAAGAAAATGTCAAAGTAGATAAAAAGACTAAGTTTGTTTCATCTAGTACGAAACTGTCATACAATACACCAAAATCAACTTTACCTGCTACATCTTCTTCTACTCCTTCTGTTTATTCTAAGACAAAAATACAACATGCACCCAGAAAAGCACACACATATCAACATGCTACTAGGAAAAATTTTGCATCTAGACAACCTAGAAATTATACCATATGTATACAAATGCAACTAGACATAATAAATTCCATCCAACTTATTATGAACCTAAATATAGGCAACATTCATATAAGAGTTATAGAAAAGCATATGTACACATACATAGCGCCATTCAAGAAACAAAATCATATGCCTTATACACACTATCAGAATCGGCCAAGACATTGTACTTATCAACCAAGGTATAACATGTATAACCATGCATCATCTTTTGAATGGAATGGACAATTACATGAAAATCCTTTTTATTATTCAACTTATAATGTAAAGTATGTGCCTAGAAGGTATGTCCAAGTTTGGATACCTAAGGGATATCTAAACAAGGATGGTGCCCCTAACATTCAAGGACCCAAATTAAGGGTACCTAAAACTTTGTCTCCATTGTAGGAAAATCGCAAGGAATGCAAAAAGGAGTCAAAGTCAAAGACTCTAAAAACTAAATGGTTTTTAGATATTGGGTGTTCAAGGCATATGACGGGCAACCCTAAACTATTCACCGAGTCGGAACATATCGAGAATGGAGGAAAGGTGACATTTGGTGACAACAACAAAGGACAAGTTGTTGGAAAAGGAACAATTGGGGACCCTAACACATTTCAAATACGAAATGTGTTGTTAGTAAGTAATCTTTCTTATAATTTATTAAGTATTTCTCAACTTATAGATTGTGGATATAATGTTTCGTTTCTTCCCAATTCTTGTGATATAATAAATGAAAAAGGAGAAATTGTATTAAAAGGAAATAGAGATGGTAACATTTATAAACTATCACTAAATAACATGTTAGATGCTAAGTGTTTGATATCACATGAGTTAGATGTGAACTTATGGCATAGACGACTAGGCCATATAGGAATTTCAACTATTGAAAAGTTATCTAAGAAGAATTTAATTAGAGGCATGCCTAAGTTAGACTTAAATAATTTTCAACTATGTGAAACTTGTATTAAAGGAAAACATATTAAAGAAACATTAAAACCAAAACATGAAGTGAGTACTAGTCATGTATTAAAATTGCTTCACTAAGACTTATTTGGTCCAAGTAGAACAAGAAGTCTAGGTGGACACTACTATGTGTGTGTCATAGTAGATGATTACTCATGCTACACATATAAATTTTTCTTAACACACAAAGACGATGCTCCATTAGCAATCGAAACTCTTATCAAGCAACTTGAAAATATTTACGAAGAAAATGTTAAAAGAATTAGGAGTAATAGAGGTGGAGAATTTAAAATCAAAGATGTAATTAAGTTTTGTAAATTACATGGAATTAAACATGAATTTTCACCACCAAGAACAACACAACTCAATGGAGTTGTAGAACGCAAAAATAGAACAATTCACGAAGTTGCTAGAACAATGTTATGTGAAAGCAAAGTACCACAATATTTATGGGACGAAGCTGTTAGTTGTGCATGTTATATAATAAATAGACTTTCTATTAGAAAGAAATTAAATAAAACACCTTACGAATTATTAAACAATAGACAACCTAAGGTAGATAATCTAGACAAGTTTGAACAAAAGTCTATTGAATGGATATTTGTTGGTTATTAAACTAATTCAAAAGCATATAGGTGTTATAATCCTGCATCTAGAAAGATAATTGAATCCATACATTTGAAATTCAATGAAAATTCATGTTTTGAAGTTAGTGATAAAGCTCAACATAAACAAGAAAATAATGTTGAAAATATGTTTGATGATGATGATGTATTACTTGAGCCTGTACTTGATCATCTAGAACCAACTCCCCCTGAACAAGACATGCATGAACCCTTAGATGAAATAAATGAAGAAATTTTACAATTGGAAGATAATACAACTAATGATCCAATTACATATGATAATGTTCATACAAATGAAACATTTGAACAGGATGAGGGTGAACCTAGTCAATCTAGGAATTGGTGCACCCTAACGAATTAATCATAGGGGATCCAAATGTTGGGATTAGAACATGTAGAAATATAAGTCAACTTAAAGGGCATAGCTTAATATCACATTTACAACCGAAGAATGTAAAGGAAGCCTTAGGTGATATATCTTGGATAGATGCCATGCATGAGGAATTGAATCAATTTACAAGGAACAACGTGTGGGACTTAGTACCTGAACCTGAAGACGAGTCTATAATAGGAACCAAGTGGGTCTTTAGGAATAAAATAGATGAACATGGAAACATCACACGAAATAAGCCTAGGCTAGTCGCACAAGGTTATAATCAACAAAAGGAATAGACTATGAAGAAACCTTTGCACCCGTTGCACGACCAGAAGCAATTAGATTGTTACTTGCTATTGCAAGTCTAAGCAACATCAAACTCTTTCAAATGGATGTCAAGAGTGCGTTCTTGAATGGATACATCCAATAAGAAGTATTTGTCAAACAACTCCCTGGATTCGAAGATCCAAAGAATCCTAACCATGTTTACATGCTTAAGAAAGCTCTATATGGTTTGAAACAAGCTCTAAGAGCTTGGTATGATAGATTTGCAAATTTTCTTATTGCAAATAATTATCAAAGGGGAACCATAGACAACACATTATTCCTAAGAAGAAAAGATAATGACTTGTTAATAGTTCAAATATATGTAGATGATATAATCTTTGGTTCAACCAACCCTACCTTAGTAAAGGATTTCGAAGAGTGTATGAAGTCAGAATTTGAAATGTCAACGGTAGGAGAATCGAATTACTTCTTAGGCTTACAAATCAAACAAACCCCTCAAGGAATCCACATTAACCAACCTAAGTATGTCAATGATATGATTATGAAGTTTGGCTTTGAAGAGTTGAAACCAACACCTACCCCTATGAGCGTTAGCACCAAACTAGACAAAGATGAGAATGGTAAACCTTTTGATGACACACTTTATAGGTCTATGATTGGCTCATTGGTATATTTAACTGCATCAAGACCTGACATCATGTTTAGTGTGTGTATGTGTGCTAGGTTTCAATCATGTCCTAAGGTATCTCGTTACAATACAGTGAAAAAGATCTTTAGATACCTTAAACACACACCTCACTTAGGACTTTGGTATGATAGAAACGCTAAGTTGGAATTATACGCATATGGTGATGCTGATTATGGTGGTTGCAAATTAGATAGAAAATCCACTAGCAGTACATGTCAATTCATAGGAACCAACTTGATCTCTTGTTTTTCTAAAAATCAAGATAGTGTAGCTCTTTCTACCACCGAAGATGAGTATATTGCCTTAAGTTTATGCACTACCCAAATACTTTGGCTTAAACAACAACTTAGTGATTTTGGCATTAAAATGAATAAGATTCGAATTTTCTGCGATAGCACAAGTGCGATCAATCTTTCACGAAATCTGGTACTTCATTCTAAGGCCAAACACATTGAGGTACGGTACCACTTCCTTCAAGATCATGTTCAAAATGAGGATATAGTAATAAACCATATAAGAACTGATAATCAAATAGCTGACATCTTCACTAAACCCCTTAATCAAGCCAATTTTGAAAACTTACGAGCCAAGTTACGTATGATGACTTACGATACCATTGCATAGTTCTATCTTTTGCATGATTTGCAAAATAAAGGGGGAGATAGAATAAGAACATGATTTTAGTTGGTAAGTCATGATTTGGTTGGTTGAATAGTATGCTAAGTTTCAATTGGTTGAATAGTATGCTAAGTTTCAATTGGTATGAGCATAGGTTAAGGGGGAGAGTATAAGTTGAGGGGGAGCACATGAATACATGAGAATTAAGAGTTTGAAAACAATTAGTAATTAGTTGGAAATTGGTTTCTAAAACAATTGGTACAGATTTGATGAAACGATTGGTGAATGGTGAGGTTTTCAAAACAATTCAATTGGTTTAAACATGGTAGATTTATGATAAACAATCGGTAACAAGTTGTAAAATTAAAATCATGTTAGGTTATTTTGAAAATCATCCAAAAGGGGGAGAATGTTGAGAAATATGCTTGGATAATTTTCAAAGTCATGATTTTAAGTGTTGATTGCATAAATATATCATACATGGTGTTATATGTGATCAAAAGTTGAAAAAGTTGATATCGATCTCTCAGGTTGTTGCACTTCGATCCATCGATGTACTTCGATCCCTCACGTCGATCGATCTATGTAAGGCAGTGAAAGTTCAAGACCTTACGGTGAGACATCGATCTCTAAACCTGAGACACATCGATCGATCGATGTATACATCGAACCCTCACTTTGATCGATTGATGTAGGTCAGAGACAAATTTCGAAACTTGCTGTGAGACATCGATCTCTGAAGATGAGGCAATTCGATCGATATATGTCTAGGGTTTTTAGAAATATTTTTCTAAAATGTGATAAATTTTCATTTGTATATGATTTATACATGTTCATTATGTGAATATTATGTGTTTTTGGTGATTTTAATTGTCTTGTGACTAATGTGCCTTGAAAGTTTCTACAACTTACCAAAAAGGGCAAAATTGTTATTTTGAGTTTTGTAGGAACATGATATGGTGGAAATACTTCAAGGACATATTCTTATCTTATTCATCATGACAAAAGTGTTATAATATTCATTTCTGACCATCGGGGACATTTCTGAAGTTTTCTCACACCAGGGGCATTTTGGTCATTCATTCCTGAGGGTATTTTTTGTATTTTCACTCAAAGAATCTCTTGAGTATATTCTTATCATCATTCTGGAGTTGATCTAGGATTATTTTGAAGATTATATGGTGATTTAATATTATTTCTCTTACATGATGATATTATCGACTGTAGCGGGATATGTGACGAGTTGTGATGTCACATTCTATTTCTTTCTTGAGCACTCTTTTATATATGTTATTTTAGGATATTCATCATCATATTTTAGAGAATATAAAGATGTTCAAAGTGTGCAAATGATCACAACATACAAGAAGAAATATTGGGAACTTTGGTGTTACATGTTGACATAATCTTGTCAATTATTATTTGGTGATTTCTTATTCAAAAATCTAAGTTGATATACATATATATTGGTCCAAAAACATATATAAACAGGTGGAATTGATGGTGTACTTATTTTATAGCTTGGAGACAAGTGGACCAACCAAAAAGGAGCTAGTTGGCAAAAATTGCCAACTAGGATTTTCAAAAAAGTAGGCAACTTCTACTTGGTGTTCTTGGAGATAATTTTTGATTTGAACTTGTCAAAGAATCACATGCCTGTTATCTTGCCAAGGAGTTGAGGGGATAGTGTAGTATTATCCCTTGCTATTATCTCTACTTTTGAAGCAAAATTGCAAGTCACTTTTGGAGCAAAAAAATAGGCCAAATGGGTATCCAAGGTGGACCAATTATGTTGTCTCATTTTGCCAAGTGTACAAGGCCAACCAATGATGTGAAGACAACTTGGACTTGCTATAAATAGGAGGCAATGGTGAAGAAGATGAAACACACTTGAAGCTCTCTTGAAAGCATTTGTTGATTTGTCTAGCTATCATCTTCTTCTTGTTGTTCTTGTTTCATACTTTATAGCAAAGGTGTTCTTGTTGTATTTGTTGAGCTACAAGCCTCTTGAGCTTCATTTGTAAGATTGGTTAGCCAATTCTATAAGGCTACATCAATAGGTGGTAGAGGTGTTGCAACTAAGTGTTGCATAGAAGGTGTTCATCCAAGTCTTGAATAGGGTTGGTGTACAACCCAAGGATCAAGCTTGGTTCTTGTTGTAAGTTGATTCATAACATAGTGAAATTCAAGGAAAGGTGTTCCTTAGGGCTGGAGTAGGTCACATTTGTAGGATCTGCAAGGCACCACTAGAAAAGGGGGGGGGTTGAATAGTGGGTGCGGAAAATATGGTTTTTAAAATTAGTTTGAACCAAAAACCCAACTTCTGAAAACAGTTTCTGTTTTCAGGACCAGTTTCAAAACATTTTGAAAACTAGGTTTCAGGTCTTCAAAAATTTTGAAATTTGGATAGAAATTAGACTCAGATGTTATGAGTATCTCCTAAAAATTTCAGATTACAATTCAACCTCTAACCTCTTGAAAAATCGTTGGTGGTCAGATTGCGCAAATCTGCCAGAAACGATACACTGATTTGAAAAATTAATTCCTATTCGTACACAACTTCAAATGCTCTGAAAATTTAAAGAATAACACCTTATAAGTTGTATTTAAATGGGTTGAAACAGCTTTGAAAAATTCTTTTGGGAAGTTAGTCAAATACGATCAAAGTCTCAACCTTTGTAAGCCTGAAAATCAGACTGCACTAGTCTCAGAACTTTGGACGTTTGAATGACTTATACTTGTCCAAAAGGTTGAAACTTGTGCCAAAAGAACCCTAGAACATGTGTCTATGTTTTCTGAAAGTTTCGTAATTTTTGAAATTCGTTTACTATTTTTACAAACGTGATTAAAAACAGTAAACAGTGCTGAAACAGAAAATCAGTGCTGAAAGTAAATGACACCAAGAATTTTATACTGGTTCGGTTATCAACAACCTACTCCAGTCTTCAAGGAACACCTTCCTTGGTTCACACTAATCACACAACTCAAAAACACCTTACCACAGGGTTGATGGAGTTACACACCAACTCTAACCCTTTACAAACCTGGTATGTTCAATACAATTCGCACGAACACCACCACCTTGCAAGATTGAAGATTGATCACACCTTGATCAATCTTTTACAAAGATATGGAATATGTGGTTGTCTATATCAAGCCTATTCAAGATTGAAAGATATGAATACAATAGGCTTGCAAGAAGAAAGAAAGAAAGAAAATGTAGAAGAAGAAGAGCTAGGCTTTTTGATCACTTTGATTTGCAATGCTTGTGCTTGTTTTGTTTGCTCTCTTCTCTTTCCTTTTAATGTGTATGGCCGTCCCCTAGGTGGTGTCTCCCCCTCTTGAAAATTATCTTCTAAGTCCTTGGGAGGATGTAAGACATCATTGTGACAAGGTCTTGCTTACTTGGCATCTTCTTATTGGATGATCATTTAGTCTTCGCTTACTTGGCACCTTCTTATTGGATGAATGTTGTCATCATGGATGACTTGGAAAAATCTGAGAATTACACTTAAACATGTGCCAAGATCATCACAAAATAACTTCCGTAAATCATAAGATATATCACATAAATTGTAAGACATCAAATCCTTCCCAACTAAGGCAAAAATCGGCCATACTATGACATTGCCATGCTGAAAATTCAGCATGTGCATCATTACATTTTATTAAAAATACTGCCCAATTTACTTTGATTTTTATTTATAAAATGAATCACCAATTTATGGTAATTATTCCTATCACATGAGAAATGAATATAGACACTTTTAAGACCATACATTCGGCCACACCATGTCTTCACACATGCTGGAAAAATTTCAGCATGTGTGATATGTAGAATATCACATTTTATTAATTTAAATAATATTCAAATCATTTCTATTTCTTCTTCCAATCAATCACATAATAAAAGATGACAAGTTATATCACATTTAAGTCACAAAATCGGCCAGCTTGTTGTAGTATGCTGAAATTTTCAGCATGTGATATAAGAGAGACAAACTTTGAATTCTTACCATTTGTAGCTTCTCTCTTTAATTCACCAACATTGTATGATTGATCCTTGACCAATTAATATGCCAACAAGGCTCCAAATAAGCTCCATCTCAGCTGTAGGTGGCGTTGGATATGTATGTGCATGTGCTGAAATTTATTTTTGCTAACTTTGTAAAATAATGCACATTTAATAATACACACATGTTATATTCCAATCAGCCCTTAATTTAATTTTCTAGAACACTTTAAGATGTATATCATATGTAAAAAGTGTCTAGATACGTGTCACATGATGTACCAAAAAACGTTCCATGTGTTGTGTGCGTAGAAAACCGAATTTTCGATATTTATCGATTACCCGATTTTTCTCTAATTTAAATTCCAACTTTTGCACATGTTATATATATTATGTTATACATGATATATATAATATATACTTTAAATCTCAGCACTTGGCTGGTCTAAAGTGGTACCATTCACATGTGACAAAATTAAACTTGGAATCTTCATATTTTGGCCTTAACGTGCGGTGATTTGTGTGTGCCAACATGAAAAGTATTTTTGGATGAATTTTTCATGTAACCCACGAAATTTTTATGGAATTTTGAAGTATAGGGGCTGGCCATTTATTTATGGCAAGTACGTGACACGTTGGCGAAGTTTCGGTATTCGCCTGATACGACAATTTTCGGTTTAGAACCTTTTATCGTGTCGTATTTGATTTGTCATCACCATATCTTATATCATATGATATAAGACCTGAATATACTCATAAATATGAGTTAAGTATAGTGGTGTGACATTAACGTACGTACGTAAAATATATAACGTGTCGGTAGTACGTTGGAATACATGTGTATGTGCCTTTTTCAAAAAATCTGAAAATATATGTAATATATATGTATATGGCGTGTATACATTAAGAGGGGAGGAGGAGAAAACTTTCCTTCCTTAGCTTTGTTGCCTTTGTGCCTTTCCCAAATGTGGCTTCCTTTAATGAACTACTTAGTTTAATAAACTAAGTACTTCACTTAATGAACTAGTTTAGTTTATTAATGGTGGCACCTGAAAATAGTATAAACACAACAAATGTTTGCCATATGATGTAAGCTTTAACGCTTCATGGCTCGTTAGTACGGCAACATTATATATGAGCTAAATAAGGCAAGTACTAAGCAATGTCATGCACACGATTTTTTATATCATGCACGTTTTATCTTATGCTCGTTTTTGTGCACATTTAAATCATGTATTTGAAAATTACTCAAACCCCTTTTTCTCTACAACATTGACCGAACCAAGATAAATCCTCTGTGTTCTTGTCTTGTTTCTACCTTTATGTTTTCTGCCCGTTTTTACTGCAGTTTTCACACGAATTATTACAATTTGAAAAAATAGCTAAGCACTTTCAAAATTTGTGATTTTTGGTAGAGTTATAATGCGGACGGTTAGGTTTCATTTGCAACAAGAATCACTTGATTTGAGCAAGGAAAAGTTAGTCTTTCAGTCTTTGCAAAATAACTGCTCCAATCTGTCTGCAATCTGACCAGTTTTGAGACAACTTGAATTCTATTTTAACCAAGAATTGTCTAAGGTCAGGGCCTTTTGGAATCATAAACTAGACATCCTAAGGAGTGTTTTGACATAAAGTTCAACCTTTTTGGTTAAGTATTCAAAGAGAAATACGTTTTTCAATTTCAGCGACATTCTCTCCAATTCTGTCCAGATTGACCATCTGCATCGTTTTATTTGTTTAAAGGGTCAAACGATCTTATTTTTGTGTATCTTTGGACAGAGTCTTGGTAACACATTGAAGTTGAGATCTGGAAATTTTCATAATTTTTGGAGTTGTGTACAAGGATTTTTGAATTTTTCAAAAACGAGTTCCGAATCTGAGGTAGTCTCAGATTCTGTTTTCAAAGGGGTTTTAAAATTAAGGGTAGTAGTGTAATTTCCGCTAACCACTATTCAACCCCTCTAGTGGTGTTTATTGCAGGTGCACGGTCCAACAAATTCTGATTCTGATTCTGATTCTGAGCCTTCTTATGATGATTTATTTTGTCAATATCTTGAGTTGCATAAGTTTTCTAAGGCTCTTGCAAAAGAAAAGAAACACTTAAATGAAGACAAGAAGTTGTTAGAATCTTCTAACACGAACCTTGTATCTCAATTAAACGATTCAAAAGAAGAGTCGTCTTGCATGATAAATTCATTAAAATCTGACATTTTCTCCTTGAGATCCGAAAACACTGAGATGAAAGCCGAGATTTCAAATTTGAAATCAAGAAATACAG
Organism: Eustoma russellianum; assembly: GCA_036186865.1. Classification (NCBI taxonomy): domain Eukaryota; kingdom Viridiplantae; phylum Streptophyta; class Magnoliopsida; order Gentianales; family Gentianaceae; genus Eustoma; species Eustoma russellianum. The sequence goes on along the minus strand of AP025064.1, from coordinate 17,565,903 downwards.
ACTTAGAAAAGACGGTAAAACAATTCGATGCGGGTACTTGCATGTTAGTTTGCCTTGTTTCTTCTCAAAAGCATGAAAATGATGAAACCAGATTAGGGTATGTTGAAGAAAATGAGGTACAAAACAAGTCTACAAACTTTGTTCTATCCTTTAAACAAATGCATGCAATTGTACAACCTAAGATGATATCCAGTGCACCACCCATTATATCTCATCGTAATCCTTCTTTTTCATCACATACAAAATACAATTATGTACTGTATAGATATGAAAGGAAACTATTGATGCATACGCGACATTCATACAACACAAATGCATCTACACCACGCACCATGCACACTAACAGAAATGCATATCAAAAACGAAGATACTCTTGGAAAAGGGTTGAATCAATAACCCTTAAGAATGCACTTGAAATGTATGATTTCTGTTCATATGCTATAAACAACTATTTCTTTCCATTCTTACTTGTACTTTTGGTGAAATTTACAAAATAAAGGGGGAGAGAAAAGCATGATTTAATGGGGAGAGAAGCATGATTTAAGGGGGAGTACGATATTATGAAATTAAAATTTTAAATTTGTACATAATTGTAGTGGGAACGATCACATTTAAATCATGGATGAATGTTATTTTGCAAATCATCAAAAGGGAGAGATTTTTGAGAAATCGGGGTTTGAGTGATTTGAAAATGCATGATTTAAATGTGACGTGAAACGAGTGTTACTTGATATATGCACGTGATAAAAATGCTTTACATGTTTATATATAATGTTGTTGTACTAACAAGCCATGAAGCATTAAAGCTTACATCAAATGGCAAACATTTGTTGTCTTTATACTATTTTCAGGTGCCATGATTAATGAACTAAACTAGTTCATTAAGTGAAGTGCTTAAGTCAATGATTCATTAAATGAAAACATATTTGGAGAGAGCTATATGACACAAATTTGAAAATGGAAAGTCCTCTCATCTCACACCCTCACACATGCCAATTACATATACATATTACATATCCATATTTTTTAATGACAAACTATATACTTATATTCTGACGTACCACCGACACATCATATATATTACAAACATACGTCGACGTCACACCACTGTATACACCTCATATTTATGAGTATATTCAGTTCTTATATCATATATTATAAGTCATGGTGACGTCAAAATTATAACGACATGTTACAAGGTCATAAACCAAAAATTGCCGTATCGGGTGACTACCAAAACTTCACCGACATGTCACGTACTTACCATATAAAGATGCTCAGCCTATACATATCAAAAATATTCAAAAATTTCGTGATCCACATGTTATATTCATCCACAAGGTCATACCATGTTTGCACACACATATCACCCACAAATTAGCCTAGATTTGTGTAGAATTCAAACTAAAGCATATTCTGGCACATGGGGCGTTTTATACTCAGCTATTGGAGCTGAATATACCCGTCATTTTATGTATATTATTTGTGACATAATATATATTACATGTGTAAGAAGTTTGAAATTAATCGGAGAAAAATCGCGTAATCGACGAAAGTCGAAAATTCGGTTTTCTACAAACCTACAAACATAGAACGTTTGTGACATTGATGTAACATGTATCTAGACACTTTTTACACATTCAAGACATGTTAGATTGTTTTAGAAAATTCAAATTAGGGGTGATTGCAATTTACCATACTTGTAGGATCTGCAAGGCACCACTAGAAGGGGGGTTGAATAGTGGGTGCGGAAAATGTGGATTTTAAAATTGTTTTAAACCAAAAACCCAACTTCTAAAAAACAGTTTCTATTTTCAGGACCAGTTTTGAAACGTTTTGAAAACTAGGTTTCAGGTCTTCAAAAATTCTGAAATTTGGAGAGAACTAAGTCTCAGATGTTCTGAGTATCTCCTAATTTAAGATTAAAATTCAACCACTAACCCCTTGAAAAATCGTTGGTGGTCAGATTGCGCAAATCTGCCAGAAACGGTAGTCTGATTTGAAAAATTAATTCCTATTTTTCCGTAACTCCAAATGCTCTGAAAATTTAATGACTATCCCCTTATTAGTTGTATTGAATTGGGTTGAAACAGTTTTGAAAAATTCTTTTGGGAAGTTAGTCAAATACGTTCAAAGTCTCAACATTTGCAAGCCTGAAAATCAGACTGCACTAGTCTCGGAACTTTGGGCGTTTGGATGACTTATACTTGTCCAAAAGGGTTGACACTTGCTCCAAAAGAACCTTAAGACGTGTGGCTATGATTCTGGAATGTTTCGTAATTTTTGAAATTCGTTTACTATTTTTACCAACGTGATTAAAAACGATAAACAGTGCTGAAACTAAATAACACCAGGAATTTTATACTGGTTCGGTTATAAACAACCTACTCCAGTCTTCGAGGACACCTTCCTCGGTTAGCACTAATCACAAAACACAAAATAGCACCTTACCAGAGGGTTGATGGAGTTACAACTCCAACCCTTTACAAACCTTGTATGAGAATACAATGATCACGAACACCACCACCTTGCAAGTGCAAGATTGATCACACCTTGATCAATCTTTTACAAAAATAAAGAGAGTATGTGGTGGTCTATATGAAGTGTTGTAACCCAACTATAGAATCCTTCTTGTACCTAAGGTTGAGTTAGTAAATATGTGACAATATACGCTTGCGTTTGGAATTGATTAAGTCAATGATCATTATAAGTATATCATGAAGAGAACCATGTGTATTACAAGAAAGGATCCAATTGCTCCATGGCTTTGTGAATTTCGGCCCATATCCAAGAAGGGCTATTTCTAAAATCCATATTTAAATATAAACTAATGGCATAAAATGTGTATTATTTTTAGAAAAACAAAAAGGGATGGCAAGAATAAATTACAAAGGCTAGTTGGGGTCATTAAAGACCCCAACCGCCGAATGCATTAGGAGGGAGAGGGGGAGGGAGGCTAATTAAGAAGAAAGGTGGCTAAGTTAATGAGAACTAACCTAACCAAACCTAAAAGGAACTATGGTTAGTTAAAAGAAACTATGGTTGGCCTAAAGTAACCATAGTTAGTAGAAAAGTAACCTTGGTTAACCAAAGGTAACCAAGGTTAAGACACCTAACTTGAAGGGCTAAGGCAAAACCCTAACCCCACCCCTCATTACCCAACGGCTAACCTAGCCAAGAGAAGAAGAGTTTTTCCCCAAAATACACTTGAACATTCCCTAGATTTCAAACACTCCAAGGTGTCTCAAGAGCAAAAGAAGTTCTTCTCTCCCTTTTTCTCTTCCAACCCCACGGCCAAGAGGAGCACCAAGAAGGATTGGATTCCTCCAAAGCTAAGTAACATTAGGTAAGTGTTCATAGCCTCCTAAGAATACATTTATACTTTCATGAAGATGAAACTCATGGTGTGCCTCTCTTTGCTCCAAACCGTGACCTTATGGGTCTCTAGGCTCAAGGATCTCAAGCTTTCAAGAGTTCTAGCTTAAGAGAAGCTTGGACACTACTCAAACTCCTTTTGGTAAGCCATTTAGCTTCTTTTTGAAGGAATGATGAGTTAAAAACATAGACTAACCATGTTCCTTCCTTTCTCCCCCACCACCGTGGGAATGCTTGTGTAGAGGAGAGGAAGACTTCAACTTTTTTTCACCTTTCCAAGAAGAGTAAGCAAATAAGGCAAGTACACTATACTCTTTATGGTTTAGATGTGAAAGTGTGTGCATGAATGGCTAGAAATACCTAAGATTTAATCTTAGTTGTAAAATGGTAAGTTGCAAGGCCAAAACTTTCGGCCCTAGGCATTTAAATGTGTAGGAGTGGTACTTTGCTCCAAAGATGTGTTCTTTGATGATCTTATGCATATTTAAGTGTTGATCTAGGCTTGGATGTGTTAAAGATTCTCTCTTTCATGACCAAGTGCTCACGGTGGAAGGGTTAAGGGGAGGTTGGGTGATTTTACAAGCAAAACGTTGATATAGCAAGGAAGTGGGGACAAGATTTGATCTTGTTGTGTGATAGGCTTAAAATACTCTTGGTTATATCATTTTCTTGCATGCACAAAATAATGAGGCTGATGTGAAGGGTGTGTGTGTTCATCTCCAAGTTGTTGCTAAGTGTTGGTGACAAACATGTGAGCCAAGGACATTAGGAAGAATATATGATCACTGGGAAATTCTGGAGCTGGACCGAAATTTTAGCTGTTTTGTGAAGCCAGAAAAGGGACCTTAGGAACCTTCAATTCCACTGATTTTTGGTATTCTATTAGTTTTATGTGTTTTTTAGATGTGAGAGTTGGAATCACCTTAAAAAGAGCCACGGTTTATTTTTAATGAATTTTCTACTGAGATTGGTCCTGTTGGAAAAGTTGTACTGGACAGAACTTAAGTAACGTGTTTGGTAGTCTACAAATGAACCTTAGGAATGTGCAAAACAATTAATTTTCGGCATGGTACTAGCCTCATGAATGAAGAAGAGATGGAAGTTGGAATTTTATCAAAATAAGTTGTGGTTTATTTTTAATTAATTTTCTAGTAAAACGGGTCAAACTGAAATATGCTGGATGGACAGAATTTGTGTCACACTTTGTATGATCTGAAAAAGGGCCTTAGCGAAATAAAAATTGGGCTAAAAATTGATAGGATGATAGCCCAATGAGTTTATTAAGTTGGAGAGTTGGAATTTCCAGAAACATATTAAAGGATTGGTCACAATAAATTTTATAGTAAAGTATGGTCATTACAGAATTCAGATTTCATTGTTTTACGAAAAGGAGCAAATGAGTCCCATATTGACCTTGTAATTCCACAATGCATGCATGACACTCACTTAAGACAGTCACGGAGAAGAACATGTGATTAAATGGGTCTAAAACGTGCATTTTAGTAGAAGACTCCTAAGAGAAAGTAGATGCTACGAAGCTGGAAAAATTCCAGCATGTCAACGAAACATGTCCATTCGTTTATGTCATGCATTATGCCGTCGTTGCACGTTGCATGTCATATATTGCATTCATCGTCACTTGCATGATTTATGGCATGGATTTTACGTGAAAGAAAGATGAAAAGCGTTTTCAAAAATATGATTTTTGTGTTTTTAAAAGAACGCTTCCCCACCGGTACCGTGTGAGTATGAACTGGCCAGTATGAACCTGAGCAGATCCGGGTTAAGTGATCTGAAAGAACGACCGTGCAGGCCCGGAATATAATAGGCCTGAAGAAGTATGAACCTGAGCAGATCCGGGTTAAGTGATCTGGAAGAACGACCGTGCGGGCCCGGAAGATAATAGACCCGGCAAGTAAGATGACGTTACCGTTCTGAATCCGGGAGTAATAGATTCGAAGGGGAGAAGTTACCGCCTCAGATCCGGAAAGATAGATCTGAACACTCTATTGTCTTATGACGATGATGATTTGAAAGAAAAGCATGAAAAATCATATTCTCATTTTCATCATGATGCATCACATATGCATATGCATGCATGTCACGTTTATGGAGTTATTGTGTAGTAACACATGATACTTAGACTAAGAGGCATGACCTTGTAGAACCTGAGTGTGACTTCTTTAAGTGATGATTATTGTGATACAAGTTACAGTCTCTTAATGTTATATTCTGCTTGACTGGTGATTTTTCTTAAGTTAAGATCTTATTACATTAAGCGATGACCCTTATCGAATGATGGTCAGAGGACAGGTATGCTTCTAAACCAAATATTGTTTGGGGTTCGGTTCTTGCTCGCACTTTCCATTTAACTCATGATTATTATAGTATACTTGCTGGTGACATTGTCACTCACCCTATTTTTCTCTCCAGAGGTGGCAGGAGATAAAGTTGAGTGGATTGATGATGAACCTAGGGTTCCCTACCCGTGAGTGCGTTGGAGAATGGCCAGAATTAGGAGACCGAGCTTACCAGCATTAAGGGACGATGGTGTTATGTAATTGTGATGGGAAAACAATTTACTTTTGATGCTTTCAGCTACGATTTATGTGGGTTGTAAACTTTAACTGATTGTGTTGACGTTTTAATTCGAAGTTTTAAATTCTGCCACGGTTTTGCTTGTTTAGTGCGCGTAAGCACAAAAATCCATGCATTAGTATCATGGATCATGACGCGTATGGACGACGCCTAGTACTCTCCTTAGTGAAGTACGGCGGGTGCACCGACTTCGGCGGGGCCGGGGTGCGGGGCGCCACAGGTGGTATCAGAGCTAAGGCTCCAGATCTGGGCAGAATGTAGAACTAAGTTATGATTATAGTCGACTAAGTTTGATCTTAGACCTAAGAATTGATCTTAGATGAGAGTTGACCTTAGAACGGAACGACTTTGACCAACAAATTAGGGCACGGCCCAGTGGTAGGCCCCACCTAATGACTTATCATAAATCTGAACAGTAATGTATGTATGCATATGTTCTCCCGATATGTCAAGTTAAATTTTGTTACTGGTTGTGACGTTTCTATACTGAATAAAGTCGACACTGCGTGTTGCAGATGGTGCGACCCAGAGGGAGACCGACCAGGGCTAGGCCCGAGGTCCAAGAGCCTGTTCCACCTCCACCACCTCAAGGCCAAAACCCACCGCCCGTTCAGAATGTCCCTCCACCACAAGGACCTTTTCCCCCTATGATGCCAGACATGAATACCTTTCAGAACTTCTGCCAAACAGTTACACAGATTGGGCAAGTGATGCTCCAGCAGAATAATCCCCAACCTCACGAGCCGATTAGGGATGCCCAGTATTACTTTGAAAAGTTGAAAAGAGCCAATGTTCCGCCGTTCGAACGAAAGTCAGATTCGGATATGGCTGAAAAATGGCTTGATGAGGTAGAAAATTGCTTCGAACTAATCAGAGCCCCAGAAGAAATGAAGATTCAAGCAGTCAGACCCTTTCTGTTAGGAGAGGCCAACCAATGGTGGAAGGCCAATCTACAAGCTTTGCCAAGACCAATTCCCTGGGAAAGGTTTCTACAGGAATTTAACAAGTTCTACATACCCCCTTCAGTCAAGCTACAGAAAAGACATGAATTCGAATCCCTAATGCAAGAATCGGGAATAACGGTTGCGGATTACGCCAACAAATTTATAGCTCTGGGAAGATTCCAACCATCCACTATGAATGATGAGGAAACAAAGATGTTGAAATTTGAGAGAGGACTGAACCCTAGAATCCGAACATGGTTGGTTAATGCCAACCCAGCCAACTTTGGTGCCCTTCTAGATGCCTGTTACAGAATTGAAAGAGATATCATCCGCAGGGATGAGTTTAATCAGAAGAGGGGAAGGGAGACGACTGGAAGCGGAGGGCCCCGTAAGACCGCCAAGCAAAACACAAGGGGGCCAGGGCGCCAAGGGAAGAACCGATTTCAACGCCGCTCCCAGAAAAACCAATCACAGAATCAGGGACAACAACTTGCCATTCCAAAGTGCGCTCATTGTGGTAAGTTCCATGTAGGAGAATGCTATGTTCAGGCTGGCAAATGTTTCGGATGTGGTCAGACTGGGCACATCCTAAAGGACTGTCAAAGCAAAGGGACCACCTGCTTTGGATGCGGGAAAATGGGACACATAGCCAGAGAGTGTCCTGAGAAGGGAACCCAGCAACAACAACAGCCACCAAAACCTCAGCGTCAGCGTACCAACGCACGAGTCCACGCTATGACTGACACAGCTGCTGAGGAAGCCGACAATGTAGTAACAGGTATTTTCCGGAAACCGTACTACTTTTCTTTTACAACATCGTTGCCTTATGGTTGCTTAGTAAGAATTGTACGATCCAGGAGTTATACTAGTATGTTCAATACCTGCCAACGTACTATTTGACAGTGGCGCCAGCCACTCTTTCATATCCAAGAGATTCGCCGAGAATATTGAGAAAGAACCAACCTATAGTGATGCACCTTATAGAATCCAAGCAGCTGGGGAGCAGGTACTTGTAGCTCACCAAGTGTTCAAAAATTGTGAACTTGAATTTAATAACCATCGGTCTGACGCTGATTTGATTTCCATACCCATGACGGACTTCGATGTAATTCTTGGAATGGACTGGCTCTCCAATAACTGTGCCAACATCGATTGTAGTGAAAAGCAAGTTACCTTTAAGGACCCCACACATAAAGACGCAACATTTCAAGGGGGATCAAAGTTACGAAAGAACCCTAAGAACATTTATGTAAATGCAATTCGCGCCAGCAAAACTTTAAAGAAAGGACATCAAGGATATCTGGTCTACGCCATAAACACTGACCAAGCACCCACGGACTTAACTCAAGTTCCAGTAGTCCAAGAATATCCGGAGGTTTTTCCAGAAGAATTTCCAGGCCTTCCCCCGGAGCGGGAAATAGCTTTTGAGATCAACCTGATTCTAGGAGCTGAACCAATATCGAAGGCTCCATACAGAATGGCCCCGCAGAACTGAAAGAGCTGAAGGAGCAGCTACGGGAGTTATTGGAAAAGAAGCTGATACGCCCAAGTGTTTCACCTTGGGGAGCTCCGGTACTGTTCGTCAAAAAGAAGGACGGAAGTATGCGGTTGTGTGTCGACTATAGAGAACTCAATAAAATCACCATAAAGAATAAGTACCCCTTGCCGAGAATCGACGACTTGTTCAACCAGCTTCGGGTAAGCGAGTAAGACCTTTGTTTTAGTAATAAGTTTCTTATGAACCCTACCTAAAAGTATCATGATGCAGGGGCAAGAATTTTCAGTAAGAATGATCTTCGCTCGGGATACTTCCAGTTGAAGATCAAAGCTGAAGACGTCCACAAAACTGCATTCAGAACTCGTTACGGACATTACGAGTTCCTAGTAATGCCGTTCGGACTGACCAACGCGCCTGCCGCATTCATGGATCTAATGAATCGAGTTTTTCAAGAGCAATTAGAAAAATTTGTTGTGGTCTTCATAGATGACATCTTGATATATTCACCAGACGAAGAAACCCATGCAACCCATCTAAGGATTTCTCTGGACATCTTACGAAGAGAGCAACTGTATGCGAAGTTCAATAAGTGCGAATTCTGGCTACGAAGCGTAGCCTTCCTAGGGCATGTGATATCCGAAGAAGGAATATCTGTAGATCCCAAGAAAATCGAAGCAATCACGGAGTGGCCCAGACCGACAAATGTTACGAAGGTACGAAGTTTTCTAGGTCTCGCAGGTTACTATCGAAAGTTTGTAGAAGGATTCTCCCAGATTGCCATGCCCATGACCCGCTTAACCCAGAAGAAAACCAAGTTTGAATGGACTTCAGACTGCAAGAATAGCTTTACTGAATTAAAGAAGAAACTGACTTCCGCCCCAGTCCTGGCACAGCCCATTCCCGGAGAAAACTTTGTGGTATATAGTGATGCCTCTAAGAACGGGTTAGGATGTGTACTAATGCAAAAAGATCGAGTAATTGCATATGCATCCCGATAGTTAAAACCCTTTGAACAAAACTATCCTGTACACGACCTTGAGTTGGCAGCTGTGGTCTTCGCACTAAAAATATGGAGACACTATTTGTACGGCGAAAAGTGCGAAATTTTCACGGATCACAAAAGTCTCAAATACTTATTCACCCAAAAAGAGCTGAACATGCGATAACGAAGATGGCTGGAGCTAATAAAGGCTATGACCTATCAATTCAATATCACCCGGGAAAAGCCAATAAGGTGGCGGACGCATTAAGTAGAAAAACAAGTCATCCACGCCAACCTCCTTTGCAGCGTGACATGGAGGAATTTGATCTAGAAGAAGTCGATTCAATTGAGGGGATGCTCGCAAAATTGATGATAATTCCTTCGTTAATAGATAGAATTAAAGAGGTGCAAGAAAAGGACGAAACCCTAAGAAAGATAAAGGATCGAGTACAGACAAAACCCATTGGAGAATTTAAGGTTCGGGACGACAGCAGTCTGTGGTTTCAAGAAAGATTGTGCGTACCAAATAACGAAGACATTTTGAACGAAGTTCTTAAGGAAGCACATAGCTCGCGATTATCCATCCACCCTGGAGCTAACAAGATGTACCAAGATTTGAAACAACAATTCTGGTGGCGCGGCATGAAAAGACAGATTGCAGAATTTTTGGAAAAATGTCTCGTGTGCCAAAAGGTGAAAGCAGAACACCAGAAACCCACAGGGTTGCTACAGCCTCTCGAGGTTCCCGAATGGAAATGGGATCACATTTCAATGGATTTTGTGACTGACTTGCCAAGAACGAAAAACGGTTAGATGCCATTTGGGTGGTTGTTGATCGTCTAACCAAGTTCGCCCATTTCATAGCTATGACAATCAAGGCTCCAATGGAAAAGTTGGCTACGATGTACGTAGAACAAATTATAAGTCTTCACGGAGTACCCCTAAGTATCGTGTGTGATCGCGGCCCTCGCTTCACATCACGATTCTGGACGGCTTTTCAGAAAGCAATGGGTACTGAAATTCATATGAGCTCGGCATTTCATCCCCAAACGGATGGTCAATCAGAAAGAACTATTCAGACACTGGAAGACATGCTGCGATCTTGCACCCTCGATTTTGGGAAAGGTGGGATCGAAGTCTCAAACTGGTAGAATTTTCATATAACAATAGCTACCATCGATCTATAGGAATGGCCCCATACGAAGCACTCTATGGAAGAAAGTGCCGATCTCCTCTTTACTGGGATGAGATAGGAGACAAGATTCTCACTGGACCCGACCTAGTAGAGCAAGCCCGAGAGAAAATAAAGATTATCAAGCAAAAGTTACATGCGGCCCAAGATAGAAGCAAAGTCTGGGTAGATGAGAAGCGGCGACCGTTAGAATTTCAAGATGGAGAAAAGGTGTTTCTAAAAGTGTCGCCAACAAAGGGAATTAAAAGATTTGGTGTGAAGGGGAAGTTGAGCCCAAGATTTATTGGGCCATACAAGGTTCTTGAAAGGACTGGAAAAGTGGCCTATCGACTCGCTCTACCGCCCACCCTATCTCAAATCCATGACGTGTTTCATGTCTCTCAACTGCGACGATATGTACACGATCCTAGTCATGTCATAAAAGATCAACCTTTGAAGCTAGAAGCTGACACGACCTACGAGGAAGAACCAGAAAAGATAGTCGATCGTAAGGAAAAGGTGCTAAGGAAACGAACTATCCCAATGGTTAAGATACAATGGAAGAACCATTCTCTGGATGAGTCTACCTGGGAACTAGAAGAGGACATGAAAAATTTGTACCCTCACCTCTTCGGTTAGCACTTCCAAGTTTCGAGGACGAAACTTATAATAAGGGGGGAGAATGTTGTAACCCAACTATAGAATCCTTCTTGTGCCTAAGGTTGAGTTAGTAAATATGTGACAATGTACGCTTGCGTTTGGAATTGATCAAGTCAATGATCATTATAAGTATATCATGAAGAGAACCATGTGTATTACAAGAAATGATCCAATTGCTCCATGGCTTTGTGAATTTCGGCCCATAGCCAAGAAGGGATATTTCTAAAATCCTTATTTAAATATAAACTAATGGCATAAAATGTGTATTATTTTTAGAAAAACAAAAAGGGATGGCAAGAATAAATTACAAAGGCTAGTTGGGGTCATTAAAGACCCCAACCGCCGGATGCATTAGGAGGGAGAGGGGGAGGGAGGCTAATTAAGAAGAAAGGTGGCTAAGTTAATGAGAACTAACCTAACCAAACCTAAAAGGAACTATGGTTAGTTAAAAGAAACTATGGTTGGCCTAAAGTAACCATAGTTAGCAGAAAAGTAACCTTGGTTAACCAAAGGTAACCAAGGTTAAGACACCTAACTTGAAGGGCTAAGGCAAAACCCTAACCCCACCCCTCATTACCCAATGGCTAACCTAGCCAAGAGAAGAAGAGTTTTTCCCCAAAATACACTTGAACATTCCCTAGATTTCAAACACTCCAAGGTGTCTCAAGAGCAAAAGAAGTTCTTCTCTCCCTTTTTCTCTTCCAACCCCACGGCCAAGAGGAGCACCAAGAAGGATTGGATTCCTCCAAAGCTAAGTAACATTAGGTAAGTGTTCTTAGCCTCCTAAGAAGACATTTATACTTTCATGAAGATGAAACTCATGGTGTGCCTCTCTTTGCTCCAAACCGTGACCTTATGGGTCTCTAGGCTCAAGGATCTCAAGCTTTCAAGAGTTCTAGCTTAAGAGAATCTTGGACACTACTCAAACTCCTTTTGGTAAGCCATTTAGCTTCTTTTTTGAAGGAATGATGAGTTAAAAACATAGACTAACCATGTTCCTTCCTTTCTCCCCCACCACCGTGGGAATGCTTGTGTAGAGGAGAGGAAGACTTCAACTTTTTTCACCTTTCCAAGAAGAGTAAGCAAATAAGGCAAGTACACTATACTCTTTATGGTTTAGATGTGAAAGTGTGTGCATGAATGGCTAGAAATACCTAAGATTTAATCTTAGTTGTAAAATGGTAAGTTGCAAGGCCAAAACTTTCGGCCCTAGGCATTTAAATGTGTAGGAGTGGTACTTTGCTCCAAAGATGTGTTCTTTGATGATCTTATGCATATTTAAGTGTTGATCTAGGCTTGGATGTGTTAAATATTCTCTCTTTCATGACCAAGTGCTCACGGTGGAAGGGTTAAGGGGAGGTTGGGTGATTTTACATGCAAAACGTTGATATAGCAAGGAAGTGGGGACAAGATTTGATCTTGTTGTGTGATAGGCTTAAAATACTCTTGGTTATATCATTTTCTTGCATGCACCAAATAATGAGGCTGATGTGAAGGGTGCATGTGTTCATCTCCAAGTTGTTGCTAAGTGTTGGTGACAAACATGTGAGCCAAGGACATTAGGAAGAATATATGATCACTTGGAAATTCTAGAGCTGGACCGAAATTTTGGCTGTTTTGTGAAGCCAGAAAAGGGACCTTAGGAACCTTTAATTCTACTGATTTTTGGTATGCTATTAGTTTTATGTGTTTGTTAGCTGTGAGAGTTAGAATCACCTTAAAAAGAGCCACGGTTTATTTTTAATGAATTTTCTACTGAGATTGGTCCTGCTGGAAAAGTTGTACTGGACAGAACTTAAGTAACGTGTTTGGTAGTCTAAACGTGAACCTTAGGAATGTGCAAAACCATTAATTTTCGGCATGGTACTAGCCTCATGAATAAAGAAGAGATGGCAGTTGGAATTTTATCAAAATAAGTTGTGGTTTATTTTTAATTAATTTTCTAGTAAAACGGGTCAAACTGAAATATGCTGGATGGACAGAATTTGTGTCACACTTTGCATGATCTGAAAAAGGGCCTTAGCGAAATAAAAATTGGGCTAAAAATTGATAGGATGATAGCCCAATGAGTTTATTAAGTTGGAGAGTTGGAATTTCCAGAAAAAGATTAAAGGATTGGTCACAATAAATTTTATAGTAAAGTATGGTCATTACAGAATTCAGATTTCATTGTTTTACGAAAAGGAGCAAATGAGTCCCATATTGACCTTGTAATTCCACAATGCATGCATGACACTCACTCAAGACAGTCACGGAGAAGAACATGTGATTAAATAGGTCTAAAACGTGCATTTTAGTAGAAGATTCCTAAGAGAAAGTAGATGCTACGAAGCTGGAAAAATTCCAGCACGTCAATGAAACATGTCCATTCGTTTATGTTATGCATTATGCCGTCGTTGCACGTTGCATGTCATATATTGCATTCATCGTCACTTGCATGATTTATGGCATGGATTTTTTACGTGAAAGAAAGATGAAAAGCGTTTTCAAAAAGATGATTTTTGTGTTTTTAAAAGAACGCTTCCCCACCGGTACCGTGTGTGAGTATGAACTGGCCAGTATGAACCTGAGCAGATCCGGGTTAAGTGATCTGAAAGAACGACCGTGCAGGCCCGGAATATAATAGGCCTGAAGAAGTATGAACCTGAGCAGATCCGGGTTAAGTGATCTAGAAGAACGACCGTGCGGCCCGGAAGAGAATAGACCCGGCAAGTAAGATGACGTTATCGTTCCGAATCCGGGAGTAATAGATTCGAAGGGGAGAAGTTACCGCCTCAGATCCGGGAAGATAGATCTGAACACTCTATTGTCTTATGACGATGATGATTTGAAAGAAAAGCATGAAAAATCATATTCTCATTTTCATCATGATGCATCACATATGCATATGCATGCATGTCACGTTTATGGAGTTATTGTGTAGTAACACATGATACTTAGACTAAGAGGCATGACCTTGTAGAACCTAAGTGTGACTTCTTTAAGTGATGATTATTGTGATACAAGTTACAGTCTCTTAATGTTATATTCTGCTTGACTGGTGATTTTTCTTAAGTTAAGATCTTATTACATTAAGCGATGACCCTTATCGAATGATGGTCAGAGGACAGGTATGCTTCTAAACCAAATATTGTTTGGGATTCGGTTCTTGCTCGCACTTTCCATTTAACTCATGATTATTATAGTATACTTGCTGGTGACATTGTCACTCACCCTATTTTTCTCTACAGAGGTGGCAGGAGATAAAGTTGAGTGGATTAATGACGAACCTAGGGTTCCCTACCCGTGAGTGCGTTGGAGAATGGCCAGAATTAGGAGACCGAGCTTACCAGCATTAAGGGACGATGGTGTTATGTAATTGTGATGGGAAAACAATTTACTTTTGATGCTTTCAGCTACGATTTATGTGGGTTGTAAACTTTAACTTATTGTGATGACGTTTTAATTCGAAGTTTTAAATTCTGTCACGGTTTCGCTTGTTTAGTGCGCGTAAGCACAAAAATCCATGCATTAGTATCATGGATCATGACGCGTATGGACGACGCCTGGTACTCTCCTTAGTGAAGTACGGCGGGTGCACCAACTTCGACAGGGCCGGGGTGCGGGGCGCCACATGAAGCCTATTCAAATGTATGAATATGAGTACAATAGGCTTTTAGAGAGAAGAAAGAAAGAAGTGTAGAGAGAAGAGGCTAGAAAACGTTTTTGATCCTTCAATTTGCAAGACTTGTTCTTGTCTTTTGTTTGCTCTCTTCTTTCCTTTTTATCACCATATGGCCGCCCCCTTAGCCTTTTTCTTCCTCTTGAAAATTATCTTCTAAGTCCTTGGAAGAGTGTATTGCATCATTGTGACATGTCCTTGCTTACTTGGCAATTCCTCATTGGATGATCATTAAGCTCTTGCTTACTTGGCACTCATTGATTGGATAGAAGTTGTCATCATTTGATGACTAGATAAATCTGAAAATAAAGCTTAAAAAGCATGTGCCAATTAGCCATAAAATTATTTCCATAAAGCATATAATCATCCCACATAATTAGCAAGACAAATTTCTCCAACTTGCCATGCAAAAATCGCCATTACACCTCTTTCACATGCTGAAATTTCAGCATGTGTAACATTTGCATTTTATTCAAAATGTTGCCAAGTTTGTTTTGATTTATTCCTTGAAAACAAAGAAGAAATCAATCATCATTTTGTACAAGACATTCCTACTTAATTTGAAATAAAAATTAGTCACCAAAGGGGGCCAAGAAATCGGCCAAGTACATTCACACACATGCTGAAATTTTCAGCATGTGTGATATTCAAAGATATCACTTTATTTATTCCATAATATATTCAAAACACTTCCATACTATCTCTCAATTAATCCACATAATTCAAGATAGTAAAATATGGCTCATTAAGTGTAGAAAATCAGCCAGCCATATACTACACATGCTGAATTTTCAGCATGTGTCACAAATGTGACAAAGTTTGAAATGTTACCTTTTGTAGTTCCTTTCTTTATGTCACAAACATTGCATGCTTCATTCTTGGCCAATCAAGATGCCAACAAAGCTCCACATATGCTACAACATGATGATTTAGGCGTGTGATGAAGATAGTGCATGTGCTGAATTTTATTTTTGCAAACTTTGTAAAATAGTGCACATATAATTATACACATGTGATATATTCAAATCAGCCCTTAATTGATTTTTATAGAACACTTTAGAATGTACGAAGTATGTAAAAAGTGTCTAGATACATGTTATATGCCATGCTAAAAATATTCCATGTGTCGTGTACGTAGAAAACTAAATTTTTGACGTTTATCGATTACCCGATTTTCCTCTAATTAAATTCCAAATTTTTGCACATGTTATATATATTATGCTACACATAATATACATAAATTAAAATTTAATATTCAGCACTTAGGCTGATCTAAAGTGGCGCCTAACCATGTGACAAAATTGAAATTGGAATTTCCACAATTTGGCCTTAACTGAGGGTGATTTGTGTGTGCCAACATGGAATGATTTTATGGCTGCACATACCATGTAAGCCACGAAATTTGTGGCCATTTTTGAAGTGTAGGGGCTGGCCATCTGTTTATGGCAAGTACATGACACGTTGACGAAGTTTCGGTATTTGCCCGATACGATAATTTTTGGTTTAGAACCTTTTAACGTGTCGTAATAAATTTGTCATCACCATGACGTATATCATATGATATAAGACCTGAATATACTCATAAATATGAGTTAAGTATAGTGGTGTGACGTTAACGTACGTACATAAAATATATAACGTGTCGGTGGTACGTTGGAATATATGTGTATGTGCCTTTTTCAAAATAAATCTGAATATATATATATATATATATATTATATATAAAGCAATTTTTATTAACTATCCTCGTTTATGGCAGAGGAAAGCCATATTACAGACAAACCAAAATTGTAGTGTCATCATATGAAAAGAACTTATGAAGCATATCAAGTAAACGCAACCTCCAGTCATATATGATATGCCGCATTAAAACCTTGTCAAGTAAAACCACCCTTGTGGATAAAACCTTGACGAAGGAAAAAGCGTACATATTTATATGAATGGAAGGCTTATAAAAGCAAAAGGATAAAAGTATAATGAGGAACAAGAGGAGGGGCAGCTGGATGCAGGCGAAATTAGGTTTGCCATTGTCATGCAGCCCGAGCAGTCCAAATATGATCCACCTTTGTTGGCGAACAGCACCTCGTGTAACAATCAAAAGGAATGTGTAAGAGGCATGCAGTAAGTAATCCTTAAGAGTAGCATGACGAAGAGGGGAAAGGCATACCCGCGTTGCCCGTAGCTTGTTGACCACGGGCAACCTCCAGCTATATAAGCCTTGTCTCTCCAACCGATAGTGTGACCAAATTTGACGAATCCCGGGACCCAACAACGCACAGAAACAAGAAGCATTAGGCAGGACATTGAAACCTCGCAGACACAGCAGATGACAAAAGTTAAAAAAATGAAGGGCAACATACCGTGGCTGCCTATGCCAAAGTTGGACATAGGCAACCCATGAATGTAATGGCTCTGTCCACATGCCAATCATATGCGGAAAGTGGGAAGAGTGGCATCCAAGGTAACAGCGCCACGAACGTCATTAGGTAAGTCTGCAGCTGATGTGTAGGCTTGCAATCCAGATGCTCGTAGACCGTAACGCGCTAATAAATGAGCAGCGGTGTTTGCTTCACGAGGACAGTAAGTGACGGTTGAAGAATTAAGTCGGAGTAGCTCAGTTAGTCGCTGTACGTCGCTGCAGCATGCACCATTATATTGATATGGATTACCAAGTATTGTCAGTAGCATTCTGCAATCGGTTTCAATGTGCAATGCATCGTACAAGAAGGCGTAATAAATAATGGAATAAAGCATGGCCATCATCTCTGCTCTGATAGGCGTGGTATTTGGGAGTGCAAAGCAGATCCCCGAAATAAACCTGCCAGTGGAGTCACGGAGCACAGCTCCTGCAGCTGATCCTCGACGTCCAATAGTAGCATCCATATTAAGCTTCATCCGACCAGAAGGTGGCAATTGCCAACGAATCAAAGTTGGCCTGCGAACTTTCATAACAGGCGAGAATCCGCCATTAATTAGCCTTGAAATCGATCTAGCAAATTTACGTCCTTGCATCGTTGAACACCATGTATAGATATGCCTTCGGACTCGATCATATAAATGGGAGTATGAGAACGTGCCATCTCCAAACCGAATGGAAGAGTACTCCTTCCAAATCACCCAAAGTGTCAATGCTGGAACAACTGCCTGCAAGTGTCCTAACATAGTTGATGTAGAGGCTTGGCGCCACCAACAAATCAGATAAGCCTGAATGGTGGCTTGCCAAGGCAGTGGAGCTGAAAATAGAATAGCCATCTCAACCCACAAAGGTTTGATTTTTGGGCAATGCAGGAACAGATGATCCTTAGTGTCTGAATGATGCCTACAGAAGACACACTGTGACGGATAAATAGTTTGCCATATCCAAAAATTATTTGTAATAGGCAGCGAGCCAGATAACAAACGCCATAGAAACAACTTTGCTCCAATCGGGGATGTCCTCCACCAGATATATTTTGAATACTGCAGTGTTGGATGATGTTCGTAATGCAACAGGTAGGCAGATTTAATCGTGTAAGTTCTTGTTGCATCTGCCTCCCAATGAATATCTTCGGATGCGTTAAGGGCATGTGCCGCCATATAATCATGTACACTACAAAGTCGTTTCCAAACTGCTGAATCATAAATATGTGTTGAGATGGTCAGGCATTGTCCATATTTAGCCCGACAAAACATTGCCCACAATGAGTCGGATGTATGATACTTCCACCACAGTTGACCATCATATGCATGTTGGAGATAATCTAAATTACGTATACCAAGTCCTCCGTGCTCAGTGGGACTACATATCCGATCCCAAGCTATCCAATGATGACGGCCATTCCATAAAAAATTGGACATTTTTCTATTCAAAGCATTCACAACACTTCGAGGCAACCGTGAGCTGGCAATAAGGTGTGTAGGAATCGATGATAAGACATGCTTGATTAGCGTTAATCTTCCAGCCATGGACAACAATTTTGAGGACCAAGCATTGATACACGTGTCAAAATATGTTAATAAAGCAGTGCAGTAGGTGGAACGATTAATACCTTTATATAAATATGATCCAAGATATTTTACTGGCAATGACGCCAATCGCATACCAAGAATATGAGCCAACTGCGGACCTGCAATTGATTTTCCCACGATCAACTGGATTTTGTTGAAGTTTATTAATTGGCCCGAAGCTGCTTGATAGGTATCAAGAAATTGTCTGAAACGTCTCATGTTGGAAACCTTGCCATTAAGAAAGATAATCAAATCATCTGCAAACCCCAAGTGGGATATTTATGTGGCTCGCCCTGTATTGAAACTAACTAACTCCCCCTCTGCAACTAAAGATTTTAGACCACGAGAAAAGCCTTCAGAGGACAAGATAAACAATAATGGTGATAAGGGATCACCTGGCTTCACTCCCCGTGTGACGGGAAAGAAGCCCACTGGTTTACCATTTATGAGAATAGAGCACCGCGTTGCCGCCAAATTGTTCAATATTATTCGGCTTATCTTAGGATCAAAACCAAACTTATAAAGAAGCTGGCGAAGATATTCCCATTCGACTCGATCAAAAGCCTTGGCCATGTCTAACTTTATCATGATCTGACCACCATGCACCCGTTTATCAATCATATGCACCATTTCTTGTGCCAAAAGAACATGATCTGGAATACCGCGTCCCTTTAAAAAACCAGCTTGCTCAGGAGAAATCAGTCGGGGCAATAAGACTGAAATTCTTGTGGCTAATAAACGTGTGGTGACCTTAGCAATGAAGTTCGTTAAGCAAATCGGCCTATAATCAGAAAACGACTGAGGATTCGCTACTTTAGGAATCAAAGTAATGAGAGATGCCGCCAGCTGAGTTGGCGGGGGCACACCAAGGAAAAATTTTTGGACTGCCTTAAGCACATCCGATTTAATAACCTGCCAAAATTTTCGATAAAATGAACCTGGGAAACCATCCGGGCCCGCCGCACTGGTAGGACTTAGATCCCAAACTGCTTGATGCACTTCTTGAAGGTCAGGAATGGCTAATAGCGTGGCATTGTCAACATCGGTTAAAACTGGTGGAATATATTGTGTTATTGCAGAAATGTTATGCAAGGGTGCTGCCGAAAATAACTGAGAATAAAAGGTGATCGCTGCCTGCTCTATTTCTGATGGCGTCTGGCATTCGACACCGTTTGCGTCCACAACTCGAGTAATACTTTGTTTTCGCCTCTTGTCTTTGACCAGTTGATGGAAGAAACGAGTATTAGCATCTCCCTCTTTCATCCACTTGACATTAGCCTTTTGTTGCCAAAATAACATAACACTATGCTGTTTCAGTTTCAATGCTGCCATGCTAGAATGATATATCTCACGGGTTGATGCACTCGGATGAGCATCATAATCCTTTTCACAACGAAGAACTTCAGCTTCTGCATATGCTACCGCATCAAAGAGATTGCCAAACACCTCTTTGTTCCACTGTTTCAATTGCTGTTTAAGTGCCTTTAATTTTGCATAAAAACCGCGCATACCTCCAACTGTTTCGCAGGACTGCCAGCAGTGTGTTACCACCCGCTCAAAATCGGCATGTGTGGTCCATACATCCAAATATCTAAATGCTGCTGGGCTAGTAGTTGTGTCAAATGATGCTTGAAGATATATAGGGCAATGATCTGACGTTGTACGACTGAGATGCTGATAGTGAACCGTCTGAAATAAATCAAGAAAGCTCGACGAACAAAGGTATCTATCAAGTCTACGCCAAACTTGCCCCAGACCATGCCCATCACTCCATGTAAATGGGGAGCCCTGATAATTTATAGATTGCAAGGAACACGAAGACACACAATCAGAGAAATCCTGCAATGTGCGGAGAGGAGGGATTGAGCGACCTTTATGCTCATCCAGCGACAAAAAAGTATTGAAATCTCCTCCGAGTAACCAAGGGATTTCCATCTCAGCATGTAAATTAACAATGTCTTCCCATAAAGGTCGTCGAGCTAGCACCGAATGCAGTCCATAAATTATAGTGAAACAAAAAACATCCCCAGTTTGTAACCAGCGAAAATACATGGAATGGTTTTGGACTCCAATACGCTCTCTCTCTAGCAGGAAAAACGCAGTACTCCAGAAAATCCATATGTTACCTTGGCATACCGAAACCGCTTGTGTGAATCCAAATTTTAACCGATAAAGCAGTAATGATGAAGGATGGGCTTTCGGCTCAATCAAAACAAGTACATGCAAATTATAACAACGTAACAATGACAAAATACATGGAAGCGAGGTGCGAATTCCACGAACATTCCATATCATGATCTTCATTGAGGCAATAAGCAATCAAAAGAGTTAGAGACAAAAGATCTGGACCTTGTGGTAGGTGGAGATACGGGGTCTCTTTGACGGCGAGGGCGACGAAGTAATCGTGGTGGCGGCTGAAAGTGATCATCTGAAGCAATTTCTGACTGGTTGGGATTTTGATCAGCAGGGGATGAGGCTAAGGTAACTGCCGACTGAATGACATCCTGCAGTATTTCTGTGACCACACCAAGCGCTGTAGACTCTGGCATATCCTGGTGGACTGGAATAATTTCGCTATCAGACAGCGAAATAGGCTGATGTTGATGCTGGACATCAGAGATAAAACTATCATCAATGCCTTGTAAGCGAGAGATGTCCTGAACATACGTGGCTGCAGGTGGATCTCTTGCAGTCATATCTGGAGACAATAATAGGGTAGGTTCCTTGAAAGCAGGTTGTTGAGATTGTGGAGGGAGTTTTTTAGGGGTCCACCTTTGGTCCTGCGTTTTCTGTGATGGTCCAATCGCAGGCAACGTTGGATCTACTGGAGGCTTAGTCTTTTCAGGCAATGGACGTCCACAGTCCAAAACTTTATGCCCCAATCAACAGCACTTTGAACAATACATAGGCAAGTCTTCATAAATCACCTGTTGCGCAAGCACATTACCTAATGCATGGATAAACACTCTGGAAGGCAATTCCTGCGAGACATCCAGTTCTATGCATAATCGAGCTACCGAAGGACGTAGAGACTCCGCAGTAGCTGTATCCAATTTCATAGGAGTTCCTAACATTCGTCCAATCTACATGAGGGCTGATTTTTGGTGAAGATGGAGTGGTAGCCCTGGAAATGAGACCCATACCGGGACAATAGGTACATCAACTGTGGGATCATAGGTGGGTGTCCATTTAGTGACACACATATATTTTCCTGCGATCATCCAACTCCTCCGGGCAAAGCATCGCAGGTAATCTTGTTCATTTTGAAAATGCAGAACCACGTGCGTTGTATCCAGCAGTCCCACCTGCACTGGTCCTGTAAATCTGATCCGATCAATGGTTGATCGGATAACAGCGATCGGCGGTTTGCCATACCAGAAAGTTCCCACTAACAAAAATTTGAATGGAGCGGCTAAAGATGCGATCTCCTCATCTGAAAAGGATATCATCGGACTGCCCTTGTATTTTTGTATCTGTTTGTCGGCAATGGAGGTAGCAGTCGACGTCTGCAATATGGATGCGTAGGTTTTTCTTTGATGTTGCAGAAGTAGGGTTTGGAGGCGGGTCTGTAGCCGCCATTGTGCATGAAATAAATGTAAGAAAATCTGGCGTCAAAGAATGAAGCAGGAAGGATTGAAGAGAGAATGAAAGGAGAGTGCAGCAATCGGAGCAAGAGAAGCGGCCGGCCGGCTAGCCGGACCGCCAGTATTGTCGGATCGCCAGATCGCCAGAGGATTTGTCTAAATTATCATATAATATATATATATATATATATATTTCATCTAGGGAATTCTCTTTGTGTAGTGCATATGACATATGTCGAACCTCTGGTTTATCACTCCTCTCGACAAGGTTTATTTGGTTTAAACATCATTCGCCTACCACTCAGATATTCCTATGGCGAATTTTTCATTCGGCGTTACCTTTTGAAGAATATACTTGTAAGTTTTTTGTCGCCCGTCCATCCCAATGCCCTTTTTGTAAGCAGGAGTCTGCTACAGTGGACCATATATTCTTATACTGTCTTGGCATTAGGCCAATATGGAGTTATTTTGCTAGCGAGTTACACTGCCCTATCCCAACATCCTTGAGGCTTCGTCAGTAATTACTCTCCTGGTGGTATAGATCGAATTTTTCTTCTTTCCTTGGAGTTTTGCGAGTCATCGTCCCAGCAATCATTGTTTATTCGGTATGGCGCGCCTATGCATCACTCGTATATGATGAGTCACACATTTTCTCGCTTACAACCTTAAGGTTTACCATTCAGTATGATATTTCAATGTGGTGTAAATCTATCGCGGGATCCAAATTGCTGACTAATCCGCGCCATCCTTTCGCTTGGTTACCTCCGCTTCGGAGTCCGCGTCCAATCTTGGTGCGATGGAGGTTACCGCCATCTGGTCGTTTTAAATTAAATACGGATGTTGCGGTTGGAAGGCACTACACTGCAGGTGGTGCTATTTTGAGAGACCATGCTGGAGTATGTATAGGTGCAGTATCCTTTAGATTACCACCAAGTTCTCCGATTCATGCAGAGATACAGGCAGCGTTATTTGGACTATTGTTTTTTCTGCCTTTATATCGGTCGATTATTCTAGAATCAGATTGTGCGATGCTTGTAACACGGTTATCCCGCCCCCAGATGGTGTACGGCACCTATTATCTTCAATTACTACACACATTAGTGCGGCTACATCGATTGGACTATCATCACATTTACAGAGAGGCAAACATGGTGGCTCATTATCTTGCGCAGAATGCTATGCTCAACCCCTGCACTCAAATCTACAATTCTCACTCTCTTCCTCCATTAGTTCGTAGTTCCATCTCGTTGGATCTTTCTTCAGTACATTTGAGAGTGCCTTGACCTGTCTAAGTCTTCCATATGGATTGGCATCAGCCGAATTTTCCTTCCTGTGCCCTTCAGGGCTCGGGCAGGTTTGGTATGATTTGTTCCCTATTTGCTTTCATTATTTCTCTTAGTTGGTTGATTGCTCTTACCGTTGCTTCATTATGTTTTTCGGGATGGCTTGGACATTGTCTTGCCGCATTTGCGTGGCACCCGGCTGAGACGCTGCCCGCATGCTGGTTAGCTGCATTGGACCTCAACTTGATGCGACACAAGTTATGCCCTTTTCAGGTCTTCCGTATGGATTGGCGCATTATCACTTTTTCTGCCTGCCCAATAATTGGGGCAGGCAGACTTGGTATGATTTTCTTTTTGGTTGCCACTGCTCTTTCCTTATATACTATTTATCTGCTTCACTCAGCGCATATTCTTTGTTCGGCTTGGTATGTCTTGCCATTATTTGCTGACCGAGTTGTTGATGTGTATCTGCCTGCTGGGACGAGGTATTTCTACATGCAAGCACGTGGTCCCTTACGGTTACAAGTCTTCCATATGGATTGGCATTTCACTATTACATCTATCAATCAATCAATCGAACCCAGTATTTCCCAACGACAGCAAAAGCTGTCGCTAGGGTCTGGGGAGGGTAAATGGCAGACAAACAACACCTCTATCTGCCGGTGCCTTATTGTGTACCGGCAGACTTGACGCGACGTTTCTTATTGGTCTGCTTTGTCACTGGCGGCTCTGCTCTCTCTGCCGGAACGAGGCCTCATCAACTGCGAACCTCTGCAGGATTTCCTTTCATTTTGCGACTTTTGTTCTCATTTTGGATTGTAAATTATTTCCTTCTTCACGGTAGCGCCTATCAGCATTCCATCTATATAAATATGTACGCTTTTTCCATCGCCAAGGTTTTATCCACAAGGGTGGTTTTTCTTGGCAAGGTTTTAATGCGGCATATCATATATATTTGGATGTTTGATAATCATACACTGCTACTTTCGTCTTGTATTCATTATGTAATAAGGTTTTCCTCCGCCACAAGTGAGGGATTTTAATAATAACAAAATGTTCAAAAATATATATATATATATATATTTTAATAAACGGAAGGAAACCTTCCGGTCTTTATTTATTCAATAAATATCCCGCGTTAAATGGCCGAGGGTAGCCTTTACTAAAAACTAAAAAAAAAGAAAAAACGAAATCAAATGATTATTCGCGGAACATGAGGCATGCTAATCACACTATAGTTCAAAAGAATGATGACTTCCCCGTCTAGTAACCATTGAGGACGGTGGAGGCGGTGGAAGGTTCTTCCGAGCTCTGCGCTTTTTCCGAGATAGTCTGCCAAGAAGAGTCACTGCCACCAGTCGATGTCAAGGGACAATCCATATCATCCGCTACAATGAGAAAACTCTCCCGTATATCATCATAGTCAGTCCCTTTACGCCGATTAGATGAGCAAGATGCTTCATTGTCCGAACCTACTGCAAGATCAACATCATCTTCCTCCTCCCGAAAGTGGTCTTGATAAAATTGTTCAATTAAAGGATCATAATCGGGGAAGGATGGATGGTCATTGGCTGGCAGTATCGCCAGTGGCACTGGCAATTCAATTTGAACGGATTGAATTTGGACTTCCGGAGCCACTTCAGAGGTTGGGTTCACCTCTTGAACATGCTGTACATTCGCGTCTGAAATCTTCAAGGGCGGAGGAGATATGTATACTGCTCCCCTCTCCTATATTAGATTCATCGGTATGGATAGATAGTGTAGCAGAGTAGGATGTATCCATCTGCTGCTCATCCTGCTGCTCTTGAACATCCAATGTTGGCGGCACTAATAGTACGAGACTTAAATCTGCAGTCAACCGAGAGAAAATCTGCAATGTGGATGTTTCTGCAGTAGTCGCCAGATTCTGTGATTCCTTGGCAAGAATGGGTTGAGCTGTTGCCTCCTGTAGTTCTTCCCTGTCATCACCGTCTCCTGCCCCAACATCAACCAATTCCTGCTGTAGAATCTCCTCAGAATCTGCATTTAATTCTCCAGTCTGGACCAGATTCTTAGGATTAGAATCTCCAACAGGTTGTTCTCCAGCCTCTTTCTGAATAATTCCTTTAGGAATCAAACCTCACTCTTTCTTGCATTCTTCATCGGATGTGCTGGGGCATGAACCTTCCCTTCTCCACATGAAACCACTGAATGGCCAAATCGACGGCATTTGATGCCGTACCTAGGGAGATCTTCATACACAACTACTTGAAAGAAAGAATGCTCTCCACAATCTATAAATATCTTAGATGGTAAATCTATGGTGACATCCACTTCAACACAAAACCGTGCCATAAAAGGACGATGAAAACTTAAGGTAGCCGAGTCCATCTTTAATGGGGTACCAATCAACTTTGCAATCTCATATAACGTACGATAATCGTGGAGATGAATTGGAAGGCCCTCAAGTGCCACCTACACTAGGACAATCGGGGTATCCAGACATGGATCAAAAGAAGGAGTCCATTTTGTGACCTTCATATCATATCCCTGGAAACACCAATGACGACGATAAAAGAATCGCGTATAATCATCTTCGTTAACAAAGTTTAGCAGCACATGTCCCTCATCAAGGAGACAAATATTAACTGAACCTTTGAACCCAATTCTGTCAATCGAGGCGTGCAAGCCTGCCATAGATGGCCGACCACGCCAAAAGGCTCCAACCAGGGGGTACTTGAAGCGATTTGCAACAATGGCAATTTCATCTTGCGTAAATAAAACAGCAGGGTATCCTTTATAGCTGTAGCGCCCCGAATCCCGGCCTAGCCAGAACCGGTGCACCCGCCGTACTTCACTAAGGAGAGTACCAGGCGTCAATCCATAACGTATCATAATCCATGATAAAATGCATGGATTTTTCGTGCTTATACGTCTTCAAGTAAGCGAAACCGTGGCAGAATAAAAACTTCAAACTAAAACATCCACGAGATCATTCTTAGTTTTTACAACCCTAGTCAAATGTACCGAAATCCTCAAAAGTAGATGTTTCCCAACACAATTACATAATCAGTCATCAGTCATAATCGGCAAGTCATGTCTCCTATTCCATCCATCCTTCGCTGCACTCACGGGTAGGGAACCCTAGGTTCATCATCAATCCACTCTACCTTGTTCCCTGCAGCCTCTGGGAGGAAAAATAGGGGGTGAGTGACAAAGTCACCAGCAAGTATACTATAATAATTGAGGATTAAATGGAAAGTACATACAAGAACCGAACCCCAAAAAAATTCGGTTTAGAAACATACCTGTCCTCCATCCAATACCCGATGGTGATCAACACTTGATGCATCAAGATCATAACTTAAGCAAAATCGTTACTTAATAAAGAACATAACAATAAAAGACCGTAACTTGCATCAATTCGTAACATATCAAGGATCATTACTAATTAGGTCATACTTAGGAGCTACCAAGTTATAACAACTTAGTCTAAGTATCATGTGTCACTACACGATGACTCAGTAAACGTGGCATGCATACATATGTACGTGTGATGCATCATGATAAAAATGAGAATATGATCTTTCATACTTTTCTTTCAAATCATCATCGTCAGAAAACAATAGAGTGTTCAGATCTATCTTCCCGGATCTGAGGCGGTCATGTCTCCCCTTCGAATCTATCATTCCTAGATTCGGAACGGTAACGTCATCAGTTCAGATCTATCTTCCCGGATCTGAGGCGATCACGTCTCCCCTTCGAATCTATTATTCTCGGATTCGGAACGGTAACGTCATCACTTATCAGGTCTATTCTCTCCGGGCCCGAACGGTCAATATCATCAGATCAATTAATCCCGGATCTGGGTGGGTCCTTACTAGCCAGGAACATACACACACGGTACCGGTGGGAAGCGTTCTTTTAAAACAGGATCATTTCTTTAAAAACGCTTTTCATCTTTCTTTCGCATAAAACCAATGCCATAAATCATGTAAATGACGATGATGCAATGCATGACATGTATTATGCAAACCATGACATAATGCGTTACATATTCACATATGTACAACTCATCGCTATGCTGGAAAAATTTCCAGCATGAACACTCCTTCTATTCGGCCCTAAACCCTTGTGGTTAGGCCCACTAACAATAATGCTTGTCATGCGTATGCATAAAAATGCCTTATTTGTTCATAATAAAATTCTCGTGACAATACAAAATGCGTAAGACGGTTAGTTTAAATAATCACGAAACAAAGCTGCTGAATTTCGGTAATTCAGCGCCCCTTCCTTTGGTCTTTCATGTAAGCTCATTAACCTCTCTGGGTCAGCTTTGGAAACTTATTATAAACATTCAATTAATTGGTGATTGTAACTAGCCTAAGTCCATTCGAATAAGGCCTTATAATAAGTTCCTCAATTCTGCCCAAAATTTCAGATTAGTGTTGCCCACTTATTTATGGTGTTTACCCTTTAATTAGTCATTCTAAAAATAAGTGGCTTACCTAAAAGGGTTCACCTATATCGTAAGTAGTTGGTAAATAAATTTCGCAGATTTATAATATCGTTAGAGGTATCATTTATTCTTTTTCCTAAAACCGTTACATACTGATTTCTGGATTGACCGATTTTACTATAAGTTTTAGTGTGACCACACCGTAACTCCGTTTTCAGAAATTCCAACTCTCAAGCTTAGTAGACACCTCAGGCTAGCATCCTACCAAAAATTGGCCCAATTGCATATTCCTAAGGTCCATTCCTGGTTGCTCATTGTGTCACATAAAATCTGCCTAGCCCAGTAAAATTTTCCATCATGACCAGTTTTAGTAAAAATTTCACTAAAAATAATCCGTACCTTTTAACAAAATTCCAACTCTCATAACTAATATACACATAAGGCTAGTGTCATACCAAAAATCAACTAAATTGAAGGTCCCTAAAGTCTCTTTTCGGGTCTCACCAAACAGCCTAAAATCTGCACTGCTCTAGTAAATTCCATCGTTTGTCACGTTTCCTTCCTAAATGGCCCTAAATTGCATTGTTTGTCATAAACCCTTTATTAAACTTCAAACTTACTCTTTTATGGGGAATTTACAGATTCAACCCGCCACAAAACATCATATGCAATCTCTCACAAAACAGTTTGTTCACCACATACATCATCCTTTGGCTAAGCATACCACATCTCACTAAGTCAACATTAGCAACAATTTTGGTGCATATGCACCCTAGTCACCAACAGCCCTTTTAGGTACATGCAAGGCAACACACAAAAGCATAATCTTGTCTCCATTTTACCCCATAATTTATCATTTCATGCAAAACCACCCTTCTTTCTTTAACCCCTTCCACCGTATGCCCCTTCTATGAAAAAGAAGGGATCTTTAGCATGTTCATCTTAGGTTGTCACATGATAGTGCATAAAACAAATAAAGGTTCCACCTTTAAACAAAAACTCACACATACACGCCATTTGGCCCCTAGGCCGAAAGTTTATGCATCAAAGCTTAGCATATCACAACTAAGATTGAATCTTAAGGTTATCTAGCCATTCATGCAAGCACTCTCACATTCAAGCCACAAAAAGTATAGTGTACTTGCCTTCATAGTCTTTGGACCTTGCTTGAGCTTGTTGGCACAAGAAGTACTTCCTCCTATCTTTTCCTATCACATTCGGTTTAGGGGTATTTGTTAGCCATCGCTTAGATTACATAATACAACTTAGAGGAGGGATGGAGTGTCTTACCGTTTGCACCTTGGATAGATTGAGGGAAATCCACTCTTGCTAGGGCACTACCTTTGTTTGGTGTCTTGAAAATCTTCGCCTAGAACCGTGAAGTTCACGGTTTTGTCAAGGAGAGTGATGCCATGTAAGCTTCATTCCTTCAAATGTAACTTCCTAAGGATTGTGGAGGGTGGTCTTACCTAGATAAGCCTTGAGGTTGTAGAGTTCTTGGACTCTCCTTAGCTCCTCTTCCCGCCGGCTCTTTGAGAGGAGAGGAAGGATCACTCTTTATTTTGGAAGAGTCTCTTCAATATTCTTCATTTAAGTGGATAGGGAAAAGACTTTCTTGTAGTAAAGAAAGTGGGAATTAACTCCCCCCCTTGGTTATGCAACCGGCGGCTATTAATCATGGGGGAGGAAGGATGCATCTTAATTATCCACCTATATCATGCTTTTCTTAATTGCCTTGAATTCAAATGCTTACCTCCCCCCAAAATCTCCTGGCCGATGTATACATATATACCCCTTATATATATATATTTCTCAATAATACATATATGTATATGTATGTATATATATATATATGTGTGTATTTATCTCATATCATGATCATTTGAGTGTACTTTTCTTAATCATAAATTCATTAGGCTACCCTTTTGTACATATGGCCGATATATATATATATATATCTATCCCACATTTTTTTTCATAATTCTTGCCCACATGTGTATAGCTATATATATCCGTATATATATGTATATACGCCCATATATATATTTGTACTTCCTTTGAAATAAGTCATGAACCTTAAAAGAAGTACACATTATAGCCGAAAACACTAAATGGATGTGTGTATATTTATATATATTTAACCGTATAGATATATATATTCATATATCATACTTCTCCAAACATCATTTTATTGCCATATATATGCCTAGATCCGTGTATATATATATATATATATATACCGATATGTATGGATTACTGTGATATATTAGTTGATATACAGTATTAGATGGCGTCGTCTTCCCCAGGTCTTCCCGCCGGCGATCGATCCTTTGCAGCGGTGGTTGCAGCTTCATCTGCCGCAACCATCTCCCCAAAAATCATATCAAAACATAAAGGTCACCCTTTGATCTCTTTTACAGACGATGAAATCGACTCTCTCGCCGCTCCATACCGGTTCACCCTCGTCGGCACTTTTTGGTTTGGGCGGCCTCCATTGAAGATCATACGGGATGTTTTTGAGCGCATTGGATTCAAATCTGACGTAAAAATCACACTTTTGGATCAATCTCACATATTGATGAATTTTCTCCATGAGCTTGACTATGTCCGCTGTTTCTACCGGAGATCTTGGACAATTGCGGGTTGCACAATGCGTGTAACCAAATGGGCCATCGATTTTGACCCAGCTGCGGATGCACCAATTGTTCCTATCTGGATTTCACTGCCATGCTTGCCTATACACTATCAACAAAAGCCTGCGCTTTTTGAAATTGCACGCATCGTAGGACATCCCATCAAACTTGATGTAGCCACCGCTGATGGCCTTCGTCCTTCAGTAGCAAGGGTTTGTGTTGAAGCAGATATATCTAAAGATCTACCCAAAAAACTCTTCTTGCAAGGTAAACAAAAGATTATCCAAAAGCAGATAATATACGAGGACCTTCCTTCCTTCTGTACGGACTGCCACCGTTTAGGGCATGCGACATCAACGTGCGGACAACTTGATCAAGATCAGCCGCCGTCAAAGCCACAGAAACCTACTACGCACTGGACACCTAAGAAAGGATAAAAAGTTTCCACCTTGGATCCTTCGTCTATCACTTTGCTCCAGAAACCCACAGATAATGATTTGCAGACGTTACAGCGTGATGCTTTGGCCCCAAGAAACGCGGATCATCAACAATCCACACCTGGGCAAAAAAACGCTGCAGTGTCAGATTCACACAAGGATGATCTTTCTCAGCCCATAGCTCACATTGCCGCAGATGCTGCAGCCCCTGATGCAGACACTACCGCTGAAGGGTTTTTGCTTCACAGATTATTTGAAGAGCCCGATAATTCAGCACATGGAGATTTAGATGCACCAGATGTATTTCAAGTATCGGATTCAGATGCAGATCCGGTAGCTCATGTTGTTCACACAGACACGGCCTCACGTTCTCAATTTCAGCATCAAATGCAGGAGTCCTTAGATGAGATGAAACGACGTCTTTCCGCAAGAAAATTGCATTCTTCCAGCATTGACGTGATGCAAAACAGTTCTGCTGGTGCATCACAAGATTTAGACGGATTTATTCCAGTGGCACCAAGACGCCGATGCCGCCGTAAACAGGAATTACCACCAAGGCCTCCTTCTACGGTTACAACAAGAAGTGCTTCTCGTATGTGTTCCAATCCTGCAAACGCGTTATCATGAATGCACTCACGTGGAATGTGAGAGGGATCAGAACTTCGTTACAACGTCTCATTACATTACTACGTCAGTCGCAGATAGATCTTCTGATTCTCGTTGAACCAAAACAACGCTCCACAAAACTCACGTCCTATCGCTTGAAATTAGGTTTTTCCAATGCCTTAGAAACATGCCAAGGTAATATTTGGATTTTTTGGGCTGCTTCGCTTTTGCGTTTTCTAGATGTATAGCATGGCACTCAAACTTCGCATCTATCATTCGTACACATCCCTACACAACAGTCTTTCACATGGTCAGCTGTATATGGTAAGCACACAATTGCAGAAAGACGCTCTTTATGGGAGTCTCTGACCCATTTTTCTCAGAATAATACGTTGCCGTGGATTATAAGTGGGGATTTCAACACTTATCTCTCTCTTGATGAACATGATGGTCGGTCTTCTCCCCCTCTTCGACATTTAGATGATTTCAAACAATGTGTGGATGTCTGTGGGTTGCAAGATCTCCCCTTTGTAGGATCACAGTTTACATGGTCACGTGGTACTGGGCAAGGCAGAGTTAGGCACAGGCTTGATCGATACTTGTGTACTGTGGCTTTCACAAATATGTTCTCCAATATGTCTGTTCAACATTTATCACGTGCAACATCGGACCATTCTCCTTTTTTACTAAAATGCACTACTGCAAGTGAAAGACATCACACTCCTTTTCGATACATCAATGCATGGGCGCTACATCCAGATTTTAAATCACATGTGCAACAACAGT
The DNA here is from genome assembly GCA_036186865.1 of Eustoma russellianum. Lineage (NCBI taxonomy): Eukaryota > Viridiplantae > Streptophyta > Magnoliopsida > Gentianales > Gentianaceae > Eustoma > Eustoma russellianum. Next base: position 17,533,260 of record AP025064.1, on the reverse strand, counting down.
GGGCTCAATATCCCATGACTGGAGGTATGCATGGTTTATATATGAAACTAAATAGACTGAAAAAAGATCTTCGCACTTGGAATCGAAATGTCTATGGAAACATTTTTAACAATGTAGTGGAAGCAGAAGAGAATTACCACAGACTTGAAAGACAATTTGACTCTGATCCCTCTCCTGCCAATCGTTCAGCACTTTCGTTGGCACAGGCTCAACTACTTTAGGCTACTAACGCGCAAACATCTTATTGGGCTCAAAAATCTCGAGTTAAGTGGATAGCAGAAGGAGAGGCCAATACGGCGTATTTTCATGCCATTGTTAAGGATAAACATCGACGGCAGCAAATTGGAAACCTCAGGAATTCAGCAGATGTACTACTGCAGGATAATGCATCACTCGGAGCTGAGGCAGTCTCTTTTTATCAACAACTCTTTTCACATGAAGATGTAGCAGGAGTTTCTGACTTTATAAACCATATCCCTCTACTCGTGACACCAGATAACAATCGCATGATGTTGCATATCCCAACTGCAAGTGAAATAAAAGATGCAGTGTGGAGTCTAAGTCCGAGCAGTGCTGCAGGCCCAGATGGCTATAATGGGCAGTTTTATCGAGCATGTTAGGATATCATCCAGCTTGACGTAATTCTAGCGGTGCAAGAGTTTTTCCTGGGTGTGCCACCGCCACAAGCCATGATAGCGTCCCTAATAACATTGATTCAAAAAAAGTCACAGCCAGCTACTTATGCGGACTTTCGGCCTATTTGTCTTTCCAATTTTATTAGCAAGGTAACCACGCGCATATTAGCTACCCGACTGAACACTTTGCTACCGGAAATCATATCTTCAGAGCAAATTGGATTTTTAAAAGGGCATGACATAAGTGAGCATGTCATCATGGCCAATGAGATGACACATCTACTAGATAAAAAAGTTCGTCATGGTCACGTAATGATAAAGCTTGACATGGCCAAAGCCTTTGATCGCGTCAACTGGTCATACATAGAGGCCATTATGCTCAAGTTTGGATTTGACTCTCGACTAATACGTATCATCCTTAATAACATGCGTCTTTCCAAGCTCTCCATTGCTGTTAATGGGACAAATCATGGTTTCTTCTTGCCTTCCTGTGGAGTCAAACAAGGTGATCCGTTATCGCCGCTGTTATTTATTCTTTGCTCAGAAGGCTTTAGTCGCGGTTTAAACAGATTAATTCGGTCTCAGCACATTAAAGGTTTTGCAACGGGTAGAGTTGCACCAGTCTCCCACTTAGCCTATGCCGATGATTTATTGATTTTTCTCAATGCATCCACACAAAATTTGATAGGGTTTCAGTCTTTTTTGCAAGACTATCAAAGTGCCTCGGGCCAACTTATAAATTACTCCAAAAGTCAATTTGTACTAAGCATTTATGCAACACCAAGCCAACTGCAGCATGTTGTTCAAGTTTTGGCAATGCAGCCGTCTTCGCTACCAATCAAGTACTTGGGCTCCTACCTCTACCGAGGGATTAATAGAGCCTCTTATTGCACCTCACTCTTGCAGCATTTTGATTCAAAATTAACAGGCTGGGCTATCCGCCTCTTATCACCAGGCAGTCGTCTAACTTTGCTCAAGTCGGTTCTAACATCTATTCCACTTCACCTCTTAGCTGCATCTCGTCTCCCCAAGAGTGTCATTCACGCGCTCAACAAAAAAATCTCATTCTTTCTATGGGGAGGACAGCACCACTGGGCTACACTAGATAATTTATCCTACCCGGAGATAGAAGGGGGATGGGGAGTCAGAAATCTTTTATATATACAGCGTGCTTATGACTGTAAGCTTTGGTGGACTAATCATACAAGTAACTCATTATGGGCAATATATATGCGTGCACGATACGGTCAACGAATGGATTTCTTGCCGCGCATCTATGACTCCCCTAGTTGGAAAAGGATATGTTCTATACACACTCTCTGCCTGCAGCTTACGTCAAGCCACCCCACTCCAATATGGTCGTCAAGCCCTACAGGTCAGTTTTCACTTAGGCATGCGTACGAAGATATCAGGCCACATCGTGCTCATCTCCTCTCACACAAATTCATATGGTGGAAAGGTGTTCAAACATCTGTTAGCATGTTTATATGGAGGCTATTGCATTCAGCATTACCAATGGAGGATAACATAAAAGTCTTTTCTTGCATTTGTCCAACAATATGTCCATTTTGCCGTAATGCCTCAGCTTCTTTGGCTCATGTGTTTCTGCTTTGTCCGTGTGTCAAGTCTGCATGGATACAACTTTCAACAGTACTTGACGGTCTGTTGCCTCAGATTGAAAACATATGACAATACCTACTCCAGTGGTGGATAAATTCTTCTGTTAAATTTCTAAAAGGGAATTTCAAAATCATTGGACCCATTATGCTATGCTGGGCTATTTGGAGAGTTTACACAAGTCATCACTTTGGTGATGCAGATTTGTCTGTAACTAGCATCTTTCACTTAGCTAGACAGTCCTGTTTTGATTGGGCTACAACTCTTTCAGGGACATCATTGGCACAATACATTCCCTCCCTCGTCGAGAGTGGTTTTTCCCCTCGTCTTCGACTAAAACGCGTAGCCTCATTGAAGTGGACACTTCCACTGACAGGTAAATTAAAACTCAACGTGGATCTCTCGGCTGGACGCTCACATGCCTCTGCAGGAGCAATTCTGCGAGACTCCAACGGAAGGATGGTTGTAGGGCTATCTTTTCAGCTGCCTGTTGTGTCTCCTCTTCGAGCAGAATTGCAAGCGGTTGTTTTAAGTCTACTGTTCTTTGGCTTGCTTCATCGAGATATCATCATTGAGACTGACTGTAAGCATCTTACACAGTTGTCTGACACCACTCTTAACGCACTGCCGGAATTCACCAGACTCACTCAACTCTTGAATCTCACTGGAAGTACGTTACATTATATTCCTAGAGAGATTAATATGGTGGCACACCACCTATGCCAACATGCTCGGTTGCACCCAGTTACTTGTTTGTTTACATCGGCAAGCCAATCTCCACACTCGGCTCGTGGTTTCTATCACACAGACGGACTCATCCATGCGATCAGAATGTAATACACAAGGCTGGCTACGTAATATGGTTGCCTACATTCTTTGCATGCAGGCAACGCGGGTATGCCTTCTATCCTTCCACTCATATAGCAGATGCATTCATTTCATTCTGTTGCCCGCAGTCTATGGACTTCGGGCAACATCGATATGCTTTTGGAGTTACATTATGCTCATATTGATCCTTGTATCGTTTACTGAGACTAATTCAAAGTTGTCTTTTTTCTGTCGAGGGACATCACCTACGATACATGGTTTCACAATGCCATATGCTCGTGCCCTTAATCACAGCTTCCACCTCTGGTTTCACAAGAAGGACTTCATCAAATGCCACTGCAAGCAGTCAACTCAGCTGTTTGAGGCCACCTTCGAGCAACACATCATATGTTTATGGGCGTCATACAATACTGTGCCTGTAGTTACATGCTTTCCCTCCAATCAAATAAATATGTACGCTTTTTCCTTCGCCAAGGTTTTATCCACAAGGGTGGTTTTTTTGGCAAGGTTTTAATGCGGCATATCATATTTGACTGGAGATTACACATCATCGCAGCTTTGCATTATTGGTTTTTGTACGATATTCACTGCTGTACTAAGGTTTCCTCCACCATAACGGAGGCATTTATTCTTTAATAAAATTGTGCTTTTAATTAAAAAAAATATATACCGATATGTATATCCACATGTATTAGTCATAATCTACCCATTTTATAGATCTTGTTGTTACACCTTATAATATAAACATGGATGATACATTTTGATGTAAACGTATGCTTAGATCTTTGGAATTCATGAAGTATCAAGAAGATACATAGAGTCGTGTATTACCTATATATGGTTCTTTAAGTAGACTTTTCATCGCACTGAAATCCGTTAAGCCATTTATTAATGGTAGCTTTCACTTTATACTATAGACGTACACATATTTGTACATATATATATATATATATCTAGTGCTTACACAAGCGTGTCGTGTAACCTGTTCTCCGCCAAGTTAAATCTGCTAGACCTTAAGAATTTCTATAATTGGCTAAAGTTCCTTTGGTCTTACCTCAAAATGGTACCCAACGGCCATATTGGGGATGGATAAAGAGAGCTCTCAATTTATTAAGGGTTTAATTAGGCCCATCTTTTGGAGTTTGTATAAGGAACCCTATCCCAATTAGTTGCTCCTTAAAACCCCTTAGCCGAAAACATATGTGGATGTGTGCAATTCAATTGAATCTTACACATGCTCTCATTTCCCTTTCTTTATACATTATATATATATACACGTGTTCGTGTATTACTATGGGCTGCCCCTTACGTATACTTCCTATGGACCATAATCCATTAAACCCCTAATTATATGATAGTCCATACTGTGGTATATATGCATATCCAGATGTATGCCCATACCATATGTATATGGGCGTGCCACATAGTCCGACTTCTCATTTATAGTTGCCTAAAAAATACGTCTTCTAATTGTTCTAAATTTCTCAGGTCAATCAATTTAGTATTCTTACATAACTTCCAACGGCTCACTTGCTTCACGTATTACGCTTTGGGGGTATGCTAATTCCCTTTAACCTTAAAAAATCGTAGGTAAGACGAAGATATCTCCCTTTCGAGGTATCATTCACTTGTCTTCCTTCACCCCATCCCTAGATGCCGTACAAATTTTGGGCGGGTACAACAATAGCGTCCCGTCTCATGCGATGGGAATCTGCCTGCAAATGCAGACGATACCATAGCCGCAAATGATTTCGAGAGTGGCGGCTGTCGTATCCTGAACATTCGCAGGTACTCTTATCTCTCGTCGATCTATAAAAAAAAACTTATCATTCTTAGGTGAAATATTCCATATTTTATTCCTATCGATTATCTCAATATTGCTAAGCTTGTTAATGTCGAATATTCACATATTTAATTCAAGTATCGTTTATTCGCCGTGAATTATCCGATTCTTAATATGTAGCGTAACACCTTCTATTTAATTATGTCCCATGATGTGTGATATGTGAGAAAATAATTTTCCCTCCCCACACATACATAAAACTCGGCCACAATAAGTCTCCAAGGGACTAGAAGATTCTCCAACCAACCACCAACACCTTCTTAATTATGGTGTGCTAGCTACCTTCTTAACTCCTTATCAAAAGTTGCAAAAGACAAACAAGTAATTAGCCTACCCTAATCAAGTCTTATTTCCCTCTCCCAACCCTCATAAAAATCGTCCCCTATAGCCTTCAAGACACCATTTGATTTTCAAACTCATCTTCTCAAATACTCTAAGTTATAAACCCTAAAACATATCTCCAAGCAAGAATGATATCTCAAGTAGGCCGAAAATTGTAGGAGTCAAGGAGGAATAGAAGTCTCATCAACCTAAGCTCATAAGCATCTCAATCAAGTAAGTAATGCCTTATTTTATGTCTCCATTTATGGAATTTTAGTATAGTAAGCTTGAATGGTAACCCATGTTAATTTCTCCAAAAACCGTGGGTTAGGAGGACTCAAGAGGGAGTTCTAGTTCATCAATCTCATCTAAGAAGAAGAGTTAGAGGAACCTAGGCTTGATTCTAAGCCTTGAGGTAAGTTTCTAAGCATTTTATGGTTAGTTAGTATTCTTTTAAGTGTTGGTCTTGTATTGACCAAAACCGTGTGTTCATGGCTCAAGTGGAGGGAACCCCAAGTGATTCAAGCTACCTTGAAGTTAATCTATCTTCTAAAGCTTCATTTCAAGGCAAGTATACTTTAACCCCTTACAATATATGTGATTATGTGCATACTTGAATGTCTAGAAGCCTAAGACATGACTTTAGTGAAAATATGCCTAAGTTGTTACCTTTTCTTATGTTTTGAAATTGTTGGACTAGGGGACTGTTTTGTTTGGAAGAATGAACAGCCCATGTGAACGACTTTTGCATGCTAAAAAGAGACTTGAATTAGTATAGGGAAGCCTTATCATGTATATTGAATGACCATTTCCTTGGATTATAGGTTAAAGAACAAAATTGGGAAGGAAAGGATATTTCTATGCATGATGGCTGAAAACAGAATTCTGGACAGATTTTATGCCAAATTGATGGACTTAGTTAAGGACCTTCTAAACGTTGGATTGAGCTTATTTTTGGTGTGGTCGTAGCTTATTATGTCTAGTTTATTGTGGCGTTCGAATTTCTGGAAAATCATTTGTGGATTGGTCAGAAATAAATTTTTAGTATCAAGGGGTCAAAACAGTTTCTGGTCGTACCACCTTAGGGAGAGAAATTAATTAAGTACCTTAAACATCTTGTCTTGACCTGAAATTTTTACAGGAAGTAATTAAGACATAGAGATAAGTATCCATGTAAAGAAATTTATTTTATCTATTGATCTTGATGGTAAACCATTGAGGGAAAGTTGGTGTAACATTCTGGAAAACAGAACAGATTGACCCTTTATGCTTGTATGAATTGTATCGTATTTATTTCGACTTGTTTTGGTGAATGGGCATTTGAATATTGTTCATAAAGGAAATATGAAAGATTTCCAGGTGCTAAGTGAGCCCCATAATGAGTTTATGGATGGAGACAATGTAAGGAATGTAGTTGAGAGTGCAGCAGAATTTCTGTTGTACCCTTGTTGGGAATTATTTTTATTGAGGTACCTACGCTTGTCGAAATCGCATGAAATTTGTACAGAATGTAGTTAAGATAATGTAGTGCATGTCCATATTTTTAGTTTCTGGAAACTAGGCTCAAAAGGTTGATTTTGAGGCCGGACAATACAGGACATGCTGCTGGATCGTTTTCCAGCCCATGAAGAAAGTTGTTTATGATGTTATAAGTGCATTTTACCATGTTGCATCTCATGCACTTGCATTGACATGCTCATATGTTTCATGCTCATGATTTTATCGATGTTTATATAAAGTGTCTGTTTTGAAAGAATTTCGTCCCTTCTGGCCAGCTTAACCCGCTACAGATCCGGGGTTAATTGATCTGAAGAAGTATAAGAACCGATCCAGGCCCGGTATAATAGGTCTGATGAATATAAGAACCGATCCAGGCCCGGTATAATAGGTCTGAAGAGTATAAGAACCGAGCCAGGTCCGGTATAATAGACCTGAAGGTGATCATGTTATAAGAACCGAGTCATGCCCGGTATAATAGGCTGACACACTCTCTTGTTTTATGATGAGCATGATTTAAAAGAAAGAAAGAAAGTTCAAGTATTTTATGAGCATGTCTAAAAGAAAGAAAGAATAATTTTCCGTTGTATTGCATTTGCATCACATTCACTTTTTCATACACATTATGCATGATACCTTTTCATAGAAGTAAAGTTGGCTATAACACGTAGAATCTAACTAAGTGGTGACATTTAGATCTTAGCTAAGTATTGATATGATTTTAAGTATATATGATGCCTCAGAAAGGTATTGGAAGGTATGTTTTAACTTAAGGAATTGGGGTTTGATTCTTTTATGTCGTTTTCTCTTTATTGTACGGTGTTATTGTATACTTGCTGGCGACTTTGTCGCTCACCCATTTATTTTTCCCCCAGAGCCAGGAAATGAAGTCGAGTGGATTGATGATGAACCAAGGATGCCATATCCATAGGTTATTGAAGTCGCTGTTAAAAGAATGATGAGGAAAGCTTTTGATGAGCCTTTGGGACATTATGGGACTTAGCTACTTTCGGACACTTTTCGGATAATGTTTGTACAATTTCGTGGTGTAGTTTGCTATCGGCTCAGTTTGTATAATTTTGCTATGTATTCGCGATTTGACGCTTTCGGATTAAAGTTCAAATTCTGCCGTATTTTTATCTACCTGTTAAGATCGTGACCTTGTAATCCATGTTTATCCATGGGTTTTACGAGTTAAGTATCGACGCTTTGTACTTTTCCGAAAGGGAAAGTACGGCGGGTGCACCGTACGAGGGGTAGCCAAGTACGGGGCGCTACAGGTGGTATCAGAGCCCAGGCTCTAGATTCGGGCAGAACGTAGAAGCTAAGTTATGATCTTAGAAAACTAAGAATTGATCTTAGAATTAAGTCATGATCTTAGAAGAAAGATGGCCTTAGCTGAGACAACTTAGATTGGAAATAGGGTCCCCTTGGTTGATCTGCTAGCCTGATATGTCGCATATTGACTCTTTTTCCTGCTTTAAATTCCTTTTCCAAGCATGTCTAAATTCAGTCAGTCATCTCGATCTATATATATATAAATATATCTTTCTGCTCCGTATACAGATGGTTCGGACTCGTGGTAGACCTCGCAGAGATGCTGCCCATGCACCCGAACCCAACCCTCCACAACCTCAAGATCAAGTCCCTCCACCTCCTCCTCAGAATCAGAATCCACCGCCTCCTCCTCCACCGCAGAATGAAAATCCCCCACCAGCTCAAGGAAACCCTCTTCCGCAAGTGCCACTTCTTATTCCGGATTTCCAAGCATTCTGTCAGACCGTAACTCAGATTGGCCAAGGAATGATTCAGCAAGTTGCCCCTCCTCCTCCTTATGAACCGATAAGAGACGCGCAGTATTATTTCGAGAAGCTCAAGCGAGCGAATGTGCCGCCTTTTGAAGGCAAGTCTGACCCCGATATGGCTGAAAAATGGCTAGATGAAGTGGAGAACTGTTTTGAACTGAATGGAGCCCCTGATAATATGAAAACCCAAGCTGTGAGACCTTTCCTCCTTGGTGAGGCGAACCAGTGGTGGAAGGCTAAGCTGCAACCTTTGCCCCGACCTATCCCATGAGAGAGATTCATCCAAGAGTTCAACAAGTTTTATTTTCCCCCGTCAGTAAAGATGCAAAAGAGGCATGATTTTGAAATGTTGAAGCAAGAACCTGGTATGACTGTGTCTGAATATGTGAGCAAGTTTCTGGCTTTGGGTAGATTTTCTCCGGCTACGATGAATGATGAGGAATCTAAAATGGTGAAGTTTGAGAGTGGGCTGAACCCAAGGATTCGCACTTGGTTGGTAAATGTTATCTCTGCTGATTTTGAGGCGCTCGTTGATGCATGTTATCGTATCGAGAAGGATATCATTCGTCGTGATGCGACGATGGGCCAGAAAAGAGGAAGGGACACTTCTGGTGATAAAGGAGCAAGGAAAATGACTAGACAGAATTTTCATGGGAGGCAAGGTAGACAGCAGAATCAGAACCAAAGAGGAAATCAGAATCGTGGACAGCGCCGTGGGCAGAATCAGAATAATCAGAGAAATAATCGAGGAAATCAAGGACAGCAGCAGCAGGCCATTCCCATGTGTCCCCATTGTCAGAAGAATCATTTGGGCGAGTGCTATGTACAAGCTGGTAAGTGCTTTGGTTGCGGCAAGACTGGTCATATAATTAGGGATTGTCCTGATAAGGGAGCTGCTTGTGCTGGATGTGGAAAGACTGGACATATTCTGAGAGATTGTCGAGAGCGTGGTGGTCAGCAGCAGAGGAACCAACGACAGCGCCCGAATGCGCGTGTGCATGTGATGACCGATGCTGCAGTTGAGGAAGCTAGAGACGTCGTGGCTGGTATGATTTAAAAATTATGCAATGCTAATTTGATAAATATTATATTGCTACGTAGTTAAAGCTTTGCATGATTCAGTCGCTATTCTTGTATGTTGTATGCCCGCAAATGTGTTGTTTGATAGTGGCGCCAGCCACTCCTTTATATCTAAGAAATTTGCAAAGGGATTAGACCATAATCCCATCCAGCTTAAATCACCCTATCAAATCCAAGCCGCTGGTGATCAAGTACTTACGTCTCATCATCCGTATAAAAATTGCGCGGTCGAGCTCGATGACCATCGGTTCGTGGCTGATCTAATCCCGATTGCTATGAATGACTTTGACATTATTCTTGGTATGGACTGGTTGTCTAAGAACCATGCCCATATTGACTGCAATCAAAAGAAAGTTACTTTCAGAGTCCCGGAGCAAGAGGAAGTATCATTTCAAGGAGGTCCCAAATTGAAGAAGTCAAAGAATATTTTTGTGAATGCCGCTCGTGCCCGTCAAGTGTTGCGAAAGGGATGTCAAGGCTATCTTGTTCATGCTCTTAGTGCCGAGCAGGCAGCAGTGGACATTCTGCAAGTTCCAGTAGTTCAAGAGTTTCTTGATGTCTTTCCAGAGGAACTACCAGGACTTCCCCCTGATCGAGAAATTTCCTTTGAGATAAATCTCATCCCCGGAGCTGAGCCCATTTCTAAAGCTCCTTACCGCATGGCACCCGCTGAGCTGAAGGAACTAAAAGAGCAATTGCACGAGTTATTGGAAAAGAAGTTGATTCGTCCAAGTGTGTCACCATGGGGTGCCCCAGTTTTATTTGTAAAGAAGAAGGATGGAGGTATGCGACTGTGTATTGATTATCGAGAACTCAACAAGATCACCGTAAAGAATAAGTATCCGTTGCCTCGGATCGACGATCTGTTCGACCAGCTTCGGGTCAGTAATTACCAAGTCTTATTTCAATATAATAATCATGAATAATATCTAAAGTATCCTAATGCAGGGAGCTCGGGTGTTTAGCAAAGTGGACCTAAGATCTGGATATTTTCAATTGAAGATAAGAGCTGAGGATATTCCTAAGACAGCATTCAGGACGAGATATGGACATTATGAATTTCTCGTGATGCCTTTTGGACTGACCAACGCCCCTGCAGCGTTTATGGATCTTATGAATCGGGTGTTTCGGGACCAGTTGGATAAGTATGTGGTCGTCTTTATTGACGATATCCTGATTTATTCGCCTGATGAGGAAACTCATACAGCCCATCTGAGGACAATACTTGGTATTCTAAGGAAGCATCAGCTCTATGCAAAATTCAGTAAATGTGAGTTTTGGTTGCATAGTGTGTCATTTCTGGGCCATATTATTACTGAAAATGGGATTTCAGTTGATCCCAGAAAGATTGAGGCAATTACTGAGTGGCCGAGACCGACCAATGTCACTGAAGTAAGGAGTTTTCTCGGACTGGCCGGGTACTACCGCAAGTTTGTTGAAGGATTTTCAAGGATAGCTATGCCACTCACTAGATTGACTCAGAAGAGGACAAAATTTGTATGGAATGAGGATTGTGAAAGTAGCTTTTCTGAGCTGAAGGCAAGGTTGACGTCTGCACCAGTTTTGGCTCAACCCATTTCAGGAGAACAGTTTGTGATCTATAGTGATGCTTCCAAGAATGGATTGGGTTGTGTTCTTATGCAGAATGGGCGTGTGATCGCGTATGCGTCTCGTCAGCTTAAGCCGTTTGAGCAGAATTATCCAGTACATGACCTTGAGCTTGCAGCAGTTGTATTTGCTCTGAAGATTTGGCGTCATTATCTGTATGGAGAGAAGTGTGAGATCTTCACGGATCATAAGAGTTTGAAATACCTCTTCACTCAAAAGGAGCTGAATATGCGCCAAAGGCGATGGCTTGAGTTGATCAAGGATTATGACATCTCTATTCAGTACCATCCAGGTAAAGCTAATAGAGTTGCCGACGCTTTGAGTCGTAAGACGAGTCATCCCCGTCAACCACCTCTACAGCGTGATATGGAAGAGTTTGGTCTGGAAGAAGTGGATTCGATTTCCGACGTGCTTGCAAAGTTAGTAGTGGTCCCTTCTTTGATCGATAGGATTAAGGAGACTCAAGATAAGGATGATGCATTGATGAAAGTTAAGAGCAAGCTGAAGGAGAAGCCATCTGACGATTTTGAAGTCCGTAGTGACGGCAGTTTATGGTTTAGAGGTCGATTGTGTGTGCCTAATGATGATGCGATAAAGAGTGAAGTGTTTCAGGAAGCCCATAATTCACGCTTGTCTATTCACCCAGGAGCAAATAAGATGTATCATGACTTGAAGCAAAAGCTTTGGTGGCCAGGAATGAAGAATCAGATAGCAGAGTTTGTTGAGAAATGTCTTGTATGTCAGAAAGTCAAAGCAGAAAATCAGAGGCCAGCTGGATTATTGCAACCACTTGAAGTGCCTGAGTGGAAGTGGGATCACATCGCTATGGATTTTGTGACTGATTTACCTAAGACAAGAAGTGGATATGACACTATTTGGGTTGTTGTGGATCGTCTGACGAAGAGTGCTCATTTCATGGCGATGTCGATTAGAGCACCTATGGAAAACTTGGCTTCTATGTATGTCGACCAGATTGTATGTTTGCATGGAGTTCCTATGAGCATAGTTTGTGACCGAGACCCCCGCTTCACCTCAAGGTTTTGGACGGCATTTCAGAAAGCGATGGGTACGGAAGTTCGCATGAGTTCAGCTTTTCATCCCCAGACTGATGGTCAATCAGAGAGAACAATTCAAACATTGGAGGACATGTTGCGTGCTTGTGTGTTGGACTTTGGAGGTAGCTGGGACAAGAGTTTGAAGTTGGTTGAGTTTTCATACAACAACAGCTATCACAGATCTATTGGAATGGCTCCTTATGAAGCTCTTTATGGAAGAAAATGTCGATCGCCATTGTATTGGGATGAGATTGGAGATAAGATTTTCACAGGACCCGACCTAGTAGAGCAAACCAAAGAAAAGGTTATGATTGTAAGACAAAAATTGAAGGCTGCGCAGGATAGAAGCAAGGCGTGGGCCGACGTGAGGCGTCGACCACTTGAGTTTCAAGTAGGAGATAAGGTATTCTTGAAGGTATCTCCATCGAAAGGAGTAAAGCGGTTCGGAATTAAAGGTAAGCTTAGTCCTAGATTCATTGGACCATTTGAGATCTTGGAAAGAATTGGAGAAGTTGCTTATAGGCTTGCACTACCACCATCGTTATCTCAATTACACAATGTGTTTCATATATCTCAATTGCGTAAGTATGTGCATGATTCGAGCCATATTATGGATGAACAACCTTTGAGGATTGAAGCTGATATATCATATGTTGAGGAACCCGAAAGGATAATTGATAGGGAAGTGAAAGTATTGAGAAATAAGTCTATTCCTATGGTCAAGGTGCAATGGAAGAACCATTCAGTTGATGAGGCCACCTGGGAGTTAGAGGAAGACATGAAGCAAAAGTACCCATACCTCTTTGACAATTCATAAGTTTCGAGGACGAAACTTTATTGAAGGGGGGAAGGATGTCGTATCCTGAACATTCGCAGGTACTCTTATCTCTCGTCGATCTATAAAAAAAAAACTTATCATTCTTAGGTGAAATATTCCATATTTTATTCCTATCGATTATCTCAATATTGCTAAGCTTGTTAATGTCGAATATTCACATATTTAATTCAAGTATCGTTTATTCGCCGTGAATTATCCGATTCTTAATATGTAGCGTAACACCTTCTATTTAATTATGTCCCATGATGTGTGATATGTGAGAAAATAATTTTCCCTCCCCACACATACATAAAACTCGGCCACAATAAGTCTCCAAGGGACTAGAAGATTCTCCAACCAACCACCAACACCTTCTTAATTATGGTGTGCTAGCTACCTTCTTAACTCCTTATCAAAAGTTGCAAAAGACAAACAAGTAATTAGCCTACCCTAATCAAGTCTTATTTCCCTCTCCCAACCCTCATAAAAATCGTCCCCTATAGCCTTCAAGACACCATTTGATTTTCAAACTCATCTTCTCAAATACTCTAAGTTATAAACCCTAAAACATATCTCCAAGCAAGAATGATATCTCAAGTAGGCCGAAAATTGTAGGAGTCAAGGAGGAATAGAAGTCTCATCAACCTAAGCTCATAAGCATCTCAATCAAGTAAGTAATGCCTTATTTTATATCTCCATTTATGGAATTTTAGTATAGTAAGTTTGAATGGTAACCCATGTTAATTTCTCCAAAAACCGTGGGTTAGGAGGACTCAAGAGGGAGTTCTAGTTCATCAATCTCATCTAAGAAGAAGAGTTAGAGGAACCTAGGCTTGATTCTAAGCCTTGAGGTAAGTTTCTAAGCATTTTATGGTTAGTTAGTATTCTTTTAAGTGTTGGTCTTGTATTGACCAAAACCGTGTGTTCATGGCTCAAGGGAGGGAACCCCAAGTGATTCAAGCTACCTTGAAGTTAATCTATCTTCTAAAGCTTCATTTCAAGGCAAGTATACTTTAACCCCTTACAATATATGTGATTATGTGCATACTTGAATGTCTAGAAGCCTAAGACATGACTTTAGTGAAAATATGCCTAAGTTGTTACCTTTTCTTATGTTTTGAAATTGTTGGACTAGGGGACTGTTTTGTTTGGAAGAATGAACAGCCCATGTGAACGACTTTTGCATGCTAAAAAGAAACTTGAATTAGTATAGGGAAGCCTTATCATGTATATTGAATGACCATTTCCTTGGATTATAGGTTAAAGAACAAAATTGGGAAGGAAATGATATTTCTATGCATGATGGCTGAAAACAGAATTCTGGACAGATTTTATGCCAAATTGATGGACTTAGTCAAGGACCTTCTAAACGTTGGATTGAGCTTATTTTTGGTGTGGTCGTAGCTTATTATGTCTAGTTTATTGTGGCGTTGGAATTTCTGGAAAATCATTTGTGGATTGGTCAGAAATAAATTTTTAGTATCAAGGGGTCAAAACAGTTTCTGGTCGTACCACCTTAGGGAGAGAAATTAATTAAGTACCTTAAACATCTTGGCTTGACCTGAAATTTTTACAGGAAGTACTTAAGACATAGAGATAAGTATCCATGTAAAGAAATTGATTTTATCTATTGATCTTGATGGTAAACCATTGAGGGAAAGTTGGTGTAACATTCTGGAAAACAGAACAGATTGACCCTTTATGCTTGTATGAATTGTATCGTATTTATTTCGACTTGTTTTGGTGAATGGGCATTTGAATATTGTTCATAAAGGAATATGAAAGATTTCCAGGTGCTAAGTGAGCCCCATAATGAGTTTATGGATGGAGACAATGTAAGGAATGGAGTTGAGAGTGCAGCAGAATTTCTGTTGTACCCTTGTTGGGAATTATTTTTATTGAGGTACCTACGCTTGTCGAAATCGCATGAAATTTGTACAGAATGTAGTTAAGATAATGTAGTGCATGTCCATATTTTTAGTTTCTGGAAACTAGGCTCAAAAGGTTGATTTTGAGGCCGGACAATACAGGACATGCTGCTGGATCGTTTTCCAGCCCATGAAGAAAGTTGTTTATGATGTTATAAGTGCATTTTACCATGTTGCATCACATGCACTTGCATTGACATGCTCATATGTTTCATGCTCATGATTTTATCGATGTTTATATAAAGTGTCTGTTTTGAAAGAATTTCGTCCCTTCTGGCCAGCTTAACCCGCTACAGATCCGGGGTTAATTGATCTGAAGAAGTATAAGAACCGATCCAGGCCCGGTATAATAGGTCTGATGAAATATAAGAACCGATCCAGGCCCGGTATAATAGGTCTGAAGAGTATAAGAACCGAGCCAGGTCCGGTATAATAGACCTGAAGGTGATCATGTTATAAGAACCGAGTCATGCCCGGTATAATAGGCTGACACACTCTCTTGTTTTATGATGAGCATGATTTAAAAGAAAGAAAGAAAGTTCAAGTATTTTATGAGCATGTCTAAAAGAAAGAAAGAATAATTTTCCGTTGTATTGCATTTGCATCACATTCACTTTTTCATACACATTATGCATGATACCTTTTCATAGAAGTAAAGTTGGCTATAACACGTAGAATCTAACTAAGTGGTGACATTTAGATCTTAGCTAAGTATTGATATGATTTTAAGTATATATGATGCCTCAGAAAGGTATTGGAAGGTATGTTTTAACTTAAGGAATTGGGGTTTGATTCTTGTATGCCGTTTTCTCTTTATTGTACGGTGTTATTGTATACTTGCTGGCGACTTTGTCGCTCACCCATTTATTTTTCCCCCAGAGCCAGGAAATGAAGTCGAGTGGATTGATGATGAACCAAGGATGCCATATCCATAGGTTATTGAAGTCGCTGTTAAAAGAATGATGAGGAAAGCTTTTGATGAGCCTTTGGGACATTATGGGACTTAGCTACTTTCGGACACTTTTCGGATAATGTTTGTACAATTTCGTGGTGTAGTTTGCTATCGGCTCAGTTTGTATAATTTTGCTATGTATTCGCGATTTGACTCTTTCGGATTAAAGTTCAAATTCTGCCGTATTTTTATCTACCTGTTAAGATCGTGACCTTGTAATCCATGTTTATCCATGGGTTTTACGAGTTAAGTATCGACGCTTTGTACTTTTCCGAAAGGGAAAGTACGGCGGGTGCACCGTACGAGGGGTAGCCGAGTACAGGGCGCTACAGCGGCGGTTCCATCTCAGACCAAATATGAATTCAAGACCAGTAGTAAATGATGATACATCATTAGAATTAAAAAGGTGGAAACTTTTGCAAAATATGTGGCCGCCGTAAACAACCCGTAGAATCGAAATGGAGTTTTTGCAAAGAAATGAAGAATCGAAACAATTACCAGCGGGAGAATCGAAATCCAAAATGAAGTCTGTAGCTTTGATTTCCGAAATCGAACGAGGGATCCCTGGCGAAAGCGGCGATTATTGGCGGCAGCGTGAAGATGATCGATCTTGGAATTGCTGGCGGCGGAGAAACGGCGCCGCAAAGGTGAATGCTTGAAATCAAAATAAATAAAAAGTGTAAAAGTCCTGAACGCAAGTTGAGAAAATGAAATCAAAGAATATTGCAGAAAACGATGAAGATTCATGTTTCTGTCGTCGTTGTCGCCTGAGTCTCCAGAGCCGCCTAAAAGGGTTATATATATATATATATATATATATATATATATATATATATATATATATGGTAAGTGGTGTAGGATCTGCAAGGCACCACTAGAAGGGGGGGGTTGAATAGTGGGTGCGGAAAATGTGGTTTTTAAAATTAGTTTGAACCAAAAACCCAACTTCTGAAAACAATTTCTGTTTTCAGGACCAGTTTTAAAACGTTTTTAAAACTAGGTTTCAGGTCTTCAAAAATTCTGAAATTTTGAGAGAACTTAGCCTCATATGTTATGAGTGTCTCCTAAAAATTTCAGATTTAAATTCAACCTTTAATCCCTTGAAAATTCGTTAATGGTCAGATTGCACAAATCTGCCAGAACCGATACACTGATTTGAAAAATTAATTCCTATTTGTACACAACTCCAAATGATCTGAAAATTTAAATACTAACCACTTATAAGTTGTGTTTAAATGGGTTGAAAACATTTTTGAAAAATTCTTTTTGGAAGTTAGTCAAATACACTTAAAGTCTCAACCTTTGCAAGCCTGAAAATCAGACTGCATTAGTCTCAGATCTTTGGACGTTTGGATGACTTATACTTATCCAAAAGGGTTGAAACTTGTGCCCAAAGAACCTGAAACGTGTGGCTATGTTTCTTGAAAGTTTCGTGATTTTTGAAATTCGTTTACTATTTTTACGGACGTGATTAAAAACAGTAAACAGTGCTGAAACAGAAAATCAGTGCTGAAAATAAATGACACCAAGAATTTTATACTGGTTCGGTTATCAACAACCTACTCCAGTCTTCGAGGAACATCTTCCTCGGTTCAAACTAATCACAAAACTCAAAAAAACCTTACCACAGGGTTGATGGAGTTACACACCAACTCCAACCCTTTACAAACCTTGTACGATGAATACAATAAGCACGAACACACCACCTTGCAAGATTGAAGATTGATCACACCTTGATCAATCTTTTACAAAGATAAAGAATGTGTGGTGGTCTAAGATAAGCCTATTCAAGAATATGAATGTAAGTACAATAGGCTTTTAGGAAGAAGAAAGAAAGAGAGTGTAGAAGAAGAAGGCTAGAACACTTTTGATCTTTTAATTTGCAACTCTTGTTCTTGTTATTGTTTTGCTCGTCTTCCTTCCTTTTTAATTGTTTTGGCCGACCCCTTGGTGCCCTTCTCCTCTTGAAAATTATCTTCTAAGTCCTTGGGAGAATGTGTGGCATCATTGTGACATGATCTTGCTTACTTGGCATGTTCTCATTGGATGATCATTTAACTTTTGCTTACTTGGCACTCATTGATAGGTTGAATGTTATCATCATTTGATGACTTGGAAAATCTGAGAATTCCACTAAAAAAATGTGCCAAAATAAACATAGAATAGTTACCATAACTCATAAGATTATCACATAAATTAAGCAAGATAATTTCTCCACAAAAACAAGCAAGAAATCGGCCATGAATGAACTTGACATGCTGAAATTTCAGCATGTGATACATGGTGCTTTTATTCAAATTATTTCTAATTTTCTTTGATTTTTCTCTTTGAAATAAATCACCAATTAGTATAAAATAATCTCATCATTTTTGGAAATGAATTTGGACACCAATATGGCCAAGAATTCGGCCAAGATACATTACTACACATGCTGAAATTTTCAGCATGCGTGATATTAAAAATATCACCATTTTAATTTCATATTTAATTCAAAAAATTACCATAACATCCTCAATTAATCCTCATGATTCAAGATAGTAAAATATGGTATTTCTAAGTGATAAAATCGGCCACTCAAACTACACATGCTGAAATTTTCAGCATGTGTTTCAAATGAGATGAAATTTGAAACATTACCTTTTGTAGCTTCTTTCTTTAAATCACCAACATTGTATGATTGATTCTTGACCTATCAATATGCCAACAAGGCTCCACATATGCTCCATCGCAGCTGTAGGGGCGTGTATACATGTATATGCATGTGCTGAATTTCATTTTTGCTAACTTTGTAAAATAGTGCACATTTAATAATACACACATGTTATATTCCAATCAGCCCTTAATTTAATTTTCTAGAACACTTTAAGATATATGACATATGTAAAAAGTGTCTAGATACGTGTCGTATGATGTGCCAAAAATGTTCCATGTGTTGTGTACGTAGAAAACCGAATTTTCAATGTTTATCGATTACCCGATTTTTCTCTAATCAAATTCCAACTTTTTGCACATGTTATATATATTATGTTACACATAATATATATAATATAAACTTTAATTCTCAGCACTTAGCTGGTCTAAAGTGGCGCCATTAACATGTGACAAAATTGAAATTGGAATCTCCACAATTTGGCCTTAATGTGGGGTGATTTGTGTGTGCTAACATAGAATGATTTTATGGCTGGAATTATCATCATATGCACGAAATTAATAATGATTTTTGAGGTGTAGGGGCTGGCCATCTATTTATGGCAAGTACGTGACACATTGACGAAGTTTCGGTATTCGCCCGATATGACAATTTTTGGTTTAGAACCTTTTAACGTGGCGTATTTAATTTGTCATCACCATGACTTATATCATATGATATAAGACCTGAATATACTCATAAATATGAGTTAAGTATGGTGGTGTGACGTTAACGTACGTACGTAAAATATATAGCGTGTCGGTAGTACGTTGGAATACATGTGTATGTGCCTTTTTCAAAAAATCTAAAAATATATGTATTTATATATATATATATATGCGTGTATATATGTGGTTAAGGGAGGAGGAGGAGACTTTCCTTTCTTGGTCTTGTTGCCTTTGTGCCTTGTCCAAATGTAGCTTCCTTTAATGAACTACTTAGTTTAATTAACTAAGTACTTCACTTAATGAACTAGTTTAGTTCATTAATGGTGGCACCTGAAAATAGTATAAACACAACAAATGTTTGCCATTTGATGTAAGCTTTAAAGCTTCATGGCTCGTTAGTAAGGCAACATAATATATGAATTATATAATGCAAGTAATATGCAATATATCATGCACATTTATCTCATGCACGTTTTTAAGCACATTTAAATCATGTATTTGAAAATCACTCAAACCCCTTTTTCTCTACAATCTCCGCCTTTTGATGATTTTCAAAATAACCTATGCACATGATTTAAATCCTATCGCTCCCCCTTCAATCATGCATAAATTCAAAATTTGAATTTTAAATTTCAAAAACCGCTCTCCCTTGATTTATGCAATCAGCTCTCCCCCTTTATTTTGAAAAGTAAATCAAAAGATGCCGGTAAAGATGAAGAAAAAAATCATGCATTTCATATAACGTGCGTTCGTAAGGGTTATTTATTCAACCCTTTGAAAATGTCCCTTTTGGTACCCAAATTTGGTGACCCTTCTAGGTCTTCCAAAAAGTGAGAAAGGTGGTGAAAGCACAACATAATATACTTTAGGTGCAACTGTATCTGGCCTTTGGCCAAGAACTCCTTTATACGCATTATATGTAGGACGTTTTTGATATGTTCTTGTATTTGTGTGCGTAGTGCGTGGATGGAATGAATGCCGTGTATGCATCACTATTTTCTTTTCATATCTATATGGTACAAAATTGTATTTCGCATGATATGACGAGTGGGGCGTGATGAGGGAAGAGGTCTTTGCGTCATCTTAGACGCCGTTTTTGGCTTTGGGGTGTCTACTTTCTTAGACACAACGAACTTAGTTGGTTTGGTGGATGCTTCATTTGTCTCAACGTATCCCAAACCTGTTTTGTCACTATCATGCTTTTGTGATAAGATAATACGATGCAGCATGTTAGATCCCGTGTCAAATTGTTTCACCTTTTTCTCTACATCCGCATTCCTTGATTTCAAGTTTGAAATCTTGGATTTCAATTCAGTGTTCTCGGATGTCAATGATGAAATTTCAGACTTTAATGAATTTATAATGCATGACGACTCTTCTTTTGAATCATTTAATTGAGACACAAGATCTTTCTTAGAAGATTCTAACAATTTCTTGTCTTCAATTAATCGTTTCTTTTCTTTTGCAAGAGTCTTTGAAAACTTATGCAATTCTAAATATTGACTAAATAAATCATCATAAGAACATTCAGAATCGGAATCAGAGTCGGAAGATACCTCATTTGATGCTTTAGATGTAAAGCATACTTATGCCTTGTGTTCTTCCGTATCATCAGTCTCAGAGTCGGATGTGTCACTCCAAGTGGAGGCTTTGAAGGCTCTTCTCCTTTGCTTAGGTTCTGAGACAAGTCTATTCTTGTTCCGATCCTTGTCAGGGTATTTGTTTGTTTGCTTTTCTTTATTAGGGCAGTCATATGATAGATGTCCAAGTTTGCCGCATTCATAGCACTTCATTTCCTTATTTTTATTTTTATGATCCTTAGATGAGGTAGACTTATGTTTAATCGATTTTCTCAATATTTTTCTTAATCTTTTAGCCATCGTGATTAAGTCATCATCATCGGAATCTATGTCACTATCATCTACGACGTATTCATTTGATTTAAATGCTATAGCCCTATCATTATTAGAAATGGACTCAGAATGTCTTAAAGCAAGTTTGTTTTCATATACCTTAAGTGATCCTATTAGTTCTTCCATCTTAATCGATTTAGTCTCTTCGCTTTCTTTTATGGCCGTTACTTTAGAGTCCCACTCAGATGGAAGGCTTCACAAGACTTTCTGTACTTTTTCCTGCATGGTAAAAGCTTTACCAAGAGACTCAAGAGAATTGTAGATGTTAGTCAGACGAAGAACCATATCAACAATAGATTCATTAGGCAATAGTTTAAACGACTCAAGTGTGGACATAAGCATGTTTATCTTTGACTCTTTTACTTGACTCGTGCCTTCGTGTTTCATTTCGAGTATCCTCCACATTTCTTGTGCGCTAGAACAGTTTGAGACATAACTAGACTCACTCTTACTTAATCCATTTAGGAGCAATTGCATAGCCCTAGAATTCATGCTAAGTTTCTTTTTATCATCACTTGTATATTCTTGTCTAGGTTTAACAACTTCTAGTGTGACTCCGTCTACGGTGGATAACTTAGATGGAACAAAAGGACCATCTTCTATAATCGACCAAAGATCAATATCTATTTCCATAAAGAAAAGTTTCATTCTTACCTTCCATTGAACGAAAGACTCACCATCAAAGAGAGGAGGCCTTATGGTTGACATTCCTTCTTGCACGGTGTTATAGCTGGTGGATGCCATCTCACGTAGATCGTTGGATACTTTAGTTGTGAGTGTTCCTGCGCTCTGATACCAATTGTAGGATCTGCAAGGCACCACTAGAAGGGGGGGTTGAATAGTGGGTGCAGAAAATGTGGTTTTTAAAATTAGTTTGAACCAAAAACCCAACTTCTGAAAACAGTTTTTGTTTTCAGGACCAGTTTTAAAATATTTTTAAAACTAGGTTGCAGGTCTTCAAAAATTCTAAAATTTTGAGAGAACTCAGCCTCAGATTTTATGAGTGTCTCCTAAAAATTTCAGATTTAAATTCAACCTTTAACCCTTGAAAATTTGTTAATGGTCAGATTGCACAAATCTACCAGAACAAATACACTGATTTGAAAAATTAATTCCTATTTGTACACAACTCCAAATGCTCTGAAAATTTAAAGACTAACCCCTTATAAGTTGTATTTAAATGTGATGAAACTGTTTTGAAAAATTCTTTTGGAAAGTTAGTCAAATACACTCAAAGTCTCAACCTTTGCAAGCCTAAAAATCAGACTGCACTAGTCTCAGAACTTTGGACGTTTGAATGACTTATACTTATCCAAAAGTTTTGAAACTTGCGCCAAAAGAACCTTGAAACGTGTGTCTATGTTTCCTGAAAGTTTCGTGATTTTTGAAATTCGTTTACTATTTTTACGGACGTGATTAAAAACAGTAAACAGTGCTGAAACAGAAAATCAGTGCTGAAAATAAATGACACCAAGAATTTTATACTGGTTGGGTTATCAACAACCTACTCCAGTCTTCGAGGAACACCTTCCTCAGTTCACACTAATCACACAACTCAAAAACACCTTACCACAGGGTTGAAGGAGTTACAGACCAACTCCAACCCTTTACAAACCTTGTACGATGAATACAATACGCACGAACACTACCACCTTGCAAGATTGAAAATTGATCACACCTTGATCAATCTTTTACAAAGATAAAGAATGTGTGGTGGTTTAAGATAAGCCTATTCAAGAATATGAATGTAAGTACAATAGGCTTTTAGGAAGAAGAAAGAAAGAGAGTGTAGAAGAAGAAGGCTAGAACACTTTTGATCTTTTAATTTGCAACTCTTGTTCTTGTTATTGTTTTGCTCTTCTTCCTTCCTTTTTAATTGTTTTGGCCGACCCCTTGGTGCCCTTCTCCTCTTGAAAATTATCTTCTAAGTCCTTGGGAGAATGTGTGGCATCATTGTGACATGATCTTGCTTATTTGGCATGTTCTCATTGGATGATCATTTAACTTGTGCTTACTTGGCACTCATTGATAGGTTGAATGTTGTCATCATTTGATGACTTGGAAAATCTGAGAATTCCACTAAAAACATGCACCAAAATCAACATAGAATAGTTTCCATAACTCATAAGATTATCACATAAATTAAGCAAGATAATTTCTCCACAAAAACAAGCAAGAAATCGGCCATGAATGAACTTGACATGCTGAAATTTCAGCATGTGATACATTGTGTTTTTATTCAAATTATTTCCAATTTTTTTTGATTTTTCTCTTTGAAATAAATCACCAATTAGTATAAAATAATCTCATCATTTTTGAAAATGAATTTGGACACCAATATGGCCAAGAATTCGGCCAAGATACATTACTACACATGCTGAAATTTTCAGCATGTGTGATATTAAAAATATCACCATTTTAATTTCATATTTAATTCAAAAAATTACCATAACATCCTCAATTAATCCTCATGATTCAAGATAGTAAAATATGGCATTTCTAAGTATAAAATCGGCCACTCAAACTACACATGCTGAAATTTTCAGCATGTGTTTCAAATGAGATGAAATTTGAAACATTACCTTTTGTAGCTTCTTTCTTTAAATCACCAACAATGTATGATTGATTCTTGACCAATCAATATGCCAACAAGGCTCCACATATGCTCCATCTCAGCTGTAGGGGCGTGTATACATGTATATGCATGTGCTAAATTTCATTTTTGCTAACTTTGTAAAATAGTGCACATTTAATAATACACACATGTTATATTCCAATCAGCCCTTAATTTAATTTTCTAGAAAACTTTAATATGTATGACATATGTAAAAAGTGTCTAGATCGTGTCGTATGATGTGCCAAAAATGTTCCATGTGTTGTGCACGTAGAAAACCGAATTTTTGATGTTTATCGATTACCCGATTTTTCTCTAATCAAATTCCAACTTTTTGCACATGTTATATATATTATGTTACACATAATATATATAATATAAACTTTAATTCTCAGCACTTAGCTGGTCTAAAGTGGCGCCATTAACATGTGACAAAATTGAAATTGGAATCTCCACAATTTGGCCTTAATGTGGGGTGATTTGTGTGTGCTAACATAGAATGATTTTATGGCTGGAATTATCATCATATGCACGAAATTAATAATGATTTTTGAGGTGTAGGGGCTGGCCATCTATTTATGGCAAGTACGTGACACGTTGGCGAAGTTTCGGTATTCGCCCGATACGACAATTTTTGGTTTAGAACCTTTTAACGTGGCGTATTTAATTTGTCATCACCATGACTTATATCATATGATATAAGACCTGAATATACTCATAAATATGAGTTAAGTATGGTGGTGTGACGTTAACGTACGTACGTAAAATATATAGCGTGTCGGTAGTACGTTGGAATACATGTGTATGTGCCTTTTTCAAAAAATCTGAAAATATATGTATTTATATATATATATATATATATATATATATATATGCGTGTATATATGTGGTTAAGGGAGGAGGAGGAGACTTTCCTTTCTTAGTCTTGTTGCCTTTGTGCCTTGTCCAAATGTAGCTTCCTTTAATGAACTACTTAGTTTAATTAACTAAGTACTTCACTTAATGAACTAGTTTAGTTCATTAATGGTGGCACCTGAAAATAGTATAAACACAACAAATGTTTGACATTTGATGTAAGCTTTAAAGCTTCATGGCTCGTTAGTACGACAACATAATATATGAATTATATAAGGCAAGTAATATGCAATATATCATGCACATTTATCTCATGCACGTTTTTAAGCACATTTAAATCATGTATTTGAAAATCACTCAAACCCCTTTTTCTCTACACGTGGCGTGTAGGAGGGAGTGGAAGACTTTCCTTTCTTCAACTTGATGCCTTTGTGCCTTTTCCAAATATGGCTTCCTTTAATGAACTACTTAGTTTAATTGACTAAGTACTTCACTTAATGAACTAGTTTAGTTCATTAATGATGGCACCTGAAAATATATATGAACTATATAAGGCAAGTTTTATGCAACAACTTCATGGCTCCTGAAAATATATATGAACTATATAAGGCAAGTAGATGAACTATATAAGGCAAGTGGCGTGTAGGAGGGAGTGGAACACAACAAATGCTTGCCATTTGATGTAAGCTTTAAAGCTTCATGGCTCGTTAGTACGACAACATTATATATGAACTATATAAGGCAAGTTTTATGCAACAACGTGCCATGTCATGAATTATGTCATGCATTTCTTTAATACACGTTATTTAAATCATGTATTTTGTAATCACTCAAACCCCTTTTTCTCTACAATCTCCCCCTTTTGATGATTTACAAAATAACCTATATTCATGATTTAAATCTTATCACTCCCCTTCAATCGTGTATAAATTCAAATTTGAATTTCATATTTCAAATTCGCTCCCCCTTGATTTAGTCAATCAGTTTCTCTCTCCCCCTTGAATCATGCATTCTCTCCCCCTTTATTTTGGAAAGTCAATCAAAATGCATGTAAATATGGAAAGACAATCAAATCAAATCAGCAGAAATCATGTCTAATTTAGAACGAAGATTTTCGTACGTGGCTTGATTTAATGCCTTAGTAAAAATATCTGCCTACTTGTGCCTCTGTGCGTACGTGATCTATGACAATATCACCATTACTTACATGATCACGAAGAAAATGATAACGTACTTCTATATGCTTGGCCTTAGAGTGTAGTACGGGGTTCTTAGACAAGTTGATAGCACTCATACTATCACAATATATAGGAATTTTATTTACGGTAATTCCAAAGTCATAAAGTTGTTGTTTTATCCATAGTAATTGTGTGCAACAAAGACTAAGTGCCATGTACTCGGCTTCAGTAGTGGATAATGCTACGCTTGCTTGCTTTTTGGAAAACCATGAAATAAGTGAGTGTCCTATAATTTGGCAAGTGCCACTCGTGCTTTTCTATCTATTTTACATCCACCATAATCAGCGTCAGTGTAGGCATGCAAATTAAAGTCACAATCTTTATCATACCAAATGCCTAAGGTGGGTGTGTGCTTAATATATCGGAATATTCTTTTCACCGCATTAAAGTGAGACACCTTAGGTTGACTTTGAAAACGTGCACACATACATACACTAAACATTATATCAGGCCTACTAGCAGTAAGATATAGCAAAGCGCCAATCATAGATCTATATAAGGCATTATCAAAATCCTTACCATGTTCATCTTTATCTAATCTAGTAGTGACACTCATAGGGGTGGGTGATGGTTTTAAGTTCTCAAAATTGAACTTTTTAATCATATCATTTATATATTTAGCTTGGCTTATGTGGATGCCTTTACTCGTTTGTTTAATCTACAAGCCAAGAAAATAGTTCAATTCGCCAACCATAGACATTTCAAATTCAGATTTCATGAAATTTTCAAAATCTTCAACAAGTTTATGAGAAGTGTAGCCGAAAATGATGTCATCAACATAAATTTGAATAATAAGTAAATCTGATTTGTCTTGTTTTAAAAATAAAGTACTCTCTATAGTGCCTCTTTTAAAACCATTTCCTAAAAGAAAAGTAGCAAAACGATCATACCATGCTTTAGGTGCTTGCTTTAGACAGTATAATGCCTTCTTTAGTTTGTACACGTGATCGGGGTATTTCAAATCTTCAAAACCGGGTGGTTGTTTCACGTATACCTCTTCTTGTATAAATCCATTTAAGAATGCACTTTTCACATCCATTTGATAGAGTTTAAAATCTTTCATGCAAGCAATGGCAAGTAAAAGTCGTATAGCTTCTACACGTGCTACGGGTGCAAATGTTTCATCATAATCAATTCCTTCTTCTTGATTATAGCCTTGTGCTACAAGTCTAGCTTCATTTCTAACAACTTTTCCTTCTTCATTCATTTTATTTCTAAACACCCACTTTGTGCCTATTATGGTCTTATCTTGTGGTCATGGCACTAAATCCCATACGTCATTTCTAACAAATTGATTAAGTCCGTCATGCATAACATCAATCCAAGAAGAATCACTCAAAGCATCATGCACATTTTTAGATTCGATTTCAGAGATCATGGCATGAAATTGGTTTATTTCATCTGGATTTATTCTTCTACATGGTCGCACACCGTGAGTGATATCGCCTATAATGAGATCATGTGGGTGATCTCTATGCCATCTTGGTTGATTATTTTCTACGTTCTCATGCATTTCTAAGTGATCATACATTTCTAAGTGATCATGCATTTCTAGTGTATCATGCATATCATGCGTGCCATCATCATCATTCAACACGGGTTTCAATTCAAAATCATCATCATATTCTTTATCTTTATCAATCTCACCAAATTCGTTAAACTTTACATGAATAGATTCTAGAATTTGTCTAGTGAGAGGATCATAACATCTATATGCTTTTGAATTCACAGAATACCCAACAAAGATGCATTCAATTGATTTAGATTCAAACTTATCCAAATTATCTTTCGTATTTAACACAAAGCATTTACAACCAAACACACGAAAATAGTCAATTTTAGGCATGCGATCATTTAATATCTCATAAGGTGTCTTGTTAATTTTCTTTCTAATGAACAAACGATTAACTATGTAATATGCACAATTTACGGCTTCCGCCCACAAACATCTAGGCAATTTATTCTCACACAACATGGTTCTAGTAATTTCTTGTAATGTCTTATTCTTTCTTTCTATTACTCTATTTAATTGTGGAGTTCTAGGTGGCAAAAACTCATGTTTAATTCCTTTTTCTTCGCAAAATGAAATCATGTCCCTATTTTTAAATTCACCGCCTCTATCGCTTCTTATCCTTTTCACATTGACACCATATTGATTTTCAAGTTTTTTTATTAGTTTCGCAATCTCAGTGGCACTATCATCCTTATGTGCAAGAAACAAAGTCCAAGTATAACGAGAAAAATCATCAACAATCACACAGGCATAGTGACGTCCACCAAGGCTCGTAGTGCGACTAGGACCAAACAAATCAATGTGTAATAATTCTAAAACTCTAGTCGTGCTAATTTCATTTTTAGGTTTTAGTGACTCGCGTGTTTGTTTGCCTTTTATGCAAGATTCACACAACTGAAAGTTTTCTAAATCAAGTGTAGGCAATCCTCGTATTAGGTTCTTTCGTTGGAGTTTTTCGAGTATAGAAATGCCAATATGTCCTAAACGTCTATGACACAAATTTACATTAGGTTCATTGACATGAAACACTTAACCTTAGCATCTAACATATCATCCATAGAAAGTGCAAAGATGTTTCCTTCCCGTTTGCCTTTTAAAACCGTTTCTCCATTTTTATTTATTATATTGCAATATGGGTGAGTAAAACACACATCAAAACCATTGTCAATGAATTGTGAAATGCTAAGAAGATTATAGGATAAGTTGCTTACCAAAAAGACGTTTGAGATTTGAAGGGTGCTTGGGTTTTCAATTGTACCTTTTCCGATGATCTTGCCTTCATTGTTGTCTCCAAAGGTCACGGATTCGCCTTTTGTGACCTTCTTCAATTCAGTGAACAAGCTCGGGTCACCCGTCATGTTCCTCGAGCAACCACTGTCAAGGAACCACTTGATAGATGTATCTTTTGATGTGTGGGTTCCCTGCAATGTACAAAAGTGATTTAGGTACCCTTTTAATTTTGGGTCCTTACGAGTTAGTTATTCACCTCTTAGTAAAAGTACCTTTCGGTACCCATACTTGGGTGATTCTTCTCTGTCTAAC
The DNA here is from genome assembly GCA_036186865.1 of Eustoma russellianum. Classification (NCBI taxonomy): domain Eukaryota; kingdom Viridiplantae; phylum Streptophyta; class Magnoliopsida; order Gentianales; family Gentianaceae; genus Eustoma; species Eustoma russellianum. The sequence goes on along the minus strand of AP025064.1, from coordinate 17,504,242 downwards.
AAATGGCAAGAATGTAGGTGAAGGTGCAATGTAGTAGACATGTGGTGAATGAACTTTGGGTCTTTGGCCGAGCACTCCTTTATATGCATCATATTGATTTTGTTTTTGATATTTCCTTGTGTTGGTGTGCATAGTACGTGATCTAGATGGATGAAATGAATGTCGTGTATGCATCACTTGTTTCTTCTCATATCTATATGGCACATAATTATATTTCGCATGATATGAAGAAGAAGTATGACGAGATGAGGGGAGAGGGGGTCTTTGCGTCATCTTAGACGCCGTATTTGCTTTTGGAGTATCTACTTTCTTAGACAAGACAAACTTGGTTGGTTTAATGGATACTTCATTTGTTTCAATGTATCCTAATCCCGTTTTATCACTGTCATGCTTTTGTGATAAAATAATACGATCTAGCATGTTAGATCCTGTATCAAACTGTTTCATCATTTTATCTAAGTCCGTATTCCTTGATTTCAGATTTGAAATCTCAGATTTCATTTCCTTATTTTGCGTGGTCAATGATGAGATCTCTGTCTTTAATGCAATAATGATGCATGACGACTCCTCTTTTGAATCGTTTAATTGAGCGACAAAATTCTCGTTAGAAGATTCTAACAGCTTCTTGTCTTCAATTAATCGCTTCTTTTCTTTCGCGAGAGTCTTAGTAAATTTATGCAATTCTAAGTACTGACTAAAAAGATCATCATAAGAAGGCTCAGAGTCAGAATCATAGTCAGATGATACCTCGTTTGATGCTTTGGACACAAAGCATACTTGTGCAGTCTCCTCTTCTGTTTCAGTCTCGGAATCAGATGTATCACTCCAAGTGGAGGCCTTGAGAGCTCTTTTCCTTTGCTTAGGATCTGAGACGAGTCTATCCTTGGTCCATTCCTTGTCAGGGTGTTTGTTTGTTTGCTTGTCCTTATTAGGACAGTCATATGATAGATGTCCAAGTTTACCGCATTCGTAACATTTAACATCCTTGTCATTTGTCTCATTCTTATTTCGTTTAGTCGAAGTAGCCTTAGTTTTGTTTCTAAATGACTTTCTCATGAATTTTCTTAAGACTTTAGCCTATAAAATTAAGTCATCGTTGTCTGATTCAGAATCGCTATCATCTACGTGATCGGAAGAAATAGAGACGTATTCATTTGATTTAAATGCAATAGTCTTACCTTGTTTTGACGATGATTCCGATTTCCTTATGGTGAGTTTGTTCTCATATACCTTAAGTGATCCAATTAGTTCTTCCATCTTAATCGATTTAGTTTCTTTGCTTTCTTCTATGGCCGTTACTTTAGAGTCCCACTCGGATGGAAGGCTTCGCAAGACCTTTTGTACCTTTTCCTGCATAGTAAAGGCTTTACCAAGAGACTCAAGAGAATTGTAAATGTTAGTCAAGCGAAGATCCATATCAACGATAGATTCATTTGGCAATAATTTAAATGACTCGAGTGTGGACATAAGCATGTTGATCTTTGACTCTTTTACTTGACTAGTGCCTTCGTGTTTCATTTCAAGAATTCTCCACATTTCTTGAGCACTAGAACAATTTGAAATATAGCTAGATTCACTTTTACTTAGTCCATTTAAAATTAATTGCATAGCCCTAGCGTTCATGCTTAGTCTCTTTTTATCATCACTAGTATACTCTTGTCTAGGTTTAACGACCTCTAGTGTGACTCCATCTACAGTGGATAATTTTGATGGAACAAAAGGACCATCTTCTATAATCGACCAAAGATCAATATCAATTGCCATAAGGAAAAGTTTCATTCTTAACTTCCATTGAATGAAAGACTCACCGCCAAAGAGATGAGGCCTTTGACTGGACATACCTTCTTGTTCAGTTTTGAAGTTTGTGGTTGCCATCTCACTTAGATCGTTGGATCCTTTTGATGTGAGTGTTCCTGTTCTCTGATACCACTTGTAGGATCTGCAAGGCACCACTAGAAGGGGGGTTGAATAGTGGGTGCGGAAGATGTGGTTTTTAAAATTGTTTTAAACCAAAAACCTGACTTCTGAAAAACAGTTTTTGTTTTCAGGACTAGTTTTGAAACATTTTGAAAACTAGGTTGCAGGTCTTCACAAATTTTGAAATTTGGAGAGAACTTAGTCTCAGATGTTCTGAGTATCTCCTAAAAATTTCAGATTAAAATTCAACCTCTAACCCCTTGAAAAATTGTTGGTGGTCAGATTGCGCAAATCTGCAAAAAACGGTAGTCTGATTTGCAAAATTAATTCCTATTTTTCCGTAACTCCAAATGCTCTAAAAATTTAATGACTCACCCCTTATTAGTTGTATTTAATTGGTTTGAAACAGTTCTGAAAAATTCTTTTGGAAAGTTAGTCAAATACGTTCAAAGTCTCAACCTTTGCAAGCCTGAAAATCAGACTGCACTAGTCTCAGAACTTTGGGCGTTTGGATGACTTATACTTGTTCAAAAGGATTGAAACTTACGCCAAAAGAACCTTAAGACGTGTGGTTATGATTTTGAAAAGGTTCGTGATTTTTGAAATTTGTTTACTATTTTTACCAACGTGATTAAAAACGATAAACAGTGCTGAAACTGAAAGTAAATAACACCAGGAATTTTATAATGGTTCGGTTATAAACAACCTACTCCAGTCTTCGAGGACACCTTCCTTGGTTAGCACTAATCACAAAACACAAAATAGCACCTTACCACAGGGTTGATGGAGTTACACACCAACTCCAACCCTTTACAAACCTTGTATGAGAATACAACGATCACGAACACGACCACCTTGCAAGTGCAAGATTGATCACACCTTGATCAATCTTTTACAACAATAAAGAGAGTATGTGGTGGTCTATATGAAGTCTATTCAAATGTATGAATATGAGTACAATAGGCTTTTAGAGAGAAGAAAGAAAGAAGTGTAGAGAGAAGAGGCTAGAAAACGTTTTTGATCCTTCAATTTGCAAGACTTGTTCTTGTCTTTTGTTTGCTCTCTTCTTTCCTTTTTATCGCCATATGGCCACCCCCCTTAGCCTTTTTCTTCCTCTTGAAAATTATCTTCTAAGTCCTTGGAAGAGTGTATTGCATCATTGTGACATGTCCTTGCTTGGCAATTCCTCATTGGATGATCATTAAGCTCTTGCTTACTTGGAACTCATTGATTGAATAGAAGTTGTCATCATTTGATGACTAGATAAATCTGAAAATAAACCTTAAAAAGCATGTGCTAATTAGCCATAAAATTATTTCCATAAAGCATATAATCATCCCACATAATTAGCAAGACAAATTTCTCCAACTTGCCATGCAAAAAACGGCCATTACACCTCTTTCACATGCTGAAATTTCAGCATGTGTAACATTTGCATTTTATTCAAAATGTTGTCATGTTTGTTTTGATTTATTCCTTGAAAATAAAGAAGAAATCAATCATCATTTAGTACAAGACATTCCTACTTAATTTGAAATAAAAATTAGTCACCAAAGGGGGCCAAGAAATCGGCCAAGTACATTCCCACACATGCTGAAATTTTCAGCATGTGTGATATTCAAAGATTTCACTTTATTTATTCCATAATATATTCAAAACACTTCCATACTATCTCTCAATTAATCCACATAATTCAAGATGGTAAAATATGGCTCATTAAGTGTAGAAAATCGGCCAGCCATAGACTACACATGTTGAATTTTCAGCATGTGTCACAAATGTGACAAAGTTTGAAATGTTACCTTTTCTAGTTCCTTTCTTTATGTCACCAACATTACATGCTTCATTCTTGGCCAATAAAGATGCCAACAAAGCTCCACATATGCTCCAATATGATGATTTAGGCGTGTGATGAAGATAGTGCACGTGCTGAATTTTATTTTTGCAAACTTTGTAAAATAGTGCACATATAATTATACACATATGATATATTCCAATCAGCCCTTAATTGATTTTTCTAGAACACTTTAGAATGTATGAAGTATGTAAAAAGTGTCTAGATACATGTTATATGCAATGCCCAAAATATTCCATGTGCCGTGTACGTAGAAAAACGAATTTTCGACGTTTATCGATTACCCAATTTTTCTCTAATTAAATTCCAAAATTTTGCACATGTTATATATATTATCTTACACATAATATACATAAATTAAACTTTAATATTCAGCAATTAGGCTGATCTAAAGTGGCGCCTAACCATGTGACAAAATTGAAATTGGAATTTCCACAATTTGCCCTTAATTGAGGGTGATTTGTGTGTGCCAACATGGAATGATTTTATGGCTGCACATACCATGTAAGCCACAAAATTTGTGGCCATTTTTGAAGTGTAGGGGCTGTCAATCTATTTATGGCAAGTACGTGACAGGTTGGCGAAGTTTCGGTATTTACCCGATACGACAATTTTTGGTTTAGAACCTTTTAACGTGTTGTAATAAATTTGTCATCACCATGACTTATATCATATGATATAAGACCTGAATATACTCATAAATATGAGTTAAGTATAGTGGTGTGACGTTAACATACGTATGTAAAATATATAACGTGTCGGTAGTACGTTGGAATATATGTGTATGTGTCTTTTTCAAAAAAAAATCTGAATATATATATATATATATATTGAAGAAACGATTTTATTAAATCAAAGCCTCACTTATGGCAGAGGAAAACCTTATTACAGGGAAAAATATACATTAGAGAACATCGAAACTAAAAGTGTGATGATTATCACCCTCCGACTCATATATGATATGCCACATTAAAACCTTGCCAAGTAAAACCACCCTTGTGGATAAAACCTTGGCGAAGGAAAAAGCGTACATATTTATATGATTAGAGAGGTGATAGGCGTTATAGTACATTGTGATAGAAAATACAATCCAAATTGACACTGAAGAGAGCGGTAACGAGACCGCCCCTGAAATAGAAAACGACGAGTGTTGAAGCGCCATCCTCACAGCAAACATGGTGTCATCCGTGTAGGAGATAAAAAGTCCCATGCCAAAGTTCCCAATCCATGCACATGTGAAAGAAAATGCTATGTCAAACATATATACAAGACATAACAAAGAGAAAGAGACCAACAGAATGCAAAGCATACCGAGCCTGCCTGCTCCCTCCAAGGAACAAGCAGAAGTAGGAAATGAGTGGCAATCCATTTGGAAGACCAGAAATGCTCAAGGGAAGCGTAAACTAATGGACAAGAGGTCCAATGATACGGAGGCATGAACTAATGGCGGAAGATTATGGTGCGAGAAGTAGGCTGTCTGAGGTACCAACATTGCGTGCTGAGCAAGGTAGTGAGCAGGCATGTTTGCTTCTCTATAAACATGGTAAAAATCCAGCCTATGAAGATCAAGCAGTGTCTGTAATAATCGCAGATGATAATTTCCAGAAATCGATTGTCGTTGATGTATACGTGATATCATCTGAGCACAATCTGTTTCGAGAATAATAGAACGATAAAGTGGAAGGAAATATAGCAAACCAAACACTGCTGACTGTATTTCTGCAATAATCGGTGTACTTGGCGGCAAGCGAAATGATATTGCTCCCACACAGATACCCGCATGATCGCACAAAATAGCCCCCCCCGGCAGCATAACGTCTGCCCACCGCCGCATCTACATTTAGCTTTAACCTACCAGAAGGAGGACAGAGCCAACGCACCACTTGCGGGCGTGGAGAGCGAATTGTAGGAATCCATGAAGACTGTGATGTTATCCCTCTCGCAAGTTTTGAGCCATGAATAGTCTTACTCCACATGACAATGTCGAAATGGATGGAGGCTCAAATAGAGGACTGCACAAAAGATTTTGATGAACCATACACTAATGACGCATAAGTGCGCCATATATTGGACACAATAATAGCCGGAACAACAATCTTTAACACTCCCAAGAGTGATGAGGATGTGGCGCGATACCACCAAGATAACAGATATGATCGAAGAGGTAGTGACTGGGGGACAAACAATGTAGCTCAGATGCAAAGAAATCCCAAATGGAACGAATGCCAACGCAGTAGAGAAAGACATGACCCACCGAGGCCGAAGCTAGCTTACAAAAAGGACATTGTGTGGGACGAGCTGCTGAATACTTACCAATGCAGTCCTCAAATGGCATAGAAGAATGAAAAAGACGCCATAGTAGCAGTTGAGTGGCTGGAGAATGATGCTTAAACCAAATGAATTTCGCAGAAAGCAGTGTGGGATGGGGGGTCCGACATATATCATAGGCTGAGCGCAAAGAAAATTCTCCCCATGCCAATGGTGTCCAACTAAGATGCACAATCTGGATGTCAGTCTGAGCTAGGCAGGTATCATGAATTCGACAAATAAGCTTCCAAACCGGTGAATCTGGTAACCTCCGTAAATAATCCCCACGCTGTCCGTATTTTCGGTGCATATATGTACTCCAAAGAGTGTCATGCTGCTGGTAGGACCACCAAATACGACAGTGATAAGCCTTTTGTAAACTGCTGAGATCACGAATCCCCAATCCTCCTTCCTCCGTAGGTGTAGAAATAGCATACCAAGCAACCCAATGATGCCGATGTCCCCAATAAAATGCCGCCATTTTTCACTCTATAATTTTAACAACGGATTTTGGCAAACCTCCAGCAGCAAGAACATGTAACGGGAGAGCTGAAATCACAGAACGTAGTAAGACAAGGCGCCCCGCTGAAGAAAGTAATCAGGAATGCCATCCATTCAGTCGGTCGTCAATGTGTTGTAGCAGGGAAGTACAATATCTAGAACGATTGATTCCCTTGTGCAAATAGGACCCAAGGTAGCAAAATGGCAACTCAGTACACCGCATGCTCAATATCGTTTCAAAAGTGCGTCTCTGATGTGTCGATGTGCTGGCCGATGGAATAAAGCTGCTCTTATGAAAATTTACCTTCTGGCCCAACGTAGATTCATACAAAGATAAGAAAGAATGAAACTGTCGTAAATTGCGTTGTGTACCATGCAAAGAAACAAGGAGATCATCTGCATAAGCTAGATGCGTGATAGCAAAAGGTACTCTGCCTAGGCGAAAAGGCTGTAACACGCCAGATGCAACCAACGATTTTAAGCCTCTGCTGAAACCCTCAGATGAAAGTATAAAGAGTAAAGGTGATAATGGGTCACCTTTTTTTACACCTCGGTAAGGCCGAAATGATCCAGATGGTTGACCATTAATCAAAACTGCTAAAGTGGTGGTGCAAATGATTCAGAATGATGCGAGTGAAAAAAATTAGAGAAACCAAACCGTTTGAGTAGAAGGTCCAAATATTCCCAGCTGACTCTATCAAAAGCCTTCATCATATCCAACTTCAAACATAACTGAGACCCTCCTTTATCAAACATATGAATCATCTCCCGCGCCATCAAAACTTGCGTGGAAATATCATGTCCTGGCAAAAATCTTGTCTGCTCCTGTGATATTAATTTGGGAAGTAACTTACCCAAGCGAGTGGCCATGATTCGCGTACAAACCTTACTCAAGAAATTGGTAAGGCAGATAGGCCGAAAATCACTAAATGTTTGCGGAGATGGTGTTTTTGGAATCAAGGTGATTAAAGCACTAGCCATCACTGAGGGCTGCGGGACGCCAAGAAAAAATTCCTGCACTGCCTTCAACACATCCGTATGAATAATAGACCAACATGAACGATAAAATTTACCATTGAAAACATCGGGTCCTGCTGCATTCTGAGGGTCTAATGCCACACTGCCTCCTCGACCTCGGTTTCTATTGGCAACTGTGTGAGCATGGCATTGTCGTCATCCGATATCAGGCGAGGAATGTAAGAAAGGATTGCGTCATGATTATGTTTTGCCTCCTGAGCAAATAAAGAAGTATAGAAAGAAACAGCTTCTGCCATAATGTCTTGGGGCGATGTACATTTTGCACCAGAAGATGATCGTATTTGTTGGATACATAGTTGCATCTGGCGCCCTTAGACAATAGAATGAAAGTATTGTGTGTTGGCATCACCCTCTTTTAGCCATCTTTCCCACATTTTTGCTTCCAGAAATGCAACTCATATTTGGAAGCCTGAAGATAATCAGCTTTTGCCCGATGATATGCTTCACGCGTCTCATCTGTAGGTTCCGCATCCCAGATGCGCTCAGCACTATTTAAAGTAGCCTCGGCTTTCATAAGATTTGTAAATATATTTCCAAATATTTCTTTATTCCACTGCTGAACGTCCCTCTTCAGAGAAAATAATTTGGAATAAAAACCATACATACCTCCCGTAGTGGGATACGAGGACCAAGCATTCTGCATGTAGGAGTAGAAATTCGGATGTAGTAACCAAGAGTCCAGAAAACGAAAAGAGCTGCATGTCCTCAAACACATCTTGAAATGAAAAATTGACAAATAGCCAATCCAACCTTCTACGAACATGGCCTAAACCTCTTCCATCAATCCAAGTAAACCTGGGCCCATGAAAGGGCGGAGACATAAGAGAGCAAGATTCAATACAGTCATTAAAATCCTGTAACACCGATAGGGAGGGGTGTGAGCGGCCACTATGATCATCGAGAGTCCGAAATGTATTAAAATCCCCTCCTACCAGCCGCTGCAACACAGAATCCCTAGAAAAGTCACATAAAGATTGCCACAGAGGACGACGTAATGATGATGTGTGCTTGGCATATACTACCGATAATACAAAAGTAAAGTGTAGTGGACGAAATAGCAATGTGAAATGAACCACTTGATCTTGATCCTGCGTAGCAAGCAAATGAAACTCTGAATCACGCCAGAAAAACCAAATACGTTCTGACTGAGAAGCAAAATAATGTGAAAAACCAAGGTCCAAACCAAAACCAGTAATGCGTGAGGGAGGGTGTTTTGGTTCCAGAAGGGCAAGTAAATTTTAGCGATGTTCACGTATCAAAAGATGCAATCTAGGTAGAGAAGCACGCATGCCTCTTATATTCCATATTAATGCATTCATTGAGAAAGAGTAGAGTCACTTCCCTGCAAGACATGCGAAGCACTGCGCGTCAGTATAGTAGATGGTGGTAAAGGCGGAAGATCTTTTTTGGCCCGGCGCTTGCGATGAGGTACTACAGGAATCAATTTTTAGCCTGCAAATAAATCTTCTGTGGCAATTCCTGAGAAACATCTATCTCAACGCACACTCTTGCAACAGATGGCCGAAGCCCCTCAAATGTAGCTACATTTAGCTTGATGGGAGAATCGATTGGACGTACAATTTCAAACAAAGCCTCTCGACGATGAAGGTGAATTGGTAGCCCAGGGAATGCAATCCAGACTGGGACAATCTGGAAATCAGCAGTGGGATCAAAATCAACAGTCCATTTTGTTATTCGTAGGAGGGAGTGGAAGACTTTCTTTTCTTCAACTTGTTGCCTTTGTGTCTTTTCCAAATATGGCTTCCTTTAATGAACTACTTAGTTTAATTGACTAAGTACTTCACTTAATGAACTAGTTTAGTTCATTAATGATGGCACCTTAAAATAGTTCAAACACAACAAATGCTTGCCATTTGATGTAAGCTTTAAAGCTTCATGGCTCGTTAGTACGACAACATTATATATGAACTATATAAGGCAAGTTTTATACAACAACGTGTCATGTCTTGAATTATGTCATGCCTTTCTTTAATACACGTTATTTAAATCATGCATTTTGTAATCACTCAAACCTCTTTTTCTCTACAGTATGTGTGAATATTATGCATTATTTGACAAAGTTGACATAAAAAGAATTCAACACATGTGCAGCCTATTTCACACGCCCAGTTCAGCATTTTTGGATCCTAGGTGGAGTTTATTTGGCACTTCAATTGGTGGAGGACATGCCACACATGATTGGTGACATTGAAGAGGGCAACACATAAGGAAAGAATTCAAAAGAAAACACATGCTGAAAATTTCATCACATGGTGAGAGCTAGCCGGTTTTTTGCATGATCTTTGTCTTCAATTGTGTTCCAAAATTTAAGAGGATTGAATCACGATTATTTGAAAGTTAACTACATTGTTTTTGAGCACATGTTTCAGATTTTTTTTGAAGAAATTCCAGCTCATTTAGAGTGTGCCAAGGTGGATTAAAGATGGCCTATCAAGAAGTGACAACTAAACGAAGACAAGTCATTCGTCCAATCGTGTTGCACCAAGTAAGCAAGGTTGTGTCACCATCTATAGAAGGAAATCTTCCAAGGGTATTCAATACAATTTTCAGGGAAGAATCCTAACCCTAGGGGGCGGCCAAGACAAGATAAAAAGGGGCAAGATGGTGCAAGACAAGGCTAAGCAAAAATTGATATTCTTACAAGTCCAAAAAGCAAGACTACTCTCTTTTTCTTCCTTTCTTTTCTCTTGCTCTTAGCCTCAAACCTATCATTCTTATATTCCATATATTATATAGGCTTTGATTAACCGAACCAGTATAAAATTCTCGGTGTTCTTACTTTTCAGCACTTTTACTTTCAGTTTCTTTTTTCTATATCGTTTTCATTGCCATGGTAAAAATAGCAAACGATTTTCAAAAATCACAAAATTTTGCAGAAGCATAGCCACACGTCCTAGCTTTCATTTGACATAAGTTTCATCTCATTTGGATAAGTATAAGTTAGTCAAACATTAATAGTTCTGAGACTAGTGCAATCTGATTCTCATATTTGCAAAGGTTTAGAACATCAACGTGGTAGACATACTTACCAAGGGAATTTTCAAAAAAAGTTTTAATCCATTAAAACACACATTGTAAGGGTCAAGACATAAAAGTTTCAAATCATTTGGATTTCCCAATTAATAGGAATAAATTTTTCATTTCGGAGTACAATTTTTGGCAGATTGACGCAATCTGTACAAAAACGTGTTTTCAAGGGGTTAGACTTGAGATTTTAATTTGAAATTTTTGTGAGACACTAACAACATCTGAGAGCACATTCTCACCAAATTTCATAATTTTTGGAGGTACATAACCAGATCATCTAGATTAGTCAAATCAGGATCTGAAAAAGAAACTGTTTTCGGAAGTGAGTTTTTTTGGTCCAAAAGTTTTTAAAAACCGAATTTTCCGCACTCACTATTCAACCCCCCTTCTAGTGGTGCTATACAGGTCCTACAACGAATTGATAATACACATGCGATCTATCAAAATAGCGAACATGCATGGGCGCCTTAATGGCGGCCAATATATTCAAGCTCTCTCTATATGTAAATAGCCAATATGCTTGGACGCTCCATTTGTTTAGGACCAATGCGGCTTAACGATATATTTCCCTTGTGAGATGAATTTCAAAATATGCAATGCAAAATTTTTCAAAACAATTTCCATATTTCCAAATATTTTCCGAAACCAAAATTTTTTAGAATCAATTATTTTCCAAGGTGCAAATATTTTCGGAACGATACCAAACTCAAATGCCAATCACAAATATCAAATACCAATATCCAAATATCGATTTACCAAATAGCTACAACTCACGTGTATCTATATAAATATATACGTCTACGCCCATACATATGCATATACACGTATATAAATACACGTTCCTTCCTCGGCCTACTTTTTTCCAAAAACCCACTACCCAACTCACCTCACCCCAACACCAACAACCCATACTCTCCAGCCCCACCAGCACCGCCGCTAGCTCCCTCCCCCTTCTCCTCAAACCCTAAGTTCACTCCCTCTCACTTCCTATCTCTTATTCTCCCTCCAAAACACACGCCACCCATATTTTCTCATCTCTAATACCTATCAACTATAATTCATGCCTAAGACACCGCATTAAAACACTCGTGGTCATGAACGGTCACATACCGTCACGCGCCGTCTCGCACGCCACCGCATGCCACCACTTGCCAGTGCATGTTGCCCATGCGCTACCGCTGACTGCCATCGTCAACCACCAGAATTCACCTTTTTCAATTTCCAACCTATTCCCATCATCAAGTCATACGAATTCTCCTCTTACACCAATATCAAATTCTTCCAAAACCAATACTAATTTCTAAATCAATTTCACATAAAATTATACTTATACTGTTGTACCCCAACGACCATGTACGTGAAAACTATGAATATGAGACGGAATGAAAGCGGCAATTTCTTTTAGCGCATGTTACTTAAGTCAACTTAAGCCTCTTTACTTAATCATTATTAAGGTGGTACCAAGCCAAATTAAATAAGGGAAACTTCAAGGAAGATATATATATATATATACATATGCATTACACCTGGCGTGTACATGTATGTATACATACATATGTTAATTTTAGAATATGATAAAATAAAGAAAAACAATATAGTGCATAAATTACAAGAAATATCAAGTTGCCCAAGAAGCCTAAAATTTGGCCAAGGCATGAATGGGAATTCTAGAATTCTCTAGCCAAATTTTATTAGTTAAAATAATAAGACAAGAAGTTATCATGCAAAGAATAAATAAAAAATAAAATAGACATGCATTTAAGGAACAAGTAAGACAGCTCATTAAAGAAGGAAGTAGTGTGGTTGAGGTCATAAAGACCCCAACCTAAAAATCGGCCATCATGCCTAATTAACTATGGAGGATTGCAAAAACCTACCATGGTTACTCTTCCATTAAACCAAGGTTAAGATAACCATGATTTGATAAAGTAACTTGGGTTAGCACTAAAGTAACCCTAGTTGGAATAAAGTAACCAAGGTTATACTAACCTAACCTTGATTAACATTCAAGAAAGCCCTAACCCTCACAAAAATCCCTCCAAAACCGTCCCCCTCTCCTAAGTCCCTAACATGTTTTAAACCAAACCATTCTAGAAACATCTACCTTCTCATCATGCAAGAGCAAAACACTTAGACAATCTCCATCTCTCTCACCAAGATTTCGCCCCCTTCATCTTGAAGGATAGAAGTTCAACTTCACTTCCAAGACTCAAGAAGACATCTAGGTAAGTCTTGTTCCAAGTTTCCTTAAGAGAATTCTCATTTTTGGTAAAGAATGAAGCTCACATGAACTCTCTTTCTCCATACCCGAAAACGTGGGTTTCATGGTTGAAATAGGTGAAAGCCTTCAACTTTTCTTAGGTGGTGACATGTTGTGATGCTTGAATCTCCATTCCAAGCTCATTTTGGTAAGATGCTCTAGCCCTCAAACCTATCCTATTTCCTCTATTAAATAAAGAACTAATCTTTTCATTTCACTCCCTTAAAATCGTATGCTTAAGGTGAAGAAGGTAAAGGATTTCATCATATCTCACTTCATAACCAAGCAAAGACAAGAGCTTTAGCTTGAAGAGGCAAGTATACTTTAACCCCTTACAATATATGTGATTATGTGCATACTTGAATGTCTAGAAGCTTAAGACATGATTTTAGTGAAAATATGCCTAAGTTGTTAACTTTTCTTATGTTTTGAAAGGTTGGATGATAGACCTCTCTTATGTTGCAATGTAAAGCATGTTTAAACTTGAAATAAGAGTTAAAAGTGATGGATTAGGAACTGCCCTATGTTTGATATTGAATGAGACATGATTGGTATGAAACCTAGCATTTTTAGCGATTTTAATATGTGAAATTGTTGGACTAGAGGACTGTTTTGTTTTGAAGGAATGAACAGCCCATATGAACGACTTTTACATGCTAAAAAGGGACTTGAATTAGTATAGGGAAGCCTTATTATGTCTATTAAATGACCATTAACTTGGATTATAGGTTAAATAACAAAATTAGGAAGGAAAGGATACTTCTATGTATGTTGGTTGAAAACAGAGTTCTGGACAGATTTTATGCCAAATTGATGGAATTAGTTAAGGACCTTCTAAACGTTGGATTGAGCTTATTTTTGGTGTGGTCGTAGCTTATCATGCCTATTTTATTGAGGAGTTGGAATTTCTGGAAAATCATTTTTGGATTGGTCAGAAATGAATTTTTAGTATCAAGGGGTCAAAACAGTTTCTGGTCGTACCACCTTAGGGAGGAAAATTATTTAAGTACCTTAAACATCTTGGATTGACCTGAAATTTTTACAGGAAGTACTTAAGACATAGAGCTAAATATCCATGTAAAGAAATTGATTTTATCTATTGATCTTGATGGTAAACCATTGAGGGAAAGTTGGTGTAACATTCTGGAAAACAGGACAGATTGACCCTTTGTGCTTGTATGAATTGTATCGTATTTATTTTGACTTGTTTTGGTGAATGGGCATTTGAATATTGTTCATAAAGGAAATAGGAAAGATTTCCAGGTGCTAAGTGAGCCCCATAATGAGTTTATGGATGGAGACAAGGTAAGGAATGGAGTTGAGAGTGCAGCAGAATTTCTGTTGTGCCCTTGTTGGGAATTATTTTTATTGAGGTACCTACGCTTGTCGAAATCGCATGAAATTTGTACAGAATGTAGTTAAGATCATGTGGTGCATGTCCATATTTTTAGTTTCTGGAAAATAGGCTCAAAAGGTTGATTTTGAGGCCGGGCAATACAGGACATGCTGCTGGTTCGTTTTCCAGCCCATGAAGAAGGTTGTTTATGATGTTATAAGTGCATTTTACCATGTTGCATCCCATGCACTTGAATTGACATGCTCATATGTTCCATGCTCATGATTTTATCGATGTTTTATAAAAAGTTTCTGTTTTGAAAGAATTTCGTCCCTTCTGGCCAGCTTAACCCGCTACAGATCCGGGGTGAATTGATCTGAAGAAGTATAAGAACCGATCCAGGACCGGTATAATAGGTCTGATGAAATATAAGAACCGATCCAGGCCCGGTATAATAGGTCTGAAGAGTATAAGAACTGAGCCAGGTCCGGTACAATAGACCTGAAGGTGATCATGTTATAAGAACCGAGTCATGCCCGGTATAATAGGCTGACACACTCTCTTGTTTTATGATGAGCATGATTTAAAAGAAAGAAAGAAAGTTCAAGTATTTTATGAGCATGTCTAAATGAAAAGAAAGAATGTTTCTCGTTGCATTTGCATTTCATTCACATTTTCGTACACATTATGCATGATATCTTTTCATAGAAGTAAGGTTTGGCTATGGCACGTAGAATCTAACTAAGTGATGACACTTAGATCTTAGCTAAGCATTGATATGACTTAAGTATGATGCTTCGGAAAGGTAATGGCAGGTATGTTTTAACTTAAGGAATTGGGGTTTGATTCTTGTATGCCGTTTTCTCTTTATTGTACGGTGTTATTGTATACTTGCTGGCGACTTTGTCGCTCACCCATTTATTTTTCCCCCCAGAGCCAGGTAATGAAGTCGAGTGGATTGATGATGAGCCCAGGGTGCCATACCCATAGGTTATTGAAGTCGCTGTTAAGAGAATGATGATGGAAGCTTTTGATGAACCTTTGGGACATTTTGGGACTTAGCTATTTTCGGATTCTTTTCGGATAAAGTTTGTATAATTTCACGGTGTAGTTTGCTATCGGTTCAGTTTGTATAATGTTGCTTTGTATTCGCGATTTGACGCTTTCGGATTAAGATTCAAATTCTGCCGTATTTTTATCTACCTGTTAAGATCGTGATTTTGTAATCCATGTTTATCCATGGGTTTTATGAGTTAAGTATCGACGCTTTGTACCCTTTCGAAAGGGAAGGTACGGTGGGTGCACCGTACGAGGGGTAGCCGAGTACGGGGCGCTACAGGTGGTATCAGAGCCCAGGCTCTAGATTCGGGCAGAACGTAGGAACTAAGTTATGATCTTAGAAAACTAAGAATTGATCTTAGACTTAAGTCATGATCTTAGAAGAGAGATGGCCTTAGCCTAGACAACTTAGATTGGAAATAGGGTCCCCTTGGTTGACCTGCTAGCCTGATATGTCGCATATTAACTCTTCTTCCTGCTTTAAATTCCTTTTTTCCCAGCATGTCTAAATTCAGTCAGTCATTTTGATCTATATATACATATATATATATCTTTCTGCTCCGTATACAGATGGTTTGGACTCGTGGTAGACCTCGCAGAGATGCTGCCCATGCACCCGAACCAAACCCTCCACAACCTCAAGATCAAGTCCCTCCACCTCCTCCTCAGAATCAGAATCCACCGCCTCCTCCTCCACCGCAGAATGAAAATCCCCCACCAGCTCAAGGAAACCCTCTTCCGCAAGTACCACTTCTTATTCCGGATTTCCAAGCATTCTGTCAGACCGTAACTCAGATTGGCCAGGGAATGATTCAGCAAGTTGCCCCTCCTCCTCCTTATGAACCGATAAGAGATGCGCAGTATTATTTTGAGAAGCTCAAGCGAGCGAATGTGCCGCCTTTTGAAGGCAAGTCTGACCCCGATATGGCTAAAAATGGCTAGATGAAGTGGAGAACTGTTTTGAACTGAATGGAGCCCCTGATAATATGAAAACCCAAGCTGTGAGACCTTTCCTCCTTGGTGAGGCGAACCAGTGGTGGAAGGCTAAGCTGCAACCTTTGCCCCGACCCATTCCATGGGAGAGATTCATCCAAGAGTTCAACAAGTTTTATTTTCCCCCGTCAGTAAAGATGCAAAAGAGGCATGATTTTGAAATGTTGAAGCAAGAACCTGGTATGACTGTGTCTGAATATGTGAGCAAGTTTCTGGCTTTGGGTCGATTTTCTCTGGCTACGATGAATGATGAGGAATCTAAGATGGTGAAGTTTGAGAGTGGGCTGAACCCAAGGATTCGCACTTGGTTGGTAAATGTTATCTCTGCTGATTTTGAGGCGCTCGTTGATGCATGTTATCGGATCGAGAAGGATATCATTCGTCGCGATGCGACAGTGGGCCAGAAAAGAGGAAGGGACACTTCCGGTGATAAAGGAGCAAGGAAAATGACTAGACAGAATTTTCATGGGAGGCAAGGTAGGCAGCAGAATCAGAACCAAAGAGGAAATCAGAATCGTGGACAGCGCCGTGGGCAGAATCAGAATAATCAAAGAAATAATCAAGGAAATCAAGGACACCAGCAGCAGGCCATTCCCATGTGTCCCCATTGTCAGAAGAATCATTTGGGCGAGTGCTATGTACAAGCTGGTAAGTGCTTTGGTTGCGGCAAGACTGGTCATATAATTAGGGATTGTCCTGATAAGGGAGCTGCTTGTGCTGGATGTGGAAAGACTGGGCATATTCTGATAGATTGTCGAGAGCGTGGTGGTCAGCAGCAGAGGAACCAACGTCAGCGCCCGAATGCGCGTGTGCATGTGATGACCGATGCTGCAGTTGAGGAAGCTGGAGACGTCGTGGCTGGTATGATTTAAAATTATGCAATGCTAAGTTGATAAGTATTATATTGCTGCGTAGTTAAAGCTTTGCATGATTCAGGCGCTATTCTTGTGTGTTGTATGCCCGCAAATGTGTTGTTTGATAGTGGCGCCAGCCACTCCTTTATATCTAAGAAATTTGCAAAGGGATTAGACCATGATCCCATCCGACTTAAATCACCCTATCGAATCCAAGCCGCGGGTGATCAAGTACTTACGTCTCATTATCTATATAAGAATTGCGCGGTCAAGCTCGATGACCATCAGTTCGCGGCTGATCTGATCCCGATTGCTATGAGTGACTTTGACATTATTCTTGGTATGGACTGGTTGTCTAAGAACCATGCCCGTGTTGACTGCAATCAGAAGAAAGTCACTTTCAGAGCCCCGAAGCAAGAGGAAGTATCATTTCAAGGAGGTCCCAAGTTGAAGAAGTCAAAGAATATTTTTGTGAATACAGCTCGTGCCCGTCGAGCGTTGCGAAAGGGATGTCAAGGCTATCTTGTTTATGCTCTTAGTGCCGAGCAGGCAACAGTGGACATTTCGCAAGTTCCAGTAGTTCAAGAGTTTCTTGATGTCTTTCCAGAGGAACTACCAGGACTTCCCCCTGATCGAGAAATTTCCTTTGAGATAAATCTCATCCCTGGAGCTGAGCCCATTTCTAAAGCTCCTTACCGCATGGCACCCGCTGAGCTGAAGGAACTAAAAGAGCAATTGCATGAGTTATTGGAAAAGAAGTTGATTCGTCCAAGTGTGTCGCCATAGGGTGCCCCAGTTTTATTTGTAAAGAAGAAGGATGGAGGTATGCGGCTGTGTATTGATTATCGGGAACTCAACAAGATCACCGTGAAGAATAAGTATCCGTTGCCTCGGATCGACGATCTGTTCGACCAGCTTCGGGTCAGTAATTACCAAGTCTTATTTCAATATAATAATCATGAATAATATCTAAAGTATCTTAATGCAGGGAGCTCGGGTGTTTAGCAAAGTGGACCTAAGATCTGGATATTTTCAATTGAAGATAAGAGCTGAGGATATTCCTAAGACAGCATTCAGGACGAGATATGGACATTATGAATTTCTCGTGATGCCTTTTGGACTGACCAACGCCCCTGCAGCGTTTATGGATCTTATGAATCGGGTGTTTCGGGACCAGTTGGATAAGTATGTGGTAGTCTTTATTGACTATATCCTGATTTATTCGCCTGATGAGGAAACTCATACAGCCCATCTGAGGACAATACTTGGTATTCTAAGAAAGCATCAGCTCTATGCAAAATTCAGTAAATGCGAGATTTGGTTGCATAGTGTATCATTTCTGGGCCATATTATTACTAAAAATGGGATTTCGGTTGATCCCAGAAAGATTGAGGCAATTACTGAGTGGCCGAGACCGACCAATGTCACTGAAGTAAGGAGTTTTCTCGGACTGGCCGGTTACTACCGCAAGTTTGTTGAAGGATTTTCAAGGATAGCTATGCCACTCACTGGATTGACTCAGAAGAAGACAAAATTTGTATGGAATGAGGATTGTGAAAGTAGCTTTTCTGAACTGAAGGCAAGGTTGACGTCTGCACCAGTTTTGGCTCAACCCATTTCAGGAGAACAGTTTGTGATCTACAGTGATGCTTCCAAGAATGGATTGGGTTGTGTTCTTATGCAGAATGGGCGTGTGATCGCGTATGCGTCTCGCCAGCTTAAGCCGTTTGAGCAGAATTATCCAGTACATGACCTTGAGCTTGCAGCAGTTGTATTTGCTCTGAAGATTTGGCGTCATTATCTGTATGGAGAGAAGTGTGAGATCTTCACGGATCATAAGAGTTTGAAATACCTCTTCATTCAAAAGGAGCTGAATATGCGTCAAAGGCGATGGCTTGAGTTGATCAAGGATTATGACATCTCTATTCAATACCATCCAGGTAAAGCTAATAGAGTTGCCGATGCTTTGAGTCGTAAGACGAGTCATCCCCGTCAACCACCTCTACAGCGTGATATGGAAGAGTTTGGTCTGGAAGAAGTGAATTCGATTTCCGACGTGCTTGCAAAGTTAGTAGTGGTTCCTTCTTTGATCGATAGGATTAAGGAGACTCAAGTTAAGGATGATGCATTGATGAAAGTTAAGAGCAAGCTAAAGGAGAAGCCATCTGACGATTTTGAAGTCCGTAGTGACGGCAGTTTGTGGTTTAGAGGTCGATTGTGTGTGCCTAATGATGATGCGATAAGAAGTGAAGTGCTTCAGGAAGCCCATAATTCTCGATTGTCTATTCACCCAGGAGCAAATAAGATGTATCATGACTTGAAGCAAAAGTTTTGGTGGCCAGGAATGAAGAATCAGATAGCAGAGTTTGTTGAGAAATGTCTTGTATGTCAGAAAGTCAAAGTAGAACATCAGAGGCCAGCTGGATTATTGCAACCACTTGAGGTGCCTGAGTGGAAGTGGGATCACATCGCTATGGATTTTGTGACCGATTTACCTAAGACAAGAAGTGGATATGACACTATTTGGGTTATTGTGGATCGTCTGACGAAGAGTGCTCATTTCATGACAATGTCGATTAAAGCAACCATGGAAAAGTTGGCTTCTATGTATGTTGATCAGATTGTATGTTTGCATGGAGTTCCTATGAGCATAGTTTGTGACCGAGACCCCCGCTTCACATCAAGGTTTTGGACGGCATTTCAGAAAGCGATGGGTACGGAAGTTCGCATGAGTTCAGCTTTTCATCCCCAGACTGACGGTCAATCAGAGAGAACAATTCAAACATTGGAGGACATGTTGCGTGCTTGTGTGTTGGACTTTGGAGGTAGCTGTGATAAGAGTTTGAAGTTGGTTGAGTTTTCATACAATAACAGCTATCACAGATCTATTGGAATGGCTCCTTATGAAGCTCTTTATGGAAGAAAATGTCGATCGCCATTGTATTGGGATGAGATTGGAGATAAGATTTTCACAGGACCTGACTTAGTGGAGCAAACCAAGGAAAAGGTTATGATTGTAAGACAAAGATTGAAGGCTGCTCAGGATAGAAGCAAGGCGTGGGCCGACGTGAGGCGTCGACCACTTGAGTTTCAAGTAGGAGATAAGGTATTCTTGAAGGTATCCCCATCAAAAGGAGTAAAGCGGTTCGGAATTAAAGGGAAACTTAGTCCTAGATTCATTGGACCATTTGAGATCTTGGAAAAGATTGGAGAAGTTGCTTATAGACTTGCACTACCACCGTCGTTGTCTCAATTACACAATGTGTTTCATATATCTCAATTGCGTAAGTATGTGCATGATTCAAGCCATATTATGGATGAGCAACCTTGGAGGATTGAAGCTGATGTATCATATGTTGAGGAACCCGAAAGGATAATTGATAGGGAAGTGAAAGCATTAAGAAATAAGTCTATTCCTATAGTCAAGGTGCAATGGAAGAACCATTCAGTTGATGAGGCCACTTGGGAGTTAGAGGAAGGCATGAAGCAAAAGTACCCCTATCTCTTTGACAGTTCATAAGTTTCGGGGACGAAACTTTATTGAAGGGGGGAAGGATGTTGTACCCCAACGACCATGTACGTGAAAACTATGAATATGAGACGGAATGAAAGCGGCAATTTCTTTTAGCGCATGTTACTTAAGTCAACTTAAGCCTCTTTACTTAATCATTATTAAGGTGGTACCAAGCCAAATTAAATAAGGGAAACTTCAAGGAAGATATATATATATATATATATATATATATATATATATATATATATATATATATATATATATATATATATACACATATGCATTACACCTGGCGTGTACATGTATGTATACATACATATGATAATTTTAGAATATGATAAAATAAAGAAAAACAATATAGTGCATAAATTACAAGAAATATCAAGTTGCCCAAGAAGCCTAAAATTCGGCCAAGGCATGAATGGGAATTCTAGAATTCTCTAGCCAAATTTTATTAGTTAAAATAATAAGACAAGAAGTTATCATGCAAAGAATAAATAAAAAATAAAATAGAAATGCATTTAAGGAACAAGTAAGACAGCTCATTAAAGAAGGAAGTAGTGTGGTTGAGGTCATAAAGACCCCAACCTAAAAATCGGCCATCATGCCTAATTAACCATGGAGGATTTCAAAAACCTACCATGGTTACTCTTCCATTAAACCAAGGTTAAGATAACCATGATTTGATAAAGTAACTTGGGTTAGCACTAAAGTAACCCTAGTTGGAATAAAGTAACCAAGGTTATACTAACCTAACCTTGATTAACATTCAAGAAAGCCCTAACCCTCACAAAAATCCCTCCAAAACCGTCCCCCTCTCCTAAGTCCCTAACATGTTTTAAACCAAACCATTCTAGAAACATCTACCTTCTCATCATGCAAGAGCAAAACACTTAGACAATCTCCATCTCTCTCACCAAGATTTCGCCCCCTTCATCTTGAAGGATAGAAGTTCAACTTCACTTCCAAGACTCAAGAAGACATCTAGGTAAGTCTTCTTCCAAGTTTCCTTAAGAGAATTCTCATTTTTGGTAAAGAATGAAGCTCACATGAACTCTCTTTCTCCATACCCGAAACCGTGGGTTTCATGGTTGAAATAGGTGAAAGCCTTCAACTTTTCTTAGGTGGTGACATGTTGTGATGCTTGAATCTCCATTCCAAGCTCATTTTGGTAAGATGCTCTAGCCCTCAAACCTATCCTATTTCCTCAATTGAATAAAGAACTAATCTTTTCATTTCACTCCCTTAAAACCGTATGCTTAAGGTGAAGAAGGTAAAGGATTTCATCACATCTCACTTCATAACCAAGCAAAGACAAGAGCTTTAGCTTGAAGAGGCAAGTATACTTTAACCCCTTACAATATATGTGATTATGTGCATACTTGAATGTCTAGAAGCTTAAGACATGATTTTAGTGAAAATATGCCTAAGTTGTTACCTTTTCTTATGTTTTGAAAGGTTGGATGATAGACCTCTCTTATGTTGCAATGTAAAGCATGTTTAAACTTGAAATAAGAGTTAAAAGTGATGGATTAGGGACTGTCCTATGTTTGATATTGAATGAGACATGATTGGTATGAAACCTAGCATTTTTAGCGATTTTAATATGTGAAATTGTTGGACTAGAGGACTGTTTTGTTTAGAAGGAATGAACAGCCCATATGAACGACTTTTACATGCTAAAAAGGGACTTGAATTAGTATAGGGAAGCCTTATTATGTCTATTAAATGACCATTAACTTGGATTATAGGTTAAATAACAAAATTAGGAAGGAAAGGATACTTCTATGTATGTTGGTTGAAAACAGAGTTTTGGACAGATTTTATGCCAAATTGATGGACTTAGTTAAGGACCTTCTAAACGTTGGATTGAGCTTAATTTTGGTGTGGTCGTAGCGTATCATGCCTATTTTATTGAGGAGTTGGAATTTCTGGAAAATCATTTGTGGATTGGTCAGAAATGAATTTTTAGTATCAAGGGGTCAAAACAGTTTCTGGTCGTACCACCTTAGGGAGGAAAATTATTTAAGTACCTTAAACATCTTGGATTGACCTGAAATTTTTACAGGAAGTACTTAAGAAATAGAGCTAAATATCCATGTAAAGAAATTGATTTTATCTATTGAT
This sequence comes from Eustoma russellianum, assembly GCA_036186865.1. Taxonomy (NCBI): domain Eukaryota; kingdom Viridiplantae; phylum Streptophyta; class Magnoliopsida; order Gentianales; family Gentianaceae; genus Eustoma; species Eustoma russellianum. The sequence goes on along the minus strand of AP025064.1, from coordinate 17,481,433 downwards.
CTTGATGGTAAACCATTGAGGGAAAGTTGGTGTAACATTCTGGAAAACAGGACAGATTGACCCTTTGTGCTTGTATGAATTGTATCGTATTTATTTTGACTTGTTTTGGTGAATGAGCATTTGAATATTGTTCATAAAGGAAATAGGAAAGATTTCCAGGTGCTAAGTGAGCCCCATAATGAGTTTATGGATGGAGACAAGGTAAGGAATGGAGTTGAGAGTGCAGCAGAATTTCTGTTGTGCCCTTGTTGGGAATTATTTTTATTGAGGTACCTACGCTTGTTGAAATCGTATGAAATTTGTACAGAATGTAGTTAAGATCATGTGGTGCATGTCCATATTTTTAGTTTCTGGAAAATAGGCTCAAAAGGTTGATTTTGAGGCCGGGCAATACAGGACATGCTGCTGGTTCGTTTTCCAGCCCATGAAGAAGGTTGTTTATGATGTTATAAGTGCATTTTACCATGTTGCATCCCATGCACTTGCATTGACATGCTCATATGTTCCATGCTCATGATTTTATCGATGTTTTATATAAAGTTTCTGTTTTGAAAGAATTTCGTCCCTTCTGGCCAGCTTAACCCGCTACAGATCCGGGGTGAATTGATCTGAAGAAGTATAAGAACCGATCCAGGCCCGGTATAATAGGTCTGATGAAATATAAGAACCGATCCAGGCCCGGTATAATAGGTCTGAAGAGTATAAGAACTGAGCCAGGTCCGGTACAATAGACCTGAAGGTGATCATGTTATAAGAACCGAGTCATGCCCGGTATAATAGGCTGACACACTCTCTTGTTTTATGATGAGCATGATTTAAAAGAAAGAAAGAAAGTTCAAGTATTTTATGAGCATGTCTAAATGAAAAGAAAGAATGTTTCTCGTTGCATTTGCATTTCATTCACATTTTCGTACACATTATGCATGATATCTTTTCATAGAAGTAAGGTTTGGCTATGGCACGTAGAATCTAACTAAGTGATGACACTTAGATCTTAGCTAAGCATTGATATGACTTAAGTATGATGCTTCGGAAAGGTAATGGCAGGTATGTTTTAACTTAAGGAATTGGGGTTTGATTCTTGTATGCCGTTTTCTCTTTATTGTACGGTGTTATTGTATACTTGCTGGCGACTTTGTCGCTCACCCATTTATTTTTCCCCCCAGAGCCAGGTAATGAAGTCGAGTGGATTGATGATGAGCCCAGGGTGCCATACCCATAGGTTATTGAAGTCGCTGTTAAGAGAATGATGATGGAAGCTTTTGATGAACCTTTGGGACATTTTGGGACTTAGCTATTTTCGGATTCTTTTCGGATAAAGTTTGTATAATTTCACGGTGTAGTTTGCTATCGGTTCAGTTTGTATAATGTTGCTTTGTATTCGCGATTTGACGCTTTCGGATTAAGATTCAAATTCTGCCGTATTTTTATCTACCTGTTAAGATCGTGATTTTGTAATCCATGTTTATCCATGGGTTTTATGAGTTAAGTATCGACGCTTTGTACCCTTTCGAAAGGGAAGGTACGGCGGGTGCACCGTACGAGGGGTAGCCGAGTACGGGGCGCTACATATACTATAGGCTATAAATAATATATTTATCAAATTTAAGTCATCACCTGTGCTACAAAAACAGAGCCTTGGCCGAACATCTCCTCAACCAAATCCATCCATTCGAGCATCATACATATTTCACACGACATTCACAATTTAAATACATATATATTTATATATACATATATACGGCAGCATAGATATATTCATACACTTTGTAAAATCATACATCATTTACATATAATAAAAATCAACCGCTGCCCCTGATTAGCCCCCAATGAAAGTTTCAGACTTTAATACATGGACCACTTAAAAGCCATAGTTTCATATTTATATATACAAAATTTGCCACATATATGTATATGTATACATCTATCTATAAAATCAAAAATACAAATGCATGATCCTTTTTTTAAGCAAAAAGGATGTGTTATTCCTCACTTATGGCGGAGAAAGCCTTATTACAACAATGTTTATGAAGTCATCATATGAGAACAAGTAATAGAGGTACATGTGGATAGTGAAAGTGCAACAATATATGATATGTCGCATTAAAACCTTGCCATGTAAAACCACCCTTGTGGATAAAACCATGGCGAAGGAAAAAGCGTGCATATTTATATTGTTGCAAAGCTGACACTGTACAACCCCACTTATAACGTATAAAGAAATATCGAAGCCAATGAAATATGCGAGCAGCATGAGGACGAAGCTCCAATGAAGCAAACTAAGGATCACCATTAGTTGGAGTGCGAAATGTAGGTAGCGTGAAGTCTGTCAGGATAATTCCTCGAATGTGCGATGGTAATGACGTCAGTGTGGAATATGATGTAAGTTGCATAGCCCGTGATCCTTCTTGAGACAAAAAATGCGATGCCTGATTTACCTCACGGGGAGCATAGAATAGCCGAAGCGACGATGCATGAAGAAATGACCGTAGGCGTGCAAGGTCTGGAGCCAAAGGAGTCGAAGTGTGCATGAGGGAAATTAACTGCTGACAATCTACCTCAACATCAACATTTCCGTACCTAGGTAGATAATGTAGAAGAGAGATAAAAACTGCTTGCGCCTCTACACGTACAGGATAATCATGCCGCAATGGAAAAGAGATTGCATGAATGAGGGAACCTTGTGCATCACGCAATACTGCGCCTCCACCTGCAGTATTGTGGGCAACAGAAGCATCCGTATTCAACTTCAATCTCTCAGTTGGCGGAGGATACCAACGAACAACACGAAGCCTAGGCGAGCAAAGAGGCGGTGATGGCCCATTACTTATTAAACGTGAAATATTTGACGCAATTTTTGTACCACTTTGAGATTTGGCCCACAGAAACATATCAAGCCGTATATTCTTGAGAAGCATTCTTTGTGACCAAGATTCGTCACCATACACCAACTCTGCATACATCTTCCATATATTCCAATTAAGAATGCCAAGATATATTCGCTGCATATGCCCAAGAAATCCACCTGAGGATTCCAACCATACCGCTACAAGAAAACTGCGCCAACCAGTAGCTTGATATGCACGGATATCAAGCAGATCATTGAAGTAATTCTAACAGGACTTATTTGGGAACAGTGATAAAATATGTGATTATGAGTGGCAGACTCCGCACGGCAAAATGGACATATGCTTGGGAGTACCTGAATGAAGCGAGATAGTACATCTGGTAAAGGCAGTGCACCATGCAAAAGTTTTCAAAGAAATACCTGAATCATTGGATGTTGACGTGGCATCCAGACTATTTGATTAGACAGTAGCGATGGAGCCGTTGTTCGAAAGGCCTCATATGCATCTCGCATGAGAAATCGGCCCGTGGAAGTCGGCCAAACTGGTACGCCATCAGACTATTGCACTAATGTCTCACATTGTGGATGAATACGACAAATGCGTTTCCAACCAGGCGAATCATATAGACGTGGAACAAATGCCTCATTTCTTCGATAGCGCAGATGCATATATTCACCCCACAATGTTGTACTCATATGATATTGCCACCATATTTTAGCTGCATAGGCGCGCTGGATTACATCTAGACTGCTAATATTCAGACCACCCTCATTCTTCGTGCAACAAATGGTAGACCATTTTACCCACTGACGTCGATCCGCCCCCCGCCCCCCCACAGGAATACAGTGAAACGCCTTTCCAAAGATTTAACAATGCTATGAGGTATAGAGGAAGCAGCAAGAACATGCAGAGGTATGGATAGGAGGACTGAACGTATGAGCACAATCCTACCAGCAACACTTAATAACTTCGCATGCCACCCATTTAATTTAGAATCCACCTGTTGTAGTAAGTCTAGATAGTGATAAGAGCGTGTAATACCTTTATGAAGAAAGGAACCCAAATATTTCATTGGGAGAGTAGACTGCCTCATACCTAGGAGTGTGGTAAATGTATGACGCTGCGAAACAGGAACTGCATCCAAATATACCATGGAGTTTTTATTCCAATTTACTGCTTGCCCTGAATCTCTTTCATAAGTAGATAGAAAGTGCTTAAAATTACATAAATTTCGCCGACTAGCAGCAAGAAATATGAGGAAATCGTCTGCATAAGATAGATGAGTGATGGTCATAGGGATGCGGCCTATGGAGTATGGCGAAAGAATATGTTGATCAACCATAAGCTTTAAACCACGACTAAAACTTTCTGCCGCCAAAATAAATAAAAGAGGTGAAAGCGGATCTCCCTGCTTGACTCCTCTCGTGGGTCTAAAGAACCCATTCGGCATGCCATTAACCAAAATGGAAATATGTGTACCTTCCAAGTGATTTAAGACTAAAGTGATAAACAACGAGGAGAAGCCAAAACACTTCATTATAGATTGTAAGTATTGCCAATTTACTCGATCAAAGGCTTTTGCTATATCCAGCTTAAGTATGACTTTGCTTGGGCGCGTACCTTTATCCAACCAATGAATTAATTCATTGGCTAATAAGACTTGCTCCGTAATGCCCCTTCCCGTTTGAAATCCTGCTTGTTCTGGAGAAATGATCTTGGGCAGTAGATTGTTCAATCGCGTGGCTAGAATGCGTGTTTGGATTGCATGATCCTTATTTTTATACAAATATATATATATATTTTAGTGAAAGACGGACGGTACCGTCTGGCTGTTTTATTAATAATTTGCCCTCACTTGTGGCGGAGGAATACCATGGTTACATGTGGTGTAGAAGACTCTCCGACAAAATAGTAAATGAAATGCATAATATGTACAATAGCACCTGCAAAAAGATAATGAAAGAAATTGTGGAATGTAAAATGGCAATTGTTCTATTAACATGTAAAGCACAACAAACTGTAAACTACAAGAAGCAATGTTGTGGAGCCGATGATGCACCCAGATGCTTAAATTGCTTGTGCTGTTGTCGTGCAGCTGGTTGTCGCTGAGAGACGTGAACATGAAACATGAGTGCATCAATGTCGAGAATATATGAAATACTGAGTTAAACAGATCAATAAACCATATACAAAGTGTGAGAATGAATCGAATGAGGATCATACCAGGTCTGCCTGTCCCAACTAAGGTACAGGCAGAGACTGCAATAAATTGCCAATCCATGTGGAAGACTTGAAGGTTAAGGAACTCGTAAATTTGCGGAGGAGAGGTCTAATGCGATGGCACCACGAACAAGTGATGGCAGATTGTGCCGCAATTAATACCGGGTGTGAGGAAACATCATCGCATGATGTGCAAGATAATGTGCAGCCATATTGGCTTCTCTGTACACATGAATATAATCTAGTCGATGGTGATGTAGTAATATCCTAATAGCCGAAGATGATAGTTCCCAAAGATAGGATTTGGCTGTCTCAATCATGTAATAAGTTGCGCACAGTCAGACTCTAGAACAAGAGATCGATAAAGTGGTAGAAAATATAACAGACCAAACAATGCAGTCTGAGTCTCTGCTGCAAAAGGCGTGCTATGTGGAAGCCGAAATGAAATTGCCCCCACACAAACACCCAAATGATCACGTAATATTGCCCCACCTGCGGCGTTATGCCTGCCAACCGATGCATCGATGTTCAACTTTAGCCGACCGGATGGTGGTGTTTGCCAACAAACAATATGTGGTCGCAGGGGCCGAATTCTTGGGATCCATGAAAGTCGTAAGGTGTGTGTCGCTGCGAGCTTTGATCCTGGTATAGATTTGACCCACATCTCAATATCATAATGTATTGAAGCTCGTAGGGTAGAGGAAGCAAATGAGTTAGAATCCCCATACACTAATGCCGAATATGTTCGCCACATACTGTAGACAATAATAGCTGGAACGATGATTTTTAAAACCCCAAATAGAGACGAGAACGAGGAGCGATACCACCAAGATAGCAAGTACTGTCGGAGATGTAGCGAGATGGGCAATGGACCAGATAATTCGAGCGCAAAGAAATTCCAAAGATGGTGAATGTGACTGCAGTAGATGAAAACATGGTCTACCGTGGCCGAATGTTGTTTACAAAATGGACACTGTGTGGGTCGAGCAGTAGAATAGCTGCCTATATAATCCTCAAATGGTAATGCCATGTGGAAAATGCGCCACAAAAATAATTTTATGGTAGGGGAATGATGCTTATACCAAGTGAATTTAGCAGAGAGCAGTGCAGGCCTTGCAACACGACAAATGTCGTAAGCCGATTTCAGCGAAAAATCACCTGATTCCGTCAGTTTCCATGTCAGATGTGGTCCCGAACCTTCTGTCTGAGCAATGCAGTGAACAAGGATTCTACAAATAAGCTTCCATATCGGCGAATCCTGAAGGCGTGGGATGTAATCGCCTCTGCTGCCATATTTTACATGCATGTATTTACTCCATAGGGTGTCGTGTTGATGATACGACCACCATATTTGACAATGATATGTCATTTGTAAGCTAGTAAGATCTCGAAGTCCTAATCCTCCTTCTTCAAATGGCAAAGATATTTTAGACCAAGCAACCCAATGATGACGGTTACCCCAATAAAAAGAGGCCATTTTCCTTTCAATGACCTTGATGACTGACTTTGGCAAACCTCCAGCTGCAAAAATATGTAGTGGAAGGGCTGAGATCACTGAGCGTAGGAGCAACAAGCGGCCTGCGGCGGATAAAAGATGCGAATGCCATCCTTGAATGCGGTCATCAATATGCTGCAGAAGAGATATACAATATCTTGTGCGATTTATTCCCTTGTGTAAATATGATCCAAGATACCGGAATGGCAATGCAGTGCTGTGCATGCCCAATATTGTTTGAAAAGCGCGACATTGGTGAGCCGGAGTGCTGGTAGAGGGTATGAAACTGCTTTTGTGATAATTAATTTTTTGTCCAGATGCAGTTTCATATGATGTTAAGAAAGAATGAAAACGTCGTAGATTGCGCTGTGTACCCCGAAGGAAAATAAGCAGATCATCTGCATATGCTAAATGGGTGATGGCAAATGGGATACGTCCCAGTCGGAAAGGTTGCAGTCTGCCAGAGTCAACTAAAGATTTGATGCCCCTGCTAAAACTCTCCGAAGATAGAATGAACAGTAGCGGAGAAAGTGGATCACCGTGTTTGACCCCTCTGTATGGTCTGAACGAAACCGAGGGCTGGCCATTAATCAATACTGACAGTGTGGTTGCTCTCAAGTGGTTTAGGATTATACGAATAAAAAAATTGGAGAAACCAAATTGACGCAATAACAATTCTAGATACTCCCAGCTAACGCGGTCAAATGCTTTCATCATGTCCAATTTTAAGCATAACTGAGATCCCCCTTTTTCAAGCATATGTACCATCTCACGTGCCATGAGAACTTATAAAGAGATATCATGGCCTGGCTAGAAACCTGTCTGTTCCGGAGATATCAACTTATGAAGCAAAGTGCCCAATCGTGTAGCTATAATCCTCGTACAAACTTTACTCAGAGAGTTCGTAAGGCATATAGGGCGGAAATCACTAAAAGTCTGAGGAGACTGAGTCTTTGGTATCAAAGTAATCAATGCGCTAGCCATTACCGAGGGTTGCGGCACCCTGAGAAAAAACTCCTGCACTGCTTTAACAACGTCAGAATGAATAATTGGCCAACAAGTTCGGTAGAACTTACCATGAAATTCATCAGGTCCTGCTGCACTCTGCGGGTCTAAATGCCATACTGCTTCCTTGACCTCTGTTGCCGTCGGTAATTGTGTGAGCATAATGTTGTCATCTTCGGTTATCAGACATGGTATATGCGATAATATGGTTGAATGATTGTATGTAGGCTCCCTTACAAATAAGGTTGTGTAAAAAGAGACTGCTTCTGTCATAATTTCTGCTGGGGTCGTATGCAGTGCTCCAGATGAGGAGCGAATTTGTTGAATACGAAGAGTAGTGCGCCGTCCTTTGACAATATAATGAAAATACCCGATATTTGCATCACCCTCATTGATCCATTTGACCCTAGCCTTTTGTTTCCAAAAATGTAGCTCATAAGTAGATGCCTGCAAATACTCGGCTTTGGCATGGTGATATGCCTCCCTAGTTGTGTCGGTAGGGTCGGCCTCCCAAATTGCCTCAGCATGATTAAGATGTGATTCCGCATACATAAGATTTTGGAAAATATTACCAAAGATGTCTTTATTCCAACGTTGGATGTCTCTTTTCAGAGAAAATAACTTCGAATAAAAACCATACATACCTCCTGTAGTCGGATATGACAACCATGCATTCTGCATGTAATTATAAAAATCTGGATGAATCAGCCAGGAGTCCAAGAAGCAGAACGTGCGACGTCCACTGGACGTATGGAGCCGACATTCAAATAACAAAGGAGAGTGGTCCGAAGTTACCCGCGGAAGATGCGTTAACTGCATGTCTTCAAACATATCTTGGAAAGAGGAGTTAATAAATAGCTAATCTAATCTGCGAAGAACACGACCAAGTCCCCTACCATCTGCCCAAGTAAATCTTGGCCCTTGATATGAAGGCGCCATAAGAGAACAACGTTCAATACAATCATTGAAGTCCTGTAAGATAGTCAGTGGTGGATGTGATCTGCCCTGGTGATCTTCAAGGTCACGAAAAGTATTAAAATCACCGCCAAACCAGGGAAGAGTGGAGGAATCAGCAAAGGCACATAATGAATTTCAAAGTGGACGACGTAATGATGCCATGTGTTTGGCGCACACAACAGAGAAAACAAACTTGAACTGTAGCGGAAGAAACAGCAGAGTAAAATGGACAACTTGATCTTGATCATATGTAGCAAGCGAACGAAAATCTGAGTCACGCCAGAAAAACCAAATTTTTTCAGACTGAGAAGCATACCAATTGGTAAATCCAAGACGTAAACCAAACGCATCAATATTAGAAGGAGCATGCTTTGGTTCAATTAGAGCAAGTAAATGCAAACGATGTTCAGTAATTAAATGTCGCAACCTAGGTAAAGAGGCACGCATGCCTCTAATATTCCATATTAATGTATTCATTGAGAAAGAGTGGAGGCACTTCCCTGCAGAATATGTGACGCACTGCGCGTAAGAATCGTGGATGGGGGCAATGGTGGTAAATCCTTCCGTGCATGTCATTTCCGACGAGGGACTACTGGTATAAACTCAGCCTCCTCCGGTGCTTCTTGGAGGCGTGATATCAAGACCTCGTCATCTGGAGATGGTGGAATTAACTGCATACGGTGAACTATCTCATCTGGCATAGACATTAATTCCACAGCTGTATACTCAGGGGGTAATTCCGTGTCCGATGAATGGCCAAAATCAGTGTGTGGCGGATGAGTCTGAAGTGGTGGTTCTGAGACATCACAGAATATCTCTGCTTGAGTGTCATCATCATGTTCTCTTAACATTTCGGCCTCAGCAGTTGGGGCAGTCGAAAGGTCCTGCACTGGTGCCGTAGGGGAAGGACCAGCGACTGGAGGTTCTGCCACTTTCCTCTTCTTGACAGGTGTCCAACGTTGAGATTTTGGACGAGGTGGAGGAGGCGGGGGTGGCGGCGGAATAGAAGAGGTCGATGTAGCACATGCCCCCGGTGCATGTCCCAAACGACGGCATGTAGTGCAAAACATAGGGAGATCTTCAGACAATCGGCTGCAGTATATATCTATTCTTTGCCTGCAAATAAATCTTCGGTGGAAGTTCCTGAGAAACATCCACCTCTACACAAATTCTAGCGACCAATGGTCGTAGTCCGTCGGATGTAGCAACGTCCAACTTGATGGGTGAGCTGAATATCTACTTTATTTTATGTATATTATGTGTGACATAATATATATAACATGTGCAAAAAGTTTGAATTTAATCGGAGAAAAATCGCGTAATCGACGAAAGCCAAAAATTCGGTTTTCTACGAACATAATACATGGAACGTTTTTTGGCATGACTTGTAACATGTATCTAGACACTTTTTACATATTCAAGACATGTTAAAGTGCACTAGAATATTCAAATAAGGGCTAATTACAATTTTCCTTATATGTGTAATTATTGTGCATTATTTTACAAAGTTTACCAAAATGAAATTCAGCACATGTTGGAGACTTATCACACGCCTACTATAGATTTGATGGAGTCTATGTGGAGCTTAGTTGGCATCTCAATTGGTGTAGAATATGCCACACAATGTTAGTGACACAAAAGAACGAGCTACACAAGGTAACAATTCAAACATTTTGAAAATGTAACACATGCTAAAAATTCAGCATGCTGGCCGATTTTTTTGGCTACTAATGGTGGCTAATTGGCATCCCAAAATTGAAGGGATTAAATGATGATTATTTGGCAACATTTTGAACTCGTTTTGGCACATGTTTTGCAATTTATTCTCAGATTTTACAGCACACTAAATGGTGACAAGATTGGACCAATCATCAAGTGCCAAGTAAGCAAAGCCAAGTCATCCATCCAATCAAAATGTGCCAAGTAAGCAAGGTGGTGTCATGTCTGCACAATTCAATCTACCAAGGGCATTAAAGAGAATTCTCAAGGTGTTAGAAAGACCTAAGGGGGCGGCCAATCAAAGATAAAAAAAGGAGAAGTAGTGCAAAGTTAAGCCAAGCAACTCTCATTGTCTCTGAAGTGCAAAAGGATCCACTATTCTTTCCTTCTACATTTCTTTCTTCTTCTTTTTCTCTCAAGCCTATTGTTCTTATATTCTACATATTGAATAGACTTTGATTATACCACCATACATGTTTCATTTGTTGTAAAAGGTTGATCAAGGTGTGATCAAACCTTCACTCGTTCGGTGGTGGTGTTCGTGATCCGTGTGGTTGATTTTATCTTTTGTAAAAGGGTAGAGTTGGTGTGTAACTCTAGCAACCCTTGTAGTAAGGTGTTATTTTGTATTTAGTGATAACCAAGGAAGGTGTCCTCGAAGACTGGAGTAGGTTGATTTAACCGAACCAGTATAAACTCCTTGGTGTCTTTACTTTCAGCACTTTACTTTCAGTTTCCAGCATTTTGCATCATTTTCATTGCAAGAGTAAAAATATCAAACGGCTTTCAAAAATCGTAAAGTTTTACAGAAACATAGCCACACCTCTTACATTTCATTTGGTGTAAATTTCAACCCATTTGGACAAGTATAAGTCAATCAAACTTGAATAGTTCTGAGACTAGTGCAATCTGATTTTTAGTGTTGCAAAGGTTAAGAACATCAACGTGATTGAATACTTCCCAAAGTAATTTTTCAAAAATGTTTCAACCAATTTAAAAACATATATTGAGGGTCTTGTCTTTAAATTTTCAGACCATTTGGAGTCTCCAATCAATTAGAATAAATTTTTCAAATCGGAGTACTGTTTCTGGCAGATTTGCGCACTCTGACCAAAAACGTATTTTCAAAGGGTTAGGAGTTGCATTTTAATTTGAAATTTTTATGAGATACTCAGAACATATGAGAGTAGAATCTCACCAAATTTAATAATTTTTGGAGACCTGTAACTAGGTCTTTAAATTATTTCAAATCAGGATCTGAAAATTGAAACTGTTTTCAGAAGTTAGTTTTTTGGTTCAAAACTTCTTATAAACCAAATTTTCCACACCTACTATTCAACCCCTCCCCCTTCTAGTGATGCTATACAGGTCCTACATTCGTTTCTTCCATATTTCATATGGAGAAACCTTAAACTTCTTAGAGAAAATTTTATTATGACTGTTACAAGCCCGTTAATAAGGCTTCACCTCACAAATTCTTTGCCATGCCAAAGTTTGTTAACATTGCATTTAGCATGTTAACTAACCTTCTATTCTTTCTTTCTGCCAAACCATTTTGTTGGGGTGTATATGGAGCACTTTTCTGGTGTATGATACCATTTTCCTCACAGAATTGATTAAATTCAAGAGGAAAATATTCACCACCACGGTAACTTCTAGAACTTTTATTTTCAATCCCGATTGAGTTTCAATTTCCATTTTGTAAACTTTGAGCATGTCAAAAGCTTCATCTTTATGCCTTAGCAAATATACATACACATATCTGGAGGCATACATATTCTTCACACGCAGGACTGTGCACGACACCATTTTATTTGCGCTGCTGGATTATACATACCTTATATGGAAAGACACGCCATCTGCCTGCTATCATGTGAGATCCTATGTTGTTCTACTGGCTGATACGCAGTCTTTGATCACACTCAAGGTTTATGACAAGAATAGAGTGTTCATACGCATAATGCGTCATTTGCCATTCATATAAATATGTACACTTTTTCCTTCACCAAGTTTTTATCCACAAGGGTGGTTTTTCTTGGCAAGGTTTTAATGCGGCATATCATATATGATTGGAGATTGGCAATCATTAGATTTTTGTATCGACATTTTACTTATGATGGCACTTTCTTGTATTATGGCATTCCTCCGCCATAAGTGAGGCTACATCATTAATAAAATAATTTTTTTTGAAAAAAAAATCTAAGAGTTCAGATTTCCTTTCCACTTTTGTAAATGGTTTCTTTGTCATTTTTGCTTGTATGCAAAGCTCACATGTTCTTTTATTTTTATCTTTACACGAAATAAGGCGTGCTTAGGCATAAATCTAATGGTTGCACTACTAACATGTGCAAGTCTACCATGCCACAACGAAAAAGAAGAATCAACATAGTAAACACAAGCAGCAGGATTTTTATTTATACTTAAGTTAAACATCCCGTCGCAAGAATAACCCTTACCGACAACCGTTCTTGGACATTATGATTTTGTCCCGTCCATTACAATCTTGAATCCAATTTTACAAACTAAATTAGTAGAAACGAGATTTTTAGAAATCTCGGATACTTGTAGAACGTTGACTAACAACAACTTCTTTCCAGAAGTAAAGTCTAACTCTACACTACCTTTCACTAAGACTTTTGTGGCACTGCAGTTCCCCATCAAAACTTTCTGGCTATTGCCCACAACTTGATGGGTCTTGAAAAGACCGCAATTTGTTGCATACGTGTACAGTTGCACCAGAATCAAACCACCGGTCTTTTATGATTTCGTTCATAGCCATATGCAGTTCCGTAACTATGCCATCATGCAAACCGGAGACCATTTCAACTAGTTGATTGGTTCCAATGTCTACCATATTTGCATCGTTGACATTTTGGGAACTACTACCCTGTTTTTGCTTCTTTCGAAACCAACAGTCCTTTTGAGGTGTCCCTTTTTGCCACAATTGTAACATGTCTTTTGACAAGACTTCAAGTCTCCTATTTAATTCTCAAGTGTTTCCGAAGTTGCTCAAGAGAAAAAGATTCAGTTGAATGCAGCGATTTCTTCCCGTAGTCATTTCAACTAGGGGGAAGCTTTGCAATTATCCCTCCTACTTAGAATGTCTCCTTGAGTTTGGAAACAACGACCTGCAACTTGTGCACTTGGTCCATGATTGAAAAATTTTCAATCATCTTAAAATTAAAATACTTCATCACCTGAAATTTGTCCGCGCATTGTTTCTCGTTGTTGTATTTGAATTCCAAAGCGTTCCATATCTCCTTTGTTGATGACGTTGACGTGAACAGATCACAGATACGATCTGACTAGTTATTGAGGATGTGTCCCTAGCACAGAACTTCATCCTCTTGCCTTTTCCTCCAGGCTGCCTATTGTGAGTACATGACATCTTTTATGAAATCTACGGACGAAAATTACTCAATCAGTTTATGTACATAAATGATCAAGGATAATCATGATGTGTGTATATATATTAGACAAATGGACTGCTGTATATATATCTAGGCTGATTAGGTTGTAGGGCCGATTGGGTCCCTTTTTACTGTTTCTGCTACATTTTTCCTGCTGCGCCGAATTCCCTGCTGCACCGAGTTATCATCTCAGTTATCTCCGCACATCATCTCAAGTCACTCAGCAGAATAGAGCCGTTGACTCCCAGGAAGACGTTGAAGGAAGAACCTCACTTCCTATAAGAAGAACCGATGCCTTGTTTATTTTAAGTGTGTGTTTTTCTTCTTTTAATAAAAATTGTTTCCTTCCTCTTCATTGTTCAAACTTTGGTTCTTACTTGATGTAGTTCTTCCTTATTCAAATTTATGTTTTTCTTGTTCATCCGCATTCAATTTGTTGTATTAAATTTCAACATGGTATCAGAGCGATTTGTTGGAGAAATCGGATGTTCTGTGCTTGCCAGGAGTGTTCTGATGTTTATTTGAGTTCGGATGTCCTTCGCCTTCTGTTTATTTGAGTGCGAATCACATGTGTTAATTACCACATCAAAATCTGTTATTCTAGTCTCTGCTTCCTCAAAAATTGCATTCACATAGTCAATTGCAAAAAGTTTTGTCAAAAAATAACATGGGCATCCTGTGTGCCCGCAAGGTGTTTTTCGAAATTTCTGACTGAATGTGGCCGTTCCTATAAACGGTTCTACATCATATCTTGATGGTCATCATCATTTTATTTGTTTAAATGTCAAAATATCAGGCCTTCAAAGACTTCGGATCAATTGGTCGTTATCTCTTTTTTTTTGTAAAATGAGTCGTTATCTCCGGTATCGCGGTGGTAGTTGGTGCTCTCAAAATACTTGAATATTGTTTGTTGCTGCTCACCTTCAACTGTTCCAGCTCTATTTCTTCTTCTATGATCTAATAAAAATGATCAGGTGCTATAATTCCCACTCTCTTCTTGTCTATATATAATGAATTAACGTATGACCGGTTTTGTCTCAGATTGTGTCTGATTACATGTATATGGGTGTTCTTGTTAATAAACTGATTGCTGGCCATGACATGCCCTGTTTTCCCGTCTCATTAAGTTTAAGTAATGGAATGTGTTCTGATGATTAGCCATAGGATGTGATCTACTGAATTACTTGGAGTTTTTTATGTTTAGTATGTGTGATGTGTGTATGGATTGAAATACTAAAGTTTTTTATGTTAGGATTCATATGCATAGTTCAAAAATCTGAAGGTGGGTGCCTTAAAGATATGTTTGGATGAGTTTCAGCCTTGATCGTCTCAATGGCTTAAATGTAATCCTCTGTTTTTCCCTCTTCTAGTGTGATAGATTTGTTGTCTGTCCTTCAATCCAAGGAATGATGAGTCATTTGTATTGTGAATGTGTACTGGTTAAAAGAAGTTATTATGAAAACAGCTTATGTGAATTGTTCTTCAAACATCAAGTCTTGTATTCATGAGTAGAAATCAGGTTCCTGGAATGTTGAATGCAGTGAGTCTAAGATTTTGTAACCAGTGTTTTTTCCTCAGTTTTAATGGATTGGGACCCCTTTAGTAGGTTCTACTTCAGGGGGAGCCTAATAATCAAAATAAACAGAGTCTTAGTGTTGGCCCAGTAGCCACGGATAATGTAACTTCATGAGCAAATATATTCTTTCTTACTTAAGATCTTGATTGAAAAGTATGTTCAGTTATGTGTAATGATATCCCTAAATGGTTGATCTTATAAATGCTAATCTATTTGTTGGCGCAAATTTCTGATGTATAGACTATTAGACATTGATCTGTTGTAAAGTTCATGGGATTTATGTATCACAGTATTATGAAATGATGTTGGTAATGATCATTTGTGATACTTATGATTAATAAGGAGAACATCTTTCATGCTGTGTGTTAAGGCATTTGTTATAGCATCATGTTTATTGTTGGCCTTAGTTGCCCTTATGATAGGCCGTCGTATTAGGCGAGTTGCCATTTTTTCTCCGGCTATGCCATGATTTTTGATCTAGATGTTCATTCCTAGCATATTTGTTGGCCGGTTATAAGCTGTGTGCCATATTTATAGTTGGTTAGCCATAAGCCGAGTGCCATTTTTAGTGTCAAGGCCCCCTCAATTGACTGAAAGGAAAGGAATAAGAGTTCCTCAAGGGATGAGGCCCCTTTGACTTCTTAAGGAAGGAGGGACTGTAGAGAAAAGGGGGTTTGAGTGATTTCAAAATATATGATTTAAATGTGCATAAAAACGTGCATGACATAAATGTGAATGATATATTCCATATAACTTCATATATAATGTTGCCGTACTAACGAGCTATGAAGCGTTAAAGCTTACATCAAATGGCAAACATTTGTTGTGTTTATACTATTTTCAGGTGCCACCATTAATGAACTAAATTAGTTCATTAAGTGAAGTACTTAGTTAATTAAACTAAGTAGTTCATTGAAAGAAGCAACATTTGGACAAGGCACAAAGGCAACAAGACTAAGAAAGGAAAGTCTCCTCCTCCTCTCATCACACATATATACACGCATACATATATATAAATATATATATTTTCAGATTTTTTGAAAAAGACACATACACATGTATTCCAACGTACTACCGACACGTTATATATTTTACGTACGTACGTTAACGTCATACCACCATACTTAACTCATATTTATGAGTATATTCAGATCTTATATCATATGATATAAGTCATGGTGATGACAAATTAAATACGACACGTTAAAAGGTTCTAAACCAAAAATTGTCGTATCGGGCGAATACCGAAACTTTGTCAACGTGTCACGTACTTTCCATAAATAGATGGCCAGCCCCTACACCTCAAAAATCTTTATAATTTTCGTGGCTATGATGACAATTCCAGCCATAAAATCATTCCATATTGGCACACACAAATCAACCCACATTAAGGCCAAATTGTGGAGATTCCAATTTCAATTTTGTCACATGTAAATGGCGTCACTTTAAGACCAGCCAAGTGCTAAATATTAAAGTTTGTATTATGTATATTATGTGTAACATAATATATAACATGTGCAAAAAGTTGAAATTTAATTAGAGAATAATCGGGTAATCGATAAACATCGAAAATTCGGTTTTCTACGTACACAACACATGGAACGTGTTTGGCACATCATACGACACGTATCTAGACACTTTTTACATATGTCATACATCTCAAAGTGTTCTAGAAGATTAAATTAAGGGCTGATTGGAATATACCATGTGTGTATTATTAAATGTGCACTATTTTACAAAGTTTGCTAAAATAAAATTCAGCACATGCATACATATCATACACGCCTATTCCAGCTGAAATGGGGCATATGTGGAGCCTTGTTGGCATATTGATTGGTCAAGAATCAATCATACAATGTTGGTGATTTAAAGAAAGAAGCTACAAAAGGTAATGTTTCAAATTTTATCTCATTTGAAACACATGCTGAAAATTTCAGCATGTGTATTAAGAGCTGGCCGATTTTCATCATTATGAGGGTATATTTTGTGTCTCGGAACATGGAATTAAATGGAAGATAAATTGGAAGTAATTTGAATAAGTTATGGTATTAAAATTGTGATATATTTGAATATAACACATGCTGAAAATTTCAGCATGTGTATGAATGTATCTTGGCCGAAATAATGGCCATGTTAGTGTCCAAGTTCATTTCCAAAATTGATAAGAATATTGTCTACTAATTGGTGATTTATTTTTAAGAGAAAAATCAAAGAAAATTTGGTAGTAATTTGAATTAAGGAGCCATGTATCACATGCTGAAATTTCAGCATGTCAAGTCCTCATTATGGCCGATTTTCTCACTATGTTTGGAGAAATATTATCTTGCTTGATTTGGGTGATAATCTTATGAGTTATGGCAACTATTTTATGTTGATTTTGGCACATGTTTTTAGTGGAATTCTCAGATTTTTCAAGTCATCAAATGATGACAACATTCAACCAATCAATGAGTGCCAAGTAAGCAAAAGTTAAATGATCATCCAATGAGGAGGTGCCAAGTAAGCAAGATCATGTCACAATGATGTCACACATTCTCCCAAGGACTTAGAAGACAATTTTCAAGAGGGGGAGAGAACCAAGGGGGGACGGCTATGATGTTAAAAAGGGAATGAAGAAGAACAAGACAAGAACAAGAACAAGCATTACAATCTTGAAGCATCAAAAACGTTTTAGCCTTCTTCTTCTACACTTTCTTTCTTTCTTCTTCCTAAAAGCCTATCGTACTTACTTTCATATTCTTGAATAGGCTTATCTTAGACCATCACACAATCTTTATCTTTGTAAAAGATTGATCAAGGTGTGATCAATCTACAATCTTGCAAGGTGGTGGTGTTCGTGCGTATTGTATTCATCGTACAAGGTTTGTAAAGGGTTGGAGTTGGTGTGTAACTCCATCAACCCTGTGGTAAGGTGTATTTGTGTTGTGTGATTAGTGTGAACCGAGGAAGGTGTTCCTCGAAGACTGGAGTAGGTTGTTTATAACCGAACCAGTATAAAATTCTTGGTGTCATTTACTTTCAGCACTTATATTCTGTTACAACACTGTTTATCCTTTTTGATTACGTTCGTTAAAATAGTAAACATTTTTCAAAAATTACGAAACTTTCCAGAATAATAGCCACACGTCTTAAGGTTAATTTGGCACAAGTTTCAACCCTTTTGGATAAGTATAAGTCAATCAAACGTCCAAAGTTTTGAGACTAGTGCAGTCTGATTTTCAGGCTTGCAAAGGTTGAGACTGTGAGTGTATTTGACTAACTTCCCGAAAGAATTTTTCAAAACTGTTTCAACCCATTTAAATATAACTTATAAGAGGTTAGTGGTTAAAATTTCAGAGCATTTGGAGTTACGTACAAATAGGAATAAATTTTTCAGAACAGTCTACCGTTTCTGGCAGATTCGCGCAATCTGACCACCAACGATTTTTGAAGAGGTTAAAGGTTGAATTTAAATCTGAAATTTTTAGGAGACACTCATAACATCTGAGGCTAAGTTCTCTCAAAATTTCAGAATTTTTGAAGACCTACAACCTGGTTTTAAAAACGTTTTAAAACTAGTCCTTAAAACAGAAACTGTTTTCAGAAGTTGAGTTCTTGAGTCAAAACAATTTTAAAAACCACACTTTTGCACCAACTATTCAACTCCCCCTTCTAGTGGTGCTTTGCAGATCCTACAAGTGGTATCAGAGCGCAGGAACACTCACTTCAAAGGATCCAACGATTCAGTGAGATGGCAATCACAAACCTCAAAACCGAGCAAGAAGGTATATCG
>AP025064.1:17378359-17458525 GCA_036186865.1 Eustoma russellianum | reverse complement strand
AACTAAAGAAGGCACTATACGGACTAAAGCAAGCACCTAGAGTATGGTATGATCGTTTTGCTACTTTCCTTTTAGAAAATGGTTTTAAACGAGGTACTATAGATAGTACATTATTTTTGAAACAAGATAAATCGGATTTACTTATTATTCAAATCTACGTTGATGACATTATTTTCGTTCTACCTCACATAAACTTGTTGAAGATTTTGAAAATTGCATGAAATCCGAATTTGAAATGTCTATGGTTGGTGAACTTAACTATTTTCTTGGCTTGCAGATTAAGAAAACGAGTAAAGGCATTCACATAACCCAAGCAAAATATGTAAATGACATGATTAAAAAGTTCAACTTTGAAAATTTAAAACCATCCCCTACCCCTATGAGTGTCGCTACTAAACTGGATAAAGATGAACATGGTAAAGATTTTGATAATGCCTTCTATAGATCTATGATTGGTTCTTTGCTATATCTTACTGCTAGTAGGCTTAATATCATGTTCAGTGTGTGCATGTGTGCACGTTTTCAAAGTCAACCTCAGGTGTCTGACTATAATGCGGTAAAAAGAATATTCCGCTATATTAAGCACACGCCCACCTTAGGTATTTGGTACGATAAAGGTTCCGAATTTAATTTACATGCTTATACTGATGCAGATTACGGTGGCTGTAAAATAGATAGGAAGAGCACGAGTGGCACTTGCCAATTTATAGGAAACTCACTCATTTCATGGTTTTCCAAAAAGCAAGCAAGCGTTGCTTTGTCCATTACTGAGGCTGAGTACATGGCACTTAGCCTTTGCTGCACACAGTTGTTATGAATAAAACAACAACTCTCGGACTTTGGAATTACCGTAAATAAAATTCCTATATATTGTGATAGCATGAGTGTAATTAACCTGTCTAAAACCCCGTGTTACACTCTAAGGCCAAGCATATAGAAGTACGCTACCACTTTCTTCGTGATCATGTAAATAATGGTAATATTGTCATAGATCACGTACGCACAGAGGCACAAGTAGCGGATATTTTCACTAAAGCCTTAAATCAAGCCACGTACGAATCTCTTCGTTCTAAATTAGGCATGATTTCTGCTGATGTGATTTGATTATCTTACCTTATTTACAGGCATCTTTTCATTTACTTTCCAAAATAAAGGGGGAGAAAAAGCATGATTTAAGGGGGAGAGATATACTGATTGCATAAATCAAGGGGAGCGGGTTTGAAATTTAAAATTCAAATTTTGAATTTATGCATGATTAAAGGGGGAGCGATAGGATTTAAATCATGAGTATAGGTTATTTTGAAAATCATCAAAAGGGGGAGATTGTAGAGAAAAGGGAGTTTGAGTGATTTCAAAATATATGATTTAAATGTGCATAAAAACGTGCATGACATAAATAATTTTGCCGTACTAACGAGCCATGAAGCGTTAAAGCTTACATCAAATGGCAAACATTTGTTGTGTTTATACTATTTTCAGGTGCCACCATTAATGAACTAAATTAGTTCATTAAGTAAAGTACTTAGTTAATTAAACTAAGTAGTTCATTAAAGGAAGCAACATTTGGACAAGACACAAAGGCAACAAGACTAAGAAAGAAAAGTCTCCTCCTCCTCTCATCACACATATATACACGCATACATATATATAAATATATATATTTTCAGATTTTTTGAAAAAGACACATACACATGTATTCTAACGTACTACCGACACGTTATATATTTTACGTACGTATGTTAACGTCACACCATCATACTTGACTCATATTTATGAGTATATTCAGGTCTTATATCATATGATATAAGTCATGGTGATGACAAATTAAATACTACACGTTAAAATGTTCTAAACCAAAAATTATCGTATCGGGCGAATACCGAAACTTCACCAACGTGTCACGTACTTGCCATAAATAGATGGCCAGCCCCTACACCTCAAAAATCTTTATAATTTTCGTGGATATGATGACAATTCCAGCCATAAAATTATTCCATGTTGGCACACACAAATCACCCCACATTAAGGCCAAATTGTGGATATTCTAATTTCAATTTTGTCACATGTAAATGGCGCCACTTTAAGACCAGCCAAGTGCTGAATATTAAAGTTTGTATTATGTATATTATGTGTAACATAATATATAACATGTGCAAAAAGTTGGAATTTAATTAGAGAATAATCGGGTAATCGATAAACATCGAAAATTCGGTTTTCTACGTACACAACACATGGAACGTGTTTGGCACATCATACGACACGTATCTAGACACTTTTTACATATGTCATACATCTCAAAGTGTTCTAGAAAACTAAATTAAGGGCTGATTGGAATATACCATGTGTGTATTATTAAATGTGCACTATTTTACAAAGTTTGCTAAAATAAAATTCAGCACATGCATACATATCATACACGCCTATTCCAGCTGAAATGGGGCATATGTGGAGCCTTGTTGGCATATTGATTGGTCAAGAATCAATCATACAATGTTGGTGATTTAAAGAAAGAAGCTACAAAAGGTAATGTTTCAAATTTTATCTCATTTGAAACACATGCTGAAAATTTCAGCATGTGTATTAAGAGCTGGCCGATTTTCATCATTATGAGGGTATATTTTGTGTCTCGAAACATGGAATTAAATGGAAGATAAATTGGAAGTAATTTGAATAAGTTATGGTATTAAAATTGTGATATATTTGAATATCACACATGCTGAAAATTTCAGCATTTGTATGAATGTATCTTGGCCGAAATATTGGCCATGTTAGTGTCCAAGTTCATTTCCAAAATTGATAAGAATATTGTCTACTAATTGGTGATTTATTTTTAAGAGAAAAATCAAAGAAAATTTGGTAGTAATTTGAATTAAGGAGCCATGTATCACATGCTGAAATTTCAGCATGTCAAGTCCTTATTATGGCCGATTTTCTCACTATGTTTGGAGAAATATTATCTTGCTTGATTTGGGTGATAATCTTATGAGTTATGGCAACTATTCTATGTTGATTTTGACACATGTTTTTAGTGGAATTCTCAGATTTTCCAAGTCATCAAATGATGACAACATTCAACCAATCAATGAGTGTCAAGTAAGCAAAAGTTAAATGATCATCCAATGAGGAGGTGCCAAGTAAGCAAGATCATGTCACAATGATGCCACACATTCTCCCAAGGACTTAGAAGACAATTTTCAAGAGGGGGAGAGAACCAAGGGGGGACGGCTATGATGTTAAAAAGGGAATGAAGGAGAACAAGACAAGAACAAGCATTACAATCTTGAAGCATCAGAAACGTTCTAGCCTTCTTCTTCTACACTTTCTTTCTTCTTCCTAAAAGCCTATTGTACTTACTTTCATATTCTTGAATAGGCTTATCTTAGACCACAACACATTCTTTATATTTGTAAAAGATTGATCAAGGTGTGATCAATCTACAATCTTGCAAGGTGGTGGTGTTCGTGCGTATTGTATTCATCATACAAGGATTGTCAAGGGTTGGAGTTGATGTGTAACTCCATCAACCCTGTGGTAAGGTGTATTTGTCTTGTGTGATTAGTGTGAACCGAGGAAGGTGTTCCTCGAAGACTGGAGTAGGTATTTATAACCGAACCAGTATAAAATTCTTGGTGTCATTTACTTTCAGCACTTATATTCTGTTTCAGCACTATTTATCCTTTTTGATTACGTTCGTAAAAATAGTAAACGTTTTTCAAAAATTACGTAACTTTCCAGAATAATAGACACACGTCTTAAGGTTAATTTGGCACAAGTTTCAACCCTTTTGGATAAGTATAAGTCAATCAAACGTCCAAAGTTCTGAGACTAGTGCAGTCTGATTTTCAGGCTTGCAAAGGTTGAGACTTTGAGTGTATTTGACTAACTTCCCGATAGAATTTTTCAAAACTGTTTCAACCCATTTAAATATAACATATAAGGGGTTAGTGGTTAAAATTTCAGAGCATTTGGAGTTACGTACAAATAGGAATAAATTTTTCAAAACAGTCTACCGTTTTTGGCAGATTCGCGCAATCTGACCACCAACAATTTTTGAAGGGGTTAAAGGTTGAATTTAAATCTGAAATTTTTAAGAGACACTCATAACATCTGAGGCTAAGTTCTCTCAAAATTTCAGAATTTTTGAAGACCTACAATCTGGTTTTAAAAACGTTTTAAAACTGGTCCTGAAAACAGAAACGGTTTTCAGAAGTTGAGTTCTTGAATCAAACAATTTTAAAAACCACACTTTCTGCACCAACTATTCAACCCCCCTTCTAGTGGTGCCTTGCAGATCCTACAGGGACTTTACCTCACGCAGTTATTGTTGAGCTGGATGTGTTTTTTCTAGCATTGTTGAGGCCTTAGTTGTCATTATTATTGAGGCCATTGTTGCCATTATTATTTGAATGGGCATGAGTCCCTCTGAGCTATGAACACGAATAATCTAGAATTATTCCTCTGAGTCATAAACATGGACTCCGCTGAGCGATTCCATTGTTATTTGAATGGACAAGGATTCCTCTGAGCTGTGGACACGAATAATCTAGAATTATTTCTCTGAGTTACAGGCATGAACTCCTCTGAGCCATTCCATTTGTTATTGAGGCCATAGTTGTCATTTTCATTTAGCTGGATGAGTTTAATCCAAGCAGGCCTGAGTTGCCATGGATATTTGATGTCATACATGTCCTTAATATAACTTGTGAAGATGTTGTTTGCTAAATATAAATGTTATGATGTGCTAGATGATGTTCCTGGCATGATTAATGGCTGGATGTCTTGTGATAAATGATCTCTGTTTTCCCTTAATGTTGGCATGATAATATTATAATAAGTGCATTGATATGAATTACTCGGTGAAGTGTTTGATCTATCCTTACTGTGGTACTTAGCTTTCTTCCACGGTATCGGAAAAAAGAAAGCAAATAAACTTATCAGTGAACATGGCCGATAGCGCCCCTAGACTCGCTACATCGCCTTGAAACTTATTTGATCCACCTTTATTTGCTTAAGCCCATCTAGAATTTTCTATTGGTGTTTACATGTTGATAATCTTGTAACTTGTTGCTTCAACTATGTCTAGGCTTGCAGCTTTAAATTTGTAAAATGGTTGAGTTAGAGAAGTTCAGGTTGTGCATGTCATTCTAACTCTCTTGTTTTTGCTTCCGGAACTATAAGTTGTATTGTCTGAAAAAACAAAAGGCCTGGTAATATGTGAACAAGGGGCTAATAATATGTGAGTTATTACTGCTTGTTCATCAACATTTTTTCCTCACAAGAATTACTATATTTCCTATGACTTATTTCAAACTGATGATTGGGTAGTGTTAGATGATTAGTTACACAAATGTACATATATTAGTCTAGTATATTATGTTAAATGTATAGTTTAAAGATCTAATAATATTGTATGATAGAATAGGACAATTCCGGGTGAGGAACAAAATAGTCGTTGGCTTGACAAGATAGAGAGTAGCCGTTGTATGCTACTAATGTGTATATATTTGTGATCCTTGTGAATAAGAGTTTAAGCTTGAGATTCAAGCATTCTTCCAACATTTTCTCTTCATTTTAAATCATTTATATTGTATTTCTATATGGTATCCGAGCTTCGATCAAATCTAAACTTCAATAATCACATTTGAAATTCAAAAGCCGGATAGCTATGTCAACAGATGAAGCTACTTCTGGCATCAGAACTGAACCTTCTGCTATAAGCGAGGGTGTAATCCACACAAACATGATTGAAGATTCATCTTCAACAATTACTAGCTATAAGCTCAACGGTGATAACTTCTTGTCATGGTCCAGAAGTATACAGATGTTTGTGACCGGAAAAGGGAAGGAAGAGTATCTCTATGGTACTCTAACCATTCCTGAATGTACTGACTCTAAATATGGAACGTGGAAATCTGAAATAACATGATTATGTCATGGATTATTCGATCAATAGTTCCGGAAATCAGTGATGACTTCATCATGTATGAAACAGCAGCTGAGATATGGCAAGCTGTGAAAGAGATGTATACAAAGAAGGACTATTTCTGAGCTGTATGACATTGAAGCACATATTAGGGATATTAAGCAAGGTAATCGGCTAGTAAATAAATATTTCACTCAACTTACACGTGTCCGGCAGCAAATAGATGTCTTTGATACTCATGTCTGGTCAAGTCCAACTGATGCAAAGACCTACAAGGCAATTGTGGAGCAAAGAACACTATTTACTTTCTTAAATGGACTCAATCATGAGTTTGATAGTGCTAGGGGCAGAATAATTGCCACTAAGCCATTACCATCCTTAAAAACTGCATTTGATGAGATAAGACATGAAGAAAGTAGGAAGAAAATTATGATGGGAGTTTCAAATTTGAATCAGAATACTAACTATCAGCCTTAGTTACCAACTCCCAGAAGCAGGACAGTGATTGTGTTGCCCATGCCACAAGGTTTGATAGAAATAAAAGGATATTCTCACATTGTAAAAAACCAGGACATACATTTGATCAATGCTACTACATCAAAGGTTTTCCTTCAGTAAGAAAGCATCCATCTGAAACTGCAAGTAATTGGAGAAGCAATCACAATCAAGGCCCTAATAGATCTAACCATTACCCCAGACGTGTTGCTGGAGTTGTTGCTGAGGACATGAATTGTAGATTCTGGTGTCTCAGACCACATGACATTTGATGGTAAATGTAGAGAAAAGGGGGTTTGAGTGATTTCAAAATGTATGATTTAAATGTGCTTAAAAACGTGCATGATATAAATGTGCATGACATATTGCATATAACTTGCCTTATATAGTTCATATATAATGTTGCCGAACTAACGAGCCATGAAGCGTTAAAGCTTACATCAAATGGCAAACATTTGTTGTGTTTATACTATTTTCAGGTGCCACCATGAATGAACTAAACTAGTTCATTAAGTGAAATACTTAGTTAATTAAACTAAGTAGTTCATTAAAGGAAGCTACATTTGGACAAGGCACAAAGGCAACAAGACAAAGAAAGGAAAGCCTCCTCCTCCTCCTTTCACCACATATATACACGCCTACATATGTATAAATATATATATATATTCAGATTTTTTGAAAAAGGCACATACACATGTATTCCAACGTACTACCGACACGTTATATATTTTACGTACATATGTTAACGTTACACCACCATACTTAACTCATATTTGTGTGTATATTCAGGTCTTATATCATATGATATAAGTCATGGTGATGACAAATTAAATACGACACGTTTAAAGGTTCTAAACCGAAAATTGTCGTATCGGACGAATACCGAAACTTCGCCAACGTGTCACGTACTTGCCATAAATAGATGGCCAGCCCCTACACTTCAAAAATACTCAAAACTTTCGTGGGTATGATGTTATGTGCAGCCATAAAATCATTCCATGTTGGCACACACAAATTACCCCACATTAAGGCCAAATTGTGGGGATTCCAATTTCAATTTTGTCACATGTAAATGACGCCACTTTAAGACCAGCCAAGTGCTGAATATTAAAGTTTATATTATGTATATTATGTGTAACATAATATATATAACATGTGCAAAAAGTTGGAATTTAATTAGAGAAAAATCGGGTAATCGATAAACATCGAAAATTCGGTTTTCTACGTACACAACACATGGAACGTTTTTGACACATCATACGACATGTATCTTGTAGAGCCCCGGCCCGATACTGGACATCGGTACCAGTGCACCCATCGTAGCCTACTACGAGAACTACGAAGCGTCAAAGCAGATCAAGCACACGTCATTTATGACGTAAGATAAATCAGCGGAAACGTCGTAGAATTAAAAACTTCACTAACATCAATGTAACCAACATAAACACAATGGAAATAAAACGTGTCAGGGAGAGTGTCTAAAGTATCCTTCAACATAAAGTGTTAACAGTAACTCCTGCAGCTAAAGGATAAGAACTGTAAGCCTGTCCATTTTAGTGACTATTGTCCCAATGAGCCCACTCGCCGATATCTTCTACGAAAATCATCTTGTACTTTGGCAAACCTGAAAAGCAAATAGAGTAATTGTTCTTAGCGAAAACATCGCCAGCAAGTAACCCGTCTATACACCTTACGGAATCACACACGACGAGTCACCAGTATATGAATCAATGCCCAAAATAAGGTGCTCGGGTTGGCAAATAACATCTTTATAACAAGTCATCAAATCCATATAAGCCCCATAATTAACACACAAAATGAAACCAACACATGTAGAGCCAAACATACTACATAAACAGCACATATGCTAGTAACATTTCTTGCATGTCAAATCTTATGCTTCGTGTAACATGATGCATGTACTTCTTCAAAACCACACACAACACCCATGCATATGTCTTCTTTCGTAAACATGTCATGCGTGTCATTTCACAAAACTTTTCATAATACTTCTTATCATATTCTTCGCGTATCAGAACTTTATACCCTGTGGGTGATCAGACCACAGCAAACAGAACTTTATACCCCGTGCTGAAAGGTCCACGGCCCCATAACATATAACTTTATACCCCGTGCTGAAAGGTCCATGGCCCCATTACATATATCATATATCCGTGCTGAAAGGTCCACGGCCCCTTACATATATCATATATCCGTGCTGAAAGGTCCACGACCCCATTACATATATCATATATCCGTGCTGATAGGTCCACGGCCCCATAAAATAACTTATTACCCTGCTGTTGATTCACAGATCACGCTTTTATACCCTGCTTTCGCAGGCATGACTTTTATACCCTGCGATCAACCAGCAGCCATCGTTGCTTTTCGAAAACTTTAATCTTCTTTTCAAACTCATATTCTTTTCGCAAACCGAAACTCATGTCGAAATGCAAAGTGTTCATGTCATGATGCAGAATGCTCATGTAACATCATATCAAACGTGTAAACATGCACACACACTTTACATATCAAGTACAAAGTCCTGAACCTCTATCACATCCTGCTCGTATCATTTCATGTCCTTTCGTATTACGAAATCATCTCGAGTTCACACTTAACCTTGCTCGTTCATACTTCCTCAAACACACCCTTTTTCGTACCATTTTGTGCCCCTTTCATATTGCTAACTCACTTTGGATTCATACCTAACTTTATTCATTCACACTTAATGTTTACAACTTAAATACACCTCATTCATACCACCTCATGCCCTTTCGTATCGCGAATCCACTTCGAATTCATACTTAACCCTACTCATTCACACTTAATGTTTAAACTCAAGCACGCTTTCAAAACACTTTGTAATTTATGAGCAATGGAAGAGAATAAAGGTATCTCACACACATCTTACATATCAAGTATATGGTCTTGCACCTCAAACACTCCTTGTTTGTATCTTTCCAAGTCCGTTCGTCTCACTAATTCACTTGGAATTCAATCTTATTCTTACTTAGTCAAACTTACCATCTATCCCTCAATTACACCTCAAATACCCTTGCATTTTATGTTCAAAAGAAGTGTGTAGAGTTACTACACATACATAGGGCGTTCTTAGCGAAAACATCGCCAGCAAGTAACCCGTCTATACACCTTACGGGATCACACACGACGAGTCACCAATATATAAATCAATGCCCAAAATAAGGTGCTCGGGTTGGCAAATAACAT
Source organism: Eustoma russellianum (assembly GCA_036186865.1). NCBI lineage: Eukaryota > Viridiplantae > Streptophyta > Magnoliopsida > Gentianales > Gentianaceae > Eustoma > Eustoma russellianum. The sequence goes on along the minus strand of AP025064.1, from coordinate 17,448,876 downwards.
CTTTATAACAAGTCATCAAATCCATATAAGCCCCATAATTAACACACAAAATGAAACCAACACATGTAGAGCCAAACATACTACATAAACAGAACATATGCTAGTAACATTTCTTGCATGTCAAATCTTATGCTTCGTGTAACATGATGCATGTACTTCTTCAAAACCACACACAACACCCATGCATATGTCTTCTTTCGTAACATGTCATGCGTGTCATTTCACAAAACTTTTCATAATACTTCTTATCATATTCTTCGTGTAGCAGAACTTTATACCCTGTGGGTGATCAGTCCACAGCAAACAGAACTTTATACCCCGTGCTGAAAGGTCCACGGCCCCATAACATATAACTTTATACCCCGTGCTGAAAGGTCCACGGCCCCATTACATATATCATATATCCGTGCTGCTGAAAGGTCCACGACCCCATTACATATATCATATATCCATGCTGATAGGTCCACGGCCCCATAAAATAACTTATTACCCTGCTGCTGATTCACAGATCACGCTTTTATACCCTGCTTTCGCAGGCATGACTTTTATACCCTGCGATCAACCAGCAGCCATCGTTGCTTTTCGAAAACTTTAATCTTCTTTTCAAACTCGTATTCTTTTCGCAAACCGAAACTCATGTTGAAATGCAAAGTGTTCATGTCATGATGCAGAATGCTCATGTAACATCATATCAAACGTGTAAACATGCACACACACTTTACATATCAAGTACAAAGTCCTGAACCTCTATCACATCCTGCTCGTATCATTTCATGTCCTTTCGTATTACGAAATCATCTCGAGTTCACATTAACCTTGCTCATTCATACTTCCTCAAACACACCCTTTTCGTACCATTTTGTGCCCCTTTCATATTGCTAACTCACTTTGGATTCATACCTAACTTTACTCATTCACACTTAATGTTTACAACTCAAATACACCTCATTCATACCACCTCATGCCCTTTCGTATCGCGAATCCACTTCGAATTCATACTTAACCCTACTCATTCACACTTAATGTTTACAACTCTAGCACGCTTTCAAAACACTTTGTAATTTATGAGCAATGGAAGAGAATAAAGGTATCTCACACACATCTTACATATCAAGTATATGGTCTTGCACCTCAAACACTCCCTGTTTGTATCTTTCCAAGTCCGTTCGTCTCACTAATTCACTTGGGATTCAATCTTATTCTTACTTAGTCAAACTTACCATCTATCCCTCAATTACACCTCAAATACCCTTGCATTTTATGTTCAAAAGAAGTGTGTAGAGTTACTACACATACATAGGGCGCCTAAAGGGTCAAAAAGACTTCCAGTATACTTGGAACGCCACATGAGGCGCCTAAAGGGGACATGAGGCGCCTATTCTAGGCGTTCGAAGTGTTCGGGGATGTGCCGTATACATCGAACGCCTACATGAAGCGCCTAATGTGACATGAAGAGCCTAATGTAGGTGTTCGAAGTGTACGGAGATGCTCTGGGACACATTGAACGCCTACATTAGGCGCCTAATGTGACTTGAAGCGCCTAATGTAGGTGTTCGAAGTGTTCTGACGGTTCAGAATTGCAGTTTTTCTGCAGTAACTTCTCTCCCTCACCTTCCTCCTTCAACCCTTTCATGTTTACACTTCAAGATCCAACTTAGCACCTAGATCCATCATGCTTAACACCCAACTAACATGAGTTGATTCTTAAACACATAAACTAGTGTCCATCCTAAGCCCTCTATCAATCACACTTCCAATATCTCTTCAAAATTTCCAACACAACATGCCTACAACAATGTCATCTTTAATCCTTCAACCTTCTGCAAATACACTCAAAACACTTAGGATGTACTGAATGAACTCAAGAACTTATACCAAAACAATGAACCCATTACGGATAACACTTTTATGGGCAAATTATCAACAAAGATCACAACATAACCATTTTCAAGAATTGGCCCAAAGAACATGACTATAAACCATCAACAACAACAACAATTACATATAGTAAAGCATTTTACATAAACAACCAAAGCTACTAATGTGTGATCCAAGTTTTCTATTTATAAGAACATAGGGCCTAAGGCAACAAAATTTGCATAAAGCGTATAGAAAGATTACTTGCCTTTGTTTCTAGTTAGCCTTACGAATTTACTGCAGAATCTTGGTAAGGATTGAACCTAGTTTGGCCTTCTTCCTTCCTTTTCCTTCTTCTCTTCTTCTTCTTCCTCTCCTTTTCTCTTTTCTCTCTTTCTCCTGCGGTTTCTCTTCTCTTTTTCCTCTGTTTAACCGTCGCCCTTAGTTTAATGGGGAGTTATACTATGTGTTGCGTAACTCCCCTATCCTTTAGTAGGTACTTGTTAGGTAATTTTCCTTAATTACCTTTAATTCTACTTTTAACCCCTTTTTCTTATTTTTCTATATTTTGAGTAACTAAGTCTCACATCCTACAACATTAATTAAATTGCATTTAAGGTTGACCTTTAAGTATTGAAAGTCGTGCTTAAAAGTCCCGGGGTATGACATATCTAGACATTTTTTACATATGTCATACATCTTAAAGTGTTCTAGAAAATTAAATTAAGGGCTGATTGGAATATATCATGTGTGTATTATTAAATGTGCACTATTTTACAAAGTTTGCAAAAATAAAATTCAGCACATGCAGACATACATTGCAACGCCTATTCCAGCTGAAATGGAGCATATGTGGAGCCTTGTTGGCATATTTATTGGTCAAGAATCAATCATACAATGTTGGTGACTTAAAGAAAGAAGCTATAAAAGGTAATGTTTCAAATTTTATCTCATTTGTAACACATGCTGAAAATTTCAGCATGTGGATAATGGGCTGGCCGATTTTCACCAATTATGAGGCTATATTTTGTGTCTTGAAACGTGGGATTAATTGGAAGACAAATTGGAATTAATTTGAATAAGATATGAAAGTGAAATTGTGATATCTTGAATATCACACATGCTGAAAAATTTCAGCATGTGTATGAATGTATCTAGGCCGAATTTTGGCCATGTGATTGTCAAATTTTATTCCCAAAATTGATGAGAATATTGTCTACTAATTGGTGATTTATTTTTAAGAAAAAAATCAAGGAAAATTTGGCAACAATTTGAAATAAACATCCATGTATCACATGCTGAAATTTCAGCATGTCAAGTCTAGTAATGGCCGATTTTTTCACCATGTTTGGAGAATATTATCTTGCTTAATTTATGTGATGATCTTGGAAGTTATGGTAATTGTTTTATGGTGATTTTGGCACATGTTTTTAGTGAAATTCTCAGATTTTCCTAGTCATCAAGTGATGACAACATTCAACCAATCAATGAGTGCCAAGTAATGATCATCCAATGAGGAGGTGCCAAGTAAGCAAGATCATGTCACAATGATGCCACACATTCTCCCAAGGACTTAGAAGACAATTTTCAAGAGGGGGAGAGCACCAAGAGGGGACAGCTATGATGTTAAAAAGGGAAGGAAGAAGAACAAGACAAGAACAAGAACAAGTCTTGCAAACCAAGTGATCAAAAACGCCTAGCTCTTCCTCTTCTACACTCTCTTTCTTTCTTCTTCCTAAAAGCCTATTGTACTTACATTCATATTCTTGAATAGGCTTATCTTAGACCACCACACATTCTTTATCTTTGTAAAAGATTGATCAAGATGTGATCAATCTTCAATCTTGCAAGGTGGTGGTGTTCGTGTGCATTGTATTCATCATACAAGGTTTGTAAAGGGTTGGAGTTGGTGTGTAACTCCATCAACTCTGTGGTAAGGTGTTTTTGTGTTGTGTGATTAGTGTGAACGGAGGAAGGTGTTCCTCGAAGACTGGAGTAGGTTGTTTATAACCGAACCAGTATAAAATTCTTGGTGTCATTTACTTTCAGCACTGTTTATCCTTATTGATTACGTTCGTAAAAATAGTAAACATTTTTCAAAAATTACGAAACTTTTCAGAATCATATCCACACGTCTTAAGGTTAATTTGGCATAACTTTCAACCCTTTTGGACAAGTATAAGTCAATCAAACGTCCAAAGTTCTGAGACTAGTGCAGCCTGATTTTCAGACTTGCAAAGGTTGAGACTTTGGTAGTATTTGACTAACTTCCCAAAAGAAGTTTTCAAAACTGTTTCAACCCATTTAAATATAACATATAAATGGTTAGTGGTTAAAATTTCAGATCATTTGGAGTTACGTACAAATAGGAATAAATTTTTCAAATCAGTCTACCGTTTCTGGTAGATTCGCGCAATCTGACCACCAACGATTTTTGAAGGGGTTAAAGGTTGAATTTAAATCTGAAATTTTTAGGAGACACTCATAAAATTAGGCTAAGTTCTCTCAAAATTTCAGAATTTTTGAAGACCTACAACCTGGTTTTAAAAACGTTTTAAAACTGGTCCTGAAAACAGAAACTGTTTTCAGAAGTTGAGTTCTTGAGTCAAAACAATTTTAAAAACCACACTTTCCGCACCAACTATTCAACCCCCCATTCTAGTGGTGCCTTGCAGATCCTACAGTAAACTTTTAACTCAGTATCAACCCTTTATATTTCCAAAAACTGTACATATTGCTAATGGATCAACCATTAAAGTATATGGGAATGGCAATGCTAAAATAAATGCACAGTTGACATTATATAATGTGCTATACGTGCCAGAATTAAGTTATAATCTACTATACGTTGAAAAATTACTCCAGGACAGTAAATGCAATGCCTTGTTCTCATCCTCTAAATGTATGTTTCAGGAGGATGAGGAGGATGATTGGCAATGCTTGTTGAGAAAAAGGGTTTGAGTTATTGACAGATGCATGATTTAAATGCTACGTGTTTACGAAATGCATGAATAAATTATTACTTGACAAGTTTATCTGATAAACATGCTTTATATGCTTATATATATTGTTGCCATACTAACAAGACATGAAGCGTTAAAGCTTACATCATATGACAAACATTTGCTGTCTTTGTACTATTTTCAGGTGCCATAATTAATGAACTAAACTAGTTCATTAAGTAGATTGCTTAAGTTAATGAACTAACTAGTTTATTAAATGGAGACATATTTGGTGGAAACTATATGGCAACAAATTCGAAAATGGAAAGTCTCTTCCCCATTCCTTCTACACGCCATATATATATATATATATATATATATATATATATATATGTACTTTCCAAAAAAAATATAATATCCATATTTTAAAAAAAGGCACAATACACATATATTCCGACGTACCACCGATACGTCAAATACATTATACACGTACGTCGACGTCACACCACTATATACAACTCATATTTATGAGTATATTCAGATCTTATATCATATGATATAAGTCACAGTGACGTCAAAATTATAACGACATGTTACAAGGTCATAAATCGAAAATTGTCATATGGAGTGACTACCGAAACTTCACCGACATGTCACGTACTTGCCATATAAATATGTCCAGCCCATATACTTCAAAAATGGCCAAAATTTTCGTGGCTCACATGTTACAAACAGCCACTAAGTCATTCCATGTTGGCACACACAAATCACCCACAATTTAGGCTAGATTTGTGGAGAATTCAAACTCAATTTTATTTTTACACATGGGACATTTTTCATCATCCACTATAGCCAAATATACACCTTATTTTATGTATATTATGTGTGACATAATATATATTACATGTGTAAGAAGTTTGAAATTAATCGGAGAAAAATCGTGTAATCGACGAAAGTCGAAAATTCGGTTTTCTACGAAATTACACACATGGAACGATTTTGGCATTGAAGTAACATGTATCTAGACACTTTTTACACATTCAAGACATGTTAAAGTGTTCTAGATAATTCAAACTAAGGCGGATTACAATTTACCATATATGTGTGAATATTGTGCATTATTTGACAGAATTTACCAAAAGAAAATTCAGCACATGTCCAGCTCATTCTACACGCCTATTTTATCTCGATTGGAGCCTATGTGGAGCTTATTTGACATTTCAATCGGTGGACAATATGCCACACAAGATTGGTGACATTGAAGAGGGCATCACAGAAGGAAAGAGTTCTAATTAAACACATGCTGAAAATTTCAGCATGTGCTACTATAGTGGGGCAATTTTCACCCATTAATGCACCTCAATTTGTCTCCCAATTAAAGGGATTGAAATGTGATAGTATGGTAATATTTTGAATATATTTGACCACATGTTTTTGAGAGTTTTTTTTGTAGAATTTACAACTCATCAAAGGATGCCAAGGTGGACCAATCAACAAGTGACAAGTAAGCAAGGTCAAGTCATCCTTCCAATCATGTTGCTCCAAGTAAGCAAGATTGTGTCAGTTTCTACACAAGGAAATCTTCCAAGGACATTAAAGAGAATTCTGAAGAAGGAAGAAGCCCTAAAGGGGGCGGCCAAGTGGAAATAAAAAGGGAAGAATAGTGCAAACAAGGCTAAGGCTACAACTCACATTCTCTCAAGTGCAAGAAGCTATACTACTTTCTTCTTCTCTTTTTCTTTTTCTTCTTCTTCTTCTTCTTCTTCTCTCAAGCCTATTGTTCATATATTCTACATATTTTATAAGCTTTGAATATACCACCCACACACGTTTATTGTTTGTAAAAAGTTGATCAAGGTATGATCAAACCTTCATTCGATCGGTGGTGGTGTTCGTGATTGATTTGCTTGATTGTGTGATTGTAAAAGGGTGGAGTTAGTATTTAACTCCAGTCACCCTTGTGGTAAGATGTTTGTTGTGTTTAGTGATAACCGAAGAAGGTGTCCTCGAAGACTGAAGTAGGTTGTTTGAACCGAATCAGCATAACATTCTTGGTATTCTTACTTTTCAGCACTTTCTCTTAGTTCCCAGGTTTTTGCATTGATTTCATTGCAACGGTAAAAATAGTAAACGATTTTTACAAATCATAAAAGTTTGCAAAAACATAGCCACATGTCCTAGTTTTCATTTGGCACAAGTTTCACCTCATTTGGATAAGTATAAGTCAATCAAACGTTAATAGATCTGAGACTAGTGTAATCTGATTCTCAGACTCACAAAGGTTGAGAACATCAATGCATTTGACATACTTGCCAAAGGAATTTTGAAAAATTGTTTCAACCCTTTAAAGTACATATCTTAAGGGTCATATCATAAAATTTTAAGATCATTTGGAGTTGTAAATTAATAGGAATAAATTTTGCATTTCGGATCACAGTTTCTGGCATATTGACACAATCTATGCAAAATCATTTTTTAAGGTCTTATACTTTGAATTTTAATCTGAACTTTTTATGACGCATACATAACATTTGAAAGTACTTTGTCACCAAATTTCACGATTTTTGCAGGTCTACAACTTAATCATTAAGTTAATCAAAAACCTGGTCTGAAAACAAAATATGTTTTCAGAAGTGGGTAATTGGTCCAAAACTTTTTAAAAACCAAGCCAGACAACCGAACAAGAAGGTATGTCAAGCCAAAAGCCTCCATTTTTTGATAATAAGGTAAATTCTGATTTTGATTCTGATTCTGAACCATCGTATCATGATTTGTATGTTCAATATCTTGAATTGCATAAGTTTGCTAAGACTCTTGCAAAAGAAAAGAAATGCTTAATTGAAGAAAAGAAAGTGTTAGAATCCTCTAACACAAATCTTGTATCTCAATAAAACGATTCAAAAGAAGAGTCGTCTTGCATGAGAAATTCATTAAAATCTGAGATTTCCTCCTTAACATCTGAGAACACGGAGAGAAAGTCGAGATTTCAAATTTGAAATCAAGAAATGCGGATTTAGAAAAGACAGCAAAACAATTCGATTCGGGTACGAGCATGCTAGATCGTCTCATTTCCTCCCAAAAGCATGAAACCGATAAAACCAGATTAAGATACATTGAAGATAATAAAGTACAAAAGAAGTCTAAAATTTTTATTTTATCTTCAGCTAAGAAACCGAATGCTACTATATGGCCTAAGAAGATATCTAGTGCACCACCCACTACATCTCGTTGCACTTTTTCTTTTTCATCTCATACGAAATATAATCACGTGCCGTATAGATATGAAAGAAAACCATTGATGCATACACGATATTCATGCAACACAAATGCATCTAGATCATGGACCATGCACACTAACATAAAGACATAACAAAAACGAAAATATTATCATGAGCATGATGGCATTCTCGCCATAGGCCAAACGGATTTGCACCGAACATCTATTATATTGCTTCTTCATCTCTTTTTTGACCTTTTGTAAGACCGAGAAAGGTCACCCAAGTTTGGGTACCAAAAGGTACTTTTGCAAAGGGCTAAATCAATAACCCTTAAGAACGCACTTGAAATGGATGATTTTTGTTGATATACTATAAACTGCTATTTCTTTCCATTCTTACTTGTACTTTGAATGACATTTACAAAATAAAAGGGGGAGAGAAAAGCATGATTTAAGGGGTAAAGAGAAGCATGATTTAAGAGGGAGAACGATAAAAAATTCAAATGTTATATTTGTGCATAGTTGTAGGGGGAGCGACCACATTTAAATCATGAACCAATGTTATTTTGTAAATCATCAAAAGGGGAGATTGTTGAGAAAAAAGGGTTTGAGTGATTTACAAATGCATGATTTAAATGCTATGTGTTTACAAAATGCATGAATAAATTATTACTTGACACGTTTATGTAATAAACATGCTTTATATGCTTATATATATTGTTACGGTACTAACAAGCCATGAAGCGTTGAAGCTTGCATCATATGACAAACATTTGTTATCTTTGTATTATTTTCAGGTGCCATAATTAATGAACTAAACTAGTTCATTAAGTAGAGTGCTTAAGTTAATGAACTAACTAGTTTATTAAATGGAGACATATTTGATGGAAGCTATATGGCAACAATTTGAAAATAGAAAGTCTCCTCCCCTTTCCTTCTGCACACCATATATATATAATATATATATCCATATTTTTTTAAAAAAGGCACAATACACATATATTCCGACGTACCACTAACACGTCACATATATTATAAACGTATGTCGATGTCACACACCACTATATAGAACTCATATTTATGAGTATATTCAAATATTATATCATATGATATAAGTCATGGTGACGTCAAAATTATAATGACATGTTACAAGGTCACAAACTAAAAATTGTCGTATGGGGTGACTATCAAAACTTCACCGACATGTCACGTACTTGCATATAAAGATGGCCAGCCCATATACTTCAAAAATGGCCAAACATTTTGTGGCTCACATGTTACAAACAGTCATTAAGTCATTCTATGTTGGTACACACAAATCACCCATAATTTTGTTGGACCGTGCACCTGTAATAAACACCACTAGAGGGGGAGGTGAATAGTGGTTAGCAGAAATTACACTACTACCCTTGATAAAAAATCCCCTTTTAAAAACAGAATCTGAGACCACCTAAGATTCAGAACCCGTTTTTGAAAAAATTAAAAATCCTTGTACACAACTCCAAAAATTATGAACATTTTCAGAACTTAAATTCAATGTGTTGAAAAGACTCTGTTCAAAATTTAGAAAAAACTAAGATCGTCGGCCCTTCAAACAAATAAAAAGATTCAGATGGTCATTCTGGACAGAATTGGACAGAATGTTGCTGAAATTGGAAAACATGTTTCTCTTTGAATACTTAACCAAAAAGGTTGATCTTTACGTCAAAACACTCCTTAAGATGTCTAGTTTATAATTCCAAAGGCTCCGACCTTAAACAACTCTTGGTTATAACAGAATTCTGTTTTTCTCAAAACTGTCAGATTGCAGCTAGATTGGAGCAGTTATCTTGTAACAACTTAAAGACTAACTTTTCTTTGTTCAAATCAACTGATTCTTGTTGCAAATAAAATCTAACAGTCTAAAGTATAACTCCACCAAAAATCACGAATTTTGAAAGTGTTTAGCTATTTTTTCAAAACGTGTGAAATTATGTGAAATCTGCAGTGAAAAACGGACATAATGCAGAAATGTAGAAACAAGATAAGAACACCAAAAATTTATCCTTTTTCGGTCAATGTGACCTACTCCAGTCCCAAGGAACACCTTTCCTTGGATTTCACTATGGTATGAACCAAATTACAACAAGAACCAAGCTCGACCCTTGGGTTAAACACCAACCCTATTCAAGACTTGGATGAACACCTTCTATGCAGCACTTAGTTGCAACACCTCTACCACCTATTGATGTAGCCTTATAGAATTGGCTAATCAATCTTACAAATGAAGCTCAAGAGGCTTGTAGCTCTCCAACAAATACAACAAGAACACCTTGCCTACAAAGAATGGAGCAAGAATGACAAGAAGAAGATAGCTAGATAAATCAACTATTGCTTTCAAGTGAGCTTCAAGTGTATTTTTCTTCTTCACCATTGCCTCCTATCTATAGTGTGAGTTGAGCCTTGTAGATAAGAACTCCAATGTGTCACCATCTACATCATCAATGCTTAAGTGTCTTCACATCATTGGTTAGCCTTGTGCACTTGGCAACATCAAGCAAAATGATTGGTCCACCTTGGAACACTAATGTTGGCTGATTTTTCCACATGGAATTGTCTTGATTTATCCTTTGCAAAATGAAGATCATAAGAAGAAGATAGAATGTCATATTCCTCCACTATTCCCTCGACTCCTTGGCTTGAGAATTGGCATGTGGGAGTTGAAAAATTCAAACCAAAAATCAGCTCCAAAATGCCTTAGTAGCCGTTGAATAAATTTTAAATTTTCTTAGTTGGCAATTTTTGCCAACTAGCTTCTTTTTGGTTGGTCCACTTGTCATAACCACATAAAATAGATAAACCACCTTTGGAACCTGTATATGCACGTTCTTGCCCTCATATATATGTATGTCAACTCAGATTTTTGAAGAAGAAATCAACAAATTATAGTTGACAAGATTATGTGAACATATAACACCAAAATTTCCAATATTTCTTCTTGTATGTAGTGATCATTTTCACATCTTGAAAACCTTTAAATTCTCTGAAATATGATGATAAATATACTTGAATAACATATAGAAGAAGGTCTTCAAGAAATAAATAGAATGTGACATCACAACCCGTCACATATCCCGCTACTGTCGATAATATCATCATTTGATAAAAATAATATAAAACCACCATATAATCTTCAAGATAATTATAACTCAACTCCAGAATGAAGATAAGAATATACTCAAGAGATTACTTGAGTGATAATACCAAAAACACCCTCAGGGGTAAAATGACCAAAATGCCCCTGGTGAGAGAAAACTCCACAAAAGACCCCGATGGTCAGAAATGAATATAATAACACCTTTGTCATGATAAATATAATGAGAATAAGTCCTTGAAGTATTTCCACCATATCATGTTCCTACAAAACTCAAAGTACCAATTTTGCCCTTTTTGGTAAGTTGTAGAAACTTCTAAGGCATTTTAGTCACAATGCATTTATAATTATCAAAACCACATAATATCAACATAATGAACATATGTAAATCAAATACAAACAAAAACAATCACTTTATCACATTTTAGAAAAATATTTCTAAAAACCCAATACCTCGATCGATCGAAGTGCCTCAGCTTCAGAGATCGATGTCTCATAGTAAGTTTTAGACTTTGCCTCTTATCAAATTCTTCTTAGATAACTTTTCAATAGTTGAAATTCCTATATGGCCTAGTCGTCTATGCCATAAGTTCACATCTAAGTCATGTGATATCAAACACTTAACCTTAGCATCTAACATGTTATTTTGTGATAGTGTGTAAATTTTACAATCTCTATTTCCTTTTAATACAATTTCTCCTTTTTCATTTATTATATCACAAGAATTGGAAAGAAAGGAAACATTATATCCACAATCTATAAGCTGATAAATACTTAATAAATTATAAGAAAGATTACTTACTAACAACACATTTCGTATTTGAAATGTGTTAGGGTCCCAGTTGTTCCTTTTCCAACAACTTGTCTTTTGTTGTTGTCACTGAATGTCACCTTTCCTCCATTCTCGATATGTTCCAACTCGGTGAATAGTTTAGGATTGCCCGTCTATGCCTTGAACATTCACTATCTAAAAACCATTTAGTTTTTAGATTCTTTGACTTTGCCTCCTTCTTGTATTCCTTGCGATTTTTCTACAATGGAGACAAAGTTTTAGGTACCCTTTATTTGGGTCCTTGAATGTTAGGGACACCATCCTTGTTTAGATATCCCTTAGGTATCCGAACTTGAACATACCTTCTAGGCACATATTTGACATTATTATAAGTTGAATAATACAAAGGATTTTCATGTAATTGTCCATTCCATTTAAAAGATGATGCATGGTTATTCATGTTATACCTTGTTTGACAAGTACTATGTCTTGGCTGATTTTGATAATGATTGAAAGGCAATATGATTTTGTTTCTTATATGGTGCTATGTATGTGTGTTCATATGCATTTCTATAGGTCTTATATAAATGTTGGCTATACTTAGGTTTATAATAAGTTGGATGCATTTTATTATGTCTAGTTGCATTTGTATACATATAGGCATAATTTCTAAGTTGTCTAGATGCAAAACTTTGCCTAGTAGAATGTTGATATGTGTGTGCTTTTGTGGGTGCATGTTGTATTTTTGCCTTAGAATAAACAGAAGATAAACAGAAGAAGGAGTAGAAGAAGATGTAGTAGGCAAAGTTGATTTCGTTTTATTGTATGGCAGTTTCGTACTAGCTGAAACAAACTTAGTATTTTTATCTACCTTTACATTTTCTTCTTTATAGCCTAACCCGGTTTTATCGTTTTCATATTTTTGAGATGATATAAGTGTATCTAACATGTTTGTACCAGATTTAAATTGTTCTAACATTTTTTCTAAGTTAAGTTTCGTAGATTTAAGTTGTACTATCTCATTTTCACAACTTTCTAACTTAGACTTCAACATACTATTTTCAGTTTTTAATTTTTGTTCATTTTTCTATATGATTCAATTTTAATCTCTAAAGAATCAAGAGTGTTAGTAGACTCTTGTTTAAAAGATTCTAATTGATCGGAAAACTCCAAGTTGGATTTCTTCAACTTGTCGTTTTCTTCAATTAGTTGCTTCTTTTCTTCACCAGAGCCTTTTAAAATGAGCATGAATCCTTAAAAATTCTTCATACATTTCATTGAATGACATTTCAAAATCAGAATCTTCATCAGATAAAGAACTTACCTCGTTGGATACAAAGCAGACTTGAGCTTCTTCAGTGTCGGATTCTGAGGCGGACGAGTCGCTCTACGTGCTCGCCTTCATTTCTCGTTTGCCTCTCCTTGACTTGGTCTCCTTTGCCTTTGATTTTTGCATCTTTTTGTCTTGTTTATTGTTGTTGTTGTTGTTGTTGTTATTGTTGTTGTTATTATTATTATTATTGTTTGTGTTTTTCTTTGTCAGGCAATCATAAGAGATGTGTTCTTTTTGACCACATTATAACATTTTAACTCTTTATTATACCATTTGTTGTTATTAGAGTTATTTTTCTTAGGTTGAGAAGAGGAAGAAGAAGAAGATCGTTGTCTATTCCTATTTGGTCGTTTAAAAACTTTCTAAGTTTTCTAGCTATCAATATTAAGTCATCGTCTAATTCATTATCACTCTTACTATCATCATTATGTGCATGTGATTCAGTTGATTTGAAAGCGATAGACTTACCGGATGACTTAGATGACTCGGCTTCCGTTGGTTTAGTTTTACCTCGTAAACTCTCAGTGAACCGATCAATTCATCCATCTTAGTGATTGACTTTATCTCTTCGATTGCTGTTACATTAGGATCCCATTCAGCAGGAAGGCTTTGCAACACCTTTTGAACCTTTTCATTGTTGGTGAATGATTTGCCTAAAGCTTCAAGGGCATTGAAAATGTTAGTAATCCTCAAATCCATAGATGTTATGGATTCGTTTGGCAACATTTTGAAAAAATCAAGCTCAGACATAAGAATGTTTATTTTTGACTCTTTTACCCTGCTAGTACCTTCATGCTTTAATTCTATTGATTTCCACATGTCGTGTGCACTTGTGTAATTTGATGCATATCCTGCTTTAGAGGTCGTTAGTCTGTTCAACGATAATTCCTTAGCCTTAGCATTCATCGACATTTTCTTTTTATCTTCGGAAGACCATTCACTTTTATATTTTTTTGCTTCTTGTGTGACTCCGCTAACTTGTACAATTTTCATTGGAATGTACGGCCCATCTTCAACTATAGACCATAAATTATGTCCATAGCCATTAAGAATAGCCTCATTCTAAGTTTTCAATGAACGAAAATATTTCCATCGAAAAGAGGAGGACGTTGTGTGGACATACCTTTCAACTCACCTTTGTGAGAAACTATGGCCATTATATGTACCTTTAATTTGAGATTAGCAGGCTACTTTGAATTGTTGTTTCTTGGCCTTGTGTTGTTCGTATGGTGTTGAATCTTGCTTCTTTAAGTGGTGTGAACCTTGATTTGATACCAATTGTTGGACCGTGCACCTGCAATGAACACCACTAGAGGGAGGGGTGAATAGTGGTTAGCGGAAATTACAATACTACCCTTGATAAAAATCCCCTTTTAAAAGTAGAATCTGAGACCACCTCAGATTCAGAACCCGTGTTTGAAAAATTCAAAAATCCTTGCACACAACTCCAAAAATTATGAAAATTTTCAGAACTTAACTTCAATCTGTTAAAAAGACTCTGTCCAAACCTTAGACAAAACTAAGATTTTTTGTGCCCTTAAACAAATAAAAAGATTCAGATGGTCAATCTGGACAGAATTGGACACAATGTTGGTGAAATTGGAAAATGTGTTTTTTTGAATACTTAACCAAAAAGGTTGATCTTTATGTCAAAACACTCCTTAGGATGTTTAGTTTATGATTCCAAAAGGCCCTGACCTTAAACAACTCTTGGTTAAAATAGAATTGAAGTTTTCTCAAAACTGGTCAGATTACAGCCAGATTGGAGCAGTTATCTTGCAATGACTGAAAGAATAACTTTTCCTTGCTCAAATCAAGTGATTCTTGTTGCAAAGGAAATCTAACAGTCTGAAGTATAACTCCACCAAAAATCACAAATTTTGAATGTTGTACCCAACGAAAAATCATATTGTACTTGAGACTTGTATAAGTGAATTAATGAAAGGTTGGATCCTTCAAGTACATTTTATTAAGTTTTATTATTTCTTCCTTAATTAAATTTTCTCAAAGTAAATATTATATAATTATACAAGTATGTGTTGTGAAGCGTGTGAAATGGTCAATTCACCCCTCCAAGACTTTGGAAATTTCAGCCACAAGGGTCTTAAAGGACTTTAGAGTATTTTTCCTTTAGGAGAATACTAGCCTTAATGGTCTTCTTAAAAAGCCAACCTAAAAGCCTAAACAAGAAATTAAATATTATAAGCAGTGGTGTAATTATACAAGCATGAATTATGAAATATGAGAAATAACAAAATACCCCCTCCCAACCCTCAAGAAATTCGGCCACCCCCAAGGGATTTTAGAAGACTCATTATATTTCCCATTTCTATTTTTATTATGAAGATCAAGAATAAAATAAGCAAGAAAGACAAGCATGGAGGATAAAAAGTAGCAAGTTGTAAAACCCCAAGATCCTTTTTACTTTTCATGCAACCTTGTCTCCTCTCTTTTCACCCCATGCGCCGGTCCCCTCTCCCCTACCAAGAAGTTTTCTTTTTCTTCTTTATTAAGAAGCCTTTTCATCCATCTCCAACCTACTACATACGCAAGAATTGCTCAAGAAAGTAACTAAGACACTCTCTCCCTTTCCCTAAACTCACACGGCTAGGAGTAACTAGAAGACTCAAGGATATCTCCACCATCAAGCTTCAAGATCCATCTAAGTAAGTATATGATAAACTTCCTTAAGTGAATTCTCTATTTCAAAAGATGAAGCTCATGTTGGTACCTCTTTCTCTTTGCTAAAACCGTGGCCTCCTTGGTCACTAGGTGATGATTTCTCAAGCTACTAAGTGGTGCTAACACCTTGGTGGTTTGAACTCCATTCAAGCCTCATTTTGGTAAGCTAATCTACCCTTAATCTAGCTCTATTCTTCATATAAATGGATAGCTAATGTTTCTCCTTTTCCTCCCTCAAAAAACCGTATACCATATGGAAGTAGTGGAGGGAAACTTCAATCCATTCCATCCAAGATCAAAGCTAAAGGAAGATTTTAGCTTAAAGAGGCAAGTATACTCTAGATAACCTTTACTTATTTGTGAAGTGTATGCTTGAATGACTAGCTAATTTTAGGATATGAATCTTAGTTGAAGACACTAAATTTAAAGCATAAGAACTTAGTTGTTCCTTAAGAAAAGTGACATGCATGTGTGAAATCCTTCCAAAGATGAGTTCTTTGCCTATGTTAAATATGAATGTGTTATATGTCTAAGGTAAAAAAAATGGTAAGATTCATCTTTCTCACCATGGAAGGGGACGGCTAGAAGGGATAGTAGAAATAAGCATTGATTCTTGTGAAGAATATATCTTGTGAAGCAAAAGATGTATGAAAGTTGTATGTTTGAATGATTTATTACATGGGTGTATTATGCTCACTTTAAACCGAAATATGAGTCCTCTCAAGTGTAAGAAATGGGCTGTTTATGGGGATTATGTGATACATAAATTAGCTATGCCAAAGGTAGATTTTATTAAGTACAAAGTGTGCAATGATGATGTGTGTTATGTTCCAAACTGTTTTTGGGATGATTCATACGTAGATTATTGAATGTTATGGAACCTGGAATGTCTATGTTAAAAGGTGTATTTGGTGGCTAGTTAGTCATTTTAGAGGAATAAGTTAGTTGGTAAACACTTGACATGAAAAATGACAAAAAGGGAAAAACTACTGGAACTGGACAGATTTAAGTGGTGTGTTGTGTGACCCAAAAATAGACCTTAGGAACATGAAAATGAGCTGATTTTTGGTAGGATGCTAGCCTTGTGTGTTTATTAAATATGTGAGTTGGAATTTCAGAAACAAGACTTGTGGTTTATCCGCAATAAAATATTTAGTAACAACTGGTCATTCTAGATTCTGCATGTACTCCGCTTTAGGAAAATAATTAAATGACCTCCCTAAACCCATCGGATTGCTCTGGAATTTTTATGGTAATCACTTAAGACATAAATGAACATGTCCATGTAAATAAATCAGCTTGGAACCACTGTCTTGAGGACTAACAACAGAATTGAATTTGTGTTACAAAACTGGAAAACGGGACAGAATTATGGCATGAGCTGGGAGACTTTATTATTTCGAATTTGGACTTTTAAGTGCTATTGGGCTTATGAATATTATTTCTTGGTATGCCTAATATGTTTTTCAGGTGTTGGCCTAAATTAAATAAGATTTTAGAGGCTTGAAAGAAAGATAAAGATGGGTACTGCGCCGCTGGATTCAGCAGTACCTTGTTTGGTAATTTGATGATTTGAGGGTTTTGTATGCCTCGAAATGTTATGAAATTTTTATGGCAAGTAGGTAAGACTCCATTATGCATATGTATGACTTGAGATTATGAAAATAGGCCCGAATTGTGATGGTTGAGGCCGCTCGGACAGAACGTTAATTATGGAAATTTTTCCAGCTTAAAGAACAAGGTCATATATGTATTATGTGATGCATTTAGTCACAAATTGCATGTTATGTGTCATGCATTGCATCATCCTCACTTCCATGAGTCATGGAACTGATTTTATGTCAAAGAAATTCCGGAACGCTCTTTAAAAGAAAAGATTTCAGTTTTGAAAAGAACGACTCCTATTGGTACCATTGATTTCTGGCCAGCATAACCCGCTCTAGATCCGGGGTTAATTGATTTGTTGATGATTATGATCGTACATGCTCAGAGAGAATAGACCTGGTTATGACGATTATGACTGTTCAGGCCCGGAGAGAATAAACCTGATAATGATGATTTATGACTGTACAGGCCCGGAGAGAATAGACTTGATAACGATGATTGATTATATGACCGTTTTCAGATTCGGACATAATAGATATGAAGGGAATGGTATGACCGCCTCAGATCCGGATATAATAAATCTGAATACTCACTCCTCTCGTTTTATTGACGATGATGTTTTTGAAAGAAAGAATGAAAGAACTTATCCTTGTTTTGATCATGATGCATTCCATGTGCACACTCATACATGCTGCATTTCCTGGCTAGTCGAATGATTGATGTACTATTACTTAGGATATGATGTTATGGTTTAATATCTCCTAAGTTATGATCTTAATGTGATTTCTTGTCTCTTAAGTTATGATCTTATGTCCTTACGGATGATGAATTGAAAGTCAAGTATGTTGCGAATCCAAACTTTTGGGGGTTTGGTTCTTGTGTATACTTTCCATTTAATTCATGATTATTTATGGTATACTTGCTGGTGACTTTGTCACTCACCCCATTATTTTTCCTCCCAGAGCCTGCAGGGAACAGGGTCGAGTGGATTGATGACGAGCCTAGGGTCCCCTATCCATATGCGCGCGAGAGAAGGATAGCCTAAGGACTTTAGTATGATGACTTATGTTTGATGAACTTATGATGGGATTTTAAATTTGGACATCTGTTTATTTTGTGGACATGGATGTAGACGACGTTATGATTATTCGGCATGTTTTCATTTAAAAGTTTTATTTCTGCCACTTTTTTTGCTTACTTGATGATGTGTAAGCAGAAAAGTCTATATACTTTGCTATGGACTACGACATGTTATGAATCGACGCCTGGTACTCTCCATAGTGAAGTATGGCAGGCGCACCGTACGCGAGCGAGCCGGTGCGGGGCGCTACATTGAAAGTGTTTAGCTATTTTTTCAAAACGTGTGAATTTATGTGAAATCTGCAGTGAAAAACGGGCAGAATGCAGAAATGTAGAAACAAGATAAGAACACTGAGAATTTATCTTGGTTCGGTCAATGTGACCTACTCCAGTCCTAAGGAAAACATTTCTTTGGATTTCACTATTCTATGAACCAAATTACAACAAGAACCAAGCTTGACCCTTGGGTTAAACACCAACCCTATTCAAGACTTGGATGAACAATTTCTATGCAACACTTAATTGCAATACCTCTACCACCTATTAATGTAGCCTTATAGAATTGGCTAATCAATCTTACAAATGAAGCTCAAGAGGCTTGTAGCTCTCCAACAAATACAACAAGAACACCTTGCCTACAAAGAATGGAACAAGAATGACAAGAAAAAGATAGCTAGACAAATCAACTATTGCTTTCAATGAGATTCAAGTGTATTCTTCTTCTTCGCCATTACCTCCTATTTAGTGTGAGTTGAGCCTTGTAGATAAGAACTCTAATGTGTCACCATCTACATCATCAATGCTTAATTTTCTCAAAATTGGTCAGGTTGCAGCCAGATTGGAGCAGTTATTTTGCAAAGGCTGAAAGACTAACTTTCCCTTGATCAAATGAAGTGATTCTTGTTGAAAATAAAAGCTAACAGTCTGAAGTATAACTCCACCAAAAATCACGAATTTTGAAAGTGTTTAGCTATTTTTTCAAATCGTGAGAAATTGTGTGAAAACTGCAGTAAAAACGGACATAAAACAGAAATGAAGAAACAAGATAAGAACACCGAGAATTTATCCTGGTTCGGTCAATGTGACCTACTCCAGTCCCAAGGAACACCTTTCCTTGGATTTCACTATGAAATGAATAGCCTTACAACAAGAACCAAGCTTGATCCTTGGGTTATACCCCAACCCTATTCAAGATTTGGATGAACACCTTCTATGCGACATTTAGTTGCAACACCTCTACCACCTATTGATGTAGCCTTATAGAATTGGCTAATCAATCTTACAAATGAAACTCAAGAGGCTTGTAGCTCAACAAATACAACAAGAACACCTTTGCTACAAATAATGGAACAAGCACAACAAGAAGAAAATGATAGCTAGACAATTCAATAAATGCTTTCAAGTGAGCTTCAAGTGTTTTTCATCTTCTTCACCATTGCCTCCTATTTATAGTGTGAAGTGAGCCTTGGAGATAAGAATGCACATGTGTCACCATCTTCATCATCAATCCTAAGTGTGTTCACATCATCGGTTGGCTTTGTACACATGGCAACATAAAGCAAAATGATTGGTCTACCTTGGCACAATAATGTTGGCCGATTTTTCCACCTAGAATAGTCTTGATTATCCTTTGCAAAATGAAGATTTCAATTGTTTTAACATTTTTTCTAAGTTTAGTTTAGAAAACTTAAGTTGTCCTATCTCATTTTCACAACTTTCTAACTTAGACTTTAACATACTATTTTCTGTTTTTAACTTTTGTTCATTTTTCCTAAGTGATTCAATGTTAATCTCTAAAGAATCAAGAGTATTAGTAGACACTTGTTTAAAAGAATCTAATTGATCGGAAAATTCCAAGTTGGACGTCTTCAACTTGTCATTTTCTTCAATTAGTTTCTTCTTTTCTTTAGAGAGCATCTTACAGTGAGCATGCATTCTTAAAAACTCTTCATACATTTCATCAAATGTCATGTCACTATTAGAATCACTATCAGAAGAAGAATTTACCTCGTTGGATACGAAGCAGACTTGAGCTTCCTCAGTTTCGGATTCTGAGTCGGATGAGTCACTCCATGTGCTCACCTTCATTGCTCGTTTTCCTTTTCTTGGATTAGACTCCTTTGTCTTTGTCGTTTGTGCCTCCTTGTCCTTGGCTTGTTTATTATTGTTGTTATTATTATTATTTTTCTTTGTTGGACAATCATATGAAATATGTCCTTTTTGACCGCATTCGTAGCACTTTAACTCTTTATTATACCATTTGTTGTTGTTAGAGTTATTTTTCTTAGATTGAGAAAAAAAGAAGAAGAAGAAGAACGTTGTCTATTCCTATTTGGACGTTTGAAAAACTTACTAAGTTTTCTAGCTATCAATATCAATTCATCGTCTAATTCAGTATCACTATTACTATCATCATTATTTGTATGTGTTTTAGTTGTTTTGAAAGCTATTGACTTACCAGATGATTTAGATGACCCGGACTTCTGTTGGTTTAGTTTTACCTCATATACTCTTAGTGAGCCTATCAATTCGTCTATTTTTGTGATCGATTTGTTTCTTCAATCGCCGTGACCTTTGGATCCTATTTGGCAGGAAGGCTTCGCAGCACCTTTTGAACCTTTTCATGGTTCGTGAATGATTTGCCTAAAGCTTCAGGAGTATTGAAAATGTTAGTAATTCTCAAATGTACAGATGTTATGGATTCGTTTGGCAACATTTTGAAAGATTCTAATTCAGTCATAAGCATGTTTATTTTTGATTCTTTTACACCGCTTGTACCTTCATGCTTCAATATAAGTGATTTCCACATGTCGTGTGCGCTTGTGCAATTTGAAACATATCCTGCTTCAGAAGTTGTAAGTCCATTCAAAAGTAATTGCATAGCTTTAGCATTCATGGGCATTTTCTTTTTATCTTCTGATGACTATTCACTTTTATATTTTTCAACTTCTTATGTGACTCAACTAACTTGTACAACTTTCATTGGAATGTACGTCCCATCTTCAACTATAGACCATAAATCGATGTCTATAGCCATTAAGAATAGCCTCATTCTAAGTTTCCAATAAACAAAATTATTGCCATCAAAAAGCGGAGGACGTTGTATGGACATACCTTCCAACTCACCTTTGTGAGAGACTATGGTCATTGTATGTACCTTTAATCTGAGATTACCAGGCTACAAAGAGTTATTGTTTCTTGGCCTTGTGTTGTTTGTACGATGTTGAATCTTGCTTCTTTGAGTGGTGTAGACCTCGCTCTGATACCAATTGTTAGACCGGACACCTGAAATAAACACCACTATAGGAGGGGGTGAATAGTGGTTAGCGGAAATTACACTACTACCCTTGATTAAAAATCCTTTTAAAAATAGAATCTGAGACTACCTCAGATTCAGAACCCGTTTTTGAAAAATTCAAAAATAAGCGTACACAACTCCAGAAATTGTGAAACTTTTTAGAACTTAACTTCAATGTGTTAACAAGACTCTATCTAAAAATCAGACAAAAATAAGATCGTTGGCCCTTCAAACAAATAAAAAGATCAGATGGTCAATCTGAACAGAATTGGACAGAATGTTGCTGATTTTGAAAAATGTGTTTCTCTTTGAATACTCAACCAAAAAGGTTGATCTTTAAATCAAAACACTCTTAGGATGTGTAGTTGATGTTTCCAAAAGGCTCTGACCTTAAACAATTCTTGATAAATACAGAATTTAAGTTTTCTCAAAACTGATCAGATTGCAGCCGGATTGGAGCAGTTATCTTGCGAAGAATGAAAGACTAACTTTCCCTTGCTCAAATCAAGTGATTCTTGTTGAAAATAAAAGCTAACAGTCTGAAGTATAACTCCACCAAAAATCACGAATTTTGAAAGTGTTTAGCTATTTTTTCAAATCGTGAGAATTTATGTGAAAACTGCAGTAAAAACGGACAGAAAACAGAAATGAAGAAACAAGACAAGAACACCGAGAATTTATCCTGGTTCCAGCCCCAAGGAACACCTTTCCTTGGATTTCACTATGAAATGAATCTCCTTACAACAAGAACCAAGCTTGATCCTTGGGTTATACACCAACCCTATTCAAGACTTGGATGAACACCTTCTATGCAACACTTAGTTGCAACACCTCTACCACCTATTGATGTAGCCTTATAGAATTGGCTAATCAATCTTACAAATGAAGCTCAAGAGGCTTGTAGCTCAACAAGTACAACAAGAATACCTTTGCTACAAATAATAGAACAAGAACAACAAGAAGAAAATGATAGCTAGACAATTCAACAAATGCTTTCAAGTGAGCTTCAAGTGTGTTTCATCTTCTTCACCATTGCCTCATATTTATAGTGTGAAGTGAGCCTTGGAGATAAGAATGCACATGTGTCACCATCTTCATCATCAATCCTAAGTGTGTTCACATCATCGGTTGGCTTTGTACACTTGGCAACATAAAGCAAAATGATTGGTCCACCTTGGCACAATAATGTTGGTCCATTTTTTCACCTAGAATAGTCTTGATTATCCTTTGCAAAATGAAGATAATAAGAGAGGATAATGCCACCAAAATAACCTCAACTCCTTGCACAAGAATATGCATGTGAGGCTATGACAATTTCAAATCAAAAACAGCTCCAAAGATAGAAAGGTAGTCGTTGGCTACTAAGTCAATTTTTCAAGTTGACAATTTTGCCAACTAGCTCCTTTTCGGTTGGTCCACTTGTCACCAACTCATAAAATGAATTACACATCATTTACACCTGTTTATACACGTTTGGAGGCTTGTATATATGTGTATCAACTCAGATTTTTGAAGAAGAAATCACCAAACAATAATTGACAAGATTATGTCAACATGTAACACCAAAATTCCCATAATTTCTTCTTGTATATTGTGATTATTTCCACACCTTTAACACCTTTGATATTTTTGTATAATGATGATAAATATGCTCCCATAACATATATACGAGGGTCTTCAAGAAAGAAATAGAACGCGACATCACAACTCGTCACATATCCCGCTATAGTCAATAATATCATCACGTGAGAGAAATAATATAAGACCACCATATAATATTCAAGATAACCATAACTCAACTCCAGAATAAAGATAAAAATATACTCAAGAGATTCTTTGAGTGAAAATACCAAAAATACCCTCAGAGGTAAAATGACCAAAATGACCCTAGTGAGAGAAAACTCCAGAAATGACCCGATGGTCAGAAATAGTCATAATACCACCTTTTTCTTGATAAATATGATAAGAATAAGTCCTTGACGTATTTCCATAATATCATGTTCCTACAAAACTCAAAATACCAATTTTGCCCTTTTTGATAAGTTGTAGAAACTTCCAAGGCACGTTAGTCACAATACATTTAAAATCATCAAAAAACATAATATTCACATAATGAACGTGTATAAATCATATACAAATAAAAACAAACACTTTATCACATTTTAGAAAATTATTTCTAAAAACCCTAGACATCGATCGATTGAAGTGCCTAAGCTTCAGAGATCGATGTCTCACAGAAAGGTTCAGGTTTTGTCTCTGACCTACATCGATCGATCGAAGTAAGGGTTCGATGTACATCGATCGATCGATGTGTCTCAGGTTTAGAGATCGATGTCTCACAGTAAGGTTCAGAACTTTCTCTACCTTACATAGATCGATCGATGTGAGAGATCTATGTACATAGGTCAATCGATGTGCAACAACCTGAGAGATCGATATCAACTTTTTCAACTTTTTTCAACTTTTAACACCATGTGTGACATTTTTATTCATTCACCACTTAAAATCATGACTTTGAAAATTATCCAAACATATTTCTCAACAGTATGAACCGAACCAGTATAAAATTCTTGGTGTTCTTACTTTTCAGCACTTTACTTTCAGTTTCAAGTTTTCTGCATTGATTTCATTGCAACGGTAAAAATAGTAAACAATTTTCAAAAATCATGAAATTTCACAAAAACATACCCACACGTCTTAGTTTTCATTTGGCGCAAGTTTCACCTCATTTGGATAAGTATAAGTCAATCAAATGTTAATAGTTCTGAGAGTAGTGCAATCTGATTCTCAGACTCGCAAAGGTTGAGAACATAAACGTATTTGATATACTTGCCAAAGGAATTTTGAAAAATTGTTTCAACCCTTTAAGGTACATATCTTAAGGGTCATATCATAAAATTGGTAATTGGTCCAAAAGTTTTTAAAAATCAATTTTTCTGTACCCACTATTCAACCCTCCTTCTGGTGGTGCTATACAGGTACTACAATGCTAACTACTTAGGAGGTCTTTATCTACTTGAAGTTGAAGCTGGGGGTTGCAATGCTCTGCATACTCAGCTTGAAGTATCAAGTAGAAGTCAAGACAGTGATAAAAATGAAATCAGGATATGGCATAAGAGACTAGGCCATTCTAATTTTGTGTACCTCAAACATGTAATGCCTCAATTGTTTGAAAAAGTTGATATAAAAGGTTTATTTTGTGAACATTGTAAGCTGGCTAAAATAACTAGAGATGTTTATCTTGCTAAAGCCCATCAAGCATCTGAACCTTTTAATTTAGTACACTCAGATATTTGGAGACCATCTAGAGTGACTAATATAAATGGTACAAAATGGTTTGTGATATTTTTTGATGATCATACTTGGATCGCATGGACCTATCTAATGAAATATAAATCAGAAATAGGCACTATCTTCATGTCATTTTGTAAGTTGATTAAAAATTAGTTTAATTGTAAAATTAAAACACTTAGATTTGATAATAGTTCTGAGTACTTTGAAGAATTAGTAAAAAGATATATGACAGAACATGGCACCTGCTGCTGCGCTTTGTCTACCGACTGCTGCATCAACATTAAGCTTTAGCTTACCTGAAGGTGGCAGCTCCCATTTAATAACTCTATGCCGACGAACCCGAATTGGTGGGGAAAAATAAGCAGCCACCAAATGAGGTATTGTCTCACTAAACTTACTACCATTAGTGGCAGAACACCACGTGAATATATGCTCTCTGACCTTGTGGAACAGCCTTGCAACTTGCAACTTGCAACGTAAGATTATATGTTTATGATGGATCCTGTGGTAACCAAATACTTGTTTTGCCACAGTCGCCAAATTGGTGTGGAATTTTTGGTATTTTGGAATTTTTGCCCTATTTGAATTATTTGGTTGGAACTATTTGGTATCTGGACGACAATTTGGCAATTTTGACAATTTGATGTTTTGGCCCATTTTGGAATTTGGTCTAACTTTGGTACTTGGAAAATGATTTTGAAAATTGCATTGCATATTTTGGAAATTCACCCATACACTTGAAATATATTGTTAAACCGGATTGGTTCTATACAAACGGAGCGTCCGGGCATATTGACTATTTTTTATATAGAGCGCTCGGATATATTGGCCGCCATTAGGACGCCTCGGCATATTGGCTATTGTGATATAGAGCGCCGGGGCATATTGACTAATAGGGGACCAATTCGTGAGTCTTACGGTATAAGTCATTTGTAGGGAAAGTGATATAGCTATTGCATTATTTTTGACCGTTTTAGCCGGGTTTTGGATTTTTGACACATTGATATTTGATTTGGACTAAGTTGTACTTGGGTTTGGATTTTGAACATTGGACCGGCTAAATCGGACTTTGAAAACTTTGGACTTTCGAAATTTGGAATTTGGGCCTTTCACTTTGGACATTTTGGCATTGCATATTTGGAAAATTGCATCATCGATTTCGGTTTGGACTAACCCCTAATTGGACTTTGTCATGTACTTTATTGGACTTTGTTACGTACTTTGTTCGGTCTATTTGCTCTATTTGCTTTTGGGTGTTAGGGGCAGAATTGAAAATTTACTTGCGAAGAGAAGCATGCTATAATTTTATGTTATATATTTTATCACACTTGCTTTTCCGTGTATGATCCCATGGTAAGTACAGTGAGGCTACTTACTGGGTGATTTGTCGCTCATACCACACTTCTCTATTTTTTTCAGATGATCACGGCTATGAGTTAGTATGCCCGAGGATGATCAAGAGTGGAGATATTGAGATCGATGATATTCTGATCAGACTGTCGAGGCTTAGTTGAGACAGTGATTTCCGATACTCGAAGTTTATGTACTTTAGAGAATTAATTATATCTACGTTTGACATTTGTATCGGATTTAGATTTTCCTAGACATTGATATTTATGATGATGATTATTTCGAGGTTTTAAATTTTGAATTCCGCTGACGTGTATACGTTTTGATTTTGATGCTTTGTATCTTCCTTAGCGAAATACGGCGGATGAGTCGTTTCGAGTACTAGGTTTGGGACGGGTTGTTCAAGCTGCTAGTCAGACCTTCACTTTCCAAACAACATTGTCAATTCTATCTTGAGTTTTCTCAAGTGCAACCACCTTGGCCCTGTAAGACGCCATTGCAAGCGTGGTCTTTCCCCTTTCATTACGTGGAAATTCAGACGTTTCGCTGATAGACCCATCTATTAGATCAGCTGGAGGAATGAAGCAATCCATAGACAACACAGGCACATTGAATGCCACCTCTTCAATTGACCAAACCTCTTCCATCATTGTCTTTGTAAGGCTCATTGCCATCTGCCCGAAATGGATAAGGGTAACCATAGATCTACCAGAATGAGCAACCATTATACCTTCAACGGGGCGGTAAGGTAATCCTCTAACAAAGAATTGATTGTTGTCTCCCAGTATACCACATTGCCCCCATTAGATTGGATACGAGTAAGATGTGAGTCCTCCATGTGCACAAGAAGACCAGTTTTCTGGTTGAAGTATCCAAAGAGGACATGTCTAATGATATCTGCTGGTCCTTCACTTCTGGCCGTCAAGGTTCGAGAGTCAGCAGAAAGCTTCAGAATGAAGCAGTCCTCGCCATTAGTATGCTTCTCTCCAATGCACCTGCTATTTGCAAACATGCCTACTATAGTTCTTGGATCAAGACCCTGTTATTTGAAACATAATATCAATAAGATTAACAAAGGAACTCATAAAAAAGGACCAGTAATTGGTGAAACAAAGACTTCATCTGAAGAGCTCTGCGCAAGCGTCTAATAGGCCCTTTTGCTGCGCGAGCCCCAAGCCAAGGTGTGTGCCTCCAAACAAGTTTGCCATTACAGCCAGCATGTACTTTGCTGCCACCAACTGCAAGCTCCACATACCACATATCAAGGCTCATTTGCCAGAGCACAAAACCTCCAGATTCGGCATCTCTTGCTACATTCTTGTTCTTCACAACCTTGTTGGCAATTTCAAACTAAGATGCAACCATCTTCACCTTTTCCATTGCATAGGCATTCCTAATCGAATTCTGGAGCTTTTGACCACCTGATGCAGCTGTGTATTGCTGTAAAATGTAGTGATCTGAGGAAGTTTCCTAAAATCACAACCATTTAAGAACTCCATCAAGCACAACAAAGAGAAGTAACTTAACGATTAACCAGTACAGATATACTGACAAAAAAGGGACTCGATTAAATAATCAGTAGCAAGCTAATCCTATTACGAACAACTATTCAAGAATCAGGCTTTTCCTCAACGTTGAAGATTTTTTGATATCAAAGAGTTTAATATAAACAATTTCAATTTAATGTCAAGCCATTTTACGAAAAGGAAAAATATAAAATGCAATTGCCAACCAAATTTGAGTCGGAAAAAGTTTTTCCTTTTTTTTTTTAAAGGAAAACACAAAGGATCTTAATTCAGACATAAACAGAATGACATGTATGCAGAATTAGAAATACTCACAATGGGAGTATCTTTAATGCTGAGATGAGGCAAAGGATCCATGGCGCTAACATGAACCGGGGCAACCGACGCACCCATGACTCCGAACAAGAGCCTCAGATCGGAATGCTTATTTTCGGCACCAGAATGATCCTTGGTATTTTCATAGCTATTCGACACCAAAGATGGGGCTCACGTGAGTTGACCTTTCATCAAGGGACCCAAACCCTCACCGAACCACTTGGAATCTCCAATTTCCCCTCCGTCGGGATCCAGGCCCTCCATTAACAGCGTAAGAGCCTCACCGACAGGCCTCACGATCCTGGATCTCGAGATCAACTACTCGGAATTCGCCACGCTGCTATTAGTACTGTTGCTCTTGTAGCGCCCCGGCCCGGACAGCGAACCCGAACCAGTGCACCCGTCGTGCCTACTAAGAGGACTACCAGACATCATTACTCTCACATACGCATTAGTACTGACATAAGAGAAGTAAGCGCAGAGACTCAAGCAAAATTAAAATCTAAATCCATCAAATCTTTATTCCCAAAAGCATAGGTAAAATATAGTTGTTCATGGATGCAACCATCTAATCCTCGAACAAATGAAAGAAAGTTAAGACAATACGAAACAGTCTATAAAAGTTCCAAAGATAAGCTCTAAGCACCCCACTCAGCCCACTCGCCGTCGTCCTCAATGAAAATCATATCATACTCGGGTTCATCTGCAAAACAACGGGTAGAACCCTTAGCGAAAAACACTATCAAGTAACCCGCTTATAAGACATATGAGATCATCACATGGCAAGACATGAGTGAATATAATTATCCAGGGGGAATTGGGGCACATGTCCTGAATTATTCCAAAATTCGGTTTTACTTGCATAATAAAAGTAGAGAACAAGTAGCACACAAGTGAACAATGAGTCACTTACATTACAATCATCATATCAGAACGGGACACATGATGCATGCCATTTCAAATAATGCTCTACACTACACAATCCCAGATGCTTATGCAATACTTTTCAAAACAGTGCAATGCATGTCACAATGCCCGGTCACATAACTTTATACCCTGTGATGGGCCACAGCTTGTCTTTATACCCTGTGACACATTACAGCTTAGCTTTATACCCTGTAATGTTCCACAGCTTGTCTTTATATCCTGTGTCACATTACAGCTCACTTTATACCCTGTGATGGCTACAACTTGTCTTTATACCCTGTAGCACATCACAGCTCATTTCGCAAAGTACTTTATACCCTGTGCCACGGCACAGCTCTTGTCAAAACATAATGCAAATGCAAGTGTCATGATGCAAAGACGCACATTCAACAAGTCAACATGTCATTCGATCACTTGCGACTCCTCTTATTCACACATTCGCGCATACCTCGACATTAACATTCTTACTAGTACATAAGGGGTGAAGTAGACACCCTCGCATGCTACAGTTGAACCTTATCGAAGCCCCAATCATTCATTCCTAACCCCTTAGGCAATTCACACTGAAGTCCAACTCAAATACCTCACGAAGTCCTCACCGTTGATTCACCATCCTAGGTCACGTTCCTAAGCCTTACACTAACCTTAATTAAGTCCTAAGAAGTCTCTAAGGTCTCTCAATTGGCCCTCTGGATTCCCCTTCTCTCTTCTATTCTTCCCACAAAACTGGTTGACATCATCCCATACATCGATCGATGTCACATCATACCTTGACATCGATCGATCGAAGTCCATCAGAATACTTTATGTCTCACTTCAATCGATCCCTCAGCCTACATCGATCGATCAGTGTGACTTCATACCTCACATCGATCGATTGAAGTCCGTTAAAATGCTTTCTGTCTCACATTAGTCTCTCCTTATCCCTACATTGATTGATCGATGTACATCAGTCGATGACATCGATCGATCGATGTCCACGATTCCAGAAAAACTTCTTTGCGATTTCTACAGAAACTGCAGAGCCAATCCTTCAATCGTTCCCACACTCTATCCCATTCATTCCATGCCTAATCCCTGCTATCATCTCATACTTAAACTACAACTTGAACACTACACACATACATAGCAAGAATTCAAGCCTAGAACTCAAGAATTTCAACCTACGAATCTAAAGATCCCACCTTTCACCCTCAAACCCTATCAAACAATAATATTGCAGCAAAAGGGGATTCAAGGGATGGGGATTTACAGGAATTCATACATTCATCAACATCAAATTATGTTTTCAACGTACGACGGCCAAAACATCAAATCCAAAACACATAAATTGCACAGAAATCACATATGGATAAACAAGGGCATAATACTGCATGGTGATCCAATTTTGATACAAAAGTAGGGCCGTTTTCTTCACAAATCTAGGAACTTATAAGTAGATTACTTGCCTTCGATTACTGATAACTGGATTGCAAAACAAGCGGAGGTTGGATCGATTCTTGAAGGCTATCTCCTTCACTGCTAGGTTATGAAAATCACTAGGCTTGGGGGAGGAGAAAGGGAGTCGATGGTTTCTTCTGAATATGGTAAAAAGTTGACGCTCTGTCAGCTTTTTGTTATGGGAAAGGGCAAAACTGGAATTTCTAAATTGTATTTTACTTAAATCCTTTTTATTTAATTCTTATTTCTAATATTTAATTCAAAATTAATCTATTATTAACTTGTTAAATTTCCTTCTCTTATTTAATTAAATTCCGGAGGGTGCGGGGCATAACATTCCACCCTCCTAACAAAAAGTTTCGTCCTCGAAATTGATGTACCTTACTGGAAGAGATGCGAATACAACTCCTTCATCTGCTCCTCAAGTTCCCACGTGGCTTCACGCTTCGTATGGTTACTCCATTAAATCTTGACTTACGGAATCACATGTTTGTGTAGAACTTGATCCTTCCTGTCTACGATCTTCACAGGGTACTCTTCATACGTGACATCATCCTTAACTTCCAACGGTTGAGCCTCAAGAATATGATTCGGATCTGGCACGTATTTCCTCAGTTGAGAAACATGAAACACATTGTGGACTTGTGATAAAATCGGAGGCAATGCTAGTCGGTATGCTCTTTCTCCAGCCTTGCCAAGTACCTCGTATGGACTAATATACCGAGGGCTTAACTTGCCTTTCATTCCGAATCTCGCAAATCTCTTAGTAGGTGAAACTCGTAGATAAACCTTTTCACCTTCCTCAAACTCCAAGGGTCATCTTTTAGAATCTGCCTAACTCTTACTGCGATCTTGTGCCATCTTTAGTCTCTCCCTTATGATCCTCACTTTCTCAATTGTCTGTTCAATCAACTCTGGAGCAGTGATTGTCCTTTTCCCAACTTCGTCCCAACAAATCGGGGATATGCACCTCCGTCCGTGTAGAGCCTCAAATGGTGCCATACCAATTGCACGGTGGTGGCTATTGTTGTATGAGAATTCCATCAGTTTCAGCATACTATCCCAGTTCCCTTTAAAATCCAACGCGCATGCTCTCTGCGTATCCTCCAAGGTTTGAATGGTCCTCTCAGACTGTCCATCCGTCTGAGGGTGATAAGTTGTGCTCATCCTTAGTTCAGTGCCCATAGCTTTCTGGAAAGCCATCCAAAATTTAGAAGTGAATCTGGGATCATGGTCCGACACAATACTGACAGGAACTCCATGCAAACTCACAATGTTATCCATATATATGTTGGCCAATTTCTCATAAGAAGTACCATGCGTCATAGCTATGAAATGAGCTGTCTTTGTCAAGCGATTGACAATCACCCAAATCATCTCATTCCCACTTCTGCTTTTAGGCAACCCCATCACGAAGTCCATAGTCACATGCTCCCACTTCCATTCTGGGATCTCTAGTGGCATCATCAAGCCGCCGGGTCGCTGATGCTCCGCTTTGACTTGCTGGCATACCAGACATCTCTCGACATACCTTGCAATACTTCTTTTCATTCATATCCACCAAATAATTCATTTTGAGGTCCTTATACATTTTTGTGCTTCCGGGGTGGATAGACAACCGTGAGTTATGAGCTTCACGTAGCAATTCCCTTCGTAGCTCTCTATTGTCTGGCACGCATAGCCGGTTCTGAAACCATAGACTTCCATCTTCTCTCAACTAAAAATCTCTTACCGGGCCCGTGTTCAATTTGTCACGGATTTTCTTTAGCGCTACATCATCATATTGAGCTCATTTTATTCTGTCTATCAAATCTGGGGTTATAGATAATGCCATAAGAACATTCACCACTGAATCCACAACATCGAGACCAAACTCCTCAATCTCACGTTCCAAAGGAGACTGTCTAGCATGGCTAGACTTTCTGCTCAACGTGTCTGCCACTCTGTTGGCTTTCTCAGGGTGATAGTTGATGGTTAGGTCATAATCCTTAAGTAACTCCAACCATCTCCTCTGTCTCATATTCAGCTTTTTCTGCAAAAATAGGTATTTCAGGCTCTTATGATCGTGAACACTGCACACTTTTCTCCATATAAGTAGTGTCTCCAAATCTTAAGGGCAAACACTACCGCTGCGAGCTCCAAGTCCTGCGTCGGGTAGTTCTGTTCATAAGGTTTCAGCTGTCTCGAAGCATAAGAAATAACTCGTCCATTTTACATCAGGACACAACATACAAACAGAAAGTTAATTCACGTCCAGTATATATATATACAACAATTGTAGTTATATACATACTTAGTCCTTTCTTGGACGCGTCACTATAGATCACGAAGCCATTGGTGCCGGAGGGTTGTGCCAACACCGGGGCCGTGGTCAATATCTTCTTGAGTTGAGAAAAGCTCTACTCGCATTCTGCAGTCCACTCAAACTTAGTCTTTTTCTGGGTAAGTCGGCTTAATGGAACTGCAATTGTTGAAAATCCTTCAACAAACTTCCTATAGTAGCCTGCTAGGCCTAGGAAGCTTCTAACTTCTGTTATGTTCGTAGGCCTTGGCCATTCAGTGATGGCTTCCACTTTCTTAGGGTCCACCGAAATTCCATCCTCAGAAATCACGAGACCGATAAAGGTCACACTCCTTAGCCAAAATTCACACTTGCTAAATTTGGCATACAACTTCTGTTGTCTCAAAATCTCCAATACCTCTCTCAGATGCTCTGCGTGGGTCTACTCATCAGGGGAGTATACCAAAATATCATCAATAAACACCACCACAAACCGATCTAGCTGCTCTCGGAACACGGTGTTCATTAAATCCATAAAAGCTGATGGGGCATTAATCAGTCCAAAAGGCATCACCAAAAATTCATAATGCCCATATCGAGTACGGAAAGAAGTTTTAGGAACATCACTTGCTTTCACGAGCAACTGATGGTACCCCTGACGAAGGTCGATCTTTGAGAACAATCGAGCACCATTCAATTGATCAAATAAGTCCTCAATCCTTGGCAGTGGGTATTTATTCTTGATGGTTATCTTGTTCAGCTCTTTGTAATCTATACATAACCTCAAACTGTCATCTTTCTTCTTGACAAATAAATCAGGGGCTCCACAACGTGATACACTGGGTCTAATTAACTTCTTGTCTAAGAACTCCTGTAGTTGGACCTTTAACTCATTAAGTTCAGCTAGGGCCATCCTGTAAGGTGCCTTAGATATAGGCTCAGCCCCTGTAATCAAATTGATTTCAAACTCTACTTCTCTTGATGGGGGTACTCCTGGAAAATCATCTGGAAATACGTCCTTAAATTCGTTGATCATCGGGATCTGGTCAATAGAGGGAGTTTCTTGCTTAGCATCCATAGCATAAACCATAAATCCCTCTGCTCCCCTTTGCAAAGCCTTGAAAGCCTGAACCGCAGTCAAATAAATTTTCTTGGGGGCCTTCGTCAGCTTGATATTCCCTTGAACCGTCACTTCGTTCATCTCGGAATCCTTAACGGTCACTTGCTTAAGTCTGCAATCAATGTTGGCATGATACTTAGTCAACCGATCCATGCCCAATATCACATCGAAATCCCGCATCACAATCGGAACCAATGTGACGGAAAATACTTTCTCATCCAACTCCAACTCATAGTCCTTATACTGATGATATGACACTAGTACTTGATCACCAGCTGCCTGCACTCGGAAGGGGGTCTCAAGCCACTCGGGCAGACGATCAAGTCCTTTGGCAAATTTCTTAGATATAAATGAATGACTTGCACCACTATCAAACAACACGTTCGCAGGCACTTTATTTACTAGAATAGCACCTATCAACAAAGAACATAGCACATAAAATCTCACGTAAAAAATATTTTATTTCAACTTAAACAACAATAATTTAACTTAAGTCATACCTGTCACGACATCGGTGTTCTCCTACACCTCAGCATCCGTCATGACATGGACTCTGGCATTGGTTTTGGGCCTAGCTCTCTGTGGTTGCGATGGCCCTGAGTCTCCCTGTGGCCTCTGCTTCCACTCGAGACAATCCTTTATCCTGTGGTCTGTCTTACCACACTTGAAACATGCTCCTGTCTTCTTCTAGCACTCCCCTACATGGTTTTTCTGGCAATGGGGACACACAACTATCGCCTGTCGATCAGGCTGATTCTGCTGCAGTGCCCTCTGAAATTATTCGGTCTGTCCTCTCCGGGGAATTTTGACCCAACGTCTGGGTCTACCTCAACTCCTATCGTCCTTCGGCCTCTTGCCGGTGTCGTCGAGCCTCTCTAGGCTGAGACCTGCGCATATCACTCTCCACGCGGTAACAAGCATCCAACATTTCAGACTAGACCCCGCTATAGCTGACCGAATGAGGGGGTTCAGACCTTGCTCAAACTTGAGCATCTTCATCCTGTTATTTTCCAATACCATGGGTGTGAATTTTCCCAAGGCATGGAACCTATCAGCATAGTCGGAAATAGACATCCTGTCTTGCTCCAACTTATCAAACTACCTCATCTTCTCCAGAATGGTAGTCTCAAGCACGTAGTAATCCTTATAAGCCTCGGCCAACTGTCTCCACAATATAGGGGGAGTCATCTTTGGAAGGATGCCATTCCACCAGGCATTGGCTCGGCCAGTCAGCAGGGGTGTGGCCACATCCACCTTGTTTTCTTCAGGCACCTGCACTAGCCTGAAGCACTTCTCAACTTCCTCTAACCAAAACTCGGCTATCTCCGGGTCTGTGGTCCCTTCAAGTGTGGGGGCATGCATCTTCTGCATTTCCCAAATATAATACCGTAATCCATGCTGAGGCAGTGATGGAGGAGGAGGTTGATGCTGCTGCTGAGCAACTCCCTGCGCAATTACCGTTATAGCATCCATTAGGGCCTGAGGCACGACCATCTGTGGTGGCTGAGGATTTTCGCTTCCGTTGCCACCGTTTCTAGTGTTTTCTCTTCTAAGAGACATCTTTCTGCAAGATCAGTTCTTATTAGCATTCAGTAATTCAAAAGATAGTATTGAAGGCTCATATGTGTTACACGGAACGGAACTTGCATACGTTAAGGGAAAAACAAATAATCTAGTCTTTAATTAAGTTATATCGCACTCGCACACACCCAACCCAATTCATCTTATATCTACGATCAAGTACTTGGGCCTATGGATCAACTTAAGGTCAAAATCGTAGCTTAATACTCTATATGACATAACCTAGGTCTCCGAGGTAGATATGAAGCCTAGGCTCTGATACCACCTGTAGCGCCCCGGCCCGGACAGCGAACTCGAACCGGTGCACACCAGACGTCATTACTCTCACATATGTATCATTGCTGACATAAGAGAAGTAAGCGCAGAGACTCAAGCAAAATTAAAATCTAAATCCATCGAATCTTTATTCCCAAAATCATAGGTAAAGTAAAGCTGTTCATGGACGTAGCCATCTAATCCTCGAACAAATGAAAGAAAGTTAAGACAATACGAAACAGTCTATAACAGTTCTTGTTATGCCCCGCACCCTCCGTAGGTCAATCAAAAGGCCAAGAAGGAATTAAAAGGAGTTTAATGATAGTCAACGGGAATTAATGACGGTCAACCATAACTAATTACGAAATTAAATAATTAGATTAATGAAAATTAAATGAAGGGATAAATATTAGAAATTAATTTGTATTTAATTTTAGAATTAAATATTGGGATTTATCCTTTAAGATAAATAAAAAAATAAGATATAATTTAGAAACACCAAACTTTCCCCCTTCCCATATAAAAACTGACTGAACGTCAGTTTCTCTTCCCCTTATTCACACGACGCAATTCCCTCTTCCCATAGGCGATTCATCTTGCAGCCCTAGGAGGAAAGATCTCTCAGGAGTCAATCCGTAGGTCATTCGTTTCTCAATCCGTCTTCGAGTAATCAAAGGCAAGTAATCTACTTATAAGTTCCTACGTTTTGTGAAAGATAAACGGCCTATTTTGATATCAAACTGGATCACCATGCAGTAGACTCGTTCTTTGATTATTCGTTTATGATCTATGTGCTTTTGTTTCGAGATTTGGCCAATGTATATGGAAAAGCATTCGTTGTTGTTGTTGATTATGTGAAATTATGCAAATCCCTATCCCTTGAATCCCTTCTTGATGTGATTGCGTGGTTGCGGGGTTGAGGAAAAAGGTGGAATTTTTGGGTTGATGAGGTTGGAAAAGGTGTGTGATAGGCTTGGATCCCGTTTGCTCGGAGCATAGCGTTGAATCTATAGTTTAAGCATGAACTATAGCAGGGATTAGGTGTGGAGTGATTGGGGATGAAGTTTGGATACATGGGGTTTTTAGTTCTGCGGTGGTTGCAGAAAACGCAGAGCAAATTTGGGGAGAGCGCAGACATCGATCGATCGATGTCAGAGATCGATGTCTCCAGAAGGACATCGATCGATCGATGTATAGGTTGCTGAGAGATCGATGTCCCCAGAAGGACATCGATCGATCTATGTGCAGGTGGTCTGAGAGATCGATGTCCCCAGACGGACATCGATCGATCGATGTAGATACAGGCTGAGAGATCGATGTCCCCAGTTGGACATCGATCGATCGAAGTGGAGGGATCGATGTCCCCAGCTGGATATCGATCGATCGAAGTATAGGGGATGAAGTCCGTCAATTTTGTGAAAAATAGAGGAAGAAAGAGGGAAGTTCGGGGAGTCTTCGGGTGACTTTAGAGACTTCTTAAGACCTGATTAAGGGTAGTATAAGTCTTGGGAACATGACCTAGGATGGTGAACCAATGTCGGTGACTTCGATGGATTCTCGAATCGAGTTTCAACGGGAATGACTTAGGCGGGTTAGGAGATGAAGGTACGAGGTGTTTGAGAGTTCAACGAGGAATGGTTAGGGATATTTGCCTTAGGTTATGGATCTTAGGATCATGACTAAGTGTTGACGCGATAGTCGAAGCCTAAGTGATGACGTGTAAGTTAGTGAAAACTCGTGTGTGTTTGTACTTGCGCATGTGTACATGAATGACTTATATGAATGTGAATTGCATACGAGAATGAGAAATGAGAATGAAATGAGGAGTCTTGCATCATAGCACGTGCATTTGCATATTGATTTGAAAAGAAAGGTGCTTCGGCACAGATTTGCGAAGGTGACCTGCAATGTAAACCGGGATGGAAATTTAAGCCGGGGCGCATTGTAGGGCACAAAAGGCTGTAACGTAAACCGGGATGGAAATATAAGCCGGGGCGTGTTACAGGGTATAAAGTTGTCTGTAATGCTAATCGGGATGGAAATATAAGCCGAGGTGCATTATAGGGTATAAAGTTGGCTGTAACGTAAACCGAGATGGAAATATAAGCCGGGGCGCGTTACAGGGTATAAAGTTATATGAAGTGACCCGACATTGTGACATGCATTGCACTATTTTAAAAGAGAAGGCGTTCATGCATACGTGAATGTGTAGTGTAGTGCATATTTTGACATGCATCACGAGAGTCAATGTGATATGAATATGTGTGTTAGTTGATTTGCAATGCGTTGTTATTTACGTGCAAACTGTTGTACTTGCTCTGTTGCGTTATTTGGTTATATATTTGAAAGTTACAAGACATGTGCCCCACCATTCCCTTGAATTACATATTACTCATGTCTTGCCATGTGTTGATCCCGTATGTCTTATAAGCGGGTTACTTGCTAGCATTTTTCGCTAAGGGTACCGCCTTTGTGTTACAGGAGAACCTGAGTATGACATGATTTTCATTGAAGACGACGGCGAGTGGGCAGAATGGGATGTTTAGACCTGATGGAGAGAATTGATTAGACAGTTTCTGTTATTTCTGTTTCTTATTCATTTGAGGTTTTAGATGGCTGTGACCATATACAGTTTTTGATATTCACATTGTATTTTGACGTACTGCATTGATGGTTTAGATTTACGAGATGTGTGTTTCCGCACTTGTTTCTCTTACGTCATTGATGATGTGTATTCGAGAGATGAGACGTCTTGTAGTCTTCTCAGTAAGCTACGACGGGTGAACCGGTTCGGATTCCGCTGTCCGGGTCGGGGCGCTTCAGGTGGTATCAGAGCCTAGGCTTCAGATCTACCTCGGAGACCTAGGTTATGACATGTAGAGTCTTAAGTTATGATCTTTACCTTAAGTTGATCTTTAGGTCTAAGTATCTGATCATATATGTAAGTTTGATTGGGATGGGTGTGTGCGAGCGCGATTAAGTGTAATCAATAATTGTAGTTATTTTAATTTACGAGTTCCGCCTTGTATCTCATTATGGACCCCAAGTACTTATTTTGGTACTGCTAGATGCTAATAAGCGTGATATTGCAGAAAATGCCTCATAGACGTGACAACCAAGGAAACGGTGGCAACGGGGACAATAACCCTCCACCACCACCACCACCAGTCCTAGTCCCACAAGCATTGATAGACGCTATCACAGTGATAGCGCAAGGGGTTGCTCAGCAGCAGCAACAGCCACAACAACCTCCTCCACCACCTCCCCAACAAGGCATCAGGTATTACATTGGGGAAATGCGTAAGATGCATGCCCCAAACTTTGAAGGGACCACTGACCCAGAGGTGGCTGGGTTCTGGATCGATGAGGTAGAAAAGTGCTTCAGGCTTGTGCAAGTGCCTGAAGATCTAAAGGTGGACGTAGCCACGCCATTTCTGATTGGCCGAGCTAACGCCTGGTGGAGCGGCATTCTGCCTAAGATGACCCCTCCTATCCAGTGGAGTCAGTTTGTGAAGGCCTACAAAGACTACTACGTGCCTGAGACTGCCATTCTGGAGAAGATGAGGCAGTTTGACAAGTTTGAGCAAGGGAGAATGTCTGTTTCAGATTATGCGGATAGGTTCCATGCCTTGGGTAAGTTCACGCCCATGGTATTGGAAAACAACAGAATGAAGATGCTAAAATTCGAAGAAGGGTTGAACCCCCGCATAAGGACTACCATAGCGGGGTCGAGTCTGAAAACATTCGAAGAAATGCTGGACGCGTGTTACCGGGTGGAGAGTGACATGCGTAGGTCACAACCAAGAGAGGCTCGGGAAGAATCGAGCAAGAGGCCGAGAGTAGAACAAAGTGGAGGTAGACCCGGACATTGGGTCAAGATTCCCAGGAAGGGACAAGCGGGGCCAGTTCAAAGGGCACCGCAGCCAAATCAACCTGATCGTCAAGCACCTGCAGAATGCCCACATTGCCATAAAAGACACGTGGGCGAATGTTGGAAAATAACAGGTGCGTGCTTCAGATGTGGGAAGCCAGGCCATAGGATCAAGGACTGCCCAGAATGGAATCCCAAGCCATAAGTAGGAGCAGGGCCGGCTCCGCAACAGAGAGGCAGGCCCAATGCAAGAGTCCATGCCATGACGGACGCTGAAGTCCAGGAGGACGCAAATGTGGTGACAGGTACGACCTAAGTTTAATAATAGTTGCTTAAGCTGAATTTTAGTCCTTTAAGTTGATGAATGAATATGTGTTATGTGAAGTCTTTATGTGCTACCCTTTCATGTTTAGGTGTGATCCTAGTTAACAAAGTACCCGCAAATGTATTGTTCGACAGTGGGGCTAGTCACTCCTTCATCTCTAAACGATTCGCCAAAGGGCTCGACTGTTTACCCGAATGGCTTGAGAACTCATTTAGGGTGCAAACAGCCGGCGAACAAGTGCTGGTATCCCATTACCAGTACAAAGCATGTGAGTTGGAATTGGACGGAAAACCATTCTCCGTGACCTTAGTCCCAATTCCAATGAAAGACTTCGATGTAATATTGGGCATGGATTGGCTGACCAAGAATCATGCCAATATTGACTGTAAACTCAAACAAGTGACCGTTAAGGATCCTGATATGAATGAAATAACGGTCCAGGGAAACGTCAAGTTATCAAAAGCCCCAAAGAAGATATACTTGACAGCGATTAAGGCCTTTAAAGCCTTACAGAAAGGAGCAGAGGGATTTATGGTGTATGCATTAGATGCGAAGCAGGAGATTCCCTCTATGGATCAAATTCCGGTGATCAATGAGTTCAAAGATGTATTTCCGGATGATTTACCGGGAGTTCCGCCATCAAGAGAAGTGGAGTTTGAGATCAACTTGATCCCTGGAGCCGAGCCTATATCTAAGGCACCCTACAGAATGGCTCCAGCTGAACTTAAGGAGCTGAAGGGACAACTTCAGGAGTTGTTGGACAAGAAATTGATACGCCCCAGTGTATCACCCTGGGGAGCCCCTGTATTATTTGTGAAGAAGAAAGATGGCAGCATGCGGTTGTGTATTGATTACCGCGAAGATCACCATAAAGAACAAATATCCTCTGCCAAGGATTGAGGATTTATTTGACCAACTAAAAGGAGCCCGATGGTTTTCAAAGATCGACCTTCGTCAAGGATACCATCAATTGCTTGTGAAAGCGGGAGACGTCCCTAAGACCGCTTTTCGGACTCGCTACGGGCATTATGAATTTTTGGTAATGCCGTTTGGGCTAACTAATGCCCCAGCAGCTTTCATGGATTTGATGAACACAGTATTCCGAGAACAGTTGGATCAATTTGTAGTAGTGTTCATCGATGACATTTTGGTCTATTCCCCAGACGAACAAGCTCATGCTGAACATTTAAGAGTGGTATTGCAAATTCTGAGGCAACAGCAGCTTTATGCCAAATTCAGCAAGTGTGAATTTTGGCTAAGGAGTGTAGCCTTTCTCGGTCACGTGATTTCGGAAGATGGGATCTCTGTGGATCCTAAGAAAATAGAAGCCATCAATGAATGGCCAAGACCCACAAATGTGACCGAAGTCAGAAGCTTCCTAGGCTTGGCAGGCTACTATAGGAAGTTTGTGGAGGGATTCTCAACGATAGCAGTACCATTGAGTCGACTTACGCGGAAGAAGACTAAATTCGAATGGACTGCTGAATGCGAGCAAAGCTTTACCGAGCTCAAGAAGAGATTGACCACAGCCCCGGTGTTGGCACAACCCTCCGGCATCGACGGTTTTGTGATCTATAGCGACGCGTCCAAGAAAGGACTAGGTATGTACATCATTACAAGTAATGCATTGTATATACATATGCAAGTCCTAAATTAACTTTCTGTTTATAGGATGTGTCTTGATGCAAAATGAACGAGTCATATCATACGCGTCAAGACAATTGAAACCATATGAGCAGAATTACCCGACGCATGACTTGGAGCTCGCAGCCGTGGTATTCGCTCTTAAGATCTGGAGACACTATTTGTACGGAGAAAAGTGCGCCGTATTTACTGATCACAAGAGCTTGAAGTACTTGTTCTCGCAGAAGGAGTTAAACATGAGACAGAGAAGATGGTTGGAGTTACTAAAGGACTATGACCTGACCATCAATTACCATCCGGGTAAGGCCAACAGAGTGGCGGACGCATT
This sequence comes from Eustoma russellianum, assembly GCA_036186865.1. NCBI lineage: Eukaryota > Viridiplantae > Streptophyta > Magnoliopsida > Gentianales > Gentianaceae > Eustoma > Eustoma russellianum. The sequence goes on along the minus strand of AP025064.1, from coordinate 17,406,700 downwards.
GAGCAGAAAGTCTAGCCACACAAGACAGTCCCCATTGGAAAGAGAGATCGAGGAGTTTGATCTTGAATTGGTGGATTCAATGGCAAATGTCCTTACAGCTTTATCTATCAGCCCAGACTTGGTAGACCGAATTAAAGAAGCGCAGTACGAGGACCCAGCACTGAAAGCAATCTGCGACAAGGTATCCACAGGACCAGTAAAGGACTTCCAGTTGCGAGGAGATGGAAGTCTATGGTTTCAAAACCGGTTATGCGTGCCAAGTAAAGACGAACTCCGGATGGAATTGCTCCAAGAAGCGCATAACTCAAGAATGTCTATCCACCCCGGGAGCACTAAGATGTATAAGGACCTCAAAAGAAACTATTGGTGGATAGGGATGAAAAGATCAATTGCGGAGTATGTTGAAAGGTGTTTGGTTTGCCAACAAGTCAAAGCCGAACATCAACGACCTGGCGGTTTGATGATGCCCCTAGAAATTCCAGAGTGGAAATGGGAACACGTAACTATGGACTTTGTGATGGGATTACCCAAGACCCGAAATGGAAATGAGATGATCTGGGTGATAGTAGACCGATTAACAAAGACGGCTCATTTCATAGCCATGCCACATGGTACTTCGTATGAAAAGTTATCCAATATCTATGTGGATAACATTGTGAGCCTACATGGAGTCCCAGTCAGCGTTGTGTCGGACCGTGATCTCAAGTTCACCTCTAAGTTTTGGAGAGCATTCCAGAAGGCAATGGGTACTGAACTGAGAATGAGTACCGCGTACCACCCACAGACGGATGGACAATCTGAGAGAACCATCCAAACCTTGGAAGATATGCTAAGAGCGTGCGCCTTAGATTTTAAAGGAAACTGGGATAGCATGTTGAAGTTGATGGAGTTTTCATACAATAATAGCTATCACAGTGCAATTGGCATGGCGCCATTTGAAGCCCTATATGGACGTAAGTGCAGGTCCCCGGTTTGTTGGGATGAAGTAGGAGAAAGGACAATCACTACACCAGAATTGGTTGAGCAAACAATTGAAAAGGTGAAAGTGATAAGAGAGAAACTAAAAGTGGCTCAGGATCGCAGTAAGAGTTGGGCTGACACAAAGAGGCGACCTTTGGAGTTTGAGGAAGGTGAAAAGGTATACTTACGAGTTTCACCCACCAAGGGAGTTGCAAGATTCGGAATGAAGGGCAAGTTAAGCCCAAGATATATTGGACCTTACGAAGTGCTGGGCAAGGTTGGAGAAAGAGCATATCGGTTAGCCTTGCCTCCGAATCTGTCACAAGTTCACAACGTATTTCATGTGTCCCAACTAAGGAAATACGTACCAGACGCGAGCCATATCCTGGAAGCTCAACCGTTGGATGTTAAGGAGGATGTCACCTATGAAGAGCATCCTATAAAGATTGTGGATAGGAAAGATCAAGTCCTACGCCGACGCGTCATTTCGTATGTCAAGGTTCAGTGGAGTAACCATACGGAGCACGAAGCCACGTGGGAGCTTGAGAAACAAATGAGGGAGCTATATCCACATCTCTTTCCATAAGGTACGCCAGTTTCGAGGACAAAACTTTTTGTAAGGGGGGTGGAATGTTATGCCCCGCACCCTCCGTAGGTCAATCAAAAGGCCAAGAAGGAATTAAACGGAGTTTAATGATAGTCAACGGGAATTAATGACGGTCAACCATAACTAATTACGAAATTAAATAATTAGATTAATGAAAATTAAATGAAGGGATAAATATTAGAAATTAATTTGTATTTAATTTTAGAATTAAATATTGGGATTTATCCTTTAAGATAAATAGGAAAAATAAGATATAATTTAGAAACACCAAACTTTTCCCCTTCCCATATAAAAACTGACTGAACGTCAGTTTCTCTTCCCCTTATTCACACGACGCAATTCCCTCTTCCCATAGGCGATTCATCTTGCAGCCCTAGGAGGAAGGATCTCTCAGGAGTCAATCCGTAGGTCATTCGTTTCTCAATCCGTCTTCGAGTAATCAAAGGCAAGTAATCTACTTATAAGTTTCTACGTTTTGTGAAAGATAAACGGCCTATTTTGATATCAAACAGGATCACCATGCAGTAGACTCGTTCTTTGATTATTCGTTTATGATCTATGTGCTTTTGTTTCGAGATTTGGCCAATGTATATGGAAAAACATTCGTTGTTGTTGTTGATTATGTGAAATTATGCAAATCCCTATCCCTTGAATCCCTTCTTGATGTGATTGCGTGGTTGCGGGGTTGAGGGAAAAGGTGGAATTTTTGGGTTGATGAGGTTGGAAAAGGTGTGTGATAGGCTTGGATCCCGTTTGCTCGGAGCATAGCGTTGAATCTATAGTTTAAGCATGAACTATAGCAGGGATTAGGTGTGGAGTGATTGGGGATGAAGTTTGGATACATGGGGTTTTTAGTTCTGCGGTGGTTGCAGAAAACGCAGAGCAAATTTGGGGAGAGCGCAGACATCGATCGATCGATGTCAGAGATCGATGTCCCCAGAAGGACATCGATCGATCGATGTATAGGTTGCTGAGAGATCGATGTCCCCAGAAGGACATCGATCGATCTATGTCCCCAGAAGGACATCGATCGATCTATGTGCAGGTGGTCTGAGAGATCGATGTCCCCAGACGGACATCGATCGATCGATGTAGGTACAGGCTGAGAGATCGATGTCCCCGGTTGGACATCGATCGATCGAAGTGGAGGGATCGATGTCCCCAGCTGGACATCGATCGATCGAAGTATAGGGGATGAAGTCCGTCAATTTTGTGAAAAATAGAGGAAGAAAGAGGGAAGTTCGGGGAGTCTTCGGGTGACTTTAGAGACTTCTTAAGACCTGATTAAGGGTAGTATAAGTCTTGGGAACATGACCTAGGATGGTGAACCAATGTCGGTGACTTCGATGGGTTCTCGAATCGAGTTTCAACGGGAATGACTTAGGCGGGTTAGGAGATGAAGGTACGAGGTGTTTGAGAGTTCAACGAGGAATGGTTAGGGATATTTGCCTTAGGTTATGGATCTTAGGATCATGACTAAGTGTTGACGCGATAGTCGAAGCCTAAGTGATGACGTGTAAGTTAGTGAAAACTCGTGTGTGTTTGTACTTGCGCATGTGTACATGAATGACTTATATGAATGTGAATTGCATACGAGAATGAGAAATGAGAATGAAATGAGGAGTCTTGCATCATAGCACGTGCATTTGCATATTGATTTGAAAAGAAAGGTGCTTCGGCACAGATTTGCGAAGGTGACCTGCAATGTAAACCGGGATGGAAATTTAAGCCGGGGCGCATTGTAGGGCACAAAAGGCTGTAACGTAAACCGGGATGGAAATATAAGCCGGGGTGCGTTACAGGGTATAAGGTTGTCTGTAATGCTAATCGGGATGGAAATATAAGCCGAGGTGCATTACAGGGTATAAAATTGGCTGTAACGTAAACCGGGATGGAAATATAAGCCGGGGCGCGTTACAGGGTATAAAGTTATATGAAGTGACCGGACATTGTGACATGCATTGCACTGTTTTAAAAGAAAAGGCGTTCATGCATACGTGAACGTGTAGTGTAGTGCATATTTTGACATGCATCACGAGAGTCAATGTGATATGAATATGTGCGTTAGTTGATTTGCAATGCGTTGTTATTTACGTGCAAACTGCTGTACTTGCTCTGTTGCGTTATTTGGTTATATATTTGAAAGTTACAAGACATGTGCCCCACCATTCCCTTGAATTACATATTACTCATGTCTTACCATGTGTTGATCTCGTATGTCTTATAAGCGGGTTACTTGCTAGCGTTTTTCGCTAAGGGTACTGCCTTTGTGTTACAGGAGAACCTGAGTATGACATGATTTTCATTGAAGACGACGGCGAGTGGGCAGAATGGGATGTTTAGACCTGATGGAGAGAATTGATTAGACAGTTTCTGTTATTTCTGTTTCTTATTCATTTGAGGTTTTAGATGGCTGTGACCATATACAGTTTTTGATATTCACATTGTATTTTGACGTACTGCATTGATGGTTTAGATTTACGAGATGTGTGTTTCCGCACTTGTTTCTCTTACGTCATTGATGATGTGTATTCGAGAGATGAGACGTCTTGTAGTCTTCTCAGTAAGCTACGACGGGTGAACCGGTTCGGATTCTGCTGTCCGGGTCGGGGCGCTTCAGTTCCCAAGATAAGCTCTAAGCACCCCACTCATCTCACTCGCCGTCGTCCTCAATGAAAATCATATCATACTCGGGTTCATCTGCAAAACAACGGGTAGAACCCTTAGCGAAAAACACTATCAAGTAACCCGCTTATAAGAGATACGGGATCATCACATGGCAAGACATGAGTGAATATAATTATCCAGGGGGAATTGGGGCACATGTCCTGAATTATTCCAAAATTCGGTTTTACTTGCATAATAAAAGTAGAGAACAAGTAGCACACAAGTGAACAATGAGTCACTTACATTACAATCATCATATCAGAACGGGACACATGATGCATGCCATTTCAAATAGTGCTCTATACTACACAATCCCAGATGCTTATGCAATACTTTTCAAAACAGTGCAATGCATGTCACAATGCCCGGTCACATAACTTTATACCCTGTGATGGGCCACAGCTTGTCTTTATACCCTGTGACACATCACGGCTTAACTTTATACCCTGTAATGTTCCACAGCTTGTCTTTATACCCAGTGTCACATTACATCTCACTTTATACTCTGTGATGGCTACAACTTGTCTTTATACCCTGTAGCACATCACAGCTCATTTCGCAAAGTACTTTATACCCTGTGCCACGACACAGCTCTTGTTAAAACATAATGCAAATGCAAGTGCCATGATGCAAAGACGCACATTCAACAAGTCAACATGTCATTCGATCACTTGAGACTCCTCTTATTCACACATTCGCGCATACCTCGACATTAACATTCTTACTAGTACATAAGGGGTGAAGTAGACACCCTCGCACGCTCCAGTTGAACCTTATCGAAGCCTTAATCATTCATTCCTAACCCCTTAGGCAATTCACACTGAAGTCCAATTCAAATACCTCACAAAGTCCTCATCGTTGATTCACCATCCTAGGTCACGTTCCTAAGCCTTACACTAACCTCAATCAGGTCCTAAGAAGTCTCTAAGGTCCTCCAATTGGCCCTCTGGTTTCCCCTTGTCTCTTCTATTCTTCCCACAAAACTGGTTGACATCATCCCTTACATCGATCGATCGATGTCACATCATACCCTGAAATCGATCGATCGAAGTCCATCAGAATACTTTATGCCTCACTTCAATCGATCCCTCAGCCTACATCGATCGATTGATGTGACTTCATACCCTCACATCGATCGATCGAAGTCTGTCAGAATACTTTCTGTCTCACATCAGTCTCTCCTTATCCCTACATTGATCGGTCGATGTACATCAGTCGATGACATCGATCGACCGATGTCCACGATTCCAGAAAAACTTCTTTGCGATTTCTGCAGAAACTGCAGAGCCAATCCTTCAATCGTTCCCACACTCCATCCCATTCATTCAAGGCCTAATCCCTGCTATCATCTCATACTTAAACTACAATTTGAACACTACACACATACATAGCAAGAATTCAAGCCTACAACTCAAGAATTTCAACCTACAAATCCAAAGATCCCACCTTTCACCCTCAAACCCTATCAAACAATAATATTGCAGCAAAAGGGGATTCAAGGGATGGGGATTTGCAGGAATTCATACATTCATCAACATCAAATTATGTTTTCAACGTACAATGGCCAAAACATCAAATCCAAAACACATAAATTGCACAGAAATCACATATGGATAAACAAGGGCATAATGCTGCATGGTGATCGAATTTTGATACAAAAGTAGGGTCGTTTTCTTCACAAATCGTAGGAACTTATAAGTAGATTACTTGCCTTCGATTACTTGCCTTCGATTACTGATAACTGGATTGCAAAACAAGCGGAGGTTGGATCGATTCTTGAAGGCTATCTCCTTCACTGCTAGGTTATGAAAATCGCTAGGCTTGGGGGAGGAGAAAGGGAGTCAATGGTTTCTTCTGAATATGGAAAAAAGTTGATGCTCTGTCAGATTTTTGTTATGGAAAAGGGTAACACTGGAATTTCTAAATTGTATTTTACTTAAATCCTTTTTCTTCAATTATTAATTCTAATATTTAATTCAAAATTTATATATTATTAATTTCTTAAAATTCCTTCTCTTATTTAATTAAATTTCGGAGGGTGCGGGGCATAACGGTTATTGTTCTTTCTCCGTAGCAATCCCGACATTGGTAAACCACTCCTCGCCGGAATCTTTGCCCGTGACCTCAATGGAGACAAACCCCTTATCACTTCTTCCTTTAATGTTGATGTGACCAAAACCTAGCTGCTGAACACGACGAGGAACTTCTATGGTAGTCAGCAGGAGTCAACGTAAGTCAAGCTCGGCCCGTTCAGACCAGGCCCAGGTTTTCACCTTTCAGCATACCTTGACTGGTCAACCTCGGCCAGTTAAGGATCCTCAAATGGAATGACAGAGCCAGGGCTTAAGTTCTGTCTCGGCCCTAAGTCAGCTCGGCAAAGGGGCCGAAGTCAGGTCAGCTCGGCCATCACTTGATATGATCTGGGTACAAACGAAGAGTTTAGCCTACTCTCGCCACTTGGCCTTCATGCAACCTGAAACTGACAACAGCGCGGCCCTTCATCTCCACTTGTCAACTGTACATAAGAAGAATTGTCAGCATAACAACCATTAGCTGCCGCGTGGCGACCATACAGGCCAGAATTACCACCGAGACAGCCAGGCGTCATTACCATCTTTAATCTAAGCCATGCAGTCTCCAATGTTTGCAGCTATAAATAAAAGCTTCCTCAGAAGAAGCCGACTAAGTTCGAACAAGGAGAAAACAGTCCACTTCAGAGACCAAGTACGCTCATCTCGGCCAAAGCCAAGTCCGAGATTATTCACCTTATACAGCCCTAAACAGGTTCTTCAAACCTTTGCTTCCAGCATAAACTACACACAAAAATACCCACAACTGACTTGAGCGTCGGAGGGTTTTCCCTAAGGCATTGACCCTGGACCTCTAACATTATCTTTTCTTCTCAGGTTCCAAGGGCGGATCCTAGCGGAGAGTTAAAGGTATATCACAAGGATCGTCCCCGATCCACCTGGTAAAGATCCGACTTCATCAAACATCGAGAAAAATCCTTGCTTTTTCTCCATTTCCTTGACCAATTCAGGAGAAATTCAGGGATGGGACACTACAACAGATGGTTTCTACTGCAAGGAATTGGAGAGAGAAACAAGCTTAGGGCTACTATATCAAAAACCCACGTTAGAATATTGCAAATTGGGAACTGAAGTTCAATAAACTACACTAAAAACTAGAAAATTGGTTTCATGCAGCGAAAGAGTTCAGAGGATAAAAAACAGAGGTTTGGGTGACGAAAAAGTGGGCAAGTGGGTAGTGAGAGTGACTGTGCAGTCGACATTTGTAGGAGAGGAAACAGAAAGACCAAATTTAGTTAATGGGTAATTTCCATTTTTTTCTCTTTTTGGAATTCAGGGTCAAATTACAGTGTGGATACAGATTGTAACTTTCCTTTCACAATAATATCAGCTGTTTAAGCTATCAAACTGAAATTATTTTGTTTTTTTGTTGACCGAAACAAGATCAATTATAATAAATTTAAAAAATAAAAAACATTGGAAACTAATTTTCTAGATTTTGAAATAAAACACACACGGGAAAAGAAAGATATAATCATGGACCTTAATTGACATAAGAAAGCGCTATAGGATTAAACCAATTTAAAACCTAAATCAAGATATTGACCTTAAAAAAGATTATGTCATACGTTATAAATGTTTTTTAAAGATTAACATCTTGTTAGTGATGAAGATATATAAAATATTTATAAAGTGAGACTCTTAGTGTTTCTATATATGCAAATTTTAAGTGTTCTCATCACATTTTAAAGTGTTTATCACATTAATATCGTCGTTTCTTAATATATTCATAATTAAAGATGTCATCTCATAATTATAAAAACAGTTCTCCTTATCCTACAAGAATTAGGGTTGAACATTGTCAGCAAACTTCAATTTTGAAGGCAGTCATTCGAAATAACAAAAAAGAAATATCTCATCAAATTGATATGATGTCAAATCAAAACTTTTTTCTGCTATGATCTAATTTTGCTAGTACAGTGGAGATGAAAAATATGAAATGACAGAAATACCCTTATTTTTAACTTATTTCCGGCAGTTTTCATTTGAAAATACCGTTTCTTTATCAGTCAAAAAACACAGGGGTGTTAAGTATGTAATTTCAAACATAAAAGGGAGCAAACGTCAAATTAACCAAAACACAGGAGGGCAAAAAGTGATTTTCCCAATAACAACTTACTAGATCGGCCAACAAACTTGTTTAGTCAAAGCTCCAAAACAATAGTACATACCCTGGCCTTCAGGTTCTCACCGTTTCAATTTCAAAAAACATTGTGGAGAACGTAAATTAGAAGTTCATTGGCTTTTAGATTGGGAGTTCATATACAAGGAGTCTACATAAGGTGTTTACTGTAAACTGAGCCATTGGCCCAGACAGCAATGAAACACACACTGCGTGTTTTCTTGAAACAGAATTGTGTATCTCTTGGAGCAACTCCCAGCCCGAATACCAGCTCAGCTGTGTCCTGGTAAGTCAAAACTCCAAACCTAGCTAACCAATAGAGAGTATTTTACCTCGTCTAGGGGCCATGATTGCAATGCTGCATTCTTTTACTTTAACATGACCAACTAATAAGTAATTTATATTTTGATAATTGTTTATTATTTAGTGAGATTAAAATAACTGGAAATTGAATGTACATCCAATGCAAACTATATACTTACATGCTAGACTCAATATTGCCTTTCGTTTCATTTTCATTTTTATGCCACTAACCTATGGCAATATATTATGTTTCTCCTACAATGTATAACATACCAATTACAGGGTACTCGTTTTTATTCTTCAATTGCATTACCTTTTTCTTACCTTTAGTAACAAAGCTTGAGAATGCACTTTTAACAATTTTATTTTCTGACCTAGCTGATTCTCCTATATTTTGGAAAACAAACCGAAAGAGGATGGATGATTGGGAACTTCATTCCTTTTGGAATTCTATAAAAGTTGGTTTAGGTTTGATTATTGTTTGACATCTGTTTAGCGTATCAAAATTTCTAAAGCCCAATAAGAGTTAACATTTTTTGAATAATTAATAACATTTATTACAAGATGGAAAAAATATATTTGATTTAGTTACAGTTTATATTAGTGGATTCAGATTTGCTATCACAACTCTATGTTTTATTTTTATGCCTTATCTGTAAAAACAAGAGGTCCGTCAAAAAAAAAAACTGAGTATTACACAAAACAAAGGAATATAACATAGCAAATGTGAACTAACATCTCCCCATTTGACCTTCTAAAGATAACACCAATTTTAACATTGTTATCCTTTCATGACGAGTTATTATTTAGCTTGACAAGAATACAAATCTATCAATATAAATGTTAGAGCCGAGGCCGACCTGCACTGGCCGACTTCAATAGACTGCCGACCTTAACAGACTGCCGAACTTAGCAGCCCGGAATCTGACGGCTGATTAGATATGAATATAAATATCCAATCTAATCAGATATATTTGAATCATGAATTTATCTTGTACATAAATTTTGGGATATGGTAAGGATTTGTAAAGGATTTATATGGATCTTGTATAGCTGTAGATTAGCACAAATTACTAGCTGTAGATTAGCACAAATTACTCCTTTGTATTACCTATAAATTGACGACCAAGTGAATAGAAAACTCAGAATTTGAGTTGCCAAAATCCTTTGTGTTTGACTTGTTTTTACATGTTATCAGAGCCACCATAAATTTCTGATCTTCTTTCCTCAGAAATCCCGTTTTCACCTATGGCCGCCGAGCCCTCTACTTCTTCTTCACAAACCATGGAAACTGAATCTTCTCACAAGAAAAATATATCCCCTTATGATTTGCACTCGGTTGATCATCCTGTGCTGCTCATCACTCCTGTTCAACTTACAGGAACGAACTATGAAGAATGGGTAAGGGCTGTTTGTGGGTCCTTGCTCGCTCGACGGAAATATGGTTTCCTAGACGGAACCATAACTCAACATGACAATGAATCTCCGGATATGCCAGAATGGGAGCCTGTAAATTCCATGATTGTCGCATGGATTTTGAATACGATCGAACCTAGCCTGCGTTCCTTTATTTCCTACTCAGAGACTGCTAAGGAGTTGTGGGATGACATCAAACAGCGTTTTGCTGTTTTGAATGCTCCACGAGTGCAGCAACTGAAGAAGGCACTCGCAAATTGCAAGCAAAATGGAGATTCTATCATGATGTATTATGGCAAATTGAAGAAACTTTGGGATGAGATGAAGGACTATGATGACATGCCGTTGTGTTCTTTCAATGGCTGTAAGTGTGACCTGCACAACACACTCAGTCATCGCAAAGAAGCTGACAGAGTCCATCGGTTTCTTATGGGACTCGATGAACACACGTTTAGAACGGTGCGCTCGTCTATTCTTAGTCAGGAACCTCTTCCTACTTTGAATAGGGTATATAACATGGTGATTCAATAAGAAAGTCCGGGGTCTGTTGCCTTGATGGAAGAGAAGCGTGAATCTCCTGCCTTTGCCCTGACGGTGACAGGGAAAACAAGCGCTGACAGGAGGAACTCCAAAGCTGTTGTGGTGTGCACACATTGTCACAGAAAGGGGCATGAGGCCAGCAGTTGTTTTCAAATCGTAGGCTATCCTGACTGGTGGGGAGACCATTCAAAATCTCAGATGAAGTCCAAAGGTCCTACGCAATTGACATCTTCACGGTCTAAGCCGATGGGCAGCGCTGCACATGTGACAACTGCTCCATCAAAAACACCTCCCACCTTGGATGATGCCCACGAGGGTGAGAAAGTTATGGCTGACCTTTCTGCGGCCGAGCTGAGCTCTCTTCTCAGAGCTCTCAGTACACATAAGCAAACAGCTCCAGAACGCCTCAGTGGTAAGCCTACTGTCTCTTTTTGGATTATCGATTCGGGAGCCTCACATCATATGACGGGTAATCTAGATCTTTTACATCAATGCACCCTAATTCCTTCGTTTCATATTCGACTCCCTAACGGGGTTCTGACTCAAGCTCAGCAGCAAGGGTCAGCTCGGCTGAATGAAAAGTTGATGCTTGAACAAGTGTTCTTTGTTCCAAATTTGACTTGCAACTTGCTGTCGGTTTCATAGTTGTTGCATGATCAAGATTATACTGTTGAGTTTACTAACGAAGGTTGTGTGATACAGGACCGGAATATCAGGACCCGGATTGGAGTGGGTGATGTGATCGAAGGACTATACATCTTGGACAGAGCTGACCCTATCTAGATGCATGCAGTAGAGAAGGAGTCCAACGTCTCCCTATGGCATAATCGACTGGGACATCCTTCAAACTGTGTCTTACGTTTGTTACATAACATTGTGCCCTCTGTTAGTGACACCAGTTTCATACCCCGTAAATTTTAAGTTGACATAAAATAAATTGGGAAATCGCTTAAAATTATAATTTAATTTGAATGTATAGGTTTATGGAGGCTAGTTAAATAAATTGTAGGTGATGAGATAATTAAAAGGGATGAGATTAGGAAAATTAGGCCCAAAATACCAAAATTACCCCTCCCACTTAAATGATGAGGGAGTTACGCCAAATAGCATAACTCCCCCATCAAAGCATCGGTTATAGAGCAAAAAAGAGGGGAGAAGTCGACAGAGAGGGGAAGGGAAAAGAGAGAGGGAAGAAAAGAAGATGAAGAGAAAGGAAGAAGAAGAGGTGTTTGCGATCAAATCTAGGCCTACGCCGTTCAAGAACTCAATCCGAACACCGTAAGAACCCTTAGATTCGAAGGCAAGTAACTTTTCTATATGTTTTACGCAATTTTGATTCTTAGGCCATATCTTCTATAAAGAGAAAATTGAATCACACATTGGTAATTTTTACTTGTTATGTAATTATATGTTACGTGTTTTTTATTTGTGTTGGTGAATTAAAGATCTCATCTTTGGGCCAAATTTTGAAGAATAGTTGCTATGTTTGTTGTGGACTGGTCACCCAAAGGGTATAAAGTACTGCTACGTGAAGAATAAGACAAGAAGTGTTGTAAAAGTTTGTGAAAAGAGGTGCATGACACAAATTTCAAAAAGTCATATGTTTGTGTTTGTTGGTCAAAGTATGGTTTTGAAGAGAGTACATGCATCACGTTGCACGAAGCATAAGCATGAGTTACAAGAGATGTTTTAGCCTGTGTTTGTTGATGTAATTGTGTTTAACTTTGTACGTGCTGTTTTCCCTTTGGTATTAGATATGTGACTTACTTGATCTTGATGCATGATTATAAAGATGTATTTGTCAACCCGAGCACCTTATTTTAGGCATTGTTTGTATAAGAACTTTGGTGACTCGTCATGTGTGGTTCCTTAATATGTATAGACGAGTTACTTGCTAGCGTTGTTTCGCTAAGAACAATTATTTCATCTTTTTCAGGTGAGACTGAATATGAGATGATATTCGTAGAGGACGACGGCGAGTGGGTTCATTGGGATGATAGATGTTGAGTGGGAAATTAGAATGCTTTTAGTTGATAGCTATTAGTTGATTCACTTGTGGTTGGATGTAACTAGACATATTACCGGACACATTTTAATTCTGCTGCATTTTAAATTGGAGTTTTACTGTTATCAAGGTTTTAAATTGTCACGACGTTTCTGCTGACCCATATGACATCATGGATGACGTATGCTTGTGTTATGACCGGTGTCCTGTATACACATGCACCCACGTAAAGCAAAACAAAGGCATATATATATATTAAATGCATATTACACACGACAAGACTTTAAAGAAAGAAAAAAAAAGAAAATAAAATAGATAAATATAAACTTAGGGTCCTAATGAGATTAGGAAGTAAATAGATAAATTTTAAATCAAATCAAATTTAAAATTAGGAGACGATAACCTAAATATCCTAGGATTTTTACCTAATAAACCATCTATATCTATACACACATATCACAATTCCTTCCCATTCATCAAAATCAAAATTGGCCGGCCCTTATTCTCCCAAAAACGCCAGCATCCAGTCGGCATAAATTCTCCCAAATAATCAAAGCTGCCACCAGCAATTAGGGAGAAAGGCAGCCACTAAGTATTCTCCCAAAACTCAATTCCTTCAAATTTCATAATATAAACAAACGTCAGCCTCCTCCATCCATCACTATTTTTCCTCCAAATTGCACTTTTGCCGCCAGCAATCTCAGCCATAAAAGAAATAATTTTTGGTCTGTTCTTCATTCGTTCGTCGCGTAGTACGTACAATCGAGATACGAGGCAAGTATCCTTGCTATATTTGCTATGCTTTTATAAAGTTATTATACTATTTTACATCAAATCGGATCATACATTCGTAATTGTGATTTGCATAGATTGTTGTTATACGTATGTAAATATGAGCGGTTGTGCATATATGTGTATATATTGGTAGGATACTTTCTTTTTCATAATGATGTGTTGCTGCCGTGAGGGCCAAAATTTTTGGGTGTTGCTATATTTATATATACAATGATATATAAAGATTCTGAATATGTTTATGCATATGGGATAATATATATGCAAAATAAAGAAAAGCATATGTGAGGAGTTGTGTTGCTGGCGAAAGTGTAGGATGAAAAAGAGAAAAAAAATGTCGTACGTCAATGCATTATGATGTTAAGGAGTAAACCTATAATATATTATATTGTAATTTCATGTGTAACAAAATATATGGGCCGAATTCATGGGTTAAAAGGGTAAGTGTTGAAGGCATATCAATATATAAATATAGAAGTGGAAATTATTTGTTTATTGCTGATGCCATGTGTTGATGAAGTATAAATGTGGGATAAATATATAAGTAAAGATTAGTTTATGTCGTTGCTGCATGTATGGTTCAAGAATATTAGTGGAAATTGGTTTTCTTACTGCTGTGACCGAATGGTCTTTAAAGAAAAAAAAAAAGAGGATTTGATTTTCATCCTGCTGATTGTAAGAAAGTATATATGCATTTTGAATTTGTTAGTATGTGTGCATGTTGGTGGCTGCCTCGGATGCAGCTTTAAATTGATGAAGGCCTCCATAATTTTACGTGCGCAAACCGGTTATAAGAAAAGATTTCTGCGTAGGAAGTTAATTCGTCAGAAAGGTAGGTGTCTCTTCCCCCTCAAACGGATATGATTCATGCACGCTTTGATGGTATATTAATGTGTTTCGTTGTTTTATTTGTTTATGTTGAAATTTTTATTTTGTTGTTTTATTTGTTTAAGTTGTAAATTTTGTTTCGTTGTTTTTATTTGTTTAAGTTGTAAAGTTTGTATATGTTGGGAAGCATGAGATATATTATTTATGGCTGCTATGTGCGTATATGTGTGTGAAATTGGTGGTATGATGGAATCAAAAACAAAATATCCTTAAAAAAATGGGGAAAAGGGGGAACTTTTACATTAGGAGCCTTTAAAAAGTTGTGTTTTGGCCTTAGAATAGGTTCCTATAGACTGGAAATAGGAGAAAATGGGGGTTGGGATCGAAAAACAAATCACACCGCGCGTTGCCACTGGTGGAACATCCAATTAAATAAATAAATAAATAAATAAATTAAAACAGAGAACAGGCCGGCTAACAGACCGGGTCGGCTGGCCAGCGGGTCGGACCGAAGGCGGCCTATTTACCTCTCAAAAAGAATGTATCGAGTCTGGTGGATCAGGCCAGGAAAATATAATTAAATACCAATAAAATTCAAATAAATTCCAGAAAATATAAAGGGTTAAAATTAAATTATTTTCACTTAATTTCTGAAGTCTGATAAATTTAAGTAATTAAAAATTAATAGTAATAAATAGAATTAAATAAGGAAAACATAGGGTAAATTAGTAGAAAATTCTAGTAAATTAATACAAGCTAAGGAAAAATAAGGGTGGTGATAAAGAACAACTTTTCAATATTCGTAAAATTTATGAAACCAAATATTGAGTGCCGGAGAATGGTGAGGATGGGCCAGGGGCCTCAGGCGATTGTGTTTTTGCATTCATGGCACGTGCATTGCATGATGGCGGGTCGTGACGTACGGGTCACGGGCGCTCAGGATGGTGTACGGTGGCAGGGCCACGACACTCAGGATGGTGTACAGTGGCGCGGCCATGCACACTCAGTATGGTGACTGTGGGGTGTACGACCTGCAGCCACTCAGTAGGACCCGGGTTCATGCATTGCACGGTATAGATATCGGCATTCTGTGTGACATGGCTTTGTTGCGTGTGACACGATTGAGCATGCATCACATACTTGCGCATTTTACATGGAGTGCTTTACTTACTGCGTTTACTTTATCTTATGCATGTTATCATATATTCATGTGCGATGTGGTTTTATCTTATATTTATGTGCTATGTGTTATATCATTATTGCATGCACGTTTTTGTATTGGTTTGAGGAGGGCATCTACTGGGTGATTTCTGTCACTCACCCCTACTTCCCAGGTGAGCCGGATGAGAACTACGAGCACATCTTTGTTGAGGACGGGACGGACATAGCTGAGTGGGCTGGTTGATAGCTGTAGCTAGGATACGAGGGAAACTCTACAGCTGATTTTTCGTAGTTATCTTTTGGGGATTTCCACAGACTTCTTTATTACTTTTATTATCAGAATTTTTATTCAATAATGTAATGACGACTATTGGAGTTTAATTTAAGTTACGATTTACGTTTCCGCGAGAAAAATTTCTACGTCATTTCTGACATGTAAGAGATTTATTCGACGCCTTGTAGTCTCCTTAGTGAGATACGGCGGGTGCACTGTTCCCGATGTTAGGGCTCGGGAGCGGGGCGCTACAGGTGGTATCAGAGCCAGGCTTCAGATCCGTCTCGGAAACGCAGGATTAACTAGCTCACCTAGACATAAGCTACGATCTTTTCATAAAATGACGATTTTACCCCTAATAAACAAAGTAGACTTAAGAGATGATTTTAGACTTAGGCTATGATCAGGTTATAGGAGTTGTGTGACGATGGTGAGCTTTCTCTGTCTAATTACTGTTTTACCCCGTGTCCAACCCTTTTAACTTGCTATTGACTAATCTGATTTCTTTTCATGAACTAGAATTACAGAAATGCCTCCACGACGTGAGCCAGCTGGAAGTGGTGGTGAGAACCACCAGAATCAGAGGATCACCCCTAAGCACTTGAAGATGCCATAGTCACCATGACTAACACCTTAGCACAGTAGCACCAGCTGCTACTGGCATGCACCGCCTCCACCACCACCTCACTCGGACCTGAGATTCTTCGACAAGGAGATGTAGAGCAGTGATGGTGCAGCGCAACACAACTGACACCGCCGATCACTTGGATTTAATTTTGGAATAATTTTAAGAAATACTGCGTGTTCGACAGTGTGATCTTTTAGAGCATGGCTCTGGATCCACAGCGGAAGCATAGATTTAGGCTATGATCTTAGAAATTAAGTTACGATTTTGCATATAAGTCACATCTTAGACATAAGTACCGACTTTTAGTCGTAAGTGATGATTATGTATTAAGCATGTTATTGAAAATAAGACGTGACCTTAAGAGGTTAAGTGATGACCTTGCCCGTAAGTTACGATTTTAGACTTAAGGGATGACGATACGAAATATCGGCTATAAAAATTATGCGGTGATTTGAACATCAGATGATGATTTGAACATAAACACTGATCTTAGTCATAAACTGTGATTATATTCTAAGGATTAAACTTAGAAATAAGCAATGACCTTAGGCATAAGGAATGAAGATACCTAGTATCGATTCTAGAAATAAGTCATGATATTAGACATAAGTGATAATCGAGCATTACTAAAATGAGTACCGTGGAATGGCAAATTATTACAAATATGAGTTAAGTGTTGATTCACAGAACACGTAAGCATTGATGTAACGAGTAAGCTTGAATTGAGATAGAGTAAGCATGAACAAGCAGTGGTTGCCTTTCAGGTGAGATCTAGCATCGGTTGGAATAACCAAGTAAAGAAGTACGGTGGATCAGTGTGGCGCGCGGAAGCATGGTGAATTAGAATACCCTAAGTCGATTAATATTTAGTGTGCCATGCTAGGATTGAACAACATAAGTTAAAGATTTATGAGAAAGGGTATATAGGTGGATTTTTTTATTTAATATTAAGGGGTGACTTAGGAAAAAAAAATTATACGAAGTATTGGAATATTATTTTTCAAGTAGTTAAATATTTTTTTTTGTGTAAGCACGTACACCAAGACATATTTTATACTCCAAAGGCATTTCGAAGATTTTTACTACTAAACATTTCAACTGGTTCCAATTTATAGTATGCGACTTTACAAGGCTATATTCATTTCCGAATTCGTAATCAACCTAATAGAATTTCGACCACCCCTCACAAAACTAATATATTTTTAAAATGATAATGTTTTCGAAGAACGTTTATATATTTCTTATATTTTTCAAATTTTCATTTAGCCATATTGATTTTACTAAAATGATTTTATTTATCAACTATCGGTATTGCAAGCATTTTACCCATTAAATGTTTTTAAAGTTATTTATCTGCTTGCAATAAACTTATTAAATTTTTTTTTGAAATAGAAATAATTTGAAAGTGTATATACTTTTTTTTTGAAAAAGAGAGGCACCTCATCAAATTGTTTTATGAAACTTCAAAATTATTGAGTTTTCAATTTTTGTATTAGCTCTCAAACTGTACATTTCGTTGAAAAGAAAAAGACACCGTGTTCAGATCATTTTGTGAAAAGGAATTTTACAATTGTTGTGTCTCAATTATTTTGAAATGATTTTAACCGTAATACTTTTGCGAACAAGTTATAGGATTGCTTTTATAAATGGTCATTTGAGACACCACGATTGCGAAAAACAAATACATGATACTTTGGATTTTGTGTTTACAAAAAATCAGAAGCTACATTATTTTAAACAGTCAAAGCTATATTCTAAACTATAGCTACGTAAGCTACTTTTCTTTAAAAAAAAATCCATGCACATACTTCGTGTACTAGGTTGCTGATGATATCTCGAACAAAAAAAGTAAGAACATGATCATAGAACTATTTTGTAAGTATAAAAAAATGACTTCAAGAACTTGGTTCTTGATAGAGAAGAGTAATGGTTAACGTATTGGAGTACTCAATGGATATTAGCTTGGTTAATTACATAGGGGATGAATCATATATGATGAGTTAAGAATTCGGAATTGTAGACTACAATAAGTTGAATCATACACTTCAAGTGGTATAAAGGAAAATTTATAAGTTGTAATTATAGAAAATTAAGTTAAGATTACAGTACACCTAAGAACTGATTTTAGCGAGCTGCTGATGACCCCAAATAGAAGTACGTTATAAACCGACGGTTGAGTCACAAAACCCTTGTATGGTGACAATACTCCTAAGCTTGATTCTAGAATAGGCTATGATTTATATAAGCAAAGAATATAAACTTAGAAACTTCCTTGTTGGGTATAAAGAATGATTCTCGAGGCCTTAGCATATGATAAAGAAGTGAAATGGTTAACGTATCACAATACGCAATAGGGGTTTAGTACGGTCATTACCTAAGTGAACGATTAAGTAGAACTATACCAAGTCATTGATACACCATACACAAGTTTCGAGGACGAAACTTTCTGTAAGAGGGGAGGAATGTTATGACCGGTGTCCTGTATACACATGCACCCACGTAATGCAAAACAAAGGCATATATATATATTAAATGCATATTACACACGACAAGACTTTAAAGAAAGAAAAAAAAAGAAAATAAAATAGATAAATATAAACTTAGGGTCCTAATGAGATTAGGAAGTAAATAGATAAATTTTAAATCAAATCAAATTTAAAATTAGGAGACGATAACCTAAATATCCTAGGATTTTTACCTAATAAACCATCTATATCTATACACACATATCACAATTCCTTCCCATTCATCAAAATCAAAATTGGCCGGCCCTTATTCTCCCAAAAACGCCAGCATCCAGCCGGCATAAATTCTCCCAAATAATCAAAGCTGCCGCCAGCAATTAGGGAGAAAGGCAGCCACTAAGTATTCTCCCAAAACTCAATTCCTTCAAATTTCATAATATAAACAAACGTCAGCCTCCTCCATCCATCACTATTTTTCCTCCAAATTGCACTTTTGCCGCCAGCAATCTCAGCCATAAAAGAAATAATTTTTGGTCTGTTCTTCATTCGTTCGTCGCGTAGTACGTACAATCGAGATACGAGGCAAGTATCCTTGCTATATTTGCTATGCTTTTATAAAGTTATTATACTATTTTACATCAAATCGGATCATACATTCGTAATTGTGATTTGCATAGATTGTTGTTATACGTATGTAAATATGAGCGGTTGTGCATATATGTGTATATATTGGTAGGATACTTTCTTTTTCATAATGATGTGTTGCTGCCGTGAGGGCCAAAATTTTTGGGTGTTGCTATATTTATATATACAATGATATATAAAGATTCTGAATATGTTTATGCATATGGGATAATATATATGTAAAATAAAGAAAAGCATATGTGAGGAGTTGTGTTGCTGGCGAAAGTGTAGGATGAAAAAGAGAAAAAAAAATGTCGTACGTCAATGCATTATGATGTTAAGGAGTAAACCTATAATATATTATATTGTAATTTCATGTGTAACAAAATATATGGGCCGAATTCATGGGTTAAAAGGGTAAGTGTTGAAGGCATATCAATATATAAATATAGAAGTGGAAATTATTTGTTTATTGCTGATGCCATGTGTTGATGAAGTATAAATGTGGGATAAATATATAAGTAAAGATTAGTTTATGTCGTTGCTGCATGTATGGTTCAAGAATATTAGTGGAAATTGGTTTTCTTACTGCTGTGACCGAATGGTCTTTAAAGAAAAAAAAAAGAGGATTTGATTTTCATCCTGCTGATCGTAAGAAAGTATATATGCATTTTGAATTTTTTAGTATGTGTGCATGTTGGTGGCTGCCTCGGATGCAGCTTTAAATTGATGAAGGCCTCCATAATTTTACGTGCGCAAACCGGTTATAAGAAAAGATTTCCGCGTAGGAAGTTAATTCGTCAGAAAGGTAGGTGTCTCTTCCCCCTCAAACGGATATGATTCATGCACGCTTTGATGGTATATTAATGTGTTTCGTTGTTTTATTTGTTTATGTTGAAATTTTTATTTTGTTGTTTTATTTGTTTAAGTTGTAAATTTTGTTTCGTTGTTTTTATTTGTTTAAGTTGTAAAGTTTGTATATGTTGGGAAGCATGAGATATATTATTTATGGCTGCTATGTGCGTATATGTGTGTGAAATTAGTGGTATGATGGAATCAAAAACAAAATATCCTTAAAAAAATGGGGAAAAGGGGGAACTTTTACATTAGGAGCCTTTAAAAAGTTGTGTTTTGGCCTTAGAATAGGTTCCTATAGACTGGAAATAGGAGAAAATGGGGGTTGGGATCGAAAAACAAATCACACCGTGCGTTGCCACTGGTGGAACATCCAATTAAATAAATAAATAAATAAATAAATTAAAACAGAGAACAGGCCGGCTAACATACCGGGTCGGCTGGCCAGCGGGTCGGACCGAAGGCGGCCTATTTACCTCTCAAAAAGAATGTATCGAGTCTGGTGGATCAGGCCAGGAAAATATAATTAAATACCAATAAAATTCAAATAAATTCCAGAAAATATAAAGGGTTAAAATTAAATTATTTTCACTTAATTTCTGAAGTCTGATAAATTTAAGTAATTAAAAATTAATAGTAATAAATAGAATTAAATAAGGAAAACATAGGGTAAATTAGTAGAAAATTCTAGTAAATTAATACAAGCTAAGGAAAAATAAGGGTGGTGATAAAGAACAACTTTTCAATATTCGTAAAATTTATGAAACCAAATATTGAGTGCCGGAGAATGGTGAGGATGGGCCAGGGGCCTCAGGCGATTGTGTTTTTGCATTCATGGCACGTGCATTGCATGATGGCGGGTCGTGACGTACGGGTCACGGGCGCTCAGGATGGTGTACGGTGGCAGGGCCACGACACTCAGGATGGTGTACAGTGGCGCGGCCATGCACACTCAGTATGGTGACTGTGGGGTGTACGACCTGCAGCCACTCAGTAGGACCCGGGTTCATGCATTGCACGGTATAGATATCGGCATTCTGTGTGACATGGCTTTGTTGCGTGTGACACGATTGAGCATGCATCACGTACTTGCGCATTTTACATGGAGTGCTTTACTTACTGCGTTTACTTTATCTTATGCATGTTATCATATATTCATGTGCGATGTGGTTTTATCTTATATTTATGTGATATGTGTTATATCATTATTGCATGCACGTTTTTGTATTGGTTTGAGGAGGGCATCTACTGGGTGATTTCTGTCACTCACCCCTACTTCCCAGGTGAGCCGGATGAGAACTACGAGCACATCTTTGTTGAGGACGGGACGGACATAGCTGAGTGGGCTGGTTGATAGCTGTAGCTAGGATACGAGGGGAACTCTACAGCTGATTTTTCGTAGTTATCTTTTGGGGATTTCCACAGACTTCTTTATTACTTTTATTATCAGAATTTTTATTCAATAATGTAATGACGACTATTGGAGTTTAATTTAAGTTACGATTTACGTTTCCGCGAGAAAAATTTCTACGTCATTTCTGACATGTAAGAGATTTATTCGACGCCATGTATTCTCCTTAGTGAGATACGGCGGGTGCACTGTTCCCGATGTTAGGGCTCGGGAGCGGGGCGCTACAGCTTGATTTGTTTTGACGCTTCGTAGTTCTCATAGTAGGCTACGGCGGGTGCACCGGTACCGATGATGGCATCGGACTGGGGCGCTTCAGGTGGTATCAGAGCCCTAGGTTTCAGATCTATCTCGGAAACTTATGTTTATGATCTTTAGATAACTAATGTGTGAATTTCCTTTAAAGTTGGCCCTTAGGTATAGGTGTTGATCAGCTAGAATCTTAGTGTGATCAGGGTTGGGTGTGTGCGAGCGTGTTAATCTACATATTAATGGCTTTCCATATCTCACCCAATCTTACATATTCGATTTTTAGTAACGTTAAATACTTATTGGAGGCTAACAAAATGTTGACCTTTCAGCGAGAATGCCTCCAAGGAGAAATAATACCGGAAACCCAAGAAATGGACGTGATGACCAGCCCCCTCAAGTGCTTACACATGCCCTGACCGTGATTACTCAGTGTTATGCACAACAACAACAACCTCTGCAACCCCCTTCGTCTCAACATAACATCCGATTCTTCTATGGGAAGATGAGGAAGGTAAGGGTTTCAGAGTTTGAGGGATGCACCGACCCTGAAGAGGCGCAACACTGAGTGGCTGAAGTAGAGAAGTGTTTCCGGCTAGTGCAAGTGCCGGAAGAAATCAAGGTTGATGTTGTCACGCCCCTTCTGAATGGCAAAGCAGGGGAGTGGTAGGCCGGAACTGTTTTGAAGATGACCTCGTGGATCACTTGGGCACAATTTTGTGATGTCTTCTTGAAATACTTTGTGCCGGAAACAGCGATTCTGAACAAGATCCGAGCGTTTGACCGTTTTGAGCAAGGTCGGATGACGGTTTCAGAGTATGTGTATCGTTTCCATGCTTTGGGGAAGTTCATCCCTGCAATCATATCTGATAATCGTCTCAAGATGGCCAAGTTTGAAAGAGGTCTGGATTTGAGGATACAATCGGCAAGTGTGAACGCCGGAATGAAAACATTTGAGGATATGTTAGATGCGTGTTTCCGAGTGGAAAGCGATTTCCAAAGGTTATAAACAAGGGAGGCTGCACTGGATCTTCTGACAAAGGAAAGAGGCAGAGAGATGATGTGAGAGTGGGTGGTAGACCCGGACATTGGGTCAATATTCCAAAGAGATGACCAGCGGAAAACTTCCAGAGGCTCCCACCGCAGAACCCAATCGTACAGCAGGCTGTAGGAGTATGCCCGCATTGCAATAAAAGTCACGCGGGGGAATGTACAAAGTTGGCAGGGGTATGTTATCGTTTTGGACAAGTGGGTCACATGATCAGAGATTGCCCCGAAATGAAGAACAATACTCCAGGGGAAGCGGCTCAACAGCCCAGAACAAAACCAAAAGCAAACGCCCGCGTTCATCTCCTGACTGACACTGATGTCCATGAAGCCACTGATGTGGTAACATGTGCGATTTAATTTAAGTCTAAATTATTGTTGAATTGAGCTCATATGTGTTTAATTTCCTATACGAAACTTGATATGGTCTTAGGTACTGTCTTAGTAGATAAGATGCTTGCAAACGTGCTATTCGATAGTGGCGTAAGCCACTCCTTTGTGTCAAAAAGATTCGCTAAACACCTTGTTAAACTACCTGAGTGGTTAGAGACTCCATACCGTGTTCAAGTGGCTGGAGATCAGGTTATGATTTCATACCAACAGCACCGGGATTGTGAGCTAGAGTTTGAAGGACAAAGTTTCTCTGCTACATTGATCTCCATTCAGATGTATGACTTCGATGTTATCTTAGGAATGGACTGGTTGGCCAAGAACCATGCCAACATTGATTGTCGATTGAAGCAAGTGACAGTCAAGAACGCTAAAATGGAAGGAGTAATGCTCCAAGGGGATGCGGAACGAAAGAAAATTCCTAAGATGTATATGTCAGTTGCTCAGGCGTGTAGAGCCTTAAAGAAAAGTGCTGAAGGATTTCTAGAGTATGCAATGGATGCTATTCAGGAAGTACCATCTATTGAGCAGATTCCGGTGGTCAACGAGTTTTCTGATGTGTTTCCAGAGGATTTGCCAGGAGTACCACCCCCAAGGGAAGTTGAGTTCGAGATAAACTTGATTCCCGGGGCCGAACCTATTTCTAAAGCTCCTTACAGAATGGCTCCGGCGCTGAAAGAACAACTGCAGGAATTGTTGGACAAGAAGTTTATCCGCCCTAGTGTGTCACCTTGGGGAGCACCCATTTTATTTGTGAAGAAAAAGGATGGCAGTATGAGACTATGTATCGATTACAGAGAGCTAAACAAGATTACCATTAAGAACAAATACCCACTGCCACGAATCAATGACTTATTTGATCAACTGAAGGGTGCTAGGATTTTCTCTAAAATTGACCTCCGGTCAGGATATCACCAACTAAGAGTAAAGGCTGAAGACATAACAAAGACAGCTTTCCGTACCAGATATGGACACTGCGAGTTTCTAGTGATGCCCTTTGGACTAACGAATGCCCCCGCTGCCTTTATGGATCTTATGAATACTGTCTTCAAGGAACAGTTGGACAAATTTGTTGTAGTATTCATAGACGATATCCTTGTGTACTCTCCTGATGAACAAACCCATGCTGAGCATCTGAGAGTCGTTTTGAGCATGCTGAGACATAAGCAGCTGTATGCCAAATTCAGTAAATGTGAGTTCTGGTTGAGGAGTGTGATTTTCCTGGGTCACGTAATATCAGAAGAAGGGATCGCAGTGGATCCGAGGAAAGTGGAAGCTATCACCGAATGGCCTAGACCCACTATCGTCACCGAGGTGCGGAGTTTCTTGGACCTAGCTGGTTGTTACAGGAAGTTCGTTGAGGGGTTTTCGACAATAGCAGTACCTCTTAGTCGCCTTACTCAAAAGAAGACCAAGTTTGAATGGACAGCTGAGTGTGAGAAAAGCTTCACAGAACTCAAAAAGAGGTTCACCATGGCCCCAGTTCTGGCTCAACCCTCCGGTTGACGGGTTCGTGATCTATAGTGACGCATCGAAAAATGGTTTAGGTATGTGAATTATAGCATAAGTTATGATCATTCCGCTCATACTTAAGTTTAATCTAATACCTTACTTGTAGGTTGTGTTCTAATGCAACACGAGCGAGTCATCGCGTATGCTTCGAGACAGCTAAGGACGTATGAACAAAACTATCCGACCCATGACCTCGAACTAGCTACAGTGGTGTTCGCTTTAAAGATATGGCGGCACTATCTATATGGAGAGAAGTGCTCGGTGTTCACGGATCACAAGAGCTTAAAATGTATGTTCTCTCAGAAGGAGTTGAACATGAGACAACGGAGATGGTTGGAACTGTTGAAAGATTACGACTTAACTATTCACTATCACCCAGGAAAGGCAAATAAGGTGGCTGATGCGTTAAGCAGGAAATCCAATCATGCGCAACAATCCCCATTAGAAAGAGAAATAGAATAATTTGGTTTAGAGTTGGTAGAATCCACTGTGAATACTCTTGCAACTCTGACTATCACACCCAGCCTCATTGATCGGGTAAAAGAGGCTCAAAGTAAGGATATAAGCTTAAGTGAAATTGCAGAAAAGCTCAAGCTCAGCCAAATCGAAGAATTCCAGACCAAAGAAGATGGGAGCCTGTGGTTTAGAGGAAGATTATGTGTGCCAGATGTCGATGAGTTACAGAAGGAGATTCTACAGGAGGCTCATAGCTCCAGACTATCCATACATCCTGGTAGCACCAAGATGTACAGAGATCTAAAACAATACTACTGGTTGTCCGGAATGAAGAGGCATATCGCGGAGTTCATTGAGAGATGTTTAGTTTGCCAACAAGTTAAAGCCAAACACCAACGGCCTGGTGGATTGATGATGCCACGGGATAACCCAGAGTGGAAATGGGAACACATCACCATGGATTTCATAGCCGGTTTACCCAAGACAAGAAATGGATGCGACATGATTTGGGTTGTAGTGGATCGGTTAACCAAGTCAGCTCACTTTCTGCCTATCTCGAGCGAAGCATCATTAGAGAAGTTGGTGAACTTGTATATAAATAACATTCTTAGCTTACATGGTGTTCCAGTGAGCATAGTATCGGATCGAGACCCGCGGTTTACCTCCAAATTCTGTACAGCATTTATAATAGCCATAGGCACAGAATTGAGAATGAGTACAGCATATCATCTCCAATACGATGGACAATCAGAATGAATCATTCAGACACTTGAAGACATGCTGAAGGCTTGTGTCCTGGACTTCAAAGAAAATTAGGACGGAATGGTGAAGTTGATGGAATTCTCGTACAATAATAGTTACCTCAGCGCAATTCAGATGACCCCTTTTAAAGCATTGTATGGGAGGAAATGTAGGTCCCCGGTTTATTGGGATGAAGTCGACGTAAGGACCATCATAGGACCCGAACTCCTCGAGAAAATGTTAGATAAAGTGAGGATTATTCAGGACAAACTCAAGACGGCTCAGGACTGCAATAAAAGCTGGGCGGACTCCAAACGACGACCCTTGACATTCGAGGTAGGGGAGAAAGTATATTTGAGAGTGTCTCCTACAAAACGTATTATGAGATTTAGGATGAAAGGAAAGTTGAGTCCACGATTCATTGGCCCTTACGAAGTATTGGAAAGAGTGGGAAACTTGGCGTATCGACTGGCACTACCCCCAATATTATTCGTATTGGAAAGAGTGGGAAACTTGGCGTATCGACTGGCACTACCCCCAATATTAGTACAAGTTCACAATGTCTTCCACATTTCATAATTAAGGAAATAGGTGACGGATCCGAACCACGTGCTAGAAGCACAACAATGGAACTGAACGGTGACGTTACCTATGAAGAAGTACCGGTGAAAATTGTGGACCGTAAGGAGCAAGTGCTACGGAGGGAGTGATTCCTTATGAGAAAATCCAGTGGAGTAATCACACCGAGCGTGAAGCCATGTGGGAACTTGAGGATCAGATGCAAGAAAAGTATCCTCAGCTCTTTAATTAAGGCAAGCAAGTTTTGAGGACGAAACTGTTTATAAGAGGGTGGAATGTCATACCCCGTAAATTTTAAGTTGACATTAAATAAATTGGGAAATCACTTAAAATTATAATTTAATTTGAATGTATAGGTTTATGGAGGCTAGTTAAATAAATTGTAGGTGATGAGATTAGGAAAATTAGGCCCAAAATACCAAAATTATCCCTCCCACTTAAATGATGAGGGAGTTACGCCAAATAGCATAACTTCCCCATAAAAGCGTCGGTTATAGAGCAAAAAAGAGGGGAGAAGTTGACAGAGAGGGGAAGGGAAAAGAGAGGGAAGAAAAGAAGAGGAAGAGAAAGGAAGAAGAAGAGGTGATTGCGATCAACTCTAGTCCTACGCCGTTCAAGAACTCAATCCGAACACTGTAAGAACCCTTAGATTCGAAGGCAAGTAACTTTTCAATACGTTTTACACAATTTTAATTTTTAGGCCCTATCTTCTATAAAGAGAAAATTGAATCACACATTGGTATTTTGTACTTGTTATGTAATTATGTGTTACGTATTTTATGTCCGTGTTGGTGAATTAAAGATCTCATCTTTGGGCCAAATTTTGAAGAATAGTTGCGATGAATTTGATTTGTGAAGATCTTGCCCTAAAGTTGCTATTTTTCCTTGTGATGAACTCTTGAATGATAGATTTGTATAGTTGCTGTAGTGTGGTTGATGGAGGTGGTTGATGTTTGGGAGATTTGATGAGTGAGATGTGATTGAGGGTTGATTTGGGGTGATGGAAAGAACGTGAAGTGTGTGTGTGCAAGAGAGTGATTTGAAGGAAGAGTAGAGATCAAATTGTAGTTGGATTTAGGTTGGAAGAGCAATGGGGTGAAGGGATGCATAGGTTGGAATCATGTTTTGGGATTGAACTTAGGTGTTCCATAGGTTTGGAATGAAAGGCGATGAAGATTGGGTCGTTTTGGGGTGAAACAGGAGGAAAAGTTGCATAAACAAAGACTTGGATCGATCCCAGAGGGACATCGATCGATCCAAGTGGCCCTGGAAAGCGTTTCAAATGTTTCTGGAGGACTTCAGTCAATTGAATGAGGGACATCGATCCATCAGATGGACCACATGGATCGATCGAAGTCCTGGTGATGTAAAATAGAAACTTTCTGGAGGACATCGATCGCTAAGAAATAAGACATCGATCAATCGAAGTCTTGAGGATGAAATGTTGAAATGTTTCTGTAGCGCCCCGTCCCGAACCCTAGGGTCAGAACCGGTACGCCCGCCATATTCCGTTAAGGGATATACAAGGCGTCTGTATGAATCCCTGCACTTATCAAAACGACAGAGTATTCGATTTACGAAAGCAAATTGAATCAACTCAAAATCCTAAATCAAAAGTAAAA
>AP025064.1:17260187-17370737 GCA_036186865.1 Eustoma russellianum | reverse complement strand
TTCTACGTGGTCGCACACCGTGAGTAATGTCGCCTATGATGAGATCATGTGGGTGATCTCTATGCCATCTTGGTTGATTATTTTCTAAGTTATCATGCGTTTCTATATGATCATGCATTTCTAGTGTCTCATTCATCTCATGCATATCAAAAGAATCATTATCTTCATCCAAAACGGGTTTTAATTCAAAATCATCATCATGTTCCTTTTCTTTATCAATCTCTCCAAATTCATTGAATTTAACATGAATAGATTCTATGATTTGTCTAGTGATAGGATCATAACATCTATATGCTTTTGAATTTATGGAATACCCAATAAAAATGCACTCAATTGATTTGGATTCAAATTTATCTAAGTTGTCTTTTGTATTTAAGACAAAACATTTGCATCCAAACACACGAAAATAATCTATCTTAGGCATGCGATCATTCAAAATTTCGTAAGGCGTCTTGTTTATTTTCTTTCTTATAGATAGGCGATTTCACAATATAGCATGCACAATTTACGGCTTCCGCCCACAGAAATCTAGGCAATTTATTTTCGCAAAGCATGGTTCTAGCGATTTCTTGTAGTGTGCGATTCTTTCTTTCTACTACTCCATTTAATTGTGGAGTTCTAGGTGGCGAAAACTCATGTTTAATTCCTTTTTCTTCACAAAACGAAATCATTTCTTTATTTTTAAACTCACCGCCTCTATCGCTTCTTATTCTTTTCACATTTACGCCGTATTGATTTTCAAGTTGTTTAATTAATTTAGCGATTTCTACGGCGCTATCATCCTTATGTGCAAGAAATAAAGTCCAAGTATAACGAGAAAAGTCATCAACAATCACGCATGCATAGTGACGCCCACCAAGGCTTGTAGTGCGACTAGGACCAAACAAATCGATATGCAATAAGTTCTAGTATTCTAGTCGTGCTTATCTCATTTTTAGGACTTAAGTGACTCACGTGTTTGTTTGCCTTTTATGCAAGATTCACACAACTGAAAGTTGTCTAAATCAAGCGTAGGCAATCCCCGTACTAGGTTCTTTCGTTGCAATTTTTCTAGTGTAGAAATACCTATGTGTCCTAAACGTCTATGCCATAAATTCACATTGGGTTCATTTGACATAAACATTTAACTTTGGCGTCTACTGCATCATCCATAGATAGTGTGAATATATTTCCTTCACGTTTTCCTTTTAAAACGGTTTCTCCATTTTTATTTATTATATTACAATAAGGGTGAGGTGAAACACACATTGAAACCATTGTCAACAAATTGAGAAATACTAAGAAGATTGTAAGATAAGTTGCTTACCAAAAACACGTTGGAGATTTGAAGTGTATTCGGATTTCCAATCGTACCTTTACCAATGATCTTGCCTTCATTGTTGTCTCCAAAGGTCACGGATCCGCCTTTTGTGACCTTCTTTAATTTGGAGAATAGGCTCGGGTCACCCGTCATGTGCCTCGAGCAACCACTGTCAAGGAACCACTTTATTGATGTGTCTTTGATGAGTGGTCTCCCTGCAATGTGAAAAGGTGATTTAGGTACCCTTTTAATTTTGGGTCCTTTCGAGTTAGTTAATCACCTTTTAGTAAAGGTACCTTTCGGTACCCATACTTGGGTGATCCTTCTCGGTCTATCAGATGGCAAGAAGTAGATGAAGGTGCGATATAGTATACATGTGGTGCATGTACTTTGGGTCTTTGCCCAAGGACTCCTCTATACTCATTGTATGAAGGACGTTTGTGATATGTCCTTGTGTGTGTGTGCGTAGTGCGTGGATGATATGTATTTCGTGTATGCATTGATCTCTTCTTCTCATATCTATATGGTACAACATTATATTTCACATGATATGAGGGAGTGGGGCGTGTGGAAGGGGGCGCTTTTTGCGTCATCTTAGACGCCACTTGATGCTTAGGGGTGTCTACCTTTTTAGACACAACAAGACTTGGTTGGTTTGGTTGATACTTCGTTAGTATCAACGTACCCCAATCCAGTTTTGTCACTGTCATGCTTTTGCGATAATATGATGCGATGCAGCATGTTTGACCCTGTATCGAATTGTTTCATCATTTTCTCTAAGTCTGTATTCCTTGATTTCAAATTTGAAATCTCGGATTTCATTTCATTATTTTGAGAAGTTAATGATGAGATCTCGGTTTTTAATGCAGTGATGACACATGAAGACTCTTTCTTTGAATCGCTTAATTGAGCGATAAGATTCTCGTTAGAAGATTCTAACAGTTTCTTGTCTTCAATTAAACGTTTCTTTTCTTTTGCGAGAGTCTTAGTAAATTTATGTAATTCAAGATACTGACTAAAAAGATCATCATAAGAAGGTTCAGAGTCAGAGTCAGAATCGGATGATACCTCGTTAGACGCCTTTGAAGCGAAGCAAACTTGAGCGGTCTCCTCTTCGGTCTCAGTTTCAGAGTCTGATGAGTCACTCCATGTGGAGGCCTTTAGTGCACGTTTCCTTTGTTTAGGATCTGAGACGAGTCTATTTTTGTTCCGCTCCTTGTCAGGGTATTTATTAGTTTGCTTTTCTTTGTTTGGGCAGTCATATGATAAGTGTCCGAGTTTGCCGCATTCATAACATTTAATGTCCTTATCATTTGACTTGTTTTTATTTCTCTTAGATGTAGTGCCCTTGTTTTTATTTCTAAATGACTTTCTCATGAATCTTCTTAGTCCTTTAGCCAATAAAATCAAATCATCATTATCTGATTCGGAATCACTATTATCTACGTGATCGAAGGGAGGGGAGACGTATTCATTTGATTTAAAAGCAATTGTCTTACCTTGTTTGGTTGATTCCGATTTCCGAATAATAAGTTTGTTTTCATAAACTTTGAGTGAACCAATGAGTTCTTCTATTTTTATTGACTTAGTCTCCTTGCTTTCTTCTATAGCAGTCACTTTAGGATCCCATTCCGAAGGAAGGCTCCGTAGGACTTTCTGTACCTTTTCCTACGTAGTAAAAGCCTTACCAAGAGACTCAAGAGAGTTATAGATGTTAGTCAAACGAAGATCCATATCTACAATTGACTCATTAGGCAACAACTTAAAAGACTCAAGAGTAGACATGAGCATATTAATTTTAGACTCTTTTACTTGACTTGTGCCTTCGTGTTTCATTTCTAAGATTCTCCACATTTCTTGTGCACTCGAACAATTCGACACATAACTAGACTCACTCTTACTTAAACCATTTAAGAGTAACTGCATGGCCTTAGCATTCATACTCAGTTTCTTTTTATCTTCACTAGTATATTCTTGTCTAGTTTTAATAACTTCTAAGGTAACTCCGTCTACAGTGGATACATTAGATGGGACATATGGACCATCTTCAATTATTGACCAAAGATCTATATCTATAGCCATAAGAAAAAGTTTCATCCTAAGTTTCCATTGAATAAAAGACTCACCGTCAAAAAGTGGAGGCCTTTGGCTCGACATACCTTCTTGTTCGGTTTTGAGATTTGTGGATGCCATCTCACTGAATCGTTGGATTCCTTGTAGTGAGTATTCCTGCGCTCTGATACCACTTGTAGGATCTGCAAGGCACCACTAGAAGGGGGGGTTGAATAGATGGTGCGGAAAGTGTGTGTTTTTTTTTAAAATTTCTTTAAACTTGAACAATTCAAGTTCTGAAAACAGATTCTGTTTTCAGGACCTGTTTTAAAACATTTTTAAAACCAGGTTAGAGGTCTCCAAAAATTATGAAATTTTGAGAGAACTTAGCCTCAGATGTTATGAGGGTCCCCTAAAAATTTCAAATCAAAATTCAACCTTTAACCCCTTCAAAAACCGTTGGCACTCAGATTGTGCAAATCTGCCAGAAACGGTAGATGGTTTTGAAAAATTAATTCCTATTTGTGTGAATGTCCAAATGATCTGAAAATTTGACCAATAACTCCTCACACACTATATTGAAACGGGTTGAAACAGTTTTTGAAAATTCTTTTGGTAAGTAGGTCAAATACCACCAAAGTCTCAACCTTTGCAAGTCTGAAAATCAGACTGCACTAGTCTCAGAACTTTTGATGTTTGACTGACCTATACTTGTCCAAAAGGGTTGAAACTTGTGCCAAATTAACCCTAGAACGTTATGTATGTTTCTGGAAATTTTTATAATTTTTGAAAATCGTTTGCTATTTTTCCGAACGTGAACAACACGTATAACCAGTGCAGAAACTGAAAAGTAAATGCTGAAAGTAAATTGCACCAAGAATTTTATACTGGTTCGGTTATAAACAACCTACTCCAGTCTTCAAGGAACACCTTCCTTGGTTCACACTAATTTCACACACGCAGTACACCTTACCGCAGGGTTGATAGAGTTACACCTTAACTCCAACCCTTTACAAACCTTGTATTGCTAGTACAATTTGCACGAACACCACCACCTCGCTAGAATGAAGATTGATCACACCTTGATCAATCTTTTACAAAGATGTATGAATGGTGGTTTCTATGAAGCCTATTCAAGAATGAAAGAAATAAAGTACAATAGGCTTTTTACAAGAGAAGAAAGAAAGAAAGTGTAGGAGAAGAAAACTTTGGCACTTTGATCACTTTTGAATGCAAGTCTTGGTGTTGTTTTTGTTTGTTCTTCTCTTCTCCTTATAGCATGTCTTTGGCCGTCCCCTATGCAGCCTTCTCCCCTCTTGAAAATTTCCTTTTAAGTGCTTGAGAGGGTGTGAGACATCATGGTGACAATGTTTTGCTTACTTGGCATCACTCCATTGGACCATCATTTAGTCATTGCTTACTTGGCACCTTTTGATTGGCTCAATGTTGTCATCATTTGATGACATGGATAATCTGAAAAAAAACACTAAATATTTGCCAAATAATCAATTATTTAATCATACCATAATTCTCAAATTTTGTCATAAATTGCAAGACACAAAAATCCTTCCTTCCTCACCAAAATCAGCCAGCACTTGTAATTTCAATGCTGAAATTTTCAGCATTTACCACATGGAATAAATCTAGATTTCTTCCATTTTTCTTTGAATTTCTTCCATAAAAATACATCCATTATTTAAGGTAAGTCTTGCTACAAGATGAAGAATGAACTTGGACACCAAAAGAGAGTCACATTCGGCCACAACATCTTCACACATGCTGAAAAATTTCAGCATGTGTGATATGAAGAATATCACACTTAATAACCTTACATACAATTCCAATCATTTCCATAACTCATTTGATTTATTCCTTAATGCAAAATTAACAAAATATCTTCCTTAAAGTTGAAGAAATCGTCCACTAGGTATGTGACTTGCTGAAATTTTCAGCATGTGACATAAGAGAGGTATATGTTGAAAACTTACCTTTTGTAGTTTCTCTCTTTGATTCATCAACATTGTATGATTGATCCTTGACCAATCAACATGCCAACAAGGCTCCACATGTGCTCCAATTCAGCTGTAGGTGGCGTTGAGTATGTATATACATGTGCTGAAATTTATTTTTGCTAACTTTGAAAAATAGTGCACATTTAATAATACATGTAATATTCCAATCAGCCCTTAATTTAATTTTCTAGAACACTTTAAGATGTATATTATATGTAAAAAGTGTCTAGATACGTGTCACATGATGTTCAAGAAAAACGTTCCATGTCATGTGCGTAGAAAACCGAATTTTCGATATTTATCGATTACCCGATTTTTCTCTAATTTAAATTCCAACTTTTGCACATGCTATATATATTATGTTATACATAATATATATAATATATACTTTAAATTTCAGCACTTGGCTGATTTAAAGTGGTACCATAAACATGTGACAAAAATAAAATTGAATCTTCACATTTTGGCCTAAATGTGGGGTGAATTGTGTGTGCCAACATGGAAAGTATTTTTGTCTCAATATACAGTCATGTGCACGAAAATATCATCAATTTTTGATGTATATGGGCTGGCCATTTATTTATGGCAAGTACGTGACACGTTGGCGAAGTTTCGGTATCGCCCGATACGACAAATTTCGGTTTAGAACCTTTTATCGTGTCGTATTTAATTTGTCATCACCATATCTTATATCATATGATATAAGACCTGGATACACTCATAAATATGAGTTAAGTATAGTGGTGTGACGTTAACGTACGTACGTAAGATATATAACGTGTCGGTAGTACGTTGGAATACATGTGTATGTGCCTTTTATAAAAAATCTGAAAATATAGTATATATATATGTATAAAACGTGTGAAATTGATGTGGGGAGGAGGAGAGGACTTTCCTTCCATAGCCATGTTGCCTTTATGCCTTTTCCAAATGCATCTTCCTTTAATGAACTACTTAGTTTATTAAACTAAGTACTTCACTTAATGAACTACTTTAGTTCATTCATTGTGGCACCTGAAAATAGTATAAACTCAACAAATGTTCGCCATATGATGTAAGCTTTAAAGCTTCATGGCTCGTTAGTACGGCAACATAATATATAAGCTAAATAAGGCAAGTTATCATGCATACATGTACACTTGTGTATATATATATATACTCAACGTTTATATATATATATATATATATATTCAAATTTCTTTATTTTGAAATCACTCAAACCCTCATATTTCTACACCTTATTCTCAGCTTTTCTTTTCTTTTTCTTTTTCTTTTTCTTTTCTTTTCTTTTCTTTTCCCCTGTTCTTTCACGTTCAGATCCTCCCCCTCCCTTCAACTTTCGAATTCCTCCTTGATGACTTCGTTCTGTTACCTTCCCCCTACCCCTCAGCCGATCTTTTCCTTCAGCCCCTACCCCACTCCCTCACCCGCCCCACCCCCTTGCTCACCCCCTGACCAGCCGCACCACCCCTCAACGCACTACCCCGCCAGAGCACCACCCACTCTCCAGCCGCAACCCCCTCTCAGCCCCAACCCTCCAGCTGACCCCCCTCTGACCAGCCGCATCACCCCCCCCAGCACACCCTCTCAGCCGCCCCAACCCTTATTCCTCAATCCGGCAGCACATGGTCATAGCCCACCACCACCGGCCACGCACCGCCGGCACAAACACTTCTTCCTACGATTCTGGTATTCACACGCACATCAAAAATAAAATTTTTTTCGAGTTTTCATACGAAAATAGCATCATACATATGTATACATATACGATAATATATACGGACATACAATTCATCACATATACATATAATCTAATAATCAAGCATCTATACAATCACAAATACTAATGCACGATCTCGTTTTCATAGAGAAATTAAAGATTATCGTTTTTACATTCAACGGATGTTAAGGGGGCAACTACATGGCAATTACTACGCGTTTGAAGGGCTTGGTCAAAGCGGTGGTGCTCCTCCCTCTCTCCTAAAACTGGCGGCTTGGTTTTGGGAGCAAGAAGAAGTCGTTTTTTCTTCCTCCTGGGCGGCGTACGTGTAGTCTGGAAAGGGAGTAGTCCAAGCATTGTTTAAATAGAAATTTGATTAGGGTTTAGGGAAAATTTTCCTAATCAAATTAGGTTTGATAATTAATTAGCCCAAAAACCCTTTTTAGCCCAAATACCCTTTTCCACCAAAAGTTAAGTAAGTTCATCGCAAGCGGGTAAATAACTTCGAAAACATTTGAATGGTTAAACTGCTTGCGGTATCGATAGTCATCAAATTAAATTAATTTTGACTACAAAAATTAATTTAACAAAAACGAAAATCTGAAATATTCTGTAAGAAATATATATAAACAAATCTTTTTTGCAATAACATCAATATTTTAAAAGTTTTCCCCTTTTCAAGGTCGTCAAAAGAATTTAAATTTTTTTATGCTGATTTACAAGTACGGAAACAAAAACTAGCCTCGTAAAGTTTAGTAGACTATATAAAGAAATGTGACTTAATAGGGTGTTTTCGAAAATAAAATGTGTTCTGAAGCCCCTGTAAAATATAGGTGTAACTCGGTGTACGTGTTTATATAAAATATTTATCTGCTAGAGAGATAATAGTCCAATATTTCATATAATTTCTATAATCCATCCTTATTTTCAAAAGAACAATCCGTCTATGTATCGTTTCTTAAAAGTTTAACATTCGCCTACTATGATAAGATCCCTAACTTAAATTGTCTAATCCTAGTGTGGCACACTAAATATTTATCAACTTAAGGTCTTCTAATTCACCATGCTTCCGCACGCCATACTGATCCACTGTATTTCTTTACTTGGATATTTGAACAGCTAATTATCCTAGTTAAATCGCACCTGAACAAGCAACCACTACTGGTTCATACTTACTCTATTTCAATTCAAGCCTACTAGATTCAAACCAAATGTTCTGATGTCAACACTTAGCCTACATTTTGTAATGATATAGTATTCTAAGGCACACACAACAGTCGATTCTCACAAGTCGCTATTGTTCAATTCCTCTAATAAGACTAATATCGTCAACCTATTATGATTACCCTACATTCAACATCTTAACCCTAGACTATACATTCATTTTCACGATATCCTTAACTAAACTCTACTGATTATAACACTAATCGCTATTTAGTTTCTATCATTCTACTATAAATCATCTATTCGTATTTATTATACTACTATAATTCATTTCTTATTAGCTATGGTCCCAACTTCGACCTAAGCCTGCTCTGATGTTACTGTCCAAGTAGGGATATGGATCCGTTTTACTTTACCCTAATGGTACCGAGTACCGTGTTGTAGTTATGATAAGGCAACCGAGTAACTGCCTGACCCATTAATATGTCAACCAATGTTTGTAGTAAGGTATTCTCGTTAACATTGTAATTCATTCAAACCAATTGTATAATATTCAACTAGGGTTACTAAGATCACGGCTTAGAGAGTTATGATCAACCTTAGATAAGGGAGAACCGTATGAGATATCCTAGGTATACGTGTTTCAAAACCGATCGACTTCTTAAGTTTAAGATCATAACTTATTTCTAGGATCGTTCTTAACATCATCATTTCTTAAGTCTAAGATCACGTCTTATTTCCAAATCATAATTGGTACATAATCAACACTTATTACTAAATCAGTACTTATTTCGAAAGTCAACTCTTATTCGAGATCGTTACTTATGTCTAAGATTGTGACTTATGTGTTAGGAAATCAACCGAGATCACTGTCAAACGCGCAGCGGAAAACAAAAACTTGATCTCCGATTTCCTACCAAGGATCCATGTTGTTCGTTTAATTCGACAAAAGAAATCAAAAACTACCTCCGTAGATTCGAAGTCTGCAGATGGAAGAGGTGCGAAATCACGAACACCCTCTGTCGGTATCCACACGAACGCTTCCGCCCGGAGTGCTAGCTCTTCAAACGGCACGGCTGAAGAACTCGTTTTTCTCAAAAACGATTCTAGGGTTTCGTTTTCTGTTCTTTCGTTTTTCTAATTGCTTGGTGTATGAGATACGCCAAGCTCCATACATATATATAGATATCAAAATCCGATTGCAGATCGGATTTGTTAACGCTATCAAAATCCGTACCAGATGCAGATTCTGTTAGGATTAGATAAAACAAATCAAAATCCATATCAAATATGGATTCTCTGTTATTATCCGATGATATACATAAAAAACGAAATTAATAATAATAATAATAATTAATATCCAATATTAATATTATTAATATTAAAAAACGATAATAATAATAATAATAATTAATATCCAATATTAATATTATTAATATTATTAATCTCAGCCATACGCATTCTTGTGTGTGACCCGATAGGCCCATATTAATTGGCAGTTGATTAAATCTCTATTAAACCAACAAGTCGTAATTGGCCTCTAGCAAGGCATTACAACTACCTAATTAATACGAGTAAAGTCCAACTAGCCTAATAATAGTACATGCATTAATCCCTTTGTCACACGATATCTAGTTTGAACATAAGTCATGGTCAGTGTCATACTTATATAGTCCAAACATATGATTACTCGATCTCTAAGTAGACTGATAAAACAAATGATATTGATCACACTATCAATTCATTTGAGCACGTCCATGCATTTCACAGTCTCACTAATCGAGGGGCCCAAAGATATCTCTCTCAAAAGAGAGGGACAAATTCTATCTTGATTGTTCAATATCCTCTACACAATTTCTATCACATTCAATCATGACCTTTATTATTTTCCAGTTACGGATAACGTTTGATCATGTCAAAATATAATAGTCCTTATGTTGGAAACTATGACAATCTCAAGTCAAAGGATTAAAACATGACTATCGTGAGATTTACTTATGACGCTAATCCATGTAGTAATCTCATGATGGGTCTATCCAATACACTGTTCTCTAACAAGTATCTATGAGATTGATTCGTATCACCATACACATAATCATCTCATGATTATCAAATCAATACTCATACTGATTATAAATTATTTTATCTCTATAACAATAATGAATCAGGGACATATATCAAAATTGTGTAACATACTAACCAACAATAATGATAATAAAACCTCTTTTATTAATAATAAATGCATAACATAAGTATCCAAATCATGGCCTAGAGCACATACACTAACAGGCATATCATGCATGATTGGAGAATAGCCATCCTTACATCTTTATGAAGATATGCCACTATACTGTGACAAATGTGGTATTTTGGGCCATAACAAGGATGGTTGTGGGAAGCAGACAACCGAGCCAGATGTTCCAGTCTCAGAAAAGCAATGGCGGCCAAAACAAAAGGAAACACAAACACAGACGGCATGCCCTGATCCAATAAATATAGAAGCAAATGACCAGCTAGTTATGCTGTCTGAGTCTCCATAGGTCCCTTCTGCACATCAGTTAAGGGACCTATGGAGACTCAGACAGCATAACTGGCTGGTCATTTACTTCTATATTTATTGGATCAGGGCATGCTGTCTGTGTTTGTGTTTCCTTTTGTTTTCGCCGCCATTGCTTTTCTGAGACTGGAACATCCGGCTCGGTTGTCTGCTTCCCACAACCATCCTTGTTATGGCCCAAAATACCACATTTGTCACAGTATAGTGGCACATCTTCATAAACGACAGTTTGAAAATGATGATGATCTACACACTGATATATATTTTTTTTTCAAGGATAATATGTTTATTAAGAAGCCTCACTTGTGGCGGAGGAAAACCATATTACATGAAGTATAATCGTCAGCATAAGAAAATAAGTGAAAGAGAATACAAATAATGATGTATCTCCAATCGTATATGATATGCCGCATTAAAACCTTGCCAAGTAAAACCACCCTTATGGATAAAACCTTGGCGAAGGAAAAAGCATACATATTTATACGATTGTCATCGATACCAAAAATGGAGTTGTAGGACGGGTATATCCATTGATGTTCGACAGCAGTTGATGTTGATCCACTTGGAAGACCAGACCGTTGTAGTAGCATGAACATCATTCAGCCGCACCTCGAGACAAGGAAATGAAGTTGTTATCATCAAGACAGTTAAGAGATAGCATAATATAGAGTGATGGAACAAACGCATACCCAAGTCGCCCCGGCTATGAGATTGCCAGGACGACGACCACTCGAAAAGTCTCGTTAGCGCACCCAGAATGACTGCTGGGCACCAAACTTGGAAATGCCTCCTCCCCCATGCATATGACAATATCGTGCACCAAAGCGGGAGTAACACATGTAGCAAACAATGACATGAAGAGTTAGTTTGAACATGACGCAACATAGACAAAGTGACAAAAGGCACAGAAGGATAACGCACCAACGTTGCCTGTGCACCAAAACACAGGCAACGACATATGTATGTAGCTAAGGGCAGCATGTGTGACTAACGAAGGGCAGGCAATTGGAGATCCACATGCAAGGCACCACGTACTTCACATGGCAGTGATTGGGCCGTAAGATAACTGCGATGCCCTACGGCGCGGAAGCCATATTGTGCTAACCTGTGTGCTACTCTGTTTGCCTCTCGCGGACAATACTGAAGAGCTGACTTACTGAGGTGAAGGAATGTCGTGGCATGCTGAATGTCCATGGCTAAAGATCCGGAGAGACTCGGCTCCGCAAACAAAGACATCATCCGTTGGCAATCAGTTTCAATAATAACTGTTAGAATACTGCGGAGCATAGAAAATCAAGGCATAGAGCATGGCTTGTAGCTCAGCTCGAAGTGGTGGCATCAAGGGCAACGCAAAACATAGAGTTGAGAGGAAACGGCCATCTGAGGTGCGTAATATTGCCCCTCCTGCCGCCATCTTTTGACCAACTGAGGCATCAATATTTAATTTTAGCTTTCCTGACGGGGGAAGTTGCCAACGAATGATAGATAGCCGTTTAGATCGGATTGGTGGAGAATAATGTTGCTGGACTAGGTGTGGCAAGTGTTGGGCAAACTTTTTGTTATTCACGGACTGCACACCATGTGTAAATTGCTGTTTTGATCTTCATGCGTAGGAGGTCTGGGTTAAAAGTTTCAGTACCAAATCGACATGATGTATATGACTTCCATATCTCCCAAGATACTAAAGATGGTACTACTGCTCGAAGTTGACCCTTCATTGAAGTCTTCGAAGAACTTCGCCACCAACGTAAAAGATGTGCCTTAATCGTGTTAGAGTGGGGCAATGGACCTGAAAAAGTGATTGACATATCTATCCATGTAGACCGAATAGCTGCACAATGCAAGAAGATGTGGTCTTGAGTATCATGGTGCTGACGACAAAAGATACATTGAGAGGGTAGCGCTGTGAGCCAGCGACACAAGTGATGCGCAATAGGGAGAGATTTAGTCCATAATCTCCATATGAATATTTGTTGCCCTGGAGGCAAGGTTGTCCACCAAACATAATTGTACTCCCTTTGTGGCAGACCGTGAGCTGCTATATGTGAATAAGCCGAACGTATAGAAAACTGGCCATTTGAATCTGGGGTCCAATGGATCGTGCCATGCGATCGAGAAGTCTGTAGCTCCATATAAGCATTGACTCGACAAATACGCTTCCATGTAGCTGAGTCATAAATATGAGAATAAAGTGAGGAGCGTTGACCGTATTTTGCCCTGCTAAATTCAGCCCATATCGTGCTAGAGTGATAGTATTTCCACCAAAGCTGGCAGTCATAAGATTGTTGCACATGAGTGAGGCTGCTGAATTCCAAGTCCGCCAACTTCAACATCGCGACAGACAGAAGGCCAAGATTGCCAATGATGACGACCATTCCATAGAAAGACAGCCATTTTCCGGTTCAATGTATTTATCACCCCCTTGGGAAGCTTGGAACTGGCAATAAGGTGGGTTGGTATGGTGTTGAGTACATATTTAATGAGTACTAGACGACCCGCCATGGATAGAAATTTTGATGACCAAGATGTGAGCTTAGAGTCAAAGTGATTAAGCAGAGAAAGACAGTATCTGGCCTTATTACAGCCCTTATATAAATAAGATCCAAGATATTTAATAGGTAAGGATGTGGATCGCATACCCATTGCCTGCAGTGAATTGTGAGCTGGGGCTCCTTGGCCTATAACAAGTTGACTTTTGTTATAGTTCACTAATTGACCCGACGCCTGTTGATATGTTTCAAGAAAATTGTGGAAGCGATCCACATTACGCACGGCCCCATTTAAGAAGATAAGGAGATCATCGGCGAACCCCAAGTGAGACACACCTTTCACACGGCCTGTATTAAATCCGAAGATATACCCCTCCTGAAAATAATGCTTCAGACCTCTAGATGAAGCCTTCTGAGGACAGAATGAACAACAACGGTGATAAGGGGTCTCCTTGTTTGACCCCACTGGCCAAGAGAGAATGGAGTAGTCATGCCTCCATTTAGTAGAATAGAGCATGTAGTCATGCTTAGATTATTGATGATGATTCGTACAAGGCGTTCATGCATACCCAACTTACATAAAAGCAACTTTAAGTATTGCCAACTTACTCGGTCAAATGCCTTGGCCATATCCAGCTTAACTAGAATGTGCCCTCCTCTAGTACGTTTATCCAAAACATGGACCATTTCCTGTGCTAGAAGGACTTGCTCTGTGATGCCCCGTCCCTTTCATGAAGCCCGCCTGCTCTGGTGAGATTAATTTAGGCAGAATTAC
Organism: Eustoma russellianum; assembly: GCA_036186865.1. NCBI lineage: Eukaryota > Viridiplantae > Streptophyta > Magnoliopsida > Gentianales > Gentianaceae > Eustoma > Eustoma russellianum. The sequence continues at coordinate 17,356,668 of AP025064.1, read as the reverse complement.
AGCTAGCCGAGTGGCTAGTAAATGTGTAATCACTTTTGAAATGAAATTGGTGAGACAGATGGGTCGAAAATCTGCAAATGTATGAGGATTAGCAATTTTCGGAATTAGGACTATTGTTGCAGCTGCAACAGACTTTGGCATACAAATGCCCAGATAGAACTCATGTACTGCTTTATGAACATCATGCTGAATAATATGCCAGAATTTTCTATAAAAAGAGCCAGGATACCCATCAGGACCCGCTGCACTTGTGGGGCTTAAATCCCAAACTGCTGCTTTAACTTCTTCGAGTGTTGGGATTGCTTGTAGCATTTGATTGTCATCAGAGTCTATCAACTGAGGTATATATTGGAGTATGCTGTCGTAATTGACAATGGGATCAGATGCATATAATGTCGAGAAATACCGTATAGCCTCAGAAGCAATGGCCGATGATTGTGTGTACTCGCTCCCGTCAGGAGAAAATATTCGACATATATGCTGCCTGCAGCGTTTGTCCTTAACTGTTCGATGAAAAAAGGATGTGTTTGCGTCCCCTTCATTTAACCACTTGACATTGGCCTTTTGTTTCCAAAAAAGGAAGGCTCGATGCTATGCCAACTTGAGCTCCGCCACGCGCTGATGATATGTAGCGCGCGTATGCTCCGTAGGGTTGTCATCATATTGACTTTCCGCTGTTTTCACTAACGTCTCTGCATAGGCTATTGCATCAAAAATATTTCCAAAGGTGTCTTTATTCCAATGCCTTAGATCACTCCTCAGTAGAGATAATTTGCGATGTAATCCCCACATACCCCCAATTGTTGGGTATGATTGCCATCTGTGTACAACAAAGTCATAAAAGTCTGCATGTGTTTCCCAAGCACTTAGATAACGAAAGACAGCTGGAGGCTTTGGGCCCTCATTGTCACATGACAAGAATAATGGGGCATGGTCAGAAGTTGCCCTAGATAGGTGCTGAACATGCATAATGGGAAATAGATCAGAGAAAGCTGAGGACGCTAGAAAACGATCAAGGCGGCGACTGACTCGCCCTAATCCACGTCCATCACTCCAAGTAAATTTTGATCCCTGATAAGGAATCTCCTGCAAGTGAGAATGCTGTATGAAATCATTAAAATCCTGAAGAGTACGTAGAGAGGGACGAGATCGTCCACTGTGTTCATCCAAAGTTCTAAATGTGTTAAAATCTCCGCCTATTAACCAAGGAGTTGTATTCGAGGCATGAAACTGTTCCAACTGTTCCCACAATATTTTGCGTTCTACCGTAGAATGGCGCCCATATACTGCTGTTAACCAGAAAAAATCACCAGATGCAATCCAGCGAAATTTAATAGAGTGGTGCTGCTGGCCAGTACTCTCCTCCTCCCAAGTCAATATCGATTCCTTCCAAAACATCCAGATTTGATCATTACAAACCGATACAGATTTAGTGAAACCCAATTGCAGTTGATAATAAATTAAATGATTGGGCCGTAGTTTTGGTTCAATCACAACTAATGCATGTATCTTATGCTTTCGTGTGAGGGATAATAAACGTGTGAATGATGTACGAATCCCTCGAATGTTCCATAACAAAATCTTCATTGTGATAGGGCATCAAAAGAGTTTGAGAGGTGGGAAGCACGTAACCTGGTCAGTCTTGGAGAGACAGGATTTTCATGTGACCTGCGTAATATTTTTGGTCCCTGCGAAGGTGCTGGATCAGATGGAAGGGCTGATGGGTTGTGGTTCATTTGAGCATCAACATGCGCTGCTTCCACAAGATGAGCAATATGATCAGCGCAGCTTTGATCAAGTTCATCCATGCGAACATCATGTTGGGGGGGATCAATTTCATTGTTCGAATAAGAAATAGGCAGAGATTTGTCCGGAACATCACCGACTATACAGTCATCAACTCCTTGAAGGCGAGATATATCTTGAACATCAGTAATGGCTTGGGCCGCCACCATATCTGGAGATGGCAGAATGAATTCTTGTGGCGTGCATGATGTCTGACGGGGAACTGTTGGCCCTATATTTGGCTCCACAACTGCAGCATTAAGTGACTCCTTTTCCGGAACTATTTTTTTTGGCGTCCAACGTTGATTTTTACTTTTGCCCCCTGGCTGGTTAGGGTTGGACGGTTGTTTATTCGTGGGTTTGTCACCTATAGCTTGTGAGGGTTCCAGTTGGCCGCTGCAATCAACAGCGATATGACCCAGGCGAAAACAATGATCACAATATTTTGGCAAATCCTCATACTCCACTGCCTGCATGATTACTCTTGATGACATTTGTATAAACACTCGATTAGGAAGCTCTTTAGAGACGTCTAACTCAACGCATACACGTGCAACCGAAGGGCAGTTCATTGTAGCTGTGGTGGAATCCAGTCTCAGAGGTTCTCCTAGCATTGTCCGCCACTTGAAAAAGAGCATCTTTACAATGCATGTGTATTGGGAGACCTGGGAAAGAAACCCAGATGGGAACAATCGGCACCTCTACTGCAGGATCGTAATCTGGGGTCCATTTTGTGATTCTCATCTGTTTTCCTGAAATTATCCATCCTCTTCTAGCAAAACAGCGAATATAATCCTGTTCTAGGTCGAAATGCAGTATGATATGCGATGCATCTAAAAGTCCAACCTTTACTGCTCCAATGAATCCGATGCGATCAATGGCTGCACGAATGGTGGCCAATGGTGGCCGTCCATACCAGAAAGTTCCCACCAATGTAAATCTGTATGGTGCGGCTAGTGAGTGGATCTCTTCATCAGTGAACGTGATCATGGGGCTGCCCTTGTATTTTTGGACATCCTTCGCTTTAATGGGTTGAGTGGTGTCTTTGAAGAGGGAGGCAAAAGAACGGCTGGGTGTGGATTGCGGCATTGTGACCGCCGAAGGGCGGAGGGTATCGGGCGGTTTTGCGGCGGGTTGAGAAGAAGTCGCCATAGGAGGATTGAAAGATCGGAGGTGATGCAGAATCAGGGATGGCTATCGGGAGAAGATGGCGAAGTATGGCGACGGCGGTTACGCCGATCGCCGTTGAAGCGCAGGAGCGGGCAGCATCCACATTTTTTTCACTGAAATATATATATATATATATATATATATATATATATATATATCTGTGTGTGTGTGTGTGTGTGCACGGTTATATGTATATAAAGGTGGATATATATATATATAAAGAAATAGAATGGAAAAAGATGGAGGCTCTGGTAATCACGGCGCTGTGTGCATTTGCGTAGTCGTCGGCGGAGGCCGCCGCAACCACTAATTCTTTCGTCTTCTTACTGTTTTGCGCTGATTTGTTCACTCCGGTCGCATTTCTGACACCAAAGCTTCCGTTTTTTTATTGTTTTGCGCGATGACTGTAGCGCAACCGCCATCCTTTGCGGCTGTCGTCTCTGGCAATACCTCCGCTACCTCCATCGCCATCTCTCCTAAAACAGTCTCACGATAGAAGGGTATTCCAATGATTTCATTTACTGATACTGAGATTGCGCCCTTGCTGCTCCCTTCAGGTACTCTTTGGTTGGAACGTTCTGGTATGGTCGACCACCTTTGAAGGTTATCTGTGACGTTTTTGAAAAGATAGGCTTCAACAATGATTTATGGATTACGTTAGTTGATCAAACATATATTCTTTTGAATTTCCGCGATGAATCTGACTGTCTTCGTTGCTTCTATCGTCGATCATGGCATATATCTGGATGTCATATGCGAATCACAAAATGGACAGTAGATTTTGATCTTGCTGCGGATGTTCCGATAGTTCCGGTGTGGGTTGCTTTGCCTGGTCTCTCAATTCATCTCCATCATCGTTCGACACTCTTTGAAATTGTGCGGCCAATTGGTACCCCTATCAAGCCTAATGTCGCCACGTCGGATGGTTTGCGTCCTTCTGTTGCACGTGCATGTGTGTCAAAGTGGATGTATCACAGGAGTTGCTTCATAAAATATATTTGCAGGCTAAGCAAAAGATCATTTTGCAATCAGTGATTTATGAGGATCTGCCTTTATTTTGCACAACATGTCGTCGACTCGGCCATGCAATCGGTTTGTGTCCTTCATCTTCTACGTCGATCGTGTCGCCGCCTCAACCGCCGCCTCCACCAGCAACAAGGTGGACGCCAAAAAAGGACAGCTGTAGTTCGTGATAATGTTGTCACAGAGCTAGTTGTCTTGCTTTCTCGTCAACTAGTGGATAATCTGCCAACCGAGCCTAATGATGGCACCCCACCTGTGCCAAGCAATATGCAGGATATCTCCAAGTTAGGTTGCTGACGCTGATTTTCCATTGCTGCATGAACCCATGGACCAATGTGACGTTGGTCATTCTTCTGATACAGAGATACAGGTTGATGATCAGCAGCTAGCTTTGCCGTCAGTGTCTGAGGATGTTGTCAGGAAAATCCAGTTACTGCCTCGATCCCTTTCTGAAGATATTTTAATCTCGCGTCTGGAGGAATCGTCGTCAGATGCAGGTTTTATTCTAGTGGTTCCATGTCGGCGACGGAGAGCGTGTAAAGATTTGCCGCCATTACCGCCCTCAGTAATTTTTACACGTAGTGCCACTCAATCATCTCAGGGAAGTGATATTATGCTTTCTCAATGAATGTCATGATTTGGAAGGTTCGAGGCCTACGAGGTTCTTTGCCAAGGTTGCATCATTTGATTCGTGAGCATAAGTTGAATTTGATTGCGCTTATTGAGCCAAAGCATTCTTCCTCCCGTCTTGTTAGGTTTGGTATGGAACTTGGTTTTTCTAATTCTTGTTCATCACGGTCTGAGCACATATGGGTTTATTGGCGTGATTCCATGTTCCGGTTAGTGACCACCCAGGATGATGATCAGGTTCTTCATCTATGTTTCGTTTATATTCCATTACAGCTGTCGTTCACCTGTTCAGTAGTTTATGCAAAGCATTCCCCAGTGCTTCGTCATCCGCTGTGGCGGGCCTTGTGTTATTACTCTCGTCATCTTCGCTCCCCCTGGCTGGTAGGTGGGGATTTTAATACCTTTCGGACTTTCGATGATCACAGTGGTAGATCACATCCTTCATTACCAGTCTTGCAGGATTTTAATGATTGTGTAGAATACTGTGCATTAATGGCCCCGCCTTTCTATGGATCTCGGTTTACTTGGACGGATGGCTGGGGCCTTAGTCGCGTTCGACGCTGGCTGGATTGGTTATTTACTAAATCTTCATTTCATGATGCATTTGACGACATGAATCTTACGCATTTGCCTCGGGTATCTTCCGATCATATGCCTCTCTTGTTCACATGTCGTATGAGTAGCTCGTCTGATCCTCGTGCTTTCCATTTTTTAGATGTATGGCTGTCACATCCTAATTTTCTTAATTACACAGGAGGCTTGGATGTCGTATCCGATCACTGGTGGTATGTATGGTTCTTATAGGAAATTATTACGACTGAAGCGGGATATTCAACAGTGGAATAAGGACGTTTTTGGCAATATCTTTTCAAATTTAGCATAATCTGAAACAGCAGTTCGACGTGCAGAAGCACTGTGGGATGCAGACCCTTCTAAGATTAATCATTCTTTATATCATCAAGCTAAGGCTGAGTATATCCGAGCATCTAAAAATGAAATGCAGTTTTGGAAGCAAAAGGCTCGGATTCGATGGCTGCAGGATGGTATGATAACACGAGGTATTTTCACTCGGTTGTTAAGGGTCGCCGTACGCAGCTGCGTATTCAGCAGATTCGTACATCCGCAGGTTCGATATGTACATCGTCAGATTCTATTCAGGGTGAGGTAGTTTCTTTCTATACAGCTTTATTTGCCAGGGAAGATACAGAAAATTATGATGACATCCTCCAACATATACCACATCTAGTTACGGCTGAAGACAATGCATTGCTAACTGTACTTCCACAGGAATCCGAAGTAAAGGATGTTGTATGGCATTTGGATCCACACAGTGCAGCGGGGCCAGATGGGTTTCATGGTAACTTTTTTCGTACCTGTTAGCATATTATTCATACTGATGTTGTTTTGGCTGTGCAAGAGTTTTTTCTTAGAGTGCCAGGTGATGGCTAGTGCATTAATTACGTTAATACCAAAGACATCTTCCCCAAGTACCTTTACTGACTTTCGGCCAATTTGTCTGGCAAATTTTTTGAGCAAAATTTGTACCCGAATTATTGCGACTCGTTTGAGTACATTCCTCCCAAAGTTAATATCACCGGAACATGTTTTAAAGGGTCAGGATATTTCTACTCAGGTATTATTGGCACGAGAAATGATACATGTGCTTGAAAAAGGAGGGACTCAATTATGCTTAAAGCTTGATATGATGAAGGCTTTTGACAGAGTCAGCTGGGAATACTTGCAATTGTTGATGAAGAGGTTCGGCTTTGCTGATTTCTTTGTACGGATTGTCTTAAATCATCTATGTTGTACACGCTTTGTGTTATTGATAAATGGAACTCCCACACAGACCTTTCAGCCGTATAGAGGCGTCAAGCAAGAAGATCCCCTATCTCCTTTATTGTTTATTCTATCTTCAGAAGGTTTCAGTAGAGGCTTAAACTCTCTAGTGGCTACTGGCGTATTACAGTCAATTCAGATAGGCCGGGTTCTATTTCATGTTATACACCTGGCATATGCAGATGATCTGCTGGTATTCTTGCGTGGCATAACACGAAATTTGAGTAGATTTCAGTCTTTTTTGACAGCTTATGAAACTGCATCTGGACAAAAGGTTAATTACAATAAAAGCATCTGCATTCCTTCGTCCTCTATGTCTTTACAGTAGCGGAGGTGATTTGAGGAAATTATAGATATGCGTTCCACATGTTTACCATTTCGCTATCTTGGATCTTTCTTACATAAAGGGATTAGTCGAGCACGATATTGCGCGACTCTACTAGAACATATTAATTCTCGATTGCATGGTTGGCATAATCGTTTGCTTTCTCCGGCAGATAGACTTGTTTTACTACGCTCTGTTATCTCGGCCCTACCATTACATATTATTGCTGTAGGTGGCTTGCCACAATCTGTGATTAAAGTTATTGAAAAGAAAATGGTTGTGTTCTATTGGGGACCGAGACGTCATTGGGTTACGTGGTCCACTAATCGCACTCCTTGTTCTAAAGGAGGTCTGGGTATTCGAGATCTTCGTGCCTTGCAAGAGGCCTATTTCTGTCGTATTTGGTGGTCCTATCAACAAAACAATACACTTTGGAGTCATTATCTTCATGCTAACTATGGACAACGTGGGGATTTTCGGCCGCAACTTCCAGATTCACCTATTTGGAAGATCATTTGCCGATATAATACCTTTTGCGATAATAATAGTCACCGACAGGATACACATCTAAGTTGGACAGCTACTGCATCGGGTGAGTTTACTTTGCGATCTGCTTATGATCTTTGTCGTACTCAACGACCCACTCTTATTTCTGCACAATTTATTTGGTGCAAGTATCATAATCCCACAATTCAAAATTTCCTTCGGCAAATTTATCACCGTGCATTGCCATTTGAAGACTACATTGGTAAGTCCACCATCGCTATGCCTACACAATGTCCTTTTTGCAAGCAAGCATCGGCTACAGTGGATCATGTTTTCCTGTATTGTGAACGTATACGATATGTTTGGGAGTTCTATGCATTGGAGCTGCATTGTTATTCTCCTATGTCTATGACGCTCTGGCAGTATCTATTGTCTTGGTGGTATCGGTCTACATCGACTACATTATGAGGGGTGCTGAAAATTGTGATTCCATCCATTATTGTTTATAATATCTGGTGCACATACGCTTCGTTGGTTTATGGGGATATGATGGCTCATTCTACGATATCCCTTATGGCTGGGATACATTCAGACATTTTTTTGTGGGGTAAAACACTTGATGGTTCAAGGCTAGCCTCTGGCTTTGGCTCGGTCCAGCACCTCCATTTACTGCCGCCAATTAGACTTCCAAGGCCACAAATCGTCAGATGGTTAGCTCCTCCTCCTGGCCGTTTAAAGCTAAATGTAGATGCGGCGGTATGAAGGTTAAATGCAGCAGGCGGGCTATTTTACGTGATTATTCTGGCGCATGCGTGGGGGCTATTTCATTTCGTCTGCCACCTAATACTCTACTCATCACTGAAGTACAGGGAGCTGTGTTTGGTTTGCTTTATTTTTTGCCTTTGCATCGTCATATTATTCTAAAGTCTGATTGTTATCAGTTACATACATCCCTTGGTCATCCAACACTTGTTTCTAGGAATTACCACCTGCGACTGCTGCATTCTTTGAAGCATCAGCATCGGTTTGTCTTTCAGCATGTTTACAGGGAAGCCAAAATGGCAGCTCACTATTTAGCACAGCAGGGAATATTAGACCCTTGGACAGCCTTCTACTCGTGTCATACGCTCCCTCATTTGGTTCGTGGTTGTGTACGGTTGGATATGTCCACAGGACATCTTTGGCAGCCTTAATTTTCTTTCCATCGGAGATGTTCACAATGTCTCACATGGATTGGCTATATTTGATATCTTATGCCTGTATCCTGAGGGATCCAGGCTGACTCGGTATGACTTTGTTTTATGTGGTTCGCATGTTTTTACAGTATTATTGTCTTTCTAGCAGATATATCTTTACATTTGCATGGTTGGTCATGGGCTACACTGCTGCTGTCATGGGCTACTCTGCTGACTCTCGTCATACATATCGCTTTTTGGATGCATCGACTGGGCTGCGGCTACTCATTTCTATTGTTTCAAATGCGGTAAATATGTACTCTTTTTCATTCGTGCAATATTTTATCTACAAAGGTGGTTTTGCTTGCCAAGGTTTTAATGAGGTGTATCATACCGCTTTTGAACACTTCCCGCACCACTGTTGTACTTGGATAAATGACCTTCGTCCTTTGAGTAGTTTCAGTCAATTATGTTATGACTTCATTTGTAATTATGGTATTCCTCCGCCATAAGTGAGGGTTATCTTTTTATAATAAAATGCATGGACTTGGTCTCTTTTCTTAAAAAAATATATGTATACAAAGGTGGAATAAACAAGGTAAATATAGAATAAAGAAGTGAGATATAAAAAGGAAAAATATAAATATGTAATATATATATATATATATATATATATATATATGCAAAAATGGCCATTTGGCTGAATATATATATATATATATATATATATATATATATATATATATATATATATATATATATATATATTCAGCCTATATAAATAATAGGTGTTCTGATGAGGCAGGAAGACCGACGGTTGTGGAGAGACTGCAAGGTTATACCAGGAGAGACAGCAGTGACGCAACACCGTTTATTAGTGGTAGTTATAGCATTGAGCCAAAAGCTGGGTAAGGGGGTTGGAAAATTCTCACCCAGGATTTGGTGGGGAAGTTTGAAAGAAGAAAAATTAATATATTCAGAGACATGGTAATCACCGCGAAACTAGATTGTCTGGGTGATGGCACAAATTAGATGTGGGAGGCTATATCGACTACTATTACTCAGCGGCGAGAGAAACGCTTGGGGCAACAACAGGTAAGACGTCCATACATAAAGAGACATGGTGGTGGAACGAGGATATGCAACAAAAAATAAAAAACAAACAAAGGATTTTCAGAGAGCTGTTAGGCTGCACAAATGGGGAGGAGAAAGTGAGATTGAAGGAGGATTACAAAATCGCCAGGAAGGAGGCGAAGAAGGCAGTGACAGAGGCAAAGACTGTAGCTTATAAAAGAATGTATGAAAGGCTAGAAACAAAAAATAGAGAGCAGGATATGTTCAAGATTACCAAAGCTAAGGATTGAAAGAGTCAAGATCTAGGAGGCGGAAAGTTTATAAGAGGAAAGGATGGACATATGTTAGTCAAAGCACAAGACATCAAGCTAAAATGGCAAACATACTTTCACAATCTTTTCAATGAGAGTAGTGCCGACTACGAAGAACGAGAAAGCATCACTAACCAACAACGACAACATAATAACTCCGACTGTCGGAGCATCACACAAGGAGAGGTGACGAGAGCACTGAAGAAGATGAGAATAGCTAAAGCGGTCGGCCTAGATAACATACCCATTGAGGCGTGGAAATATTTGGGAGAGGAAGGGGTTCAATGGCTAAATACTCTGTTCAACCGTATTTACAAAATAGGAAGGATGCCAGATGAGTGGAGAAAGAGTGTCGTGGCCCCCCTATATAAGAACAAAGCAGATGCACAGTGTTGTGGAAACTATAGAGGGATTAAGTTGCTAAGCCATACGATGAAGTTGTGGGAGAGAGTAATTGACACTAGAATTAGGAGAGAAACTCAGGTTACGATAAACGAATTTTGTTTTATGCCAGGAAGGTCAACTACGGAAGCAATACACATTCTCAGAAGATTAATGGAGAAGTATAGGAAGAAGAAGCGTGATTTACATATGGTTTTCATCGATATTGAAAAAGCATATGATAGTGTGCCACGTAGCCTGATCTAGGATAGTCTGAAGACAAGAGGGATCCCTATGAAGTATATAAACATAATTAGAGATATGTATGCTACGACGAAAACAACCATTCGTACGCCTGTGGGGAATACGGACTTCTTCCGGTGGAGTTAGGCCTCCATCAAGGGTCTGCATTGAACCTATTTTTTTTTGCAATTGTCCTTGACGAGTTGTCAAAGTCGATACAGGAGGCAGTTCCATGGTGTATGCTTTTTGCTGACGATATTGTATTAGTCGCAGAGATTAGACATACCCTGAGTATGAGACTAGAGCAGTGGAAAGGTGTTTTAGAGAGAAAAGGCTTAAGGATTAGCCGTTCTAAGACCGGGTATCTTCACTGCGATTTCAGTAGTGTAGCCGACAGTGAAAATAGCCAGCTCACCATCGATGGTCAAGTGGTACCACAGGTAAGTAAGTTCAAGTACCTAGGATCATTTGTGCTGCAGAATGGGGACATAGATAGTGATGTAGCACATCGAGTTCAAGCAGGCTGGTGTAGATGGAGGGCGGCCTCAGGGGTGCTGTGTGACAAGAATTTTCCAACTAAGTTAAAGGGAAAATTTTATAGGGTGGCAGTGCGACTGGCAATGCTATATGGGACAGACTGCTGGGCCATCAAGAGGTCACAATTGCAGAAGGTGGAAATGGCGGAAATGAGGATGTTGCGGTGGATGTGTGGGCATACAAGGCTAGACCAGCTCAGAGACGAGGTGCTCGAGAAAGGTTAAGCGTGGCTATTATAGCAGATAAGATACGGGAAGGAAGAATGAGATGGTTTGGGCATATCAAACAGAGACAGACAACGACATTGGTCAGAGCAATTGAAAGCCTTATTATAGAGGGGAACAGGAGTAAAGGCAGGCCCAAACTGACTTGGGATGAGCAGATTAGGCGAGACTTAGTAGATTTGCACCTCTTTGAAGACATGGTCCAGGATAGGAGTTCATGGAGACATAAGATTAAGGTTAACGAGGTATATGTCATATATAAGGACACCTTAGAGTATATGTAGGGACATAGATAGGCGTAGACACTATTTACGCTTTAGGTTGACTTTACACTTGTTTGTTTATGTTTTACCGTTGTTTTGCATTACATGCACATATACATGTTATGTGTATTCTAATATCTCACTAACACACTAGCACATCATATCTCTATTATTATATCATTTATGCATGTACATCTAGAGCCGGGGGTGTCATTGGAAGCAGACTCTCTATCCCTTGGGACAGAGGTATTGTTTGCCTACCACTTACCCTCTCCAGACTCTAGCAATAGCTTTTGCTGTCATTGAGATATACTGGGTAAGGATGATGATGATGATGATACATAATAGGTGTGAAATAAATAGCTTTGGACATGTTTATGGATATAAATATGTATAAAAGAAAGTATAGTAGAAAATATGATTATTTTATGTATATCATTATGAATTATGAAAGTATATATAAATGAATGTGAAATTAGGGTTTTTGGTCATTTTCACTAAGTGTAATATTATATGTTAAGGAAATATGGTTGTATAACTAAAGGAAAAAAGGGGCTATTCTAGGGTGTGTTGGCCAAGAGTTTTGGTTTGGGATTTAGGGTGTATTTCATTATTTGAGGCATGGATTATCTATAGGCATGTTGGGTTTTATGAATTGAAGAAATGATAAAGCATTAGAGTATAAATATTGTGGAATACCCAAGTAGTCAAATGCATCCTTGTTCATATCATGAAACATTTTAAGAGTTTTCCCTTGCATATCGAATCATATCGTATAGTCAGATATCTCATGACATGTTTATCGTATGTATATGATTATTCAGAGGCCGTCATAGTACCATGTCCGATGTGATTGGTATTATGGGCATATAGTATGTTATCGATTATTGTAGGTCGTCATGATATTGAAACCCAAGGAGGTTGATATTATGGGCATATCATATGCTTCTTATAGGCCCGAGTGTAACACCTTGTCGAGGGCAAGGGATCTCCGGCATATCGAGCCACCGTTAGTTTATGCACATTAAGATGTAACACAATGTGGACTCATCGGGATTCGTATTTTGTACATGTAACTATATGGGGGATATTCTGTTACTATGACGATATCATTCGCATGCAATGTAAAGTGCTATAGCCATCATAAAAATGCCATGTTTATGAAAATGTTATGTCTTGGACATCTTCATAGAAAATGGATATGAATACCATATGTTACCGTTCATCGTTATATAATGGTCATGGCATCGTTTTATGACATCGCATCGTAGGAATTTTGCTTTTACATGACTTGTATACAGATTTATAGCATAGCATGGTTACTTTGATAATGATATAGTTGTTACTTGTATGTATCTACATTTATGTGATGCATATTGTTTATTAAAGTTGGAGATGTGAAATGTTATGTTCTTATTTATGTAGTATTACTTTACTACCCTGTCTCCCAAGCATGATCCACATGACATATCTAGACGGATTACTTGCTGGGCAATTAGTGTTATCGCTCATACTTGCCTTATCGCATTGTAGATAACAAGGATATGGATCGCTACTCCTAGAGGACATACCCCGACTAGAGTATTTGTTAGCTGAGAAGCAGGCCGGAGTTATGTACTGGATTTTTTGGGTTTTGATCATGATGTACTTAGATTTTTTCGAGACATTGTACATTATGATTTGTACGCACTTTGGACGATTTGTATTATTATGCTTTGTTTAGCTTCTGCTATCTCGATTTACAATTCATATTGACATGCACATGTATAGTATCGACCCTTTGTAATTCTCGTAGTAGAATACGGCGGGTGCACCATGCCAAAACCCTAGTTCCGGGCGAGGCGCTACATGTGGTATCAGAGCCATGTTCTAAATCCACTACGGACACAAAGTAAACAACGACATGAATTTAAAAAGTGATCTTATAAATTAAGTAATGATCGTAGATTTAAGAAGTGATCTTATACTGAGAGTGACAACCTTAGTCTAAGCCAACTAGAACGATATAGAGTTGAACAGTCAAAGGAACACTACCTTGTTACCATAGGGTTATCCTGAAAACCCTAACAATTAGTATTATTCTCTAAAGGGCGTTTTTATATAGTTATTAAACTTAATGGGATTGTTTACGATAAGATGATCTTGAACTTAAGAAGTGATCTGAGTTGTAGGGAATGATTTTTAGAAATTAGGTCACAATATTAAATTCTCACACGAATAATGATTTTAGAAATGATCGTAATCTTAGTAATAAGTATGATGTTAGACTCAAAATATGATCATAGGAAGAATGAATTCACATATACCTAGGGTATGTTATCAAAATGGGAATTACGTAGTTGGCTTATAATGTGTAGCAGAACTATAAGTATACGAAACGCTTTATCAGAGTGGTAACAAATAGAGTTTAATGGAAAATTGTGGAAAAGGGTTACACTTCAGGTTAAGACAAGGAATTAGAATTTTCATAGTAAGGTCAAAAATATTAGCCACAATAAGGGTATAAATTATTAGCGATAAGCGTACGACAATATAAGTAAAGACATGGAAATACTACGTTATTAATTTCAAGGAATGTCAAATTATCTGGATAGAATTAGTAGGCCTAGGCTTGAATTCATGTAAGCAGGACTAAACAATGGTTGATATTAGGTAAGATTTGATCGGGTTAGGATTAGTGGTTAAAATCAATAAGTATAGGAATTGGCATAGCACCGAAGCATGAGGATGTAGAATATCATAAGTCAATTAATAAATTTACTCAAATAGTAACTTAAGGGGAGATCTTATCAGAAGTCGATGGATATTAATTTAGCGAAATATCCGAAAAAATAAGGATAGGATCATCGAATAAGGTCACAATATGCGAGAATGGGTTCCGAGTATCGGTTTTATAGTGGGATAAAGGACGATGAATATATTAAGGGATTTGTTAGAAATTTGGGGATAATATATATTAAGTTGAAGAATATTCGGTTAAGGGATGACAATAGAATGTAAGTATTTGAAATTCCTAGCAATAAGAAGATACGACCCCTAAGTTTCGAGGATGAAACTTTTTATAAGGGGAGAGAGAATGTACGACCCGCATTTCTGGGTCGGTAGAAAAAGAAATAAGATAATAGAAAATAAAACGAAAGTGAAATGTCGATAGAATTTTGGTGGAATTAAAATTTTGAATCAGGGTTAATAGGACATCGGTGGTATGCATTAGGGTTAGAAACGCTCGGAAAAATAACCAAACAATAAGTTAACGGATATAGCGATATACGACGAAACTAGGTAACGAACATTTTCAAGCATACGATAGGATTTAAATAAATTAGTTTGTAACAACTTAAGTCGGTAGACATAAATTAACTTCAATAAAGACATGACACAACAAATTAAAACCACTTAAATAAAAGGAAAAAAAAAAGTAGGACATAATAAATAACTTGAAAAAGAAGAAAAAGGAAAATGAATATATATATATATATATATGTGCTATATGGCGCCATTTAGTGTAAGAAAAGGAAAAGAAATTGTAGTTAGAAAATACCCCCAACAAAATACCAAATGTATGAAATTATGTAGAAACCAAATGATAGTATTTTGTCATATTCTAACCACTCCCGCTACTCCAAAATTCTGGCCATTATACCATTTGGAAAGAAGACAAATTTTTGTCTTCTCCAACCAATTATACATCACTTTCTTCTACCCAAAATCTTACACTATCTTACACACTTCTTACACCCTTTTCTGATACATCCAACAAATCACCAACCACTCCCCTTCCCACCCTCGTACCCGGCCATTTCAAGGAGAAAAAAAGGAAGACATTTTGTTGTCTTCAACCCACAAGGAACCATTATTCACCCCACCTAAAAAGCCTTCCATTTCTTACACCTTTCTACACTTTTCTTACACTCCTCAACTAAAAGCCAACAACCCCTTCCCATCATTATGGCCGGCCACTACAAGCCAAAGAGGGAAGATATTTTCTTCCTTCTTTCTCCCTTGCTTCACTCCATAGTCTTGCAATCTTACAAGGCAACAATTATTCCACCTTCTTCCAACACTTCCCCAACTTCATAATTTCTTTCTTCCATTTCCTTCCCCTCTCCCAAAACCATCCCCTCCACCCCCTTCTTTTCTCATTTTAATTCTTCAACTTATTCCATCTTTCACACTCCATCTTCTTACACACTTCAATCACCATCCTTCTTTCTTCCAACCATCAAATCTCTTCCTAATCCCTTACAAGACTTCAAGATGAAGTCTTCCATTCCCTTACATCACCCAAAAAACCGTCCCCTCCTCTCTCTCACTCTCAATTTAATCTTCAACTCATTTTCCTCTTCTTACACTCTCTTTCCTTTTCAAGGCAAGAACAAAGTCTTTCAAGCCCCATTTTTCTAATGTTTGGCCGAGATTTACCAAGGCTAGGAAAAAGGTGTAATTTTCTTCTCTTTACCTCATACACACATCCAAACCAATAACTACAACATCCTTCTTCAGTTCAAGCAAAATGGCCGAAAGTTTAGAGGTGGAAAACCAAGGTGTAGCAAGGTAAGAACTTCATGTAAGATAGGTTATATTTCTTCCATTTATCCATTCCATAAGTTGTACACTAACTCCTCCATCTTTGTATCAAAACCGTGAGCTCCTACAAGGAAGGAGGAGAATGTTTTCTTCAAGTCAAGTGAAGAAATCTTCACTTTCATACTAAGATTAAGTGATAAAGGCAAGTATTCTTTCTAGATCCTTCATGGATTTCCAAAGATCTAAGTATTCATGTTCATATAAGGTTGGATCATCCATGATGTATGTTCAATGTTTTAGTACCAAGAATATGTAAAAGCTATGTTCATAAGTGGTGTAAATATGAGGATATATGTACATACATACATACGGCCATACAGAATAAAATGGATATATATGTGTAACAAAATGCGATGAACACTCTTATGTGATGTGTATAAAAGATAAAGAAATAAAATGAAGATACATGATATGTTAGGAAAAGTGTACTAAGGAGATATTTTTATGCATATATCCATATGTTTTTCATGAAGATCATCAGTTGTGTGTTTATTTATGATTTTGGTTTTCATGAGCTTATGTGTTCTTGATTTATCATGTTATGAGGCAATCATATTCATGTCTAAGATTCTAGTTCACAAAAGATGTTTCTTGCTGATCTCCATGTTATTTCATGTATGTGTACATTCGGCCATATGAGGGTTTTTATAGCCTTTTTGATTTATTTTCATGGTTTCCATCATTTGACAGGTTAATGTATTTTATGATGATTTTGTAAGACTTTATGTTGATGGAAACGAATATGCATAAAGTTGGTGTAAATGTTCAAAACAAGATATAAGTAAAAGTGTTCGAAAAGAAAAGGATTTAAGTGATATATATATATATATATATATATATATATATATATATATATATATATACATACATGCATGTATTCGGTCAAAAAGGTAAAATGGAGAGAAAGAGTAAATTTTATGATATGTTATAGTATAAATATGTTTTAAATAAAAAGAAATGGTGATAATAGTAAAGTATAGAATAAAGAAATGTGTTATATAAAAAAGAAAACATAAGTGTGTATATATATAAATAATCGGCTAAATGACCACTATTAGCATATATATATATACATGGTTATATGTATATAAAGATGGATTAAATAAAGTAAATATAGAATAAAGAGGTGAAATATATAAAAAGAAAAAAAATATAAATATGTGTGTATATATATGCATATTCGGCCAAATGGCCAATTTTGCATATATATATATATATATATATATATATATATATATATATATATATAAAGATGATGCCCTCCCTATCGTGCTCTCTCCAATAGCGACCGGCGTAGCTGCCGCCAACCTCCTCGACCTCTGTCAATACCTTCCCATTCTGATCTTCCAACATCCGCCATTACATGGCGTCTTTAGCCGCGGCACCATCAGCTGCGGTAGCGGCTGCCCCAGTAGCGGCACAGCCAGCTTCCCCGAAACAATCCTTTGCATCGTTGTTCCACACATCGACGCCAATCAAACCTAAGGAAATCCAAAAATATAAGGGCAGCCCAATGATCTCCTTCACCGACGATGAAATTCACTCGCTAGCCGCCCCATATCGGTTTACCTTAGTGGGCACTTTTTGGTACGGACGCCCACCCCTAGCAACGATCTGCTCCACCATTGATCTAATTGGATTCATGGGAGCAGTAAAGGTGGGGCTTTTGGATTCTACGCACATTGTTCTCCATTTTGATCAAGAGCAAGACTACATCCGCTGCTTCTCGCGAAGAGGTTGGATCATCTCTGGCAAACAGATGCGAATCACTAAGTGGACTCCGGATTACGACCCTGCAATCGAAGTGCCAATTGTTCCAATATGGGTCTCATTCTCGGGTCTTCCCATACACATGCATCGTAAAGATGCTCTCTTTCAAGTGGCAACCATGTTGGGAGAACCGCTAAAACTGGATACTGCCACAGCCACGATGAACCGTCCGTCGGTTGCAAGAGTGTGCATTGAACTGGATGTTTCCAAAGAACTTCCTCGTCGAGTATTCATCCAGACATCCTCTCGCGTAATAATGCAGAATGTGGAATACGAGGATTTGCCAAAATATTGTGAAAAATGCTACCGCCTGGGGCATGTAGCCGCTGAGTGTAGCGAAAACCCTAAACAGCCTACCGCAACAGTTGATAAGCCAACAGATCTTCCCAGGCCAAATCCAATGGATAAACCAAAAAAGCAACATTGGACACCGAAAAAGATGGGACCTTTGATTGATATACCTCAAAATAAAGTTACTGAGCCACATGCAGATGTTGAGTTGCTCCCATTGCAGACCATGGTAGAGACGCATCACATAGTGATCCCTCCATCACCAGACATGGCTGCAGCTCCAGAGATTTCAGATGTCCAGGACATCTCCAGACTAAAAGGGGTTGACGATTGTATAATGGGTGATATCCCGGGAAAAAAACAATAACTGATTCCCATTCGGACAATGAATTGGAAACCCTAATGCATGCAGGAAGGCTCGATGAATTGGACCAAAGCTGTGCGGATAACATAACACATATGATGGAAGCCACTTATGTTGATGCTCATTCTACAGAACGTGAGCAGGTTTTTCCACCTGATCTACAGCCCTCTCATGGGCCAAGGCTCTTACGACGGAATCCTAACAAACCCACGTCCCCTCGGCTAACAAGGTTACGTGCCGCCCACCTCTCTAACTCTTTTGATGATATTTTACAATGAAGATACTTTTATGGAACGTTTGTGGTATTCGTACATCTTTTAGTCGATTGTTGTCAATAACCCGAAAATATAACTTACATGCTTTACTGGTCATTGAGCCAAAACTTAGACCCACAGCATTATTATCTTATCAACTGCAACTGGGTTTCTCAAAATCTAAATCAGTATGTAATGATCAAATATGGTTTTTTTTGGAAGGAATCAATCTTGCATTGGGAAGCGGATGATCATGGACACTAACATCATTCAATAAAATTTCGGTGGCTTGCCACTGGTGATTGCTTCTAGATGACGGCTGCATATGGTCGACATTCCGTATTAGAGCGATGGACATTATGGGCAGAATTGGAACAGTTTCATGCACAAAATACACTACCATGGATACTTGGAGGAGACTTCAATACTTTTAGAACATTAGAAGAGCATCGCGGAAGGTCGCAACCCTCGCTGCGCACCTTACAGGATTTCAACGACTTTGTCCAGCACTGTCATTTACAGGAAGTTCCTTATCAAGGTTCACATTTCACTTGGTCAGATGGGCGAGGTCTAGGTCGAGTCTGGCGACGTCTTGATCGTTTTCTGACATCATTATCCTATTCTGATTTATTCCCAATCACGAATGTTCAACATCTATCGAGGGCTACTTCTGATCATGCTCCACTGCTATTGACAAGTGACATAGAAGGTCCCAGAGCTCCATCGGCTTTCCGCTATCTAGATGTTTGGGAAACTCATGCAGACTTCGCTGATTACGTCTCCCATAGATGGCAATCATATCCAACTATAGGGGGAATGTGGGGACTCCATAAAAAACTATCTTTATTGCGGCGTGATCTAAAGAAGTGGAATAAGGATACATTTGGCAATATTTTCGATGAAGTAACCCATGCAGAAACACTGGTGAAATCAGCAGAAATCCAACATGACGAGGCGCCAACGGACACCACGCGCTCCATATATCATCAAAGAATCGCGGAGCTCAAAATAGCACAAAATCGAGCCTTTCTTTTCTGGAAACAGAAAGCAAATATTAAGTGGTGGAAAGAAGGCGACGCCAACACTTCCTTTTTCCACCAGACGGTCAAAGACAAACGATGCAGGCAGAATATTCGATGCATTTTGACATCAGACGGGGCTGAGTGCACTCAGCCAAATGAAATAGCAGCTGAAGCCATTCGATATTTTTCATAGTTATTTGCAGAAGAGTCAGTCGCAGATTGTGATGCCCTATTGCAGTATATACCTACATTGATTGATCTGGAGGATAATAACATGCTACAAGCCATTCCAACGCTAGCAGAGGTGAAGACGGCGGTTTGGGATCTAAGTCCCACAAGTGCAGCGGGACTGGATGGTTACCCAGGGTCATTCTATCGGAAAATTTGGCATGTGATTCAACAAGATGTTCACTAGGCTGCCCAAGAATTCTACTTAGGCATCCGAATGCCGAAGTCTACAGCCGCGGCTACAATTATCCTTATACCAAAAATCTGCAACCCGCAAATATTTGCAGATTTTCGACCCATATGTCTCACCAATTTTATCTCTAAAGTAATTACGAGATTACTTGCATCCAGACTCGCTAACCTCCTTCCAAAATTGATCTCTTCGGAGCAAGCAGGATTCATGAAGGGTCACGGAATAACGAAACAAGTATTACTTGCGCAAGAAATGGTTCATGTTCTTGATAAACAAACGAGAGGAGGCCAAATTATTGTTAAGCTGGACATGGCTAAGGCGTTTGACCGTGTAAGTTGGCAATATTTGCAACAATTATTACGGAAACTGGGCATGAATGATCGGCTGGTGCGGATCCTGATAAATAATTTGAGCGCAACCAACTGCTCTATTCTTCTCAACGGTAGATTGACGGATTCTTTTACTCTAAGACGTGGAGTCAAACAAGGTGACCCTTTGTCGCCGCTGTTATTTATATTATCCTCTGAAGGCTTCTCGAGAGGCCTTAAACATCTATTTCAGACGGGAGCTATTATGGGTTTCAAAACAGGCCGAGTACAATGTGTCTCGCATTCGGGATTTGCTGATGATTTATTAATTTTCTTAAATGGTGCTGCGTGTAATCTCAACAACTTTCAGAAATTTCTAGACACATAAAAGAAGGCGTCGGGCCAACTAGTAAACTACAACAAGAGTCAATTTGTGATGAGCCAAGGAGTTTCGCCCAACAATGCGCTGCAAACTCTGGGTATGCGGTCAACCTCACTGCCAATTAAATATTTAGGCTCATATTTGTACAAGGGAATCAACAAAGCCAGATATTGTACCCCCTTACTTGATCACTTTGACGCTAAACTAACTGCTTGGTCAACAAAATTACTTTCAATGGCGGGTCGCCTTGTACTAGTCAAACACGTTCTCAACACAATTCCAACTCATCTCATAGCCAGCTCCAAGCTTCCAAAGGGAGTGATTAATATTCTCAATCGCAAAATGGCAGGTTTCCTTTAGAAGGGAAGGCATCATTGGCAATCTTAGCCCGCAGTTTGTCGTGGGGTTGAATTTGGGGGCCTTGGAATTCGAAGCTTATCTAATATTCAAAAGTCATACGATTGTCAACTTTGGTGGAAATATTTTCATTCAAATAACTTATGGGCTGAATTCAGCAGAGGCAAGTACGGTCAACGCTCTTCCATATATTCGCACATTTATGACTCATCGACATGGAAGCGGATATGCAAAATCAATAGCTACATGGAGTTGCATACTACTGGGACACGTGATATGCTCCACTGGACACTAGATGCACATGGGCAATTTTCTATACGTTCAGCCTATTCATTAATAGCCGATCAAGAATCAAGCAAAGTCGAGACACTGTACATTTGGTGGAACTCCGGTCATCCAGGACAAAAAAATTTCCTCTGGCGATTATGGACAACTCACTACCGCTGGTTAACAATTTATGTTGCTGGCTCACATCGCTGCCATCTCAATGTATATTTTGTCGGCAACAACACGATCATCAAGACCATATATTTTTACATTGCTCAGAAATACGGCCTCTTTGGGTGGATATGTCAATTAAATTTTTGGGTCCAATGCCACACTCGCGCACAATCAAAGCACATCTCTTGCGTTGGTGGTACACTTCTTCCTCGAGACATATGATGGGCCAACTACGAGCAATTGTGCCATCGTTAGTGACTTGGGAGATATGGAAATCTTATGCCGCATGTAGATCTGGAGAAGAGCATTTTAATCAAGATAGATTACATACAAAGGTTAATTCCGCAATCTATACTTGGTGCGCTACAGTGAAAGATAAAAAGTTTGTCATGTCTATAACTCATCTCATCCACCAGCATTACTCGCCGCCAATCCGAACAAGGCAAATAACACTTGTCCGGTGGCAATTTCCGCCTTCTAGAAAGCTTAAATTAAATATCGATGCAGCAGTTGGTCAGAGATTTACAGCAGGGGCAGCTATCTTGCGAAATTCCAATGGGCGGCTAATATCAACTATTTGCTTTGCACTACCTTTGGTGTCTCCATTGCGAGCGGAGCTGCAAGCCATGACATATGCATTAATCTATTACGCACAGGAATATGATAGCATTATCCTAAAAACAGATTGCCAAGCGATGGTAACTCTTTTGGCAGAAGATCATCCGATCACGGGCTTCTTAGCCCTGGAGGTCATGCGGGCTAAGCGATTCCTCAGCCTCAACCATTCAACCCTGCAATTCTGCCCCCGGGAAGCAAATACTTCAGCACACAGGTTAGCACTATAGTATTTCAGAACGGCGGGTCTACGGACGTATCTCTCCAATCAAACACTGCCATGTGAAGTTCGTGGAGCTTTACTCATGGATCTTCAACTGTCGGCCTTTCGTCATTGACAAATGTTGGACGGTACATTGGCTTTATCCCCTGGTCGTTGCCTGTGTTTTTGCACACATGCAATGCTGGCAATCCATATTGACGAGGCAATCCACACGAACAAATGTCACAATCCATGGCTGTAGAAAAGTATTAATCAGAGACAACCAGAAGTTGTTGTCGCCTTGGCTTGGGATGAGCCAGGGCGACTTGGGTACGCATTTGGATATTACATACACTATCATTTCACGTTTCATTGCTATTGTGATAACTGTTTCCTTGTTCTTTCATGAGATACACAAAAAAATGGATCCATCACGCCCAAGTCATGCTGCATCTATAACACCAGGACATTGCCGACTCAACCGGGACATTAGAGAATTCTATTCTGCTGCAACTACGTCGACGCATACATGCTTTAGTATCCATGACAGGCGTATAAATATGTACTCTTTTTCCTTCGCCAAGGTTTTATCCACAAGGGTGGTTTTTTTGGCAAGGTTTTAATGCGACATATCATATACGAGTGGAGATACACCATTATACGATCGCTAGTTCACTTATTCTCATATGATGATGTTTGTAACTGATGTTTGTAATATGGTTTTCCTCTGCCATAAGTGAGGTTTTAATAAAATAATTATTTGTGCGAATATATATATATATATATATATATATATATATATATATATATATATATTCGGCCTATATACATAATAGGTGTGAAATAAATAGCTTTGGACTATGTATAAAAGAAAGTATAGTAGAAAATATGATTATTTTATGTATATCACTATGAATTATGGAAATATATATATAAATAAATGTGAAATTAGGGTTTTTGGCCATTTTCACTAAGTGTAATATTTATATGTTAAGGAAATATAGTTGGTTAAAATAAAGGAAAAAGGGGGTTGTTTTAGGGTGTATTGGCCGAGAGTTTTGGTTTGGGATTTAGGGTGTATTTTCATTATTTGAGGCATGGATTATCTATAGGTATGTTGAGTTTTATGAATTGAAGAAATGATAAAGTATTAGAGTATAAATATTATGGAATAGCCAAGTAGTCAAATGCATCCATGTTCATATCATGAAACGTTTTTAGAGTTTGCTCTTGCATATCGAATCATATCGTATAGTCAGATATCTCATGACATGTTTATCGTATGTATATGATTACTCGGAGGCCGTCATAGTACCATGTCCGATGTGGTTGGTATCATGGGCATATATTATGTTATCGATTATTGTAGGTCGTCATGATATTGAAACCCAAGGAGGTTGATATTATGGGCATATCGTATGGTTCTTATAGGCCCGAGTGTAACACCTTGTCAAGGGCAAGGGATCTCTGGCATATCGAGCCACCGTTAGTTTATGCATATTATGTGTAACACCATGTGGACTCATCGGGATTCGTATTATGTACATGTAACTATATGGGGATATTCCGTTACTATAACGATATCATTCGCATCCAAGGTAAAGTGATATAGCCATCATATAAAATGACATTCTTATGAAAATGTTATGTCTTGGACATGTTCATAGAAAATGGATATAAATACCATATGTTATCGTTCATCATTATAGAATAGTTATGGCATCATTTTATGACATCGCATCATAGGAATTTCACTTTTACATGACTTGTATACAGATTTATAGCATAGCATGGTTACTTTGATAATGATAGAGTTGTTACTTGTATGTATCTACATTTATGTGATGCACTTTGTTTATTAAAGTTGGAGACGTGAAATGTTATGCTCTTATTTTTGCTGTATTACTTTACTACCATGTCTCCCATGCATGATCCACATCTAGACGGATTACTTGTTGGGCGATTAGTGTTATCACCCATACTTGCCTTATCATATTGCAGATAACAGGGATATTGATCCGCTACTCCTAAAGGACGTACCCCGACTAGAGTATCTGTTAGCTGAGATGTAGGCTGGAGTTATGTACCAGATATTTTGGGTTTTGATCATAATGTACTTAGATTATTTTGAAACATTATACATTATGATTTGTACGCACTTTGTACAATTTGCTTTATTATGCATGTCGTATTTTATCTTTATTTTGCTTCCGCTATCTCGATTTACAATTCACGTCGACATGCACATGAATAGTATTGACCAATTGTACTTCTCGTAGTAGAGTATGGCGGGTGCACCGTGCCAAAACCCTAGTTCCGGGCGAGGCGCTACATCCTCACCAATTCAAGAGCATCTGTCTATAAGGTTAGGCAATAATAACATGTCCTCAACACTTACGGGCTAAGGATCTTGAGCCAAAAATGATTTCCATATATTCCCATGTAAATCTCTCTGAGAATATAATCTCTTTCGCCTTCAGAGATGCACTTCAACCATGGTTCAGAGGATGACCACGTTTACAATACTTGGTTAAAGAGATTGTACCTAGCCACTTTCATATGTAGCTTTTTAACTGCTTGATGATCCTTCAACTGAACACCATGCTCAAGAAGTTAACAATCTCATCCATCCATGTGCCATGGTAGTCTGCCTGAAGCACCTCGGTGTGATCATATGATTGGTGCTTAATTAGCTCCACCAAGATCTTTTTACCCAACGTTGTTGGAGTGGATGAGGTTAGATGAGAAAGCACATCGACTCTTTTGTTAACTGACCTGGTAATATGTTCGATCTCAAAGGTTCGAACATTCTCTTGCGTTGCTCGACTTTTAATAAGTATCAATTCATCTGATCCTCTTTGGCTTCATAATCTTCATTGACTTGAGTCACAATAAGTTGAGAATTACTATGCGATTTGATTTTCTGAGCCCCCAGCTTGCTGGTGAGGTTTAGGTCGGCAATCAATGCTTCGTATTCGGCTTCATTGTTGGTATTGTCGAAGTCTAATCGAAGTGCATACTCCAATTCTTTCCCCCATTAGACTTAAGATCCACGGCCATCATAGGAAGAATATTTAACAACAAAGATGATCCATTATTCCTCTTGAGGCTGCTCATCATCTACAGAAATCCCTTTAGCAATAAAGTCTGCTAATGCTTGGGGCCTTAATAGAAGTCTGGGCTTGATATTCAATGTCGTACTTGGCTAATTCCATAACCTATTTGGCTGCTCGACCTGACGTCTTAAGCTTAGACAAAATTTTCTTCAAGGGTTGATCTGTGACAACCACAATACGATGAGCTTGCAAGTAAGGCCTAAGGTTTTGGCAGCTAGAACTAAAGTCATAACCACCTTTATAGCATTTTATACCTCACCTCAGGCCCATGCAAGTCTTTACTCACAAAATAAATTGACTTCTACATATTGTCTTCTTTCAGAGTAGAACAACACTAATGACTTCGTGGCATACAACCAAATACATGTATAGCACCTCACTAGGGAAGGGCGAGGTTGATGTAGGCACCTCGGCCAAGTGGGATGTCAAGTTGTCAAAAGCTTGTTAACACTTGTCATCCCATTGAAACATAGATTTTTCTTCAGAACCTGAAAGAAAGGTAGTGATCTTTTTGCCGACTTGGACATAATTCTTTTCAGTGTACTAATCCTTCTGGTTAATCTCCTTACCTCTTTGATGTTGCGAGGGGGGTGCATAGCCCTCAAAGATTCAACTTTGCTGGGGGTTAGCCTGAATTACATCCTTAGAAATCATGTCTCCCAACAATTTTCTACTTTGGACTTGAAAGGTGCATTTCTTGAGGTACAATCTCATCCTAGAGTCTCTGAGGATGATGGACACCTCTCTTAAGCTTTGGATATACACATCAAGAGTCCTATTCTTTATAAACATAACATCGATGTAGACTTCCATGATACAGCAAATCTGGTTTTTTTCAAGTATAGAATTAACTAACCTTTGATAGGTGGCTCCCGCGTTTTTGAGCCCAAAAAGCATGCTTATATAGCAATAAGTTCCTTCTTCAGTAATAAAGAAGGTTTTGTCTTGATCTTCCTTAGCCATGGCTAGTTGATGATAGCCTTTGAAAGCGTCGAGGAAGTCAAAGACCTCCTGTCCAATTATTGAATCCACTAACCTGTCAATTTTTGGCAATGGATAGAAATCTTTCAGACACGCTTAGTTCAGATATGTGTAATCGATACACATCTTCTAAGGCTTGTCAGGATTCAGCACCACCACGGAATTGAGTACCCAGATTGGATAAAGGACTTCAATTACAAATTCGCGCAGACCTCTTCAACGATTACCTTGTTGCTCTCATCAGAAAAATTTATTTTCTTTTGTTTAACAGGCTTAACGTTAGGGTCTATTTTAATCTTGTGCTCAGCAAGAGTTGTTGGAATCCTTGGCATATCCTCGAATGTCCAGGCAAAGTTAATCACGAACTCTCATAACATATTTGCATTCAAGTTCCAATCTTGATTACAGTCTTTGCCTGTTCATGATCTAGAATGAAATCTTAGACCGCGTCATCTGACTCTAGATAATTTACCATACATTGCAACAGCATCACAGCTTTGAGCCGCTTACGGAATTTCATGCATAGTCACCACTCTAGCTGGGGATGGGAACTTTAGGCTTAACATGCAGTGGCGAGATGATTGCCTCTAAAGCCATCAAGGCTGGCCTATCGAGGAGAATGTTGTATGCTGACCTCTCCTTCACAATGACAAAATCCACCCATAAGTGACATCGCCTTTGGGTGTTTTCCAAAGATAATTGGTAATGTAACCAGACCTGTTGTCTGTATTACCGCACCAGAAAATCCAAATAACAGAGTCGAGACATGGCACAATTAAATGTCCTATAGCCTCATTGCTTAAAGATGCTATGATACATTATGTTGGCCGTGCTGTCCATATCAAAATAAACTCAATGCACCTCCACTGTGTTATTAGGTGGAAGATTGACGAAAATGTCAACACCAAACCGGTGTTGTCACAACCTAAGGGGATAGGATAATCATGCCTGTAGGTCAGCTTATGTGACAACTTTGGCTTCTTCAGGGGGAAAGTTATCTAAAGTTCCAGCTGCCCCTTACTATGGTCTCGATCTAGATAGGGCCACGCCCACTAAAGATGTTTTAGATTATAGAGTTACCCGAGGTCGGCCTACAGCCTGAGGCTCTTCATCCTCCTCGCCATCATCGCCCTTTTCGTGTTGACGCGGCTTGTCATCCTGTTGCTTTTCATTTGGAGGAGGTTGGCGAAAATCTAGCCGATTGTGTAGTTACGTCCTTGGGTTATAAAACTATTTCAGATGATCCTGCTTAATCAGGTGCTCAGTTGTATGTGTCAGATGTTTGCATTTTTCATTATCATCGCCAATATCCTTGTGATACTTGCAGTCCAGCTTGAGATCCAGCATTGACCTCGGGTCCTGCAATGCTGGTGAGTCTGTTCGTAGTCTGTCCTTCTCCATAACAGCAAGGATCCTTTCTTTAGAGACAAGTAAAGACAGACCTTCTTGCCTCATCTACCCAGGCGATCAAACGCGCTGCACTTGTCCCTAGGGTCTTTTTGGGCCTCCTTATTAGATTCACCTTGGCTCGTCTGGTGATAAGCCAACTTAGTATCTCGCTTTAGCCTATTCGCTTCTTCACCGCAGGCATATTGGTGGGCCTTTTTCAAACATTCCCTTAGAGATTTGGGTTCTCTTTGGCTAGTAGGAAGAAAACGTGGCTCGCTTTTAGCCTGTTTGTGAACGCTGCAACCATAACTCCATTATTACGATCCCCGACTTATAGAGACTCGTTCGTAAATCGTTGCATATATTGAAGAACTGACTCATCTGGCTTCTGCAGTAGACTCATCAAACGTGAAAAGTTTTGAATGAAAGGTTTACAAGACACAAGTTGTGTCTTGAACCTTTTGTCCAGCTGTTTAAAACAATACACTGACTGAGATGGCAACTCTTGGAACTATCTCTTAGCCTTTCACCTCAGATATACAGATAAAGTCTTACACCTCAGTAGCTCAGGAATATTCTTCAAGCTCATAGCAGTCTGGAATTAAAAGAGATGGTTTGTGGGGTCAGAGGTGCCATCATAGGAGTCCATTTTGGGCACCATGAAACCGTCCAGAGCTGCATACTCTGCAATTTCTTTAGAAAAATGGCTTTCTTGTATGGTATGTGTGTACTTTGGACGGTCGGATGATGGCTCATCGTCCCCACCACCTCGGATATGTTGCGGTGGTGGCATTCAGTGCTCATTTTTAGAGTGTCGTGACTTCACTCTATAGGCTTTTTGACTTTGGACAAAGGCCCCCGGGGGGGTTGCTCTTGCCCCTACTATCTGCCATAAACTCATCCCTTGACTTGGATGAATGCTCTTCAGATCTTTGCCTTCCTTGAAGGTCGTAAGGGGGGGGGGGTCTTCATCCATGCATGTGGTCTCTATGGCTTTGTCGTTGATTTGTTGGACCATGGCTTCGAAAACACCTAAATTTTGAGCCACAGAGAGTGCGAATCTTTCATGTTCTTCAGACGTAATTCCTAGAAACACATTTGGATGCCCCCTGCGTCCATCGAAGGCCTACTTTGATGGATGGTTGGGACCACCTCTCTGTCTGCGGCGATAAGAATATTCTTCACCTTCATATTGGGTAGCTTTACCCATTATAGAGGGGTGTTATATGGGTTTTGAATATAAATTTTATGTAGTTAAGTCCTGGTTGGCCCTCCTTGTAGAGCCAAACGCGAAGTCAGATCTTCACCTAAAACAGAGGTGATCCAACTAACGGAAAATGTTGCCCAGCATAATGCACAGACGTAGTTTTTTGCCAGATTATCGGCCACTCTACACAAGCTTAACAATATTAGAGGCCCAGGAGTTGTTACTCCAGGGAAAACCCTCCGAAGCTTATTTCAGTTTTGGGTTCAATCATAGTAATTTTGCTTGAGTTTAGAGACTCCAATCTCAAATTTATGTTTTGACTAGAGCAGTTGCTCATTTGGCATGAACATGGTATACTGTCGGACGCTTCTGGCTCTTTTACGTTGTCTGGGTTGCCAATGCATGTTGAGGAGTTATGGGAGAGTGCCAAGTGTTATGTCTTGTTGGTGTCTAGCTTGTGCATGGCCGTCACGTGGTGCCGTGTTTCGTGTTGCATGGCTAAGCTGCTCGCTGACATAAGTATGCTTGGCTTGTGTCTCCTTGGCCAAGTAAAGTTGTAAGATCAAGGACCCGAGAAGTCAGCCAAACCGCTAGGTATAGCCGAGTCGCTCGCTCGAGCCGAGGTGATCTCAATGGCCGACATGGCGCCAGTGGCTAAAATGACTAGCCCATGGCTGAAGTGGCTAGCCTTGTACTAACATTACTAATGTAGAACTAAATCCTCGTCGGTGCTCAAGAGGTGCCCTCTTGAGCTGCGTCGACCAAGTTGTATAAGAACCACCAAACATCCGAGATGAACTTGTGACAGAGGCCGACATCAACTATTACCGAGCCGAACTACCGAACTATTTACATTTGTCTTATTTTAGAATGCTGGATTTTGTCCTCCTCAACCGTCAAAAGGTGGACAGAGTTCTCTTGGAGAACAAACAGAAAACAATGAAGGTCAGGTGAAAGAGCTGCTATGCCTATGAGCTCGTTTCTTAGTTTGGCCCGGGTTAACAATCTACGGTCGGAGCTGAATCCAATTCCATTCCTCAAAATAAGATCTTCTCAATGCCTCAAACAACACCAATCCGGCCTCCGATTCCAACAATCTGAACCACTTGGCTGTCCAATTTTACTCGACAAATCCCGGCCATCCAATGGTGTCAAAGCGGTTCTGGATTCTCTTCAGGTCGACGAAACCGAGTTGGGCTCACGTAATTCGTCGCTGTCGTCGTCTTACCGGAATCCCATTCTGCCGGAGCCTAATGCCACTGTCCTAGAAGCTCAAGCTAGGGTCTGTACTGGGCCCAAGCAAACTCGGCCCCTCAGTGAAGAATATGCTTTTAAGGTTTTAGATACCATTTTAAAATCAGGTAAAACTTACTGATCTTCCCACTTTCATGTTGTATGCTCAAGATTCTGTAAGTTGCGGGGAAGAAGCTGTAATTTCATGCCTATCAGTGTATTTTTTTTGTTGTGTTCAAAGTGAAGTTTTCACTGCAAAATATGGCTAATTGGATTAACAAACTTTAGTTTAGTCTTACATATATAACCAACTGGAGGCTCGCAGACACGCATGGATGAGTCCGGCTCAGTTCAATTTGACGTGACGACAATCAGGAGGCTGATTAACTCTGAACCTTCTCTGAAATAGGCAACGATAAGCCTACTGAATCTTGATGGTTTGATGGCTTTGGAGTTGTTTCAAACCTCCGGCCATCGATGGGTGGTTTGCCCCTTGATTGTCTCCCGTAACCAACATATTTTGAAGTTGGGGATGCTGTAGTTAGGTGCAGAATAGACTCTAGAGGTGAACTTTGTTCGGTACGTAAACTTTAGGTTGTCCTATGATACAAAATAAAAGTAATATGAAGAAGTCGAATCTTCACCTGGATCAAAAGTGATCCAAATAAGGGAAAATGTCATCATAGTCTTGCACATATGTAGTTTGCTGGCAGAACTAACGTTCCCAGAAATCTGCGCAAGTTAAACAACATTAGAGGTCCATGAGCTATTGCCTCACGAAAACCCTCCGACGCTCAAGTTAGTTGTGCGTGTAATCATGTTTGTATGCTGGAAAAATAGAAAAACATGTCTCATTTTGTGTATTGTGGCTGTGATTTTTCTGTAATGAATTGAACTTGGTCCTCCGTGGGACTTTTTTTTTGTGCTTTTATGTGTCATGAGCAACCATTGCATATTGAAGAACTATGGAGGAGCGCCACGTGTTCTGCCCTCGCTGTTAGGCTGCGTTTGCATGATCGCTGTGTGGCGCCATGTGTCGATTACATTGCTAGACTGTCTGTGGGCAGGTGCCTGGCTAGCGAGGCTAAGTAGGAATGTCTCAGAGCCTGAAGGTGTGGCTGGGTAGGGAACCCGAGGTGCTGGGTCTATGGCCGGCCTGTAACGAATGGCTAGGGCACACGCCTGCGTCGTGGTGATAAATGGCTGAGCTGACCAGCATTAATATGGAAACTGGAATAGTATATTACCTCATTTATATCCAACAAATATACAAGTGCCTTTATATAGGTTGGTTACACTGCCGTTGGATGACAAACTACTCTAACGGCTATTAACGGTTATATTGTCCTAAACGACCATCTTATTTCTTTTCCTAAAAGTCACATGGCTTAGTGACTTGATGTGTATATGTACAGATTATACTGTGTCTATATGTACAGATTATGTATATTGTACTTTGTGTCTATACCACGTGAGTATATACCGTGTACTAAACTTGTGAATACATACAATTCCTATACTGAATATCTACACTCCCCTTCAAGCTTAGTTGTATCATCATTATCCGTACCCAGTATATCCCAACGACAGCAAAAGCTATCGTTAGGGTCTGAGGAGGATAAGTGGTAGGCAGACAATATCTCTGTCCTAAGGGATAGAGAGCCTGCTTCCATTGAGACCCCGGCTTTATAGGTACTTGCATAAATGACATAATAATAGAGATATGATGTGCTAGTGTGTTAATGAGGAAATTCAGGATATACAAAGAAGAGGCTTTCGATATTAAAATACACATAACGTGTATATGTACATGTAATATAATTCATTTAAGAGGACAAAAACTTCTCATTTCATAAACCACATATCGTCAATAAACTTTCACATAAAAGACATACTTCATAAAACACAATAAACTTCTACGTGATCTAATTTAATATCAAAATAGACATATAAAAATATAATTTCGTAAAACCACTTTAACAAAACACAAAAGAGAGTTAAGCCACTTACATCGAATCAGGTACTTAATTTATACTTGTTATACACTCGAACCTAAATAATTGCAGCATAGAGATTGTCACTTAACATCATCATCATTATAGCTTAATTTACATAAATCTATTAATTACTACTTAGGAAATCTTTTTAGAAATCAACTATAGCTTCTAAGGCTTAACAATGCTTCTTCCCTATGTCATTCCAAAACTAAACACAGGTCAACTTGTACAGAATGTAGTCTTCTACCTATGTGTCCGGGATTCAATTCTCACCGCTCCGGGTTTTGTCTATTTTGCAATTTAATTGATATAAACACAAATGTAGTAAGTCCTAATACAATGTGATCATGGCAATCTAGTGGACTTGAAGCTCTCCTCTCACCTTCATCATTCGGGATCGAAACTAGTTTGTCCTGGAATTTTTGTTCCTTTTCGTTCTGTTTTTTCCTTCTTTTCCTTTCCCTTCTCTCCATCTTCATTTCCTCCTCACGGTTCTAGCCTCTCTTTTTTCTTTTTCCTCCTCTTCTTTCTCTCTTTCTTCCCTCTTTTTTTCTTTTCCTTCTCTTTCTTCTCTGCTCTCCCAGCCTCTTTTTTTTAATGATTCTCCAATCCAGACCCAAATTCTAAACATTGAACAAGATTTTAAAATATCAACTTCTTAAAGATAGTATAGGGCATACATGCTTACCTTGAATTTGACCAAATTGCAAACAACCCTATTTCTGCCGTCGCACATCTTTCGGAAACCATCACCTTTGTTTTTTTTCTTCTTCCTTGTTGGTATGGGTGTTTGGTTTTTGGGTTATGGAGATTGATCTCTTATTTATAAAGAATTTCTCATTAGGTTTTCAATTTCATTAAGATTCCTTTTCCTATTATACTAATACATGTTTATATGTTTTTTTTTCACTCCTAGCATTTATCTATCTCCTCCCATAATTATCATCTAACAAGTTTTTGTCTCGTAATTGTCTATTTTATTTGATTATATTTCTATTACTTTATCTATTATTACCAATATGATTATTTATCACTTTATAAAAATACCGGATATAGCACAATGATTTTGGATCTTGAGTTTGCAGGATTTTTTTTGGCATGATTATACCTTATTGCATGCTCTCTTCAATATGGTCTATCTGTGATTAATATATATTGGGCTGAGTCATTCGTCATGTTCAACGTCTCTATGACTTGAGGACCTTTTTTGCTTTATTTGTGACTCCAACTTTCTTTGTTACCGTCTGTAGTCCATTCTCTATCATGATATATTTTGCCTTAGGAAGCTTTTGGTTATTAGAATAGACACTCTCTTTTATCCTCTATAGTACCCTGAGCAATAATCTCTTGGTATTGCCTATTATAATGGCTACCTTTTTGTATTTTTGCATATATCTACCAAAATTTGACTTACAAAAAAAACATTTTGGTGCAGGCATTGCTACATTCAAAACATGTTAAAAAGAGACAATACAAGTTCATGGAAAGCTTGGAGTAAAAGGAAGTTTATGCTTTGACTTTAAGTTGCTTTTGGCCTTACCAAACATGTTATTTATCATATTGATATTTGCTCAGGTTTTTTCGACCTTACCAAACAGGTTATGTATTATATTGATATTTAATCAAGTTTTTTCGACCTTACCAAACAGGTTATGTATCATATTGATATTTGATTCTGGTGGGGTTGGAAACCAACTAGTCATGTTTGTCTATAGAAGTTTGATATTTTCTTGATATGTTACAAGCATATGTGTGGTTAAATTATCTTCTTTAAGTGCAGATTTAGAGTCGCTGACGAATCCTTCTGAAGAGAGGGGAGGGGGAATGATGCGCCATCAAGGACCTAACCCTTCCAACCATGAAGGCCCACATTAGGTTAATATAATTGAAATCCAAGAAGCCTAACAAGAGCATGGGAGGAGGGTGAGCCGAATTAAAATTTATCTTCATGCTTTTGGGAATTTTAAGTTGTAATTGGTCACTTACCAAAAAAAGTTGTAATTGGGCCTTTGTTTGACTTAATAGGGCCAGCAGCAATAGGGTTTTGCAGCTAGATTTTATTGTGTTTTTTAAATTATTTTAGAGGTGTTTTATTAGGATAATTAGATAGAAAAAGACATTGTCTTGTTGGTTAAATTTTGAGAGTTGTAGTTAGATTAGATTCTTGTTTTTCCTGTTTAGCTTAGGATTTGTTTTTGGGCTTAGACATTATTTTCAGAATCATTTTCGTCAATTAAAATTGAGAAAATCATGCTTTTTTGCTCACCAAAATCAACCTTTTGTGTTTTTTTGTTGAAGTTTGTTTGCTCAAGCTTCATTCTTTTGAATTCAATCAATTTCTTGAGCAAAAATTGTGGTCTGGATTTATCTCCGATGTTGTTCAAGAAGTTTTCCAAGAGTCTACCAAGGTTATTAGCTAAAAGATTGTTGATCAAGCAAGGGTTGCTCAACTTGGATAGCGGGTCTAACAAGATTCGTTGCGAAGCTACGATCATACAAGGGGTTTAACAAAGTTCCTTGCCTTTCTTTTTGCTTTTCTTCACGTTCTTTGTGTTTTCATGTGCTTCGTATGTTCTTCGTATTCTTCGTGTTCTGTGTGAGTCTATGAATTTCTTGTTATCGAGAGGTCTTTTAGGAGCGTGCGATTCTGCTAAACACGCATTAACGTAGAGTTCTTATTTCAAGATGGCTTTGATACCACGTTGATGCGCCATCAAGGACCGAACTTTTGCAAGACCATGAAGGCCCACATTGGGTTAATATAATTGAAGTCCAAGAAGCTTAACATGAAAATGAGAGGAGGGTGGGCAGGACTAAAATTTGTCTACATGCTTTTTGGAATTTTAAGTTGTAATTGGGTCTTTGTTTGACTTATTAGTGTCGGGGGCTATAAGGGCTTCTAGCCGTATTTATTGTATGTTTCTTTAAATTATTTTAGGCGATGTTTTATTAGGATAATTATATATGAAAAATCCTTGTCTTGTTTGTTAAATTTTGAGTCTTGTTGGCTAAGTTTTGAGAGTCCTAATTAGATTAGATTCTTGTTTTTCTTGTCTACCTTAGGATTTGACTAAAAAAATGATGACTAATTTTGTTCATACAATAGTTCTTTATTTAGTTCTATTATATTGGATAACCAGAGTTAATTTCCTAGTATTTGATATTCATGTATTTTTTTAATGTGTTATTATATTTAAGTTTGTTGAGTATAAGGACTTCTTTTAATTAATAAAGTTTTACTGTCCCGATGATATTAATTTAAAGAGATTTAAAGAGGTTCAGCTGTGCGCGCACGCATGCACACATATATATGTGTGTATACATAGATATATATATATATAGAGAGAGAGGGGTACACGCTTAGAGATACAATATTATGAAATAAATATTGAGATATCATGTTACCAAGCTTGATGGTCATGGAGTTCTTTCTTTGAAGTTGGAGAGATGTTACAATTACCTCACCAAATTTGCTGTTTACAAAAAACCAACTCTAGATGATGGTATATTAGACACTTTAGTTTATGCAATAGTTTGATATTAGAGTGCAATATCTTGTGTAATGAAGACATGCCTATGATAAGTAGGCGTGTTGTTGTATGGAAAATATTGCTTCACCATAAACCTCTGGTTACAAACATGTGTCATGTTATTAATCTTTGATGGGAAGTGGATGTTCAGTTTCCCTGATTCTATGTTGGTTGCCGCTGTCCCTGTTGACAATTCTGTCTGAAGTCTGCCAGGTTTCTAATGGATTGAATTGAGTTATAATCAGATTACATTGACATGTGTCTTCTGTACTTTATTCCCTAGTGGTCAGGAGCTAATTTATTTGATTGTAAATTTGATCACTGTTTTGGGTTGATTTCAGCAAAGGGTGAACTTGAAGATGAGGAATATGTATCGAAAGCACAATTGGGGGCATTTTTTGCTGCAATGAGCATTCGTGCTTGCGCTTTCCCTGAGGAAACCCAATGGAGTGAAGGTGAAAGGCGTGCAATGAATCACTACTGGCCACAGTTAACTCGTGCGCTGCCACCAGATGTTATTTTTATTGCTGATCCTTCAGGTACTGTAATGGGGGCTGGCAATTCCACGGGTCCTCAGTTTGTTGGCTCTGGTACTACTGAGATGAGATTGGTTGGAGCCCTTAGGGAAGTTTTGGCTGGTGGACACCTAGGCTATGAAGAGGTGAAGGGTGTTTTGAAAGATTCCCTTCAGTCTAGATTGGAAGATGGATCGACAAATACTGTCAGTGAGTCTCTGATTTCAGCCTTCCTTATTGGCCAACGAATGAATAAGGAGACAGATCGTGAGCTCAAAGCTTACTGCCTTTCCTTTGATGATGAAGTTGGTACTAATCTTGTGATTTCAATAGCCGTGTAATTACAATTATTTTTATTTGAGTGGTTTTGAGATTCACTTGAGCATGGTGGTTTTTTTTTTTTTTTGGTGACTTCACGAGGTCCTTCACCAGTTGCCGATGTTAAATCACTGACACATTATGGTGAACCTTATGATGGAAATACACGCTTCTTCAAAAGCACTCTATTTGTTGCTGCTGTTAGGTCCTGTTATGGGGAGTCTTCTTTGCTTCATGGTGTTGACTGGATGCCGCCAAAGGTGAATTTCAACAAACAGCTGTTGTCTATGTTTATTGCTATATACCTGATTGACTTCCCAGCTGATTTGACTTCTAAGGACTGTTGTCTGTTCTTTTAATTTGTGCCTTCTGTGGGAGATTTTCCCACTCAATTGTTTACCTGGAACATCAGTTACCTTGCAGTTGTTTTTTTGGGTCTTGGCAGTCAAATACTTCAATTCATATTTATACTGACCTTGGCCAGGCTCCTCCTGATCCGAGTCTGAAAACATAGCTTAATGCAACAGATGGTCTATTTGTCCCTGTATATTTGTGCATATTTTTCTCAATTGTTTGGCTTTAATTTCCCTTGATCACCAACCATCCAAATCCACTTGGTGGTGCGGTCCTTACATTTTAACCACACCTGCAATAACACATAACTTGCTATTTATAAGAAAATGTTTGAAATTTGTCATAGATGATTCTGTCATGGGTGGTCACATGCCTGCTAATCGGCATTAGCTGCATGATGTGATTTACATAGCATAGGTTAGTAGGGATCCCGAAAAATGTAATTTATAGAGATGTGGAGAGAAACAATGAGTAATGTTATAACATTCTTTAGCATCGTGAAATATATTTGATAGAGGGCTTTGGCAGTCGGGAATCCATCTATACAGTGGCACTTTGTGAACTACCATGTGCAAGACTCATGTAGTCATCTCCAGGAAATGATGGAGCATACAGGACTTAATTACGGTTACTCATATTCAGTAATTGAATTCACAAGTAAAACCTTACCCCCTTCGATCCTAATGAGCTGGGCCATATACAATTTCTGAATATGAAGTTAGGTTCACGGTGTAATTATGGCACGTCCAAGAAGCAACTTGGTCCTTATAATTTGCTTAAACTGATGCAGAACTGTTCATAGGATTGTTCACTTCTTAAGATAGATAAATAAACATCTTGTAATTATCAACTCAGGTTCTATAATTATTGCCTCTCTCTATTCAGGGAGGCATCACTGAGGAACAAATGCTGAAGTTTATGGGAGCAAATACACACTTGTCTCCCTTGCAAGCACGCAAGCTGCTCGAGGTACTTCCATCTTTCTGAAGTTTCTAGTCTGTTAATGAACTTGGATGAATCTTTTTGTCTTTTTTATCTTTCAATGCCATTACTTAAGAATCCAGCGGTTTCTTTTCAGGATGAAGATGTCGCGTTCGCTTATGTTAGTCAGCGTGAAGTTCATCCATCACTGTATGTGGGCTTTTTACTATACTCTTGCAGTCCATGCATGTTATTACATGTCCAAGTAATATGGACATGCAATGCTTTTGTGTGTTCACTGCTCGTTCTGTGGCTCAAAGATGGCTTGAGACTGTAGTTGTTGATACTACATCCAACAATGGTTCATAGGAGAAGTACTGCCGACTGCAGGAAGCTAATTCGTTTGACTTGTGTTTCATGGTTAATGTCTATATGCCTGTATCTTTTGAATTTATACTCTATTTCCGGTTGGGATTGTGTGTGGAATTCGATGTAGTTGAAAAAATGGTTGATACTAGCCACACTTGAAAGGATAGTCATTGTCCCCATGGCTTTTTGGCCTTGTTCTTGACCTCCTCGTGACTCTCTAGGCATAGTTTTCTGCAACTCTAGATGTTAGTTGTCGGACTACACTACGAAATAGGTTTTGGTCTGGAAGTGGTGCTCGTATCTCCCCCCCTAGAATAAACAGCTGAGAATTCAATAATCTTCAATAACCACAAATTCCTCTTAGGTTTTAAGCACTGATCGTGCCGAGAAAACTAATGGTTATCTGGGTGTTACATAGACATCCATGCTCAGAATCAAGTAAAACCTGATGTTCGTCCTGGCAATCCGCTATAACAGAAAGTCACAAGGTTCTATGGATAATGTCTAGTAAGTATTCAACCTAAGCAGTTTTACATAATTTCAGTCGGTTATACGTTTCCATGTAATTTATTGCACTCTGTTATGCCCCATGGTTTGCTCCTTGATAGGCATTGTCGTTCTTCTAGTATTTAGAACCAAAGCTTCTAGATGTACGTTGGACACACAGCCTGGGCCATAGCGGCCATTAAGTTTTTCTGAGCACAATCATTTGTGAACTGTTTCTTTCAGAAAAGAAGACACGGGTAAAAGTTAACCAATGACAAAACCTCTGGCCAAACAAGAGGGCGGGGGTTCGTATGGTGTCACTCAGTCTTACAAACAGTAGTATATTATTGTAAGAAGGAGCGTATTTTTTTTTTCCTAGCTAGGTTAACAGATCACTCAATCAGTCAAGGTGCTCTTCTGAAGCAAGCATCAGCCAACTGGTGCCCTACTCCCTGGAGCCTGTTGTCCCTGAAGTGCATGTTTCTCTTCCCTTACATGATACTTCAGGATGTTTTACATGGAATAAATGAGCAAAATGGATTCAAGAAGGTTTAGTTATCGAATTGACTCTCCATGTTCTGGATTTGTTTAAAGCACATAATTGGACATGAGAGAACAATTAAGGAAATGTTTACAACATCAGATGCTAGTTATCATATTATTATTTGATGATTGTAATCCTTGCTTGCCTGTGGACTACTGAAAGATTACTTCTGTATAGCCATTTGTAAATGACAGACTCGTTAACAGTGGGACCTTTCCATTTCTTTGTTTGAGGATACCACATGAAGGTTGTAAAATTGAAGAGAATCTTAAATATCAGTTTTATTTGCTGTGAGATTCGTTTTGTCAAAATGGTCATGTTAGTATCCTGGCTTAGCTTTTCTGCTTTATTGAATGAGACCAAGTATAAAACAGGGGTCATCTTCCAGGTACTCATTAGTCGGCTTGCGGGAACATATAAAGAAGCGTCCTCCCTTTGCTACATCTGAGAAAATACAGCAAATTGTCAGGGTAATCCAGATTATATTTGGATAACTTGTGAGAGAGTTGCATAGTTTCCTCGTCCTTGTCTTCCTCAGGCTGTGGTTTTCTATTTCCACGTGAATCCCGTCAAGCTTAACACTATTCTGAGAGCTAAACAATCATAAATTTTTTTATTTGGCAGCCTAATTTGTTTTGTCTTCACTCTAGGCTAGTGGGAGGCAAGCAATGATTGCTGGTTTTTATCATGATGGTTACGAAGAGCCATTGCTAATGCTGATGAGGAGAAGAGGTGTTCATTCAGGTTTAGTGGTGAAGGTAAGCTACTTAGTTGAAGTTTGTCCTAGATTTTGTCTCTGATACCATGTAACTTTTTGTTGCAGCATGTGTTTTGTATTTTTGGAGGTTATACTATTTTTAATACCTTGCTGATCATGCGTGCCTGGATTGACAAAGGGATTTGTGTACATATCATGCTCTGTTGGTTAAAGTCAAGATTTACATCAAGAACATGCAGTGAGTATTGAATTTAAGAACAACAAAGATATTGGAGGCTGAATGTAATATTATTCAGACTTTATCATCAATATACATGAGTAATGCCTTTTATAGGCTGAAGAAGAAAGAGGCAACAGAGTGCCAACGGTAACTAACGGCTAGTTCCTATTGCTCTTTTCAAGTCACTCAGTGGGTGACTTATGAGTATGTATAGGTCTATTACAAGATTATTTGACTATGTATATGTAGAAATTCCTCATAGTTATTCTCCATATTACCGTTAGAAGTGATGTAGTTGCTCAAGTGTATTTTCTCTTTCATTGCTGTATATTTATTACCGTTGGAACTTCTCTCCTATAAGAAGATAACTATGTCTTGTAATCTATTAAGCTGAAAAGCTTTCTATTGCAATATATAATCAAGAGTACTTTCTTCCTTATTATTTTTATACTTGTCTATATGGTATCAGATCACAAGTCTGAGAAAGGAAGAATTCAAATTGCAGTCTCCTTCACTGTCATCAGCGTTAAGCTTATCACAGGTGTAAACCCAGAGTATTTGTAGTAGCAAAACTTCACCTGGAAATATTCTAAGGAGTGTTCATGCATTGCTGTAAAAAAAAAGGGGGCATAATTTGCAGAATCGGGTGAAGAAGAACGAAGAAAGAGGTAGCAGAACAAAGTCAAACGAAGAAGAAGGAATAGAGACAAAGTGCAAGTGGAAAAGTGGGTGAAATCAAATTTCGTTTGAAATTTGATCGAAATTTGTCACAATTTGAGATTCTGAATTTTTTTTTTAAAAAAAAGAGGCTACTTGAAGTGTGACGTGTTTCACATGCAAGAATGAGTGTGTATGCTAGTGTACACGTTTGTGCCTAGAAGTTTCCATAATGGAAACCAACGCCACTTATACAGCGACACGTAACCCACTTCTACCAAACATTTTTCTTCCCATCAGCTTCTTCGAGAAGCCTTCTCTTCTACACAAACAAATTCTGATTTTTTATTCAATATATCTGTCTTCTCTATCTTCTCTCTATTTGCATAACCATTACTGCTTCACTGTTCTTCCTTGTTCATCCGAAAGACTATCATGTCTTCTACTAGCACACCTGCGTCTGCTTCCCGTAGAAATGAAGCATCTTCTTCCATTACTGCTTCGGTTCCTGCTGTTACTTTACCTCCAAACTCTCTTGATAGTAGCTCAGTCATGGTTACAAATCTTAACCTCACCAGTCACAACTACCTTGCATGGAGTAAGACAATTGAAATGTTTGTTTTGGGAAGAGGGAAAGATGATTATCTTTATGGTAACATGCAGATCCCATAGGTTTCTGATCCGCTGTATCGACAGTGGAAGACAGAAAATGCTATGATAATGTCATGGTTGATTAGTTCCATGACACCAGAAATAGGGAATAACTTTATTCTTTATTCGATGCTGCTGAGATTTGGAAAGCAGCTAAGGAGTTATATTCCCAAACTGATAATGTGACGGAAATGTATGAGTTAGAGACCCAGGTAAATGAAATAAAACAGGGAGATCACCCTGTTAGTTCCTATTATTCTCAGCTTACTCTCTTATGGCAACAAATTGATACCTATGAAACCCACAACTGGGGTTTACCTGCTGATGCTCTAGCGTTTAGAAAGTTTATTGAAACAAAAAGAGTGGTTTGTTTCCTCCAAGGGTTACATAAGGATTTTGATTCTGTACGGGGAAGACTGTTAGGGACAAAACCATTTCCTACTCTGAACTCAGTTTTTTCTGAAGTTAGACTTGAAGAGTCATGTATTAGAGTCATGATGAATAATTCTTCTTCTAACCCAGACAGCTCTGCATTAGTGGTTAAATCTGTTTCTGACGCTACGAAACCTGTTCAACCTACCCTTGATACTGTAAATCCATCTGCCTTAGCTGTCTATAGGGGGTCTACTCAGTGAGGACGACCATATTGCAAATATTGTAAAAGAGCTGGTCATTCATTTGAAAATTGTTATAGTAGACCAGATGTGAAGGTACAAAGACCATCTAGGTCTTTTGGAAGTAACTGGAGGAATAATAAATGGAAGCTTCCAAGCAATGATCAGTGGAGAAACAATGAGTCTCAAGGCTCAATGGTCCATATGGCAACACAAATGCAGACTGATTCCAGTGGACAGAATGGTCAGTGAGTTAATCCACCCATTCATCAGCAGCTTGATGCCATATTCAAGCTACTGGGACAACAACAACTTGACAAAGCATCAACTGTCTCCGTAGCAACAATGGCACAAACAGGTAACCTTACCGTTCCTGAGTCTATAAACTGGATAGTTGACTCAGGAGCATCTGATCATATGACACATAATCAATATATACTCACTGATTATGTAAGGTTTTCTTCACCCAAATATGTTGAGGTAGCTACTGGTTTTAAGACATATATACTAGGAAAAGGGACAGTCATTCTGAGTAATAAACTGAAATTACTCAATGTACTTTATACACCTAATCTCAACTTTCATCTAATATATGTTAGAAGATTTACTATGGACAATCAGTGTATTGCCTCCTTCTCACCTAATGAAGTTCTATTTCAAGGGACTACTATGGGGGAGAAGGTTGGCAGTGCTAAAATTCACAATGGACTCTATCTTTTTGAGACAGTAATTGGTTCAAGAAACCTTTGCTGTGTTGCAGAGTTCAGTGATAGTGCTGATTGTTTCAC
Source organism: Eustoma russellianum (assembly GCA_036186865.1). Classification (NCBI taxonomy): domain Eukaryota; kingdom Viridiplantae; phylum Streptophyta; class Magnoliopsida; order Gentianales; family Gentianaceae; genus Eustoma; species Eustoma russellianum. The sequence continues at coordinate 17,313,580 of AP025064.1, read as the reverse complement.
TAGCTCTACTAGCAACTATATTTTGTTATGGCATAGAAGGCTAGGTCATCCTAGTTTTGGGTATCTTAAGAAAATCATGTCTAACTTATTTTGTAATGTTGATCCATCTCATATTACATGTAATATCTGTGAGTTAGCCAAACAAACTAGGGCTAATTATCCTGCAAAACTGTACGTACCTTCTCAAGCATTCAATCTTGTACACTCGGATATTTGGGGCCTTTCTAGAGTAAGTAATATAAATGGATCAAGATGGTTTATTGATGATCATACTAGGACAACTTGGGTTTTCCTTATGAAACATAAATCAGATGCGGGAAGAATAATACATAACTTTGTTACACTTGTACAAACACAGTTTCACACTACTGTTAAAACCATAAGAACAGATAACGAGTTAGAGTATCTGGATAAAAATGTGCAAGGTTCTCTTACAAGTTTGGGTATTCATCATCAAACTGCTTGTACATATACACCCCAACAGAATGGGGTGGCTGAAAAAAAAACAGGCACTTGCTTGAGGTTACACGGGCCATTATGTTTACTCATAATGTTCCAAAATTCTATTGGGGCGAAGCAATTTTAACAGCCACGTATCTCATTAACAGGTTACCTTCTAGAGTTTTATCTTTTAAAACTCCTATTGATGTTCTTAAAACATGTTATCCATATTCTCATTTGATTTCTACATTGCCTGTTAAGATATTTGGAAGTTGTGCATATGTTTTTCTACCGTCTCATATGAGGGGAAAACTGGAACAAAGGGCAATTAAGTGTATATTTATTGGTTATTCCAATACCCAAAAAGAGTACAAATGATATGATCCTATTACTGGAAAGTGTATGTTACCCTAAATGTAAAAATCAATGAAAACAATGCATTTTATTCCAAAGATTCTGTTCCTACTTTAACCTCAGATCATCAAGATTTTTGGAGTATAATTGATGTTGCTTATGATACTAATCCACCAATGGAGTTTCCTCCAGTTAGTCAATCTGATTCTGCAGGTACAGTCGGATCCAGTGAAGATTTACCACTAAGAATGGATAATCAGGTGGTTAGAAGGCCAATGACTAAAGTTTATCAAAGGAAACTACAACGAATCTCTAAACCTACAGGCGAGGAAGTGTCTCCAGAGTTTAGAGATACTCTGGTTTCAAACAGTTGCAGGTCTGAGCAGCCTGAAATTCCTACTAATATTTCAGATTCAGATCTCATGATTGACAATAGACCTATTGCTCTTCGTAAAGGTATAAGGGAATGTACAAAGCATCCCCTGAGTAAGTTTGTCTCCTATGCTGCTTTATCTCCTTCTTTCTGTGCATTTATATCCACATTAGACTCCAATTCTACTCCACGAAATATTCATGAAGCATTAAGTCATTCTGTATGGAAAGAAGCTGTTAAAGATGAAATGCATGCTCTGGCTAAAAATAACACATGGGATTTAGTTAGTAAAACTGACTCTATGAAGATTGTTGGATGTAAATGGTTGTTTTCTGTTAAGTATAACACAGATGGGTCAGTCAACCGGTATAAAGCAAGATTTGTTGCAAAAGGTTTTACTCAAACCCAAGGTATTGACTATCTAGAAACATTTGCTCCAGTTGCTAAACTCAATACAGTTAGAATTATTTTCTCTATTGCTGTTAATTTAGTTGGACAATGATACAACTTGATGCAAAAAATGCTTTCTTGAATGGTGATCTTCATGAAGAGGTTTTTATGGAAATTCCCCCTGGTTTTGTGACACAGGATAACTGTAATAAAGTATGTAAGTTAAAAAAGGCTTTATATGGACTAAAGCAATCTCCTAGAGAATGGTTTAAAAAGTTTTCAAAGGTAATTGTTGATTATGGATTTGTTCAAACGCATAGTGATCATACTCTCTTTATAAAAGGTCTCGGATCAGGTAGAATAACTATCCTTATTGTGTATGTAGATGACATTATCTTAACTGGTAATGATAATTTGGGTATTCATAAAATCAAACAACAGCTAGCTGCAGTATTTGATTTAAAGGATTTAGGTCATATTAAGTATTTTCTGGGAATGGAAGTTGGAAGGACTAGCAGTGGCATTAGTATATCTCAACGCAATTATGTACTTGATTTGTTATCTGAAACAGTTATGCTTGGATGTAAGCCTGCTTCTACACCCGTTGATTCATGTAGAAAGAATAAAATGATGGATACTCCGTTGTCTGATAAATTGAGTTATCAAAGGCTTGTTGGAAAACTAATTTATTTGTCTCATACAAGGCCAGATATTTGTTATGCTATTAGCTATGTTAGTCAATTTATGCATAATCCCACTGTTCATCATCTAAAATTTGCTATGAGGATCCTTAGGTATCTCAAGAATGCTCCAGGTCAAGGTTTATTTTTCAAGAAGAATTCTGATAGAAGTTTGGTAGTATTTACTGATGCGGATTGGGGATCTTCTGCGAACATGCGGTCAACAACAGGATATGGGACATTTTTGTGAGGAAATCTTGTTACTTGGCGTAACAAGAAACAATCTGTTGTCTCTAGAAGTAGTGTTGAAACAGAGTTACGCGCACTTGCTCTAGGAGTGTGTGAGAGTCTATGGATTAATCGTGTGTTAAAAGATCTGGGACAAATAATTACTTCTCCGATCCAGATATTCTATGACAATATTTCAGCATTTCATATGATTGAAAATCCTATTCAGCATGATAAGTCAAAGCACATTGATATTGATCGTCACTTCATTCGTGAGAAGATTGATGATAAGATTATTAAAATTCAGCATATCATTTCTAAAGGACAGACTGCTGATATTTGGACTAAGCCCGTGACTATCAAGATCTTCTATGAGTTACTTAGCAAGCTTGGTTGTATTAACATCTACACCAAGCTTGAGGGGAGGTGTAGAAATTCCTCATAGTTATTCTCCATATTACCGTTAGAAGTGATGTAGTTGCTTAGGTGTATTTTCTCTTTCATTGCTGTATATTTATTACCGTTGGAACTTCTCTCCTATAAGAAGAGAACTATGTCTTGTAATCTATTAAGCTGAAAAGCTTTCCATTGCAATATATAATCAAGAGTACTTTCTTCCTTATTATTTGTATACTTGTCTATAGTATAGGAGTATTTACTGTGTATAGCTACCATATGTGATGTGTGCAGTATGTGTATATACAGTGTATCTCAGAGTATATTTCTACACTCCCCCTCAAGCTTGGTGTATATGTTTATACAACCAAGCTTGACTACTAATCTCTAACAGACGCTGGTAGACAATGGCTCGGTGAAGATATCGGCAATTTGGCTGCTTGATGAGTCATTTTCAATCTTGATGGCTTCAACTTTTATTTTTGAACAACTTGCATGCTTCTATCTTTGATATTCCTTGACTTAGTGCAAACTCCAGGCACCAGAAACAATTTAAGACAGCTTGAAAGGTTCATTAGTAGGTGCATACATAAACTATCTTACACACTAACTTCAAAGCATATACTAGTCCTAGTGTGAGGTAAGGCAGCTTCATTTCCCTGTTTTTGATGATTGTAGTGATATTGGGCTCTTATTGTGTCTTCATTACATCATTAGAGATTAATTATCTGAAAAAGATAAATGGCCTAAAGAGAAAACAAGAAAAGATTTATAGTTACGTACTAGTATTTGTCTACTGGTCAAGTGTTGGTAAACGTTTTATCAAATTAAGTTCAACTTTATCCAAAGTCCACTTTTATCCTAGTTGCAGTGAAGAATATTAGTGCAAAAATGAAAGAACTCTTTTGAAGGATTTAAACGTAGGTATGTCAAACAATATCAAGTAAGAAATATAGCTTTGTATAAGAAAGAAATTTTAAATAGATAAGAGTATAAACAAAGACGAATTTTAAATAGCTGCGTGACAAGAATTTTCCAATTAAATTAAAGGAAAAATTTTATAGGGTGGCAGTGCGGCCGGCAATGTTATATGGAACATACTGCTGGGTCATCAAGAGGACACAGTCATAGAAGATGGAAGTGGCAGAGATGAAGATGCTGAGGTAGATGTGTGGGCATACAAGGCTAGACAAGATAAGAAATGAGGTATACAGAGAAATGTTAGGAGTGACTAGCGTAACAGACAAGATAAAAGAGGGAAGACTGAGATGGTTTGGGCATGTCAAGAGGATACAGACAACGGCGTCTGTCAGAGCAATTGAAAGCCTTACTGTAGAAGGGAAGAGGAATAAAGACATGCTCAAACTGACGTGGGATGAGCAGATTAGGCATGACTTACTAGAGTTGCACCTCTCTGAGGACATGGTCCAGGATAAGAGTTCATGGAGGCAGATGATTAAGGTTAAGGAGGGGTAAACAGGATATAGGGCACCTTAGAGCATACTTAGAGGATTGGATAGTATTTACACTTTAGTTTGACTTTGCATATTTTGTTTCGGTTTTTTTCTTTCAATTATTTGTGCATGTTCACTATTATGATTGTTTAATATCGGAAGACTTTTGTATATGTTGAATAAAATAGCTTCACTAGTACATATTCCTATTATTATGATCTCGGTGCAGGTACATATAGGGCCGAGGGTCTCAATGGAAACAAACTCTCTATCCCTTGGGATGGGGTATTGTTTGTCTGCCTCTCACCCTCCCCAGACCCTAACGATAACTTGTGCTGTCGTTGGGATATACTGGGTATGTTTGTTGTTGTTGTCGTTTCTCCTGTCAAGCTAGTATGAGTTTCCATCAAATATTTTATTGTACTTCAGGTGGAGCAAATTATAACTAGAAATATTTAAACTGAAATTATTAAACATTATCATATTTGGCATTTCCTTCATCTAAAATCATGAAGTAAGATAAAGCATTACCTATGAATGGCATTGGTTCATGCATCTTTAGATTAATGGATAGCACAAAACACTAACATGTCATACACAGCAACCACTAAAATATCATCTTTGGAACCAAATACTAAAATATAATCCACACCAATGAAGTTACAGCTTTACCAACAGTATAATTACATCATCCCTTCCAATTTTCATTTCAAAGTTCACATAAAATATCAAGGTCACATATACTAAACATAACGTGCATCAATAGACATGACCATCATTTTGGCTGAACACATAGAGTAGACATTTCTTAATTCATCTCATGCCTAGAGACATATATCACTACTCATACCGCTTTAAGGCACAATCATCCAACAGATGGCTACTTCAGAGGCACAGAAGACAGATATTTCACAATTAGGTAACCTTAATTCATAATGCCTTTTAAGAGTAGAAATAACAAATAGTTGAGTAAGAGTTTACCACCACTAGTCATATGATGTGAGGTACCTATACCGCCCTTAATAGCTTGGAATTAGGGTCTTCTGCATTTGTTTTGTAAGGCCAACTGTGATGTGCCGTCAAACATTACGATAACACACTGTCCATGAATGTAGTATCCATCTAGTATTCCATCAATAAAACTGAATCTTCCCACAATCCGTGAAGAAATCCAAAGGTTGAACTTTCATGCCAATAGTTGGCTCATATTTGATTCGAAACCATATCCTTGAGATATGAAAAAATTTGGAAATCTCAAGCAGATTGGTGGAACAAGAGAAAGAAGAAATTTATAGGCTATAACAAGAATATAAAGATGAAGGAAAAAATGGTGGTAGGTCGAAAGAGAGAAAGAGAGAATATGAGATGGGTTAGGAATTTGTAAACACCAAGCTGGAGGTACCCCTATGTGCCCTCAACTTCTTTGGCAGTTTTGTTGTTCATTTCTGAGCAAGCAGATTTCTTCAATATCTTTCTGTATACGGGTGAAAGCTTAAGATGTTGCTGGACCCGATTATACACAAAAGCATCCTCTTCTAGCCTTTTTTTGTTCTAATTCTTCTCGGTAGATCTGTTGACACAGGCGGTCAAATGAGGAAAAGCCTTAGTGATTCTGAACTTCCTTTGGATCACCTCTGATCTGTGTTGCAGCTCCTTCTTTGCCTCGAGCAAAAAAATTAGCGAAGTTGGACCTCAGCCATTGTCAAGCAATTGGATTCATGAGACTTACGCATCTGATCTAACTGTTCCTTTATCTTCCTCTGAATTCCACTACACGACGCCGTAAATGGGTAAAGCAACACCAGCAGCTCCTCTTTCTTCTCCTTCTCCTTTTCCTTTTCCCTGTCGCCATTCTGGTGGGGTGGTGTCTTTTTTCTTCGTCAGCTTCTTTGCTTTCCTTTTCTTCTTTTCCTCCTCATCCGCCCCGACCTGGTCTTGCTCCAAACCCAGTCCCATTTTATCTCCGCCATTTTTATCAAACGCCGGTTCCCAACCGGGATTGCCCGGCTAAATCACCTTCAAAAGAAGCGACTGATGCATCAGGGTCGGGGCATCGGATACTTTGACGAGTTCTTCAACTATTTTAGAGTCTACAGAAGCTTTAGGCGAAGATGCAAAACATGCAGCGATGATTCTTTCCGAGTAGAAAGAGAAAATGGGAGAATGTGATTGATGCTTTTGAAGCATAGGGAACGTGTGCAAAGTGGGTAAGGAAGGAGTGTGTGAATATGTGTCACGTCACCACAAAAAAACTTTATCAATATGGGCAAGTTGGTTCCTTTTTTCCTTCCCATGCCAGTTGTCCAGTTGCCAATTTGGACACGTCAAAATTTAGCTGACTTGTCAACTTGAAGTGACTCCCACTTATGAATTGACTTGATAATACAAACGTGAAAAAAAACATCACCATCCGAGTTCATCGTTTTTCTTCCTCCTCTCCAGAAGTTTTTTCTCTTCCTCCTCTTCATCTCTGCCTCCTTTTTTTTCCGCCATTTGATGCTTCGTCTCTTTGTCATCACTTGTATGCTTTTGTCTTTGATTTTCTTAATTTCTCTTCACAACCTTTTCTTATCTCTCTTCCATCTTCTCTCCCTTTCTTCCTTCTGAAAGCTCAGCTTTTGTGTCGTTCTTCACCAAGCATTGTAAGGTGTCAATCTAAGACACTCAATATATGCGCTAATCATCTCATACTTTCGACGATGATGGTTCAAGAACACTCTAGCCTTTTGCCATGCAGAAGATTGCTGCTGGCAAGCCTAAGTCTTAGAAGGTTTTTTTTTTTCTTTTAAGAAACTGGTTTCTTTGGTATGGACTTTGAAGAAGAAGACGGCTAGTAACATCCAGAAAGATGCCAAGCTTCAAGTGGATGAAATTCTTCCCTTGAAAATTGTTGAAGAAATTTCTGCAAGATACTCTCCCTGAAGATTTGTTGCCCATGCTTTTGAAGGCTCAACTGCCCATTTGAAGAACTTTATAGGGTCCCTGACCTCTCTGGCCTTTTAAGGCTCGAAAATTGGATCTTCCTCTCAAGGAACCTGTGCTTTTCTTTGTTGTATAAACCAGTGGCCTTTTTTGATATTTGAAAACAGTTCTTCCATTCCCAAGCTGTGATTCTCTCAAAAATAAAGTGAGAATATGAAAGCTACACAGTTGACATGGATATAGCCAGGAGTAGAAAATAATACCCTTGCGCCTGCTTATTTAGGATCAGCCCTGAAATGCGTATGAACGCAGTGCCATTCGTATATAAAAGAAACCTCAGTCATTATGAAACACTTTGTGGCTCTCTAGCCTTTGAAGATGGCTCAATGGCCTTGAAATTTATGGCTCTAAGGCTTGAAGGTTCTGTGACCTCTTTGAATTTCCGACTCTATGGCCAAGGTTCTGTGACCTCTTTGAATTTCCCGGCTCTATGGCCAAGGTTCTGCGACCTCTTGAATTTTTCGGGTCAATGGCCAAGGCTCTATGGCCTATTAAAGACTCTATGGCCTTAAAAAATTTGTGGCTCTGTGGCCTTTCCGGCTCTATGGCCTATTAAAAGATTTTGGCTCAGAAGAGTCCATGTCTATGAATCAGCGGGATACTTGCCCACACAATGGCTCAAAGGAATCCATGTTCATTGCTCAGGGCGATCTTGTCCATTTCTTTTTCACAGCTTATATCTGTTTTTTTCCTCATGAAATGGCTCAGAAGGATTTTATCCTTGTCCACGAAGATGGCTCAGAGGGATTCTATCATTGTCAATGAAATGGTTCAGTGGTCTTGAAATTTATAGCTTTGCGTTGTTGAAGGCTCTTCGGCCTTATTGAAGAAGATTCATGGCTCTGTGGCCTAATTGAAGAGATTTAGGCTCTACGGCCAAGGCTTTTTATAGCCGATCGAAGAGATCTAAAACTTGTTGAAGCTGTGGATTTATAAAGAGTCTTGAAAGGTCTGAAAAAATATCTGGCCAGAAAATGCATTTTGGCTTTGCAGTTTAAAAAGGAGCAACTTAAGGCTCGATCAAAAGTAGAGGTAAAGCACAGTTCTTTGAAAAACTTGAAGAAGAAGAGGCATTTGATAGAGACATGTATGTCTTCTTCAAGCCAGCTTCTTCCTCTTTTTGAGCTCATGGCTCTGATACCATATTGAATTTAAGAACAACAAAGATATTGGAGGCTGAATGTAATATTATTCAGACTTTATCATCAATATATATGAGTACAACAACAACAACATTACCCCATTGCCTTAGAGGCTCCTGTCTATGGCGGGGTATTGGGAGGATCGGATGTACACAACCATATACCCATGTGTTAGAAACATACATCGATTGTTTCCCGATGGCCCATAATGAAAATTGTGCCTTGTCGATCAACTGCTACTTTACAATATAAGAAGCACAGACAATTTAGTGAGTCATTCTGCTTTATTCCATCATATTCCAAAGTCAAGGAAGAGTGTGTCCTTGACTCCATTAAAAATGGAGTCATCAATATATATGAGTATTGCCTTTTATAGGCTGAAGAAGAAAGAGGCAGCAGAGTGTCAGCGGTAACTAACGGCTAGTTCCTATTGCACTTTCCAAGTCACTCAGCGGGTGAGTTATGAGTATGTATAGGTCTATTACAAGATTATTTGACTATGTATAGGAGTATTTACTGTGTATAGCTGCCGTATGTGATGTGTACATTATGTGTACATACAATGTATCTCAGAGTATATTTCTACAGTGAGTACTGATCACTTAGACGTGGGGTGCTCATTGCCAAGAGGCATATGTATAAGTTTGGCATCACATTTCATAATCACATAGTTGGAATGGCTTATAGTCAAACTAAACAGTGGAAAATGAAACAGAAAACGATCATAGAAAAGATTGCATTAAGTCAACCAAATAAACAAATTTTGGCTTTGTATCATAATGCACTCATTGTTCCTGTCACGATTTTCAGGGTGAGGAAGGAGCGCTTTCAATGACAACAAAATTGAGAGGGGTTAGTGCATCGAAGGGGCTCTGTGTGAATCACTGTTCAGGATTTCGGTCACTGGATGTGATACCTGCTCACGCACTTGATGGTAATTATGAAGTGCAACTTATGCTTTTTCTGCTTTTTCCTGTATTCAAAATGTTGCTCTTAACGGCAAGTAGGAATTTCTGCCTTGCACTTCTTTTCCTAGTTGCTCCAGTGCCAAAAGCTTAATGGTTAGAAATACTGTCATAAACGAATCAAGGCATATCATAGAATGACCGACAACTTAAATTTATCTTGTCGCAGGAGTATCCCGTGAGAGTTTTACAATGGAGGTGAACGCCAAGGAGCTTGGTTTTGAACCTACCGATACACCAAGGACGGACAGATCGGTAATGCTGGTTTATTTAGTTAAGGCGCACTTCTTAGACCATTTATGCTTCTGCCTGTACCTTTGCAACTAGCTTCATTCACTGACATTATGATAGCCAACCGCAATGGCTTAGCAGAGCTGCATCCTGCATCGTGATTTACTTTCTATTTTTGAAATGTCCTGAGTAGCCACTCTCATCCGAAGTTAATCGTGCATCTGACTTGATGATCGTTTTCACTTTTGTAATAAACATCATCATTGCAGGTCTCCAAAAACATAGAGCTGGGTTTAGCCGCCTTGCGTGGGGAGAAAGGTCCAGCGTATGATAGGATAGTTCTGAATGCTGGCATCGTTGATCACTTGCTTGGCTGTGATGGTGCAGGAGATATATCCTCTGCTTTGGATAGAGCAAGGGAGGCTGTAGATAGTGGGAAGGCCCTAAATAGACTCTTAAACTACATCAAGATTTCCAACAAATTAGATTAGATCCAAGTGCCCTAGATTCTTTTTGGCTGCCGTATCTTCTGAAACTTAAAAAAGCAGGTTTGCTCACGTCATTCTTGGGCATGTTTTGTTTAATCACTGCAAGCATATGTTTTCTTTTGTCCACTTTCTCACTTCTCGTATGTGGCTGGAAAAGAGTTCATTATTTCCTTTTATATTTGAGGATTAAAAAACAGATCGATGTAATAAAGAGAGAATGTACCCATCGTTTTTCCGGACGTTGGTAAGATCTCATGCCCATTATACGAGTTAAAACGATTAACGACGGTTTTATTAATGGAAAACCAGCTACATCAGGAGTTCGTACTTTCAAACAATAGTGACAGATATCAACATTAAATTCTTCTGTGTTTGTATTTGGAGAATTTCCAGGCTTTGTTGTGTTTGTATCAGATCCGAGGCTCACGACTTATATCTTCATTCTGTTAAAAAGAATTTGTCTAAAAATTTTGGAATAAGGGTGAGAGATATGAGTTTTTGAGTCTCTGAGTTCGTTTACAAATGGTACCATATGGACGCACATACATGGAATCTGTCAATTGAAAGCAGATGTAATTAACTATCCATATAAGATGGAAGATGTCAGCGGGTCATATTTTTAGTAATTGTTAACTTTGATGCGACGTGTGCTTTAGGCATATAAGAAACGGATTTTTTTCCTAGTTTGATGCTAAACTTTTCTTGATTGTGAATAGTTAATCAAGAACTTCTCGAAATTGTTGAATGTGTATGATTTTCGTTTGGTTGTTGAGATCAAACCTTCAAAAGTTGCTAAATTGGTGTAATTCTAGAACCTTTTTGGAAGAATTCTAGACGTGAATTAGCAATCTTTTTAGTGACAATTCAATACAAAGCACTCGCCCTTGATGTTGATGCAGAATCTATCTCATCAAATATCAAAAACACAAGAACAATTCTTGCAACTCATAGTTTATGTGAAAATTATTTTTATTCATCAAAAGTCTCTTAAAAGCATTAACAATAGGTGCAAAACAAAAACTAAGCTAGAAGGGAAACAAAAACCTAATTCAACTAGGACTTGAAAACCTGACTTAAGTTAACCATAACAGTACTTGAGCTTATGATTATATCCATAAAATAATTAAAACACAAAAAAAATAACTTCTAAAACAATAGATTAGCATGTCTTCAATGCCTACTGGTCTAGCACACGAATCTGCTCATTCCCGCCTCAAAAAGATTCGTTCTCGAATCTGCACTAAACTGAAGTGAATGAGTAGCATCAAAGACATTAAATTCATAACACTTACCTTAAAGTCCACCATCACTTGTATAACCACGCCAAAGCTCATGGTTAGAGCGTGTAAGTTCCTGCATGATAACATCACTAGACAAAATAGAATCTATAAGAGATAACAAATTCATAGAAAAAGAATAATCATAGGCTTTTTAGCAAACAGAATTTTAGCAAGTGCAAGCAAACATTATCTAGCTCTAAAAACCATGTTAACAATATTAGGCTCCACATTTTCTTTCTTTTTCGAGCCTTTTTAAGCCTCCCATAATGAGATGTTCTCTCCCAATTTAGCTTGTTAATAAATTCAGTTTCAACTCTATGTTCATCTTCATTTGCACGAGATTGAGTTAACCTACGCTAATCTTCTAACACTTTGTCAGGAGGTAAGACATGCAATACAAATTTAACATCATTCAACTTGAAAGAAAACGTGTTGCAGAAACCACCATGAGACACTTTCCTATCATATTGCCATGGTCTTCGTAACAACAAATGACTCGCATGCATAAAAACGTCATCATACTGAACTTCATATATATACCTTCTAATTTAAAAATGAACAAGAACTATTTTAAAACATGCATCTCCCCACAATCATTTAGCCATTGCAATTTATAAGGGTTGGGGTGATTAATAGTTGGTAAGCATAGCTTTTTGACCAATTCTGTACTAGCTACATTAGTGCAACTACTACTATCTATGATTATGGTACAAGTTCTATTATTTATAACACAATGAGAATTGAAAGATATTTTCACAATGTTATTCATATTCATCAACTTTATCATGAGCTTTAAGGGCTTTTTAGTGATCATCAAAGGAGCATAACTAGTAGGGATCATCTATGATTATGGTACAAGTTATATTATTTATAACACAATGAGAATTGAAAGATATTTTCACAATGTTATTCATATTCATCAACTTTAGCATGGGCTTTAAGGGCTTTTTAGTGATCATCAAAGGAGCATAACTAGTAGGGATCATCTCCCCATCAATTTCATAGACATCGCCATGCTCTTGTTCAGTTTCATTTTCTTTCTCCTTTTCCTCTCTACTATCAGAATACAAGTCCCACTTATTATCAACCATCATAATACGTTTATTGGGACATTGAGAAGCTATATGACCATGTCTTGGACAACAGAAACATTTAACTTTACAAGATTTAGAAGAATGATTAGAAGACGTACCTAGCGGTGGTGTTAGATTCACTTACTTACCTTTAGATTGTGTTGTTGAATCCGAAAGTTAGGAAACTTTTTGGGACCCTCCATACGGTCTCTCCATGGTTGAAACATCTTGCATTTGATAAGACCTTGATTGGGAAGGTTATTGGCAGCCCTTGAGGCATTTACACCTTGATATTCCCTTGATTGAGACGTACCATAAGAACTTCACCGAATCTGATTTTCAATCTTCTCAGTCATGTGAATAGTGTCTTCAACATCAACATAATGATGCAACTCAACACTGTCAGTAATCGTAGGATTAAGTCCCCTAACGAACCTTGTAATGACGACCTCTATGTCTTCCTCAAGTTGAGCCCGCATCATCAGGATTTCCGTCTCTTTATAATACTCACTAAAGATTATAATCTTTGGTGCAATGTTCTATAATAATAGGAGGGTACAAAATGTTGACGCATCAATTCCTTTCATCTCCTGCCATGTATCTACCATTCTGCCCATGTTTCTCCTTTTGGAAGTATGGACTTGATCCCACCATACAAGAGCATAATCTACAAATTCTATATATGCCACACAAACTTTATTAGCTTCTGAAAAAGAATGACAAGAGAAGATCATTCTATCCTTCATTCCATTCCAAGTATACCTCGGGACCGCTCCTTCCTTAGAATACTGGAATTTTCATCTTAATCTTGGTTAACTCACTCAAATCACTATCCACGGGATGATGCATTTGACCTCTCATAGGTCATGGATTGACATCAAAATTAACATCAATGTAAGCATTAATATTACCTCGTGGAGACACAAACGGATCTGCCTCATCTTGTTGCAAAGTACGCATGTGTATAGGTTGTATTTTATGGCCTCCTCTCCCTCTTTGTTCTCTTTCACATTTTGCAAACATGGCTGCTCGTTCTAATACAATGGAAGTGTGGGCTGAATAACGAAGTGAGAATTGATGTGAGTCATCTCGAGGTCTAGATGTGGATGTGGTTTTTTGTTGCCAAATAACCTCAAGCCGATCCAATCTTTTATCTATCTACGATATATCTATTTTATTTCATTCATCGAAGTCATTTACTTATCCAAACCAATTGATACTTTCTTTCCCTAGAGAGGGTTTGAAGCACCATGCAAATGAGGGGTATCCTTCATCGCTGGAACAACACAGTAAGACAAAACAAAAGAACAACTAACACAAAGACAAAATACACTATATTACGTGTTAGGCCCGAAACACACTCTAGAGGGGGGATGAATAGAGTGTTTGACACTTTTGCGGAATTTTTCTTGTTTGGCTCAACTCAAAATGAAATTCAAAATCAGAGTAAGAATGGGAGATGAGAAGCAATGAATGAGTACACCGGATATAGAGTGGTTCGAATCGTAAATGATTCTACTCCACTACCACTTTGTTACCAAAGTGGATTTTCAACAACTACTCTTCTTATTAGAGACAATAAGAACAACCACAGCAATACTTACACTAACACCTTAGTGTAAGCAACAACAACAACAACTTCATACACAAAACACACTTGTGCAACTGCAGCAACTACAGCTCTTAGCAAGAACAACTTCTTGCTACCTCACAACTTCAACAAAGTTCCCTCAAGAACTTCTCACAGTGGGTTGAAGAAATATAGTAAGGTTCACACTTTCTCACTAGTCTAAGCACAGACAAGAGATCAAATATTTATGGTTCCTCTTGTGCTTGACTTTCTATCTCTCAATATACAACAATGAAGAGCAAAGAAAGTCTTAACAAGATTTAAGCAAATTTACAAGTATGAGAGAACTATACAACAATGAAAAATGAAGCTAGATGATGTTGAAAGTGTGTATTTGCCTCATCCAAGGCTCTTCCTTTTATAGATGAAGTTGACCACATTTTTGAGCTCTCCACCATGTCTTGAACTACTCCAAATATCAAGATAATGCCCAAATAGTCTTTAGCCACCCTATGGTGTGATTTGATCCTCAATAGCCACCCTAGAGAATCTTAGACATGGTTAAAATAGTCAAGGAAACATGTAGTATGTTGGGTTAAAGTCCACAAGAAATTTAAGCAAGATTGGAGAGAGAAAACATCATAGATCTCCCTTGGATTTTGTTCCAACGTTCAAAAAATTTTGAATTCTGGGGACGTCGATCGATCCACGTGCCAGTGCTGAGAGATCGACGTCCTCCAGAAGTACATCGATCGATTGATGTCACCTTGCTGAGAGATCGAAGTCTTCCAGAAGTACGTCGATCGATCGACGTATCCTTGGCTGAGAGATCCATGTATTCCAGATTGACGTCGATCGATCGACATCTCCTTGGCTGAGAGATCCACGTGTTCCAGATTGACGTCGATCGATCGACGTCTCCTTGGCTGAGAGATCTACGTAGATCTAAGAGCTTCAAACTTTAACAACCTACACATGGATCGATCCATGTGCCTTCCTGAGGGGCTGATGTATACGTCAATCGATCCATGTGAGAGATTGACGTCTCACAGTGTGTTTTTCTCAATTTGCTTCAAACTCAAAGTGTGAAATTCCATTTTAGCCCCTTTTAAAACATCTTTTAACATCATCAAAACATTTTATAATCCAACATTACGTTAGTATGAAAACAATAAACCTTTTTAGGTCCCTTTCCACTCTCGTGTATAATCACTCAAATAGGCTTTTACCCCCCTTTTGAACTCACAAACTTTCAAGTCTTTTTCCACTCATTTATATTGTCTCAAACCTGTGTGTTTCTAACACACTAAGATAAAATAAAAGAAAAACTAACACAAAGACAAAACAGACTGTATTACGTTAGTATGAAAACAATAAACCTTTTTAGGTCCCTTTCCACTATCGTGTATGATCACTCAAATAGGCTTTTACACCCCCTTTTGAACTTACAAACTTTCAAGTCTTTTTCCACTCATTTATATTGTCTCAAATCTGTGTTTCTAACACACTAAGATAAAACAAAAGAAAAACTAACACAAAGACAAAATAAACTATATTACGTTAGTATGAAAACAATAAACCTTTTTAGGTCCCTTTCCACTCTCGTGTATAATCACTCAAATAGGCTTTTACCTCTCCTTTTGAACTCACAAACTTTCAAGTCTTTTTCCACTCATTTATATTGTCTCAAATCTGTGTGTTTCTAACACATGGGTATAGTTGCGTACATCCGACCCTCCATACCCCCATAGTCGGGAGCTTCTAAGGCAATGGAGTAATGTTGTTATATGTTGTCTCAAATCACGATTAAATTCTGCCCAACCAAAGTAAGAGTTTCGAACCCTTTCTTCCAATCTTCTCTTTTCTTGAAATTTGAAAGCTTCACTTCTTCAAGGAGGTTAGCACAAATTGGATTAAGATAGACACTTTTCATACTCAAACAAGAGTCGAACACTCAAATTACAAAAGAACCGAAAGTGATGTAGTAACGTTGAGCCAAAAAAACACTAAAGAGTTGCTCCGGACAATCCTCAGTTGTTCTAATGAAGACAATAATTGTTACATCCCAGGTTTGTTAAAAGAAAAAAAAAGAAAAAGAGCTTAATTTTAAAAAAATGGCTTTAAATGAAAAAAAATAAACAAAATAAAGGTAACGTCTGAAATGGCATTAAAAATGCCACACCAAATTATGTCCCATTTAATTCCCCTACATTGTCCCTTATCCTATGTAAAAAAAAAAAAAAAATTCTTGTTAAATTTCTCCTCCCCTGCCGTTTGTCCCTAAAAATACCAAGAACAAAGGAAAATCCCCACTTTGCAAATCTTTCTCCTCTACTGCCGAGACCAACTTTGGAGAACAGGAAAAAATATCTTCAACCCATTCCAAATCCATTCACCGTATAGTATAGAAGATTAAAGGTAAGTAACCTTGGTATATTTACTATGATTTCGGCAAATCATATGTTTATACTTTGGTACCAACTTAGATCTTGTATTAGTACTTTTGAGTTGTATAGATGAATTTTATATGTGTTGTACTATTTGAATATGTGAGGTGTTTTAATTTATTCTTTTGTTTTGGTCACGGTATGGGGCTTTCAGATTGTATGTGTTTGACTTGTATATATTTTATGTGTGAAGGGTCAGTACCCAATATAGCCACTGTTAATTGTGGGAATTGGAAATTTGATGTGTAGGTGGGGGCAACTGTGTGAGAGTGGCAGGGGCAGCCTGGGTGTGCGTATGAAATTTCATTAAATATGTATATTTTGTAGGATCTGCAAGACACCATTAGAAGGGGGTTGAATAGTGGGTGCAGAAAATGTGGTTTTTTAAAAATTGTTTTAAACCAAAACCCAACTTCTGAAAACAGTTTCTGTTTTCAGGACCTGTTTTGAAAACTAGGTTGCAGGTCTTCAAAAATTCTGACATTTGGAGGGATCTTAGTCTCAGATGTTCTAAGTATCTTCTAAAAATTTCAGATTAAAATTCAACCTCTAACCCCTTTAAAAATCGTTGATGGTCAGATTGCGCAAATCTGCCAGAAACGGTAGTCTGATTTGAAAAATTAATTCCTATTTAACCGTAACTCCAAATGCTCTGAAAATTTAATGACTAACTCCTTTTTAGGTTTATTTAATTGGGTTGAAACAGTTTTGAAAAATTCTTTTGGGAAGATAGTCAAATACGTTCAAAGTCTCAACCTTTGCAAGCCTGAAAATCAGACTGCACTAGTCTCAGAACTTTTGACGTTTGAATGACTTATACTTGTCCAAAAGGGTTGAAACTTGCGCCAAAAGAACCTTAAGACGTGTGGCTATATTTCCTGAATGTTTTGTGATTTTTGAATTTTTTTTACTATTTTTACGAACGTGAAACTTCATTTGATGAACTACTTAGTTTATTTAACTAAGTACTTCACTTAATGAACTAGTTTAGTTCATTAATGGTGGCACCTGAAAATAGTTCAAACACAACAAATGTTTGCCATTTGATGTAAGCTTTAAAGTTTCATGGCTCGTTAGTACGGCAACAATATATATGAACTATATAAGGCATGTTTCATGCAAAAAATTGTCAAGTCATAAAACGTGTCATGCATTTCTTTAGTACACGTTATTTAAATCATGCATTTTGTAATCACTCAAACCCCTTTTTCTCAACAATCTCCCCCTTTTGATGACTTACAAAATAACCTACGTTCATGATTTAAATTTTGTCGCTCCCCCTCCAATCATGCACAAATTCAAATATTTAATTTTGAATTTTCTCCCCCTTGATTTGTGCAATCAATCTTTCTCTCTCCCCCTTAAATCATGCATTCTCTCCCCCTTTATTTTGGAAAAAAAATCAAAAGCGCATGTAAAGATGAAGATAGCAAAAAAAAATCATGCATTTCAAATAATATTAAGAGTGCGTTCTTAAGGGTTATTTATTCAACCCTTTGAGAATGTCCCTTTTGGTACCCAAATTTGGGTGACCTTTCTAGGTCTTCCAAAAGGTGAGAAAGGTGATGAAGACGCAACATAATATACGTTAGGGGCAAATGCGTTTGGCTTTTGGCTGAGAATCCCATCATGCATATAGTATGGTTTTCGTTTTTGATATGCATTTTGGTTTGTATGCACGGGGAGTGATTTAGATGTATTTTTATAATATGAATGTCGCATATGCATCAGTGGCTTTTTTCATATCTATATGGCACATGATTGCACTTTGTATAATATGAAGAATAAGAAGCACGATGAGATGAGATGAGTGGTGTACTAGCCTTCTTCTTGGGTTGTATAGTTTCATGCGGTTTCATAGATGTAGATAAAATCAATTTTGTAGCCTTATTTTGAACTTTATTATCTTTAATGTATCCTACTCCGGTTTTATCATTTCCATCCTTCTGAGAAGAGATAAGATGACCTAGAATAGAAGTATCCGCATCGAATTGTTTTCTAGTCTTTGTTAGATCTTCGTTTCTTGATTTCAAATTTGAAATCTCGGCTTTCAGTTCAATGTTCTCGGATTTCAATGATGAAATTTCAGACCTTAATGAATTTATCATGCAAGACGACTCTTCTTTTAAATCGTTTAATTGGGGCACAAGATTTGTGCTGGTTCTAACAATTTCTTGTCATCAATTAAGCGTTTCTTTTCTTTTGCAAGAGTCTTAGCAAACTTATGCAATTCAATATATTGAACATACAAATCATGATATGATGGTTCAGAATCAGAATCGGAATCGGAATCAGAATGTACCTCACCATCAAGAAGTGGAGGCCTTTGGCTTGGCATACCTTCTTGCTCAGTTTTGTGTCTAGTGGTTGTCATCTCACAAAGATCGTTGGATCTCCTTGTCGTAAGTGTGCCTACTCTCTGATACCACTTGTAGGATCTGTAAGGTACCACTAGAAGGGGGGGGGGTTGAATAGTGGGTGCAGAAAAAGTGGTTTTTTTAAAATTGTTTTAAACCGAAACCCAACTTCTGAAAACAGTTTCTGTTTTCAAGACCTGTTTTGAAACGTTTTGAAAACTAGGTTGTAGGTCTTCAAAAATTCTGAAATTTGGAGGGATCTTAGTCTCAGATATTCTAAGTATCTTCTAAAACTTTCAGATTAAAATTCAACCTCTAACCCCTTTAAAAATCGTTGATGGTCAGATTGCGTAAATCTGCCAGAAACGGTAGTCTGATTTGAAAAACTAATTCCTATTTAACCGTAACTCCAAATGCTCTGAAAATTTAATGAATAAATCCTTTTTAGGTTTATTTAATTGGGTTGAAACAGTTTTGAAAAATTCTTTTGGGAAGATAGTCAAATACGTTCAAAGTCTCAACCTTTGCAAGCCTGAAAATCAGACTGCACTAGTCTCAGAACGTTTGACGTTTGAATGACTTATACTTGTCCAAAAGGGTTGAAACTTGCGCCAAAAGAACCTTAAGACGTGTGTCTATGTTTCCTAAAAGTTTCATGATTTTTGAAATTCGTTTACTATTTTTACGAACGTGATAAAAACGATGCACTGTGCTGGAAACTGAAAGTAAGTGCTGAAACACAAGGAATTTTATACTGGTTCGGTTAAAACAACCTACTCCAGTCTTCGAGGACACCTTCCTCGGTTATCACTAAAAAAATAACACCTTAACACAAAGGGTTGTTGGAGTTACACACCAACTCCAACCCTTTACAAACGATACAAGCTATCACACCTTTCACGAACACCACCACCGAACGAATGAAGGATTGGTCACACCTTGATCAACCTTTTACAACAATGAGCGTGTATGGTGGTCTATACAAAGCCTATTCAATATATTTGAATATAAGAACAATAGGCTTGAGAGAGAAGAAGAAAGAAAGGTAGAAGAAGAAAGTGGAAGACACTTTTTGCACTTGAGAGAATATGAGATTGTCTTGCTTTTGTTTGCTACATCTCTTCTCCTTTTAATCAGTCTTGGCCGCCTCCTAGGGTTCTTTTCCATCTTGAGATTTTTCTTTTTAAGTCCTTGGAAGAATGCATTGTGTAAATGTGACATCAACTTTCTTGCTTGGCAACTCTTGATTGGATGATTGTCTTGGCCTTGTTTACTTGGCACTTCATGATTGGTCCAACCTTGTCACCATTTAGTGTGCTGTAAAAATCTGAGATTAACTTGAAAAACATGTGCGAAAAATAATTCAAAAAACTACCAAATAATCACCATTCAATCCCTTCAATTTTGGGATGCAAATTAAGGACAAATGAATAGTAAATTCGGTCACTATTCACTCGTGCTGAAAATTTTCAGCATGTGTTGCATTTTTGAAATCTTTCCTTGTGTGTTGCCCTCTTCAAAGTCACCCATCATGTGTGGCTTATTTTCCACAAATTAAAGTGCCAAATAAGCTCCATCTAGGCTCCAACAAAACTGAAAATGGTGTGAAATTCCTGCACATGTGCTGAATTATTTTTGCAAACTTTGTAAAATAGTGCACTATAATTATACACATATGGTATATTCCAATCAGCCCTTAAATGATTTTTCTAGAACACTTTAGAATGTATAGAGTATGTAAAAAGTGTCTAGATACATGTTATATGTCATGCCAAAAATGTTCCATGTGTCGTGTTTGTAGAAAACCGAATTTTCGACGTTTGTCGATTACCCGATTTTTTTCCGATTAAATTCCAACTTTTAGCACATGTTATATATATTATGTTACACATAATATACATAAATTAAGCTTTAATATTCAGCTCTCATAGCTGATTAAAGTGGCGCCTACATGTGACAAAAATGTTGAATTTGAAATCTCCACAATTTGGCCTTAATTGGGGGTGATTTGTGTGTGCCAACATGGAATGATTTTATGGCTGTATATACCATGTAAACCACGAAATTTGTGGCCAATTTTGAAGTGTTGGGTCTGGCCATCTATATATGGCAAGTACATGACACGTTGGCGAAGTTTCGGTATTCACCCGATACGACACTTTTTGGTTTAAAACCTTGTATCGTGTCGTAATAATTTTGTCATCACCATGACTTTTATCATATAATATAAGACCTGAATATACTCATAAATATGAGGTAAATATAGTGGTGTGACGTTAACGTACGTTCGTAAAATATATAACGTGTCAGTAGTACGTTAGAATATATGTGTATAGTGCCTTTTAAAAAAATCTGAATATATATAAAAGTATATATAGAAACTTGTAGACATAGGTGGGAGAGAACTTTTCATTCTTCAATTTGTTGCATTTGTGCCTTTTCCAAATACGGCTTCATTTAATGAACTACTTAGTTTATTTAACTAAGTACTTCACTTAATGAACTAGTTTAGTTCATTAATGGTGGCACCTGAAAATAGTTCAAACACAACAAATGTTTGCCATTTGATGTAAGCTTTAAAGCTTCATGGCTCGTTAGTACGGAAACAATATATATAAACTATATAAGGCAGGTTTCATGCAAAAACGTGTCAAGTCATAAAATGTGTCATGCATTTCTTTAGTACACGTTATTTAAATCATGCATTTTGTAATCACTCAAACCCCTTTTTCTCAACATATTTGATGCATATTTCAATTATATATATATAATTGATTCATTTGGATGGCTCATTGCAATGTAGGCCAAATTGTTTAATTGAAATTGAACCAAGTCCAGCTCTCGATCTGTACTGCAAATTGGGGAAGGAATGATCACAATTTGTAGGTAATTGATGGATAAGAGAGTAAAATTTCATGACTTTATGTGGATTAAATATGTGTATCAGTATCAATTTTGGTGGAATTTGATGGCGGTTTAAGTTGAGATTTTGTATGATTTGATGGGGGAATAGGTTGGATATAAAAAAAGGAGTATTCTAGTGGTCGGCAGCGGCAGACAGTGGTGGCGCGTGAGCCACACGTGCTGGCCATAGGCCGCACGTGGGCGCATGTATGGACGCGCGTGTGAGCGTGTGCTTGCTCGTTGGCCACGATTGTTTGTGGCGTTGCATTTAGAATGAGTTTTTCTAGTGGCCTGAGGTATTAGATGTGAAAAATAGTGAATGGAGAGAGAGGTTGAGGGTGGCCGAGTTTAAGGTGAGGAGTTTTAAAGGAAATTTATGGTTAAGGGAAGTGGGGAGGGCTGGGCTGAGGGCTGGGAGCTGGGGTAGTGGGCTGACCTGAGGGGCAGTGGTTAGGGGGTATGGGGTGAAATGAGGTGAGCTCGGGTAGTGGGTTGGGGAGAATTGGACCGAGAGAGGTACGTGCACGTATATGCATGTATATGCACCATGTATGGGTGTGGGCATATATACGTGTATATGTACACGTCTGAGATTGGACTTTTTGGTATTTTTGATAATTTTGGAAATTAAATGGACTATTTATTCGGTTTCTTTGAATTTGATCAATTTTGGTAAATTTGGTTAACTTTTGGAATTGAAAATTATTTTGCAATATGCATTCATATTTCGAAATTCACGCTTACAACGTGAAATATATTGTTAAGCCAGGTTGGTTCCAAACAAATGGAGTGTCGGGCCTAACTACCTAGAGTGTTCAGGGAGCACGGATGTATTGGCCGCCATTAGGGCGCCATAGATGTAACTGCCTAGAATGTTCAGGGAGTCTATGACATATTGACTATTGGGGGACTAATTCATAAGTCTTACGCTATAGGTCATTGGTAGGGAAAATGTCATAGCCATTGCAATTGATTTTGGACTTTGGACCGATTTAGCCAGGTTTTTGATTATTTGGACTTTGGACTTTTGGACCGGCTGAACCGGATTTGGAAATTTGGAATTTGGAAAATTTTGATTTTGGTTTTGGAACATTGGCATTGCATTGTTTGTTGAGAAAAAAGTGTTTGAATGATTTACAAATGCATGATTTAAATGTTACGAGTTTACGAAATGCATGACAAAATCATTACTTGACCGTTTATATAATATACATGCTTCATATATTTATATATATTGTTGCCGTACTAATAAGCCATGAAGCGTTAAAGCTTACATCATATGGTAAACATTTGTTGTCTTTGTACTATTTTCAGGTGCCACAATTAATGAACTAAACTAGTTCATTAAGTAGAATGCTTAAGATAATGAACTAACTAGTTCATTAAATGGAGACATATTTGGTGGAAGCTACATGGCGACGAATTTGGAAATAGAAAGTCTCCTCCCTATTCTTCTTCACACGCCATATATATATATATATATATATATATATATATATATATATATATATATATATGTCAATGAAAGTCGTATAAATATGGATGCTTTTTCCTTCGCCAAGTTTTTATCCACAAGGGTGGTTTTTCTTGGCAAGGTTTTAATGCGGCATATCATATACGACTGGAGATACACCATTATACGCTGGCTATTCCATTTTTTTTGATTTTGATGATGTATGACGCACTATCTTGTAATAAGATATTCCTCCGCCATAAGTGAGGCTTTCTATTAATAAAATCTCTCTTTCAAAATATATATATATATATATATATATATATATATTCATATTTTTTAAAAAGGCACAATACACATATATTTCGACGTACTACCGACACGTTACATATATCACAAATGTATGTCAACGTCACACCACTTTATACACCTCATATTTATGAGTATATTTAGGTCTTATATCATATGATATAAGTCATGGTGATGACAAAATTATAACGACACGTTACAAGGTCATAAACCGAAAATTATCGTATCGGGTGACTATCGAAACTTCACCGACGTGTCACGTACTTGCCATATAAAGATGGCCAGCCCATATACTTCAAAAATAGCCAAAAATTTTGTGGCTCACATGTTCAAATCAGCCACTAAAGCATTCCATGTTGGCAGACACAAATCATCCACAATTTAGGCCAAATTTGTAGAGATTTCAAATTCAAATCTTATCAGCACATGGGGCGCTTCTCCATCAGCCATTAGAGCTGAATATACACTTTATTTTATGATTTTTATATGTGACATAACATGTTACACCCAGGAATTTTCAAACTAGCCATTACGCATTGTTTAACTAGTGTGTGACATTTGGATGTAACAACTCTTCGAATTAAATCAACTGACGCGTATAGTTACGTTCAGATGAGCTTGTAATTGTTTATGTGTATATGTTTGTTATATATATAAAATAATAATAATAATAAATAAATAGAGTTTCAATAAAGGATAAGTAATTAAAAAAGAAATTAATTAAATTAAATCAGTTAACAGAGGCGTAAGGAAGATAAGGATTAAAAAAAGAAAGATATAATAAACAAATAAATAAATAAATAAGGGGGTCGTGAATTGAGGGGAATAACTGCCCCCTCAAATTGCGCACAACAATAGGATAAATGGGGCAAGGGGTGCGGCAGTTAGCAGAAAGGAAAAAAAACAATTAAAGTTATATAAAAAAGGGGGGGGGGCAGAAAAGCAAGGTAGCGACAGAAGGGTGCTGGGCAGCGGCAGTAGGAAAAAGAGTGAAGAGAGAAGAGAGAAGAAGGAGGAAGGAGAAAGGGAGAAGCGCGCAAAACAAGCCCCGACTTGGTCGTATAATTGTTTGACTCGAGGTAGGTTTCATTTTTCCCTCCAATTGGTACAATCCAAGCATGCCTTAGAGATATATTGTGTGTTTTAGCTGCTTTGATTATTGAAATCTATACCATGTTGTTGAATTTGTGCAAGATTTGTGCTTTTGAGGACTACTGAATGCGTATATTGTTTTGCGTGCCTTGGATTTGATGTTAGAGAAAAATTTGATAATCAAAATAGTAAAACTGGCGCATGATTAGGATTTTCCATTTTTGTTTTGGCCTTATAATAGGTTCCCATAGACTGGAAATAGGCAAAAATATAGACCGGGGTCGAAAAACGGGCGTCGGAGGCCGCCGGTGCGCCTCACGCGCCGTCGCAGTGGCCGCGCGTGAGGTTGCACGCGCTTCCTGGCACTGGCTGCACACATTTCATTAAAAAATAAATAAAGGATAAAGCAAAAGGGCCGAAGCCCGGATCGGTGGCAGGCCAGCCCTTAATGGGCCGGCTGCACCTGCACCAGGGCCTGGCCCATTATCGACGAATATAAAAAAAGACAGGCTAGTGGACCGGACCGAATGGCTAACAGACCAGGCCGAATAGCCAACGGACCGGGCCAGCTGCCATTAACTCGAATATATAAAGAAAAAGATATAAGGGAGTGCGGGCCGGACCCTAAACGGGCCGGGCCGGAGACTGGCGGACCAGCAGTGCTGGCGGGTTGGAGTCACCGGCCTGCCAGAATGTAATTAAAAAAATAAATAATGATAAAAATAGAAATTCTGGACTTTCTTTAATGTATGTAATTGATTAAAAATAGTAATAATTACACGAAAAAATATAAATAAATACTAGAATATTGTAAATAAATTCCAGAAGTTATAAAATAATAAAATTAAATTATGTTCACCAAATTTCTCTAATTATGATAATTTATTTAATTTGGATATTTAGGCAATAAATAGAAATAAATTGGGAAAAAAGGAGGAAAAATATAGAAAATGCACGATAAATGTATACAAACAATAGAAAATGTGTTTGACGCCAAAAAACGTTAAATCATTACTCAGAAAATAAATGAAACTAGATTTGAGTGCCGGAGGATGGTGAGGATGGGTCAGGGGCCTCAGACGATCTTTAAATGAACCTAGATTTGAGTGCCGGAGGATGGTGAGGATGGGCCAGGGGCCTCAGGCGATTGTGTTTTTGCATTCATGGCACTTGCATTGCATTTATGGCGAGTTGTGACGTACGGGTCACGGGTGCTCAGTATGGTGTACGGTGGCAGGGCCACACACACTCAACATGGTGTACGGTGGCAGGGCCACGCACACTCAGTATGGTGACTGTGGGTGGGTACGGCCCACAGCCACTCACTAGGACCCGGGTTCATGCATTGCACGGTGGAGATATTGGCATTATGTGTGACATGGCCTTTTTGCGTGTGACATGCATAGTTGGACATGCATCACGATGTTGCGTATTCTTTATCTGGAGTGAATTACTTTTCCGCATTCTATCACATGCTTATGTGATATCATGTTATGTGCTATGTGTGATATCATTTTTGTATGCTCGTCTTGTACTAGTTGGAGGCAGGTGCCTACTGGGTGATTTCCCGTCACTCAACCCTACTTCCCCCCACCAGGTGAGCGTGAGGAAGCGTACGACTATGTCTTCGCTGAGGACGGGGCTGACATGGTAGTATGGGCAGACTCACGGTCGCACCTAGGATACGAAGAGACCTTGCAGCTGCCTGTCGTTATTTTATTGGGATTTCATCAGACACTACCCTGCTTAGACTGATAGCACTTAGATGTTGGTATAGTGACTTTATTGCCATTACTGATTTAGTATTTTATTGATGATTTCTTTATTCATGTAATTTAATGTTATGTTAATTCGTTTCTGCGAGAAAAATTTCTACGTCTTTTTGGACATGTTGGAAATTGATTCGACGCCTTGTATTCTCCTTAGCGAGATACGGCGGGTGCACTGCTCCCGATGCTAGGGTTCGGGAGTGGGGTGCTACAGGTGGTATCAGAGCCGAGGCTTCAGATCTGCCTCGGAAACGCAGGATTAACTAGATCACCTAGTCATAAGCTATGATCTTCTCCTAGAAATGATGATTATACCCTTAATAAATGAAGTAGACCTAAGTTATGATCGGGTTATGGGAGGTGTGTGCCGTAGGTGAGCTTTCTCTATTTAATTACCTTGTACCCTTGAACCTTCGCATGTGCCCCATAAATGCTCAAATCCCTCAATTACTCCCATTCAATTCGAATTCTCGTTAAGGTTCGCGTGAAATCCATGAAAATGCCGCCGTGTCGTGAACAATCTTGCTAAGGAGGCAACGATGGTTCTGGTAATTACCACCAAGATCAGTGGATCATCCTCCAGGCATTTGTCGACACCATGACCACCACTTTGGGCGCAATAGCGACAGTAGACTGCGCAACGCCAGTAGCAGTTGAACCAGCGGTTTTCACCGCTACCGCCACCTGATTTGAGGTTCTACTACAAGGTAATGCAGGACATCCATAATTTGATTGTTCAAAAGGACCCTTCACCGGAGGAGGCGGAGATATACGACATGGCTGCTAATAATCACAGGATCGTCCATGACAAAAGTACAACCACAGAGGAGTGCATGGCCACTGCCGCCACCATGTGCTCATCGTGGACACCACAATCGGGTCAGTATGGGGGAAATTATGCAAGTATGAGTGCGACAACCGGGACGTCTACGAGAGAGGGCATTGATCGGAGGCTGACGCCACCATCACAATAGAATCAGGAGCAGCATAAAGGGAAGCAAGGGTCACCCAGATCCATGTGATGACTGATGCCGACATCAGGGAGGCTGACTATGTCGTAGCAGAGTTCAATCGCCGGCAACCAGATATCAATGACTCATTATCAGTTCAGATGATGTTAGTCAGAGATAAATGATCAGAGTTGTGCAGCGGAAGCGTGAGTTTCTTAAGTCACGTAAGTTCATAAGAGTGAACCTCAGTGGATCTAAAGAATATTAAGTGTATCGCTGAGTAGCCCTGACCGACCAAGGTGACTGAAGTAAGGAGTTTCCTTGGTTTCATCAGCTGTTACATAGAGTTTGTTTAAGGATTTTCGTCGACCCTGGTGCCCCTAAGCAAACGGAACCATAAGAAGGCGAAGTTCGAGTAGACTTTTGATATTAGCAAAGTTTCGCTGAGCCCGAAAAAAAACCTTAAACACAGGACGATAATACACAATTTCGCCATTTAACTATATATACACGCACTAATCAATACAACGTACCTTAACGACATATTTCTATATATTAAACACGTACTAAAACCTCAACCATACAAAATCCAACACAACTACACAAAGAAACATAACACAAAAAAAACAAAATAATAGGTAAAAGCTCACAATATATATATAGAATACGATAGCAACGTAGGAATATCGAACATATAAAAGATATACAATAAGTCAGGATTATATGTGCTAAATGACCACTACAAAAAAACAAAAAAACACCAATCTCTTACAACAATAACGAAGCATATGGACACACACAATCTGTTACAACATTAATGATATAACGTAAATAAGTCGATTTAAGAAAATATACAAATAGATACACGAAAGAAAAGAGATTAAATGATGCTAAGTAAATATGCACAAGTATACACACAACTATTTCAGTGGCACCACAACAAGCTAACACACCAAAACAGAGATAAGCATCATAATATATATAACTACAACAAACAACACAATTACAAAGAATACGATAACACAAATACTTTTCATACAAGACATGGGATACGATATAGGTATACAATTATAAGTTTTAAAACCAAACATTAACATACACAATTGAAGTAAGCATGCTAATTATGAGTTAGGAACGACATAGTATGGCATGACATCATAGAAATAGATTAAAGTGTAAACAACTAATCAAAATGTAAATTTATTAAGACGGAATTCCTCACTCAAGGTGGAGGGAAACCATTATACAAGAGAGTCATCGTAAGTGAAAAGATAATGTAAAAAGGTAAGGATTGCCATTCTCCAATCATATATGATATGCCGCATTAAAACCTTGCCAAGTAAAACCACCCTTGTGGATAAAACCTTGCCGAAGGAAAAAGCGTACATATTTATATAATTGGAGTGTTTGTGCATGGCAATGTACAATCTAAACATGAATGTGAATGGAAAGCATGAGGTGGACGATCCTTCTCGATGATTGTAGTTTGCGTATATTGGCGTCGTCTCTGCTGAAAGATCCAAAGCCCTCGTGACTATATTAGCCATGCAATCGCAGCCCATGGAGCATGCATGTGAGAACCATAAGTTAAAGACATAATTATAAATCTGGAAACCACCAAGTCTTGTGCGTTTAAGGAACGTACCGACGTTGTCTGCACTCCGCAGGAGCACAGACAACAGATAATGCAAGATTGGCGGTATATGTATAGTCCAGTGCCTCCACCAACATTGAATCCATGTGGCAAACCATTTGCCTCGCAAGTACATCAATCGATAAAGGATGTAAGAAACAAAATTGTGTAGGAAAATTAAGCAGTTGAAGGGGAAACAGAGTACCGATGCTGCCTGTATCCATGCTGAGATACAGGCAGATAGCAGCAAACTAGCCATGCTCAGGACGTAAATATGGAGTTGATAAGTCTGTGAGAATGCATCCTCTGACCACCGGCGGTAGTTGCGTTGAAGAAGCGAATACATGAAGATTTGTGTGTTGCATCGCGTAGGCTGCCAAATGGTGTGCTGCTGCATTTGTTTCTCTAGGCGTGTATTGTAGATCTGACCGAGTTATTTGCAGAAACATACGCAAGCGATTCAAATCCATCTGCATGTCTCCACTGGAACCTTGTGAGGCTAATAGCGTCTGTATGAATAAGCAGTCAGTTTCTATAAGGAACCCCGCATGCCGTTGTGAGAAGTATATGAGGGAATACAACAAAGCCTGTATTTCTGCTCTTAAGGAAGATAATTTAGGCAGAGCAAAAGCAATTGCATTAATAAAACGGCCCGAAGAATCTCGGACAATAGCTCCTGCTGCAGCACTTCTTTGTCCCACTGTGGCGTCTACATTTAGCTTTAGTCTACCAGGGGGTGGAGTGTGCCAACGTACCAGAATTAGGCGGCGTGAGCGTATTGTGGGAGATAAACCCACTGCAACTAAAGAGGGGATGGGAGATGCAAACTTTTTCCCAGAAACGGACGCACACCAACTGTATATATCCATACGGATGCGTTCTTCCAAACGATATTGTTGAGTTTGTTCCAGACCAAATGTTACGTGTGCATATTCCTTCCATATATTCCAGCATATGTAGTGAAAAGCGATTACTGTCAGGTGACCTTGCATAGAGGAGGAAGAAGACCGTAGCCACCAATTCCATAAATTGGAACGTAAAGAAGTGCGTGAATAGCATGGGCCGTCAATCCATACCGTATATTTCTGCCATATTTGTGCAATAATGGGATAGTTTAGAAATAAGTGATTAATGTTGCTGCTGTTGTTTTTGCAAAATGGGCACTGCGAACGGTATGCTTGCAGAAAATTGGACAAGTTTTCTGGTAAAGGCAAAGCTCGATTGCAAAGTTTCCATATAAACAGCTTACAGGAAGCTGGGGTACCTGGCCACCAAATATACTTGCAGCTTCGTAAGGTGGCTTTCTTATTTCTACATTCTTCATATGCTCCCTTTAAAGTGAATTGTCCATTTGTATCCGGCAGCCAAGTCAATCCTGTGTGTCCTGCTTGGGCCCTTTCCTGACAGAAATCATTTATCCGGCAAATTCGTTTCCATACTGGAGAATCATATAAGAGAATTCTGTAGTTTGTTCTTCTGCCATATTTTTGCTGCATGTATGTTGACCATAATGTGGATCCTTGGTGATATGACCACCAAATTTTACAATCAAATGCCTTTTGCAGTGCATGTAGTGAACGAACACCAACGCCTCCCTCTGATACTGGGTAACATAAATCTTTCCATGATCGCTAGCGATGCTTGTTTGCCCAAAAGAAAGCAGACATTTGCTTTTCCAGCTCTTTTAATATGCTCACCGGTAATCTAGATGCTGCAAAAAGATGCAATGGTATAGAAGACAACACTGAGTTAATTAGAACTAACCTTCCTGCCGTACTAAGTAGCTTGGTTGACCATCCAAAGAGTCTTTTATCAAAATGCTGCAATAAGGTGGAGCAATGTGTACTACGGCATATGCCCTTGTGAATTGGCGCTCCAACGTATCTCATTGGCAATGCACCGAGTCTCATGCCAAGAATGTCCGCCGTGCCATGACCATTTTGTCTTTCGCTTACCACAACCGAACTTTTATGAAAGTTGACTTGCTGGCCTGAGGCTTGCTGATACATTTGTAGAAAAGAAATGAAGTGACGTAAATTCCTTGGTGCTGCGTTTAAGAAGACGAGTAAGTCATCAGCATAACCTAAGTGAGATGGCGTAGGTACTCTCCCTTCATGAAAACCTTTGATCCATTGAGAATTTGTCAATGCTTTGAGACCTCTACTAAAGCCTTCGGATGCCAATATAAAAAGAATTGGAGATAACGGATCTCCTTGTTTGACCCCTTTACTCGGGCTAAAAAATCCACACGGTGTGCCATTAACTAGTATAGAACATTTAGTGGCATGTAAGTTGTTGATGATCAGCCGCACAAAGAAAGGTTTGAAGCCCATCTTTAACATGAGAAGGCGTAGGTATTCCCATGATACTCTATCAAAAGCTTTAGCCATTTCTAGCTTAATTATTGCATGTCCACCTCTTTGCGGTTTATCAATAACGTGTATCATTTCTTTGGCTAGAAGAATTTGTTCCGTAATGCCACGCCCTGGCATAAAACCCGATTGCTCTGGTGAAATCATTTTCGATAAGAGGGGAACAAGACGAGTCGCAATCAAACGAGTTATGACCTTTGAGACAAAATTAGTGAGGCATATAGGCCTAAAATCCGCAAATGTGGTCGGTGAATTCACCTTT
Organism: Eustoma russellianum; assembly: GCA_036186865.1. Classification (NCBI taxonomy): domain Eukaryota; kingdom Viridiplantae; phylum Streptophyta; class Magnoliopsida; order Gentianales; family Gentianaceae; genus Eustoma; species Eustoma russellianum. Next base: position 17,281,985 of record AP025064.1, on the reverse strand, counting down.
GGGATTAATGTAATTAGTGCAGCTGCCATGGCTGTAGGTACCTTGATCCCAATGAAAAATTCCTGTACAGCTTTAAGAACATCCGTCTGTATAATATCCCAGCAATGCCTGTAAAAACGACCGTTGTACCCGTCTGGGCCTGCAACACTAGTCGGGCTAAGCTTCCAGACAGCTTCTTTCACCTCCAATAACTGTGGGATGGCAAGCAGAACATCATTCTCTGATTCCGATAGTAAAGGCTGAATATACTGTAACACATTGTCTTGTCCTGATGTAGGCTCAGCTTGAAAAATTGCAGCATAGTATCTGACAGCCTCATTTTGGATATCAGCCTCCTGATCATATACTTGTCCATTCACCAAAGTGATTTCGATGTTTGTCTTTGACAATGTTATGAAAATATGCAGTGTTAGCGTCACCTTCCTTCAGCCAAGACACTCGTGCTTTCTGCTGCCAATATTGGCAGACTCTAGTCTGCGCTAACTGCAACACCGCTTTTGCCTGATGATATTGTTCCCGATTGTGATCAGTAGGAGTATTGTCGTATGCTCGTTCCTTCTCAACTACCTTTAATTCTGCGTCCACTACAGCATCAAACACATTTTCGAAGACTGTTTTATTCCATTGTCTCAGATCAGTTTTTAATTGGCGTAGTTTGGTGTATAAACCCCGCATACCTCCAGTTGTTGGATATGAAGTCCAAGTGTGTTTCATAAATTGCATAAAATCTGGGTGAGTCTACCACACATCTAGAAAACGAAAAGAACGTGGACCTGTTACTTGCGTATCACGGCACGTGAGGAACAAAGGCTCGTGGTCCGAAGTAGCGCGGTTTAAATGTTGAATCTACACTGTACCGAATGTGTCATGGAACGATGTCGAACATAGTAATCTATCCAATCTTCTACTTACTCTCCCAAGTCCTCTTCCATCCGACCATGTGTATTTAGAACCCTGATAAGGAATGTCATCCAAACCTACTGTGTTGATCCATGCAGCAAAGTCTGTTATTTGACGGACGGTTGGTACCGATGCTCCTCTATGTTCATCCAAGGTAGCGAAAGTATTAAAATCTCCCCCTACAATCCAAGGCTCCTGAAGGTTATCTGAAAAAGTTAGCAGGTCAGACCATAAATTCCTACGTGCGGCCATGGTGTGAGGACCGTACACTGCTGTCCACCAAAAGTATGTGTTATTTGGGATCCAGTTAAAACAAAATGAAATGTTTCTGTATCCTTGTTTAATTTCTGAGGAATTCAGCAGCGCTGCAACCCAAAAGGCCCAGATATTTCCATCCGACGAACTTGCTGCTTTTGTAAATCCAAGTTTTAGCCGATATAATTCTAACTTAGATGCGGATAGCTTTGGTTCAATGAGAACAAGCAAGTGAATGTGATGCTGACGCACCAGATACTGCACACGATTATAGGAGGTGCGCGAACCCCTCACATTCCATATTATGCAGTTCATTTTGGAGACTGAGGCTCCAAGCTTGTGGAAGATCTGGTGATCATACCCGAAGGTGGTGGACGAGCCACATCCTTTTTCTTCATACGATGTCTTTCTGTGTGCACTCAATTATTCCACCCACCACCATATTATCTAAATTGCGATCTGTTTGCTGAGGATCGTGTTGTGAACCTTCCTCTTAGTGCAATCTCAAAGATATATCCTCAGCTGCAGTCAGAAGGTTAGATGTATCTTCTAATGGAAGGGATAGATATCCTTCTGTGTCTGTAGCATGACCTGATCTTGGTGAGCCAGAATAGTCATTTTGTGGTAAAGGTTCCACCGAAGTTGAAATTAGGCGTGTGACATCCTGTTTGTCGGTGATTTGGATCTGAATATTTGGGTGTACAGGCAAGTCTGGGTCTATGACTGTGGCAGTATGAAGATCTGTGTGTAGAGCTTCTGTCGTCTTTTCAACTATCTCATCCGTAGAATCAACAGCTATTATATCCTCCTCCAACAGCCCACGTGTGGATGTGGAAGGAATAAATTGCGGATGTAAATCTGACTTTGATGATATTCCTTTTTTTGGGGTCCAACGTTGAGGACGTTTAGCAATTGTCTTGGCAGGTTGTTGGTTTTGGGGTGCAGCAGGCTCCTCCAGTTCTGTTGGACTATCCTTTTTACAAGAGCTTGCAGCATGGCCTAACGTTCTGCATGTGGCACAGTAATGTGGCAAATTTTCATATTCAACTGGTTGGAAAAACTGATGATCAACACTGTGAATAAATAGTTTCTGTGGAAGTTCTTGGGAGACGTCAATCTCAACACAAATTCTAGCAACCGATGGCCTCAATAAATTAGATGTTGCTGCATCAGGCCGCAGGGGTGTCCCAATCATTCTAGCAATCTCGCATAGAGCTTCATGGCTGTGAAGATAAATAGGCAGCCCTGGCAATGAAATCCAAACAGGCACAATGGGAACATCTATTTTTGGATCAAAATCATATGTCCATTTAGTAACCCTCATGTGGTAACCTAGGACAGTCCATGTTCGACGTGAAAAACAACGATAATAGTCTACTTCAGCGTCAAAATTTAACAATATATGTGTAGGATCAAGCAATGTGATTTTCACTGCTGCAGAAAATCCAATCTTTTCAAAACATTTGCGATTAGCTTCTAATCTTGGACGACCATACCAAAACGTACCTACAAGACAATGTTGGAATGGGGCGGATAGTTTCTTTACCTCCTCGGTTGTAAATTTGATAGCCGGAACACCTTTGAATCTTGTGATCTCACGAGGAGGGAGTGATGTTGATGAAGGATGGAGGATGGAGGCGTAAGTTCGCTTCTGATCCATTGCAGAACCGTGATCATGCATGAAATACAAAAAAAATCGCGTCTTTTCTGGAATGAAGGATGACAATGCAATGAGAATGATGAAGATGAGATCGAGAAGAGCAACGGCAATTCGTCGCAGACGTCTATATATATATATATATATATATATATATATATATATATATATATATATATATATATCGTACTTGAACACCCAAATAAATTATATATGTACATTACAGTAAAACCGATGCATTTATGCATTTTTCTCGAAATAAAATATATATGATAGTTATATAACAATAAGACCAGCTAGTACGAAAATATAGAGCAGGGAAAAAAAATTATTAACGACTAACATTAGTACAAAAGAGAGATCACGATAAACAAACACTAAAATGAACACACATAGCGTGTGTGCTGCTTAAAAGTCAACTAACAAATAATACAAACATAATACATGTGACGAACTGCTGATAACAGTTGTGAATGCATGAGCTACATATGATACGTAAGTCATACTTGCGTTTAAAAATAAGGATATACAACTTACTTTTTGCGTATACCAAACATGTTCAACAACTTAACCATTAAAACGACAACACATTAAAACTTGGGTATGCTGATATATATAATGGACGATGCTACATTTAAGCACTGCATTCCATCCCAAACGGATGGGCAGTCAGAGAAGACGATACAGACATTGGAGAACATGTTGAGGGCTTGCGCCATTGACTTCAAGGGAAACTGGGATAGTATGATCAGGTTGGTTGACTTCTCCTGCAACAACAACCACCATAGTGCTATCGGCATGGCACCATTTGAGGCGCTCTAAGGGCGTAAGTGCAGATCCCCTATCCATTGGGATGAAGTTGGAGAGCGCGCTATCACTGCTCCAGAGTTGGTTGAGCAGACCAAGGAGAAGATAAGGTTGGTTTGAGAAGGGCTTAAGGTTGTTCAGGACCGAAGTAAGAGCTGTGCAGATTCGAATAGGCGTCCTCTGGAGTTTGTTGTTGGAGAAAACGGGTTTACTTGAAGGTATCACCTATGAAGGGTGCTGCACATTTTGGGTTAAAGGTAAGCTGAGGTCTCGGTACATTGGCCCCTATGAGGTTCTCAAAAGGATTGGTTCGTTAGCTTACCGTTTGACGTCACCATCGACGCTAGCACAGGTGCACAATGTATTCCATGTCTCTTGTTGAGGAGGTACATTCCAGATCCGAGTCATGTACTGGACGCACCGTCTTTGAGGATCAGATCTGATGCGTCATATGAAGAAACTCCTGTACGAATCTTAGACCGCAAAGATTAGGAGTTGAGGAGGAGAGTCATTCCGTATGTCAAGGTGCGATGGAGCAATCACAGGGAGAACAAAGTGACATGGAAACAGGAGGATCAAATGCACGGATGCCTATTCGATTAAGGTACGTCAAGTTTCAAGGACGAAACTTCTTGTAAAGAGGGTAGGATGTCACACCCAGGGATTTTCAAACTAGCCGTTACACATTGTTTAACTAGTGTGTGATGTTTGGATGTAACAACTCTTCGAATTAAATCAACTGAAGCGCATCATTACGTTCAGATGAGCTTGTAATTATTTATGTGTATATGCTTTTTTATATATATAATATAATAATAATAATAAATAAATAGAGTAGCAATAAAGGATAAGTAATTAAAAAAAGAAATTAATTAAATTAAATTCGTTAATAGAGGTGTCAGGAAGATAAGGATTAAAAAAAAGAAAGATATAATAAATAAAATAAATAAAAATAAATAAATAAGGGGGTCGTGAATCGAGGGAAATAACTGCCCCTCAAATTGCGCATAACAATTGGATAAATGGGGCAAGGGGGCGGAAGTTAGTGTAAAGAAAAAAACAATTAAAGTTATATAAAAAAGGGGGGGGGGCAGAAAAGCAAGGTAACGACAGAAGGGTGCTGGGCAACGGCAGTAGGGAAAAGAGAGAAGAGAGAAGAGAGAAGAAGGAGGAAGGAGAAAGGGAGAAGCGTACAAAACAAACCCCGGCTTGGTTGTATAATTGCTTGCCTCGAGGTAGGTTTCCTTTTCTCCCTCCAATTGGTACAATCCAAGCATGCCTTAGTGATATATTGTGTGTTTTAGTTGCTTTGATTATTGAAATCTATATCACGTTATTGAATTTGTGCAAGATTTGTGATTTTGAGGACTACTGAATGCGTATATTGTTTTGCGTGCCAAGAAATTTATGTTAGAGAAAAATTTGATAATCAAAATAGTAAAACTGGCATATGATTAGGATTTTCCATTCTTGTTTTGGCCTTAGAATAGGTTTCCATAGACTGGAAATAGGCGAAAATATAGTCCGGGGTCGAAAAACAGGCGCCGGATGCCGTCGGTGCACCTCACGCACTGCCACAGTGGCCGCGCATGGCCTTCACGTGTGCGCATGAGGTTGCACGCGCTTTCTAGCGCTGGCTACATGCATTTCATTAGAAAATAAAGGATAAAGCAAAAGGGCCGAAGCCCGGATCGGTGGCAGACCAGCCCTTAACAGGCCAGTTGCACCTGCACCAGGGCCTGTCCCATTATCGACGAATATAAAAAAAGCCAGGCTAGTGGACCGGACCGAATGGCCAACAGATCGGGCCAGCTGCCAGCCGGCCCATTAACTAGAATATATATAAAAAAGATATAAGAGAGTGTGGGCCGGACCAGAGACTGGCGGACCAGCGGTGCTGGCGAGCTGGAGTCACCGGCCTGCCAGAATGTAATTAAAAAAAATTAAATAATAATAAAAATACTTCTGATCATCAAGATATACATCATGATGATGGTGATGAATTCATGGCTTAGATGGGAGGCCCTTGGACCGTCCCCTATGGGAGTGAAAATGAACATACCAACACTTATAATGACAAAGATGGCATCTTTTTGGACGTGCATATGGGAATGGATGATTTATGTCATCTTGAGAGTACAATCCTTTAATCTTCATCGAAAACCTCTTCTCCACACATGTATAAGAAGAAATAGACATGCATGTATTAAAATAACAAAGAAGAACATTCTTAGTACCCTTCTTAGCATCTCATCTTTATATGTATGCCATCTAACATTCAAGTTGAGAAAGTAAAATGACAATCGCATCTTAATGGCGTGCACGGCCTACATGACCAAGTGATGGTCTAATCCCATCTTGCATGTTGAATTTAATTAATACTCTAGGCACATTTGATAATTCTACTCAAGGAAGGAGCACGTACATCTACAATTTCAACATGCAAGCTTCCATTAATGTCATCAAACTTAGAGTTCATAGTTTTAGTTGCATGCATGATCCAATAGTTGTTAGTGAGCATGCTAATCTTCATTTTAAGTTTGCTTGAAGGAACTAGGAGGAATTACTTGCCTTGATAGCTTGAGTCTTACACTAATTGAAGAAAGATTACTTCTTTGGCCCCTAGCTCGAGAGTTACGGCCTTAAAGGCCAAAATGGAGAAAGAGTTAGTCCTATTCAAGAAGAAAGAGTACATTAATATTCTAAGATTAATCTTAGAGGAACTTTACCTTGGATTTAACTTGAGGTTCTTTCTTTGACTAGTTAAGAAACTCCTCTTCTTTTCTTAAGTTGGTCTCGGATTGAAGCCTTGATGAATATTTGAATTAATCTCGAAAGTGGCTTGTAGGTGGAAGAATCCTCTTCTTCCTTGGCTTGGAAAGAACTCTCGGATGAGAGTTTTTTAGGAGGAGAATGAAGTGTTGGTTTTAGTGGAAAAGAAGTGTGTTAGAGAGAAATTAGAGTGAGGAAGAAAAGTGAATGAGAGTGAAATGAAATCATGGAAAAATGTATGTTTTTATGCCTTGGACTCTTAAGCCAACCGGATTTGTGGAAATAAAATGCCATGATGAAGTTTCTTGGTTTAAGGAATTAGTGGAAAGAATAAAGGAGTTTGCATGAAATTCTAGTGGAGGAATTTCTTTACATGGTGTAAGAGATAAATTGTGAGAAGAATTTATAATGGATAAAGGAAGAACCATCCTTGAGAAGAGAGAGAAGAAGATGACAATTTTGGGGAATGGTGATAGGGTGGCCGAATGAAAAGATGGAAAGAATGGTATTTTTCATGAATTTTAATTGGTTTAAATTGAAGCATGTAAGAGTGTGTTTACCTCCTATTCTTCCATTTTAGCCAAAATTTGAGGCTTTGAGGAAATAGATAGTCATCAATTGTCTTTTGCTTGGGAATTTGAAGGTGTAAAGGTGTATGCCATGCATGGCTTTTGGTTGGATAGTGAAAGAGAAAGGCATTTGCATGAAACTTGAGTGGTTAGATGTCAGTAGAGCATGCTATGAGGAGCAATAAAATTGAAAAGAAATTTGATATGTTCAAAGGAAGTAAATCGTATGGGGTAGTGGGAAATAAGAAATGATGATTGTTGTTGAGTTAAGGATATACTGGAGTTAAAGTCTTTTTGCATGTTGTTCTATTGGATGCATGTCTTACCTAAGGTAAGACATGGTAATGATTAAGGATAAGAATAAAGAAGATTATTCAAAATTCTTCTAGGATTTAAACTAGTAGGGGAGATTTTGATAGTTGGAAAAAGAGAGTGAATCTTGCATGAATCTCCATTTGTCCAAATAAAAGGATGATGTGATTGTTGCAAGAAAATTAGAGGTGGTGTAAGAAGGAAGTGATGGGGATATGAAAAATGTGCCTTTCAAGTAACAAATTTTCTTTGTTCCTTATCCCCTTTTTGACCGAAATTTTTGTAGTGTAGGGAAAAGAATAGTGCAAGTTTGTAGATGATATGATGGTGTGGATGTTTCCCCAAGTGTGTAAGATAGATGGAATAAAATCATGTGTGTGTGAGGCAATTTGTCTTACACATGGGTTGGAAGGCGTCCCTATGTGTGATGGAGTGTGAGATAAATACAACATACCCCTTTATTGTTGATTCTATTTGCAATCTGTCTTTTATGGGTATTTAAGTTTTTAGAATAACTTTGTGTCTTAACATGTATTCATCTCATTTAGTCGAGTGAAAACAGTTGAAATTTATTTATACCAGGATTCACAGAATTTGAATTCAGCTGCTTTGTCGAAATTTCCGTTCGTTTGGCTTTCTCTTTAACTCTGAAGGTGCGGGTCGTAACACTCCTCCCCTCTTATAAAAAGTTTCGCCCTTGAAACTTGTAAATTGATACGTAATTCCTTGTTTAGTGTCACTCTACAGATTTTACTTTGATCACATGTTCTGAATCTTATTTAATGTACCAGTTTGATGTTCGGACGTGCCTTTCTAAAATCCATATCTTAGTGACTCCAGTTTTGCAAATTCTTTCCGCAATTGTGTGGCTGTAGCTTATTCTAATTTCTGTACTTTTGTATGGGAATCCTATAGATTACCAGACTGAATTTAATCTTAACTTAATAGCAAGGATCCAAATAAATTACGAGTCTCTCATACCTATTTTAATATCTGGCATCTAGCTATTGGTAGGTAGCTGGAAGCCCCTAATGTTGAGCATTGGCCTGGGAGGGTCCCTCTTGCGTCGCCCTCCTCAAAGCATCTCTTTTTCTTCTTTGGCCGTTACTGCCATGTGCCCAGTCTTGCTGCCTTGTAAACACATATGGGTCCCTACGCCACCTTCACCAACATGATGTCTCTGGTACCTCTGACTTATCAGAATTGCCGTTGTGGTCCTCCATCATTGAGAAGTATACCAGTTGAAGGTCTGTTGGTGAGATTGTCTGCCCGCCTGTTGATGGTATGGACCCCATCTCTCAATCTCTTCTGCACTGCCATTCTGAGTCCTCCTGTTTCTAACATCCCGATCTGATATCACGACAGTGCGTTCCACTTTATAACAATCTTCCAGTAGTTTCCCAAAATTGACTGAGTGTGCACCAGTTAACCAATTCAGGATCCGAGGACTTAGACCACGTCTGAATCTATCCGTCTTCAGCCTGTCATTACTCATTATATCAGGAACATAGCGGCCCAAAGTGACAAACCGCCAAAAATACTGATGAGGATCAAGGGTCCCATCCAGAGGTCAAGGGCCCTATGACAAGAAGGAGGGCAAGTGATACGGCCAAAGGAAGATAAAGATGGAGGAATTTTTGAAAGATAAGTCAAAGGAATTTTTGAAGTCAAATGCAAGATAATTCAAGATAAAGTTTCAACCTCCTTTTGAAGATATCTCCAAGCTTATCCAAACATCAAAATTGATCTCCAAAGTCAACCAAATAACAAAAGTCGGCTAGATCAAGAAAGTAGCAGAGAACGTTATGTTTCAAGCTAGTTTTAGGGACATTATAGTTTATCTCAGTTTAAACGTTTGATAGAATTTTTAGGATAGAGTTTATCTTTCTTTTTGATTGTTTTAGGCTAAAAATTCAGCCTTTTATTTAGTCAAGGCCGCTGGCCACAGGGAAAAAGAACGACATATTTTTATGAATCAAATTTGAGTTTTTGGTTTTCTCTCCCAAAAGGGTGAAACCTTGTTTTCATGATTTTGCACTAAAAATCAAGGCTAATATCTCTCAATCTTGAGCAAATTGAGGGTGATTGCCAAGGGTTGAAGTTACCGTCTAGGAGGGCCTATTGAAAGTTTGCCTACAAACGCACACTTGAATCTAAGGTATTGCTTAAGCCGGCAATTTCTACACAACGGAAGCAAGGATAAGTTTACTTCTTTGTGCCTAAACCCTTGTGGAAAGGTTGTTGGAGGTGGAAGAGTGGATCCTACGCTTGTCAGCTTGCATCAGCAAGAGAACTTTGTCATCAAGTTGCCACCTTCTTGTACAAGCATGTTCAAGATGAACCTAAGATCCCTTGGGTTCATTTCATTGAACCTTCACCTTGAGTGCAAACGTGTGTGTGTACCTCTTTGTCTTGAAGTTTATCTTGTTTTCTTGTGATCTTTGTTTTATGTGTTTGCTTTGTAGGAAGATTAGGTGCATGGAAGATCCAAATAAAATGAAGGGCCCAATTGAGGAAGATAGCCGTGTGTTTCAAAAAAGGAGACCAAAGGAATGTTGTCTTGAAGAGAATGTTTGTCTCCACCAAGACAAACTCAAAGGTGTCCAAGATTGAATCTCTTGATCAAATTGAAATCAAAATCATCTCCATTATCCACAAGGGGGCCGACCATCTTGCAAGAAAAAGGATGATGATCAAGTGAATTTAAATTCAAAGCCAAACTTGAATTTGAACGCAACCTTGATTTGAATTTAAGTTCCAACCAGATTGAGCCTTAAAATTCAAGATGAATTCAGCCAACTAGGCATCCATAGACATGCCATTCTTGAAGAGAAAAGAAGGAGATAGATCACAATTCAAATTGAATCCAAGTTTGAATTCAAATTCAAACTCAATTTGAATTCAAACTTCAACCATCATTTGAATTCAATCCCAGCCATCTTATCATCATCAAATCAGGTTTTCTACATCTCATTCACTCAAGGAGCACGGCTGGAAAAGGTGGGAAGGATAAACCAACAAACAATTCAAGATACACTCAAGTTCAAACTCAACTTGAATTCAAACTTCATCCAACTTTTGAATTCAAGTTCAAGCACATTCTACTCATCAAATCAGCTTCTCCAAGACTCCATCAAGTCCTTATACACGCCTGAACATAGAAGAGAAGATATCTTGCAAGCAATTCAAATTTTAGCTAGGATTTGTTTTACTTTTGAATTCAAATAGTTTTCAAGTATCAAACATTATTAGCTAGCTTATTTTGAATTAAAATCTGGTCATTTGAAGGCTGATAGGCGTTGCCTAAGGCCTATAAATAGATCCCCTTTGGCTGATTGTAAAGACAACTTTTGATGAATAAGAATTCTTGATATTTCTTTCACTTTGTGTGAGACTTTGTTTTCTTGGTTTTGCATTAAAAACCTAGGTTAAGATCCTTCAAAGTTGAGCATTTTGAAGGTGTTGCCATTGCTTAAAGGTGCCGTCCAGGAGGGCCTTATTGGTTTGCCTGATCAACGACCATCTTGAAGTGTTGTTCTTGCTCGTTTTAATCCATACGTTTTGTTCACTAAGGAAGCAAGGGGAAGTCTTCTTCCTTGTGCCTAACCTTTTGTGAAGGACGTTTGGAAGGTGGAATCGTTGGAGCCCACGAGTTGCACGCATCAAATTGGTATCAAAGACAGGTTACTCTATTCCACCATCTATCATTTCCTTTTCGTTTGAGTCTAGTCATTTCAATTTCAGTTGAGTCCTTCTTCTACCCCTCACTCTGAACACCATTGTCTTGCATTTTCATACAAAAAAAAACGTCCAACTCATTTGCTTTGAGTACTTGCATATTGCTGCATTTTTGCTTTTCATCATTCAAGTGTCATTTCCTTTATTTCCTTTTTGCATCACAATCTGATTTTGAGTCGTTCAAACTTCAACAAATTAGGTTTTGTTGCATTTTAGGTTACATTCAGCCTTCTTTTAAATATTCCAACCATCAGCCTATAAAGCTACCTCAGTTTCAAATCATCTTGTTGCTACCGAAGCTTTTAGTTGGTGATGATTGTATGCATCTTGTGATTCGCATTGTGATTGATTTCATGCTTTAAGACAAGTAGTCATACGTGTGTTTGCCTTCACGAACCATCTTCAATAACAAAACCCTAATCCTACCCCCACACCCCACGGCCCAACCAGCCCCACCCCAACCCAACCCTAAAACTCACCAAACTGATCCCAAATAACCCTATTTACACCCCAAACAAAAAGCCCAAACCAATTTTACCAAATACAATCAGATTCTAAAGATCCCAATTCATTCAAATAAACCCTAACCCTAGAATTTGAATTTTGCTCAAATTCTGTCCTAAACCAACCAATATCCAAATTGACCACACCAATCATCAATTACCACCCCAAATAGTCCATTTACAACACCCGTTCAGTTCCCAAAACCCTATCCTGCAAATTCACAAAACGTTCAAAAAAACCCTAAATCAAAAACCCTAACCCTAACCCATTCGGCCTTACCCCAATTTCCCTCACTTTCCAAGGTTATTTTTGTTGCAAGTCCAAGTTACAATTTGCATTTTAAATACGTTGCACTATTCTGTCCAAAAACGCAAGTGCTAAGTGCAAAACGCGCGAAATTTCAATTCTGCCCTTAGTCAAAAAAAAGAATCTGAACCTTGCTCAATTGAAATAGCAAGGAAGAAAAAGAAAAACAAAAGAACAAGAGAAAAGAAAAAAGGGCAAAACGTTTGTGCATTGCGTGGAAAATTTTTGGTACGATTTGCAAACCTTGGATACCATATTTCCTTTAACCCCACATTGCCGTCCCCTATATACCTTATTCTCCATCTCCTGATCCTCTTGAACCAATCACACATTTGGTTGCTTGATTGTTGCATGACTTGAACCATTTTGTGGATAGTAAGTGCATAGAATCAAAATTAACTAAAGATTACCCACGACAACCCTTAGTTTATCTTTGGTTCAGGCTTATACATCAACTTTGGTTGCTTATTTTCTTTGAATCTTAGTAGAAAGTTCAAGTTTGTGTTCATTTCAATTGATTCTACTTTGATATTAATTGGCGCAACTTGAACGCAAAGAGGAAGAAACAAGTGGAGAACATTGTGATTTGAAGAAGCCTTGGCAATACACTTCCTTATTGATCACTTTGAGCCTTCTTAACTTCAGGTTATCCAAGAACCAAAGTGGTAAGAGAGTGGAAAGAATCGAAAGCGGAGTGTTCATAGCTTATTTTTTACTAATCCCTTAACGTTTGCTTGTCTTTGTGTTAGTTTGCTTCTTTCTTTTTCCTTTTTTCGTTCAATTCCTTGGGTACAATGGAGAGCAGCAATCATTCCGCATCTAGCAAGTCAAAAGAGGCCGAAACTGTTGACAACACACAACAACAAATGCTGGAGATGCTTAAGAAACTCATGCATGACAATGAGGTAATTAAGCATCGCTTGGAAGACGTGGAGCGAAGCTACAAAACGAGTGATGGCCAAGGAACAAGAAGGGCCGTTTCCCTACCACAACCAAGGCGCCATCCTCCAGAAGAAGTTGAGGACGACAATCTTAGACCCCCACACACCGAAGCAAGAAGGTTTGTACCTCCTACACAACCAAGAAGGTACGTTTCGAGAAGGTACAATGATGATTACATTCCATATGAGCATGATGATTATGACTTTGATGACCACCCTCCCCGTGGTTACCAAAGACGCCAAAATCCCCTTTTCCCGTAAGATGACGATTTTCTCAAAACCAAAATAAACATTCCCACATTTTATGGTAAAAGTAATGCGGAGGAATATTTAGAATGGGAAACAAAAGTGGATTTAATCTTTTCTTGTACCAATTATAGTGAATTACAAAAAGTGAGGTACGCTTCTATTGAGTTTTCTGGTTATGCACTTAATTGTTGGACAAATTTGTGTCGAAATAGAACTAAGACAAGACAACCTCCAATTGCTACTTGGGAAGAAATGAAGTTTGAAATGAGACAACGTTTTATTCCAAACAATTATGAGAGTTCTATTTTCACAATTTTGCACAACTTACGTCAAGGTTGCAAAAGTGTAGACGAGTACTATAAGGAGTTAGAAATTTTGTTGGAAAGGTCTAACTTGCAGGAACCTGAAGAGGCTACCAAAGCTCGTTTCTTACATGGTTGAAACAGGGAGATTGCGAAAAGGGTTGATCTTTAACCTTAGCTCGACCTCACCACCATGGTACATATGGCTGAAAAGATTGAAACACAATTAAAGGTACGTAATTCCTCCAATTTCAATTCCAATTATCGTACTAATCAGTCTTCGTCAAGGTTTTCCAACAAGCCTTCAGGAACGGGAAGTTCACGGCCTACAGGAGGCCAAGCACGTGACCAAGGTGTGTCACAAAGAATGGACAATCGTGTGCAATCCACACAAAGGAGAGATGAACGCACCCAACAAAAGCCTCCTACCGGAAATTCTTCTGATCCCTCAAACAGGTTTCGAGACATTAAATACAATAAATGTCAAGGACGTGGTCACATAGGAAAAGAGTGTCCTAATGCAAAACGAATCATGTTAATTGAAGAGACCAACGAATATGTGTCCAAGTCCGAGCATAAAAACGAGTCTGAGCATGATAATGAAATTGAACCTGAAGAGGATCTAGGCGCATTAGATGATTTTGACACTAAGGAGTTTCTTGTTGTGCGTAGAGCTTTAAATGCATATCCGAAATTAGATGATCACGAACAACATAGAGAAAACATTTTCCATATTCATTGCATGATAAATGGTAAAGTGTGCACCATGATCATTGATTCCGGTTCTTGTGCGAATGTGGCTAGTATTGAATTAGTAAGAAAACTGAATTTGCCTATGACTAATCATCCGTATCCTTTCAAACTTGCATGGCTAAATGACTGCGGTGAAGTTAGCGTAAGTAGACAAGTTTTGATTTCTCTTAGCATTGGTAGTTACAAAGATGATGTTTTATGTGATGTCGCACCAATGCATGCTAGTCATATCTTACTTGGTAGGCCATGGAAATTTGATCGACATGTGACATATGATGGTTATTTGAATCGTTATTCTTTCAAATTGAATGGCAAATTGTACAAACTGCATGCACTTCCACCACACAAAGTCCACGAGGATCACCAATGCATGTCCAAGTTTAGAGCCAATCCTAAGGAAAAAGAAGCCGAGAGAAAATTCGTGGAGTGTATGAAAAGTGAGAACAAAAAACACGAGAGCAAGGGAAAAGAGGTAGTGCCCCTAAGTGTCAACGAGTCCAAAAAGAAGTGTGGGTATTTCGCAAAGAAAAGAGAGGTCACACGCGCACTTTATAACAACCAAACTGTCCTCATCATCATCCCAAAGTCATGTCACCTTGCCCTTGAAGAACTCCCACCAAACTTACCTACCTCAGTTGCGTCCCTTATCCAAGAATATGAAGTTCCATTTCCCTCCGAACCGCCATCCGGATTACCACCCATTAGAGGAATAGAACACCAAATCGACTTTGTCCCAGGAGCCGTGTTACCCAATCGCCCAGCCTATAGAGCCAACCCCGAAGAAACCAAAGAAATCCAAAGGCAAGTAGAGGAGCTCCTAGCGAGTGGACAAGTCTGAGAGAGCCTAAGCCCATCTGCCGTCCCCGTCATTTTAGTACCCAAAAAGGATGGAACATGGAGAATGTGTACCGATTGCCGAGCCATAAACAAAATTACTTTCAAGTATAGGTACCCCATACCTAGGCTAGATGATATGTTGGACATGTTGCACGGATCTAAATTCTTCACCAAAATCGACCTTAAGCAAGGGTATTTCCAGGTACGCATTAGAGAAGGGGACGAATGGAAGACTGCTTTCAAAACCAAGTTTGGGCTCTATGAGTGGTTAGTGATGCCCTTCGGGCTCACCAACGCCCCTAGCACCTTTATGAGGCTAATGAATGAAGTTTTACGCGCGTTCATAGGACGATTTGTCGTTGTCTATTTTGATGATATCCTAATCTATTCCCAAACCATAGAAGATCATCTTGACCACATTAGAGCCGTTTTTGAAAAGCTTAGGCAAGAACAACTTTACGCCAACTTTAAGAAGTGCTCCTTTTGTTTAGAACGCGTAGTTTTTCTAGGCTTTGTCATTTCAGCTGAGGGAGTAGAAATGGATGAGGAAAAGGTTAGGTCAATTGTGGAGTGGCCTATACCTAAGAATGTAGGGGAAGTTCGCAGTTTTCATGGACTAGCAAGTTTTTATCGACGCTTTGTCAAAGATTTTTCTTCCATAGCTGCACCCCTAAACGAAATTGTGAAAAAAGATGTGCCTTTTAGGTGGGAAGAGCCACAACAACTGGCATTTAATGAACTTAAACGTATACTGACCACTGCACCCATACTTAGGCTACCAAATTTTGACGAGACCTTTGAGATCGAGTGTGATGCAAGTGGAGTGGGTATAGGCGCAGTTTTGACCCAAAGTAAGAAACCCATAGCCTACTTTAGTGAAAAGTGGAAAGGAGCAGCATTGAATTACTCTACCTATGATAAGGAACTTTATGCCCTTGTGAGATCCCTACAAACTTGGCAACACTATCTTCAACCTAAGGAGTTTGTGATCCACACTGACCACGAAAGCCTGAAGTATCTTAAAGGGCAGGGAAAGTTGAACAAAAGACATGCCAAATGGGTAGAGTTCATAGAACAATTCCCTTACGTGATTAAGTACAAACAAGAAAAGGATAATATAGTTGCCGATGCCCTCTCTAGGAGATACACGTTAGTGACTACATTATCTTCACGCTTCTTAGGATTCGAATCACTTAAGGAATTGTACCCCAATGACCATGACTTTGGCACCATTTCGAGGCATGTAAAGAAGCACCATTTGGGAAATTTTACATACATGAGGGTTATCTTTTCAAAGAACAAAAATTGTGCGTTCCCCAATCATCCCTACGAGAAGCATTGACTAGAGAAGCCTATGAGGGAGGTTTAATGGGTCATTTCGGAGTGTTCAAAACCCTTGAGACTCTTAAGAAACATTTCTATTGGCCCCACATGCGAGTAGACGTCGAGAGGTTGTGTGGTAGTTGCATCACTTGCAAACAAGCCAAATCCAAGTCCCAACCACATGGCCTTTACACGCCTTTACCCGTCCCTGATGCCCCTTGGAATGACATTTCCATGGACCTTGTGTCAGGACTTCCTAGGTCTCGGGGAGGACGCGATAGCATTTATGTTGTGGTTGATCGATTTTCAAAAATGGCACATTTCATTGCATGTCGAAAAGTTGATGATGCCACACATGTTGCTGATTTGTTCTTCAAAGAAATTGTTAGATTGCATGGCATGCCACGTACAATTGTAAGTGATAGAGATACGGAATTTTTGAGTCATTTTTGGCGTGTTTTGTGGGCTAAACTTGGTACACAATTGTTGTTTTCGACCACCGCACACCCACAAACTGATGGACAAACTGAAGTCGTTAATCGTACTCTTTATCAACTTTTGCGTGCCATTTTGCAAAAACATATTAAATATTGGGAAGATTGTTTACCATATATCGAATTTGCATACAATAGGAGTGTCCATCACGGTACCTTGTATAGTCCATTTGAAATCGTATATGGCTTTAATCCCTTGTCTCCCCTCGATTTGATTCCTATTCTCGTGCATGAACGATTCTAGTCTTGATGGTAAACAAAAAGCGGAAAACATAAAGAAACTGCATGAACAAGTTAAAACACAACTTGAAAAGAAAAACAAAGCTTATGAAAGACGAGCTAACAAACATCAAAAACGAGTTGTGTTTAAACCTGGAGATTTAGTGTGGTTACATTTGCGCAAAGAAAGATTTCCCAATGAAAGAAAGTCAAAACTGTTACCTCGAGGAGATGGACCTTTTAAAGTGTTGAAACGCATAGGTGACAATGCATACATCCTTGATCTTCCCGACAGGTATGGTTCAATTTCGCCTACTTTTAATGTTGCTGACCTCACCCCTTTCAACGATGACCTTTTTGATTCGAGGACGAATCCTTTTGAGGAGGGGGGATTGATGAGGATCAAGGGTTCGACGAGGATCAAGGGTCCCATCCAGAGGTCAAGGGCCCTATGACAAGAAGAAGGGCAAGAGAACTTTGTCATCAAGTTGCCACCTTCTTGTACAAGCATGTTCAAGATGAACCTAAAATCCCTTGGGTTCATTTCATTGAACCTTCACCTTGAGTGCAAACGTGTGTGTGTACCTCTTTGTCTTGAAGTTTATCTTGTTTTATTGTGATCTTTGTTTTATGTGTTTGCTTTGTAGGAAGATTAGGTGCATGGAAGATCCAAATAAAATGAAGGGCCCAATTGAGGAAGATAGACGTGTGTTTCAAAAAAGGAGACCAAAGGAATGTTGAGAGAATGTTTGTCTCCACCAAGACAAACTCAAAGGTGTCCAAGATTGAATCTCTTGATCAAATTGAAATCAAAATCATCTCCATTATCCACAAGGGGGCCGACAATCTTGCAAGAAAAAGGATGATGATCAAGTGAATTTAAATTCAAAGCCAAACTTGAATTTGAACTCAACCTTGATTTGAATCTAAGTTCCAACCAGATTGAGCCTTAAAATTCAAGATGAATTCAGCCAACTAGGCATCCATAGACACGCCATTCTTGAAGAGAAAAGAAGGAGATAGATCACAATTCAAATTGAATCCAAGTTTGAATTCAAATTCAAACTCAATTTGAATTCAAACTTCAACCATCATTTGAATTCAATCCCAGCCATCTTATCATCATCAAATCAGGTTTTTTACATCTCATTCACTCAAGGAGCATGGCTGGAAAAGGTGGGAAGGACAAACCAACAAACAATTCAAGATACACTCAAGTTCAAACTCAACTTGAATTCAAACTTCATCCAACTTTTGAATTCAAGTTCAAGCACATTCTACTCATCAAATCAGCTTCTCCAAGACTCCATCAAGTCCTCATACACGCCTGAACATAGAAGAGAAGATATCTTGCAAGCAATTCAAATTTTAGCTAGGATTTGTTTTACTTTTGAATTCAAATAGTTTTCAAGTTTCAAACATTATTAGCTAGCTTATTTTGAATTAAAATCTGGTCATTTGAAGGCTGATAGGCATTGCCTAAGGCCTATAAATAGACCCCCTTTGGCTGATTGTAAAGACAACTTTTGATAAATAAGAATTCTTGATATTTCTTTCACTTTGTGTGAGACTTTGTTTTCTTGGTTTTGCATTAAAAACCTAGGTTAAGATCCTTCAAAGTTGAGCATTTTGAAGGTGTTGCCATTGCTTAAAGGTGCCGTCCAAGAGGGACTTATTGGTTTGCCTGATCAACGACCATCTTGAAGTGTTGGCCTTGCTCATTTTAATCCATACGTTTTGTTCACTAAGGAAGCAAGGGGAAGTCTTCTTCCTTGTGCCTAACCCTTTGTGAAGGACGTTTGGAAGGTGGAATCGTTGGAGCCCACGAGTTGCACGCATCAAATACTCCGACACTGATTCATCTGTCTTTTGTCTCAGTGTATCAAACTCCCTCTTTCTATGTATGATCAGGGTTGGGGAGAGATAAAATCTGCAGAATTGATTCAAGAACTGCACCCAAGTCACCGGTCGGGGCATTGGCCGAATGTAATTCATCCACCAATGATGGGCACTACCTACCAGAAAAGGCAGTACAATTTGTGCCTTCACCTCTTCAGGCACCGGTGTTAGTTGAAAACCCTTCTCAATTTCATTCAACCATATTTCTGGCTTGCCTGTATCTGGTTCTCCATCAAAACCAAAAACTTTAAAAGTAACCAGCTGTCCATAAAGGGAGTCACGGTTCATATGAAACTCTCACGATGTGGTCAATGGTGAGACTTGTGCAGTCTTCTTTACTTGGCAGGTCTGTGCCAAAGCTTCGATAAATGCCCGAAGTATATCCCCCAGTAACTGAGCTACCAGAGATAAAATATGTGCCGATGATGACAGTGTCCTTTCCAACTCCGGTGATGACCCCTGTGGGGCAGGTGCTGTTGTCTGGCTATTAGTTGGAAATGACATCCTATTTCAAATATTTGAATTGGCGCAGTTCAAGATTATGTTTAAACTTTATGGGTTATGCATATTCAGAAGAAAGCAATCTGCTTATTATGACTCTAAGTTAAATTTTTACTTGATGCTGAGTGTACGTATTGAGTATCCTAGAACCCTTTTATAAACCATTCTAAGGGCTCCTTACTAGAGTTGGTTCACTTTGCTAATATCAATCATAAGTTTCTAAGATCATATCCTATGTACTCATTGTTATTTAGCTTATGGTGTCTACTTTGGGATCTGGAGCCTTGGGCTCTGATACCAACAGTAGTGCCCCGCCTGGGACTAGGGTCTCGGCACGGTGCATCCGCCGTACTCTACTATGAGGAGTACAAGACGACATCATTATACATGCATAAATTGTAACATGTATCGATAAGCGGAACGAAGTGACATAAGCTAAACTAAACATTAACAAGAGTACATCCTAATACATCCGCATCAGTGTCATAGATACATCCATGGTACAAAATATCAAAATACAGAGCTATAAATCCAAAAGTACAAAAGAGGCCGTAGCCAGCTACTAATCAGCTCCATATATCTACTCCCAGGGCTCGTCTTCAATGAACTCCGGTTTAGGGTCCTGTGGATCTGCATGGTAATATTAAGGGGTAAGCGATAACGAATCGCTCAGCAAGTCGTTCTACCTAGGTTCATCAAGTGGATCATACACGGGGGTAGGGAAATGGGTGATACAGTATGCTGAAGTACAGAGAATCATACACGTAGTATAACAGGAAACATGAAACACATAGTGGAAGCTGCACAATACATCTAAATGTAGGCACGGAAACAGTAACACAGATATTATCAAGCATCAATATAGGTAGAGAGCATGATAACGTAAACAGATAATCCTATTAAACCACTAGTCTTAGCTTGTGGATTCTTTGTTCTTATACGTGTCTTTCTTGGTTTATGTTCGTCATTTTGTGTTATGTCTTGTCTTAACTTGAGGTCCGTGGCTTAATGTTACTTGGTTTATGAGACATGATCGTGACATGTGCAAGAGAAAAACTTTCTTGACATATGTAGCGGAAAACATTTCTTGAAAAGAAAACACTTATTTCATACTTGCATAAACATGACATGACATAACTTGAGTGGCTATAGCACTTTTCATAACATGAGAAAGGTACCCACGACATACCGAATGATTCTCCGAATAGCCACGAGTACCGTCTATGAATCCCGATGGTCCAACCACGGTGTTACATCATATGTACATAGGACTAACGGTGACATGCAATCGCAGAGATCTCTAGTCCCGGACATGGTGTTACACTCAACGATAATGTATTTGCCCCTGACATCCTCCCCCAGGACCAGACATCAGGCAGCCCTCCATACTGAACATCATAGACGTAACAGAAAAGGCAGAGAACCCTTACCCCGGGCAAGGTGTTACACTCAGCCTACATATCATGCGTATAAAGATAGGTACAGAGCCCTTGTCCCAGACAAGGTGTTACACTTACCTATGAGTACATGCATAAGTCGTATGGAATCAATCGTCTCGCGGTACGAATTCTTGAGAAATCATGCAGACTTAAAATATTTCATGCAGAGATCAAATTCATAAACATGTTCCATGATACTTGAAAACATGAGGACATTATGCATGACATGGAATTTTCTTGGGAAGTGTCTTCATGGTTATTCTTGATTGGGCCGGATTCTTATAGGTACTTAAGTAGACATTACTTAATTAGTTGGTGTAGTTCTTGTGTTGTGTAATATCATACATAAAGAAGCCAAAAAAGGAAAAATTATTCCTTCCTAAATCAGTTCCAAAAGGGAGATTAGCAAAATTATCATAAAAAAAGTTGGTCCTTACACCTCACAGATATATTTGCTCCAAGAAGAACCGAAAACATACTTTGAACACTTGGTTGCATCTATCTTCGCTTATTACATCCATTTGAGTTGCATAAAGGCTTAAGGCAAGTTAAGGATTGCCCAGAGCAACCCTTAGTTTTCTTGACTCAACCTGTAACATACTTGTTGGTTTCTAAGTCTTTCTTGAATCCTAGATAGTCCAAGATAGTATCAAATCCTTGCATCTTAAGTGGACGACGTGTGGAAGATGTTTGAAGGACTTGAGGAGTATTTGGATATATTATACCCGGATAAAGCCGAGATTCTATCAAGAAAAGCAAAACAAGGATTGAAAGAACTTATACACGAGAGATAGAGAGGAAACAATTGTTTTAAAATAACATAACAAACTCTCTTCTATCTGTGTTCATTTTGTTTTCTTAATCGTTTTCAAGAACATTGGTTGAATCACATGGAAAGGAGCAAACCCCTCCTACTACCCCTTCCATGCCACAAGATCCTATGACTATGGAGACATTGCACCAAATGATGTAAAGCCTGGTCCATGCGTTTGGACGCATGAAGAGTGACATTGAAGACCTT
>AP025064.1:17233901-17249539 GCA_036186865.1 Eustoma russellianum | reverse complement strand
ATACACGCCTACATTGTTCTTTTTTGGGCCTCCATTTCATTTGGATCTTCCATGTACCTAATTTACCTACAAAGAAAACACATAAAACAAAGATCACAAGAAAACAAGACAAAATTCAAAGTAAAGAATGCACGCACACACGCACACTCATAAATGATCAAAGGGTGGGTTCAATGAAATGAACCCATGGAACCTTAGGTTCATCTTGAACATGCTTATACAAGAAGGTTCCAACTTGATGACAAAGTTCTCTTGCCCTCCTTCTTGTCATAGAACCCTTGACCTCTTGATGGGGTCCTTGATCCTCATCAATCCCCCCTCCTCAAGAGGATTCGTCCTCGAATCGAAAAGTCATCAGTGAAAGGGGTGAGGTCGGCAACATTAAAGTAGGCGAAATAGAACCATACCTTTCAGGAAGATCAAGGATGTATGCATTGTCACCTATGCATTTCAAAACTTTGAAAGATCCATCTCCTCTAGGTAACAGTTTGACTTTCGCTCATTGGGAAATCTTTCTTTGCGTAAATGTAACCACACTGAATCACCAGGTTTAAAACACACTCGTTTCGATGTTTGTTAGCTCGTCTTTCATAAGCTTTGTTTTCATTTTCAAGTTATGTTTTAATGTGTTCATGCAGTTTCTTTATCTTTTCCGCTTTTTGTTTATCATCAAGACTTGAACTTTCAGGCACGGGAATAGGGATCAAATCAAAGGGAGACAAGGGGTTAAAACCATACACGATTCAAATGGATTATGTAAGATACCGTGATGGACACTCCTATAGTATGCAAATTCGATATATGGTAAACAATCTTCCCAATGTTTTAGATGTTTTGCAAAATGGCGCGCAAAAGTTGAGAAAGAGTACGATTAACGACTTCAGTTTGTCCATCAGTTTGTGGGTGAGCAGTGGTAGAAAACAACAATTGAGTACCAAGTTTAGCCCACAAAACACGCCAAAAAATGACTAAGAAATTTCGTATCTCTATCACTTACAATTGTACGCGGCATGCCATGCAACCTCACAATTTCTTTAAAGCACAAATTAGCAACATGTGTCGCGTCATCAACTTTCCTATATATAATGAAGTGTGCCATCTTTGAAAATCGATCAACCACAACATAAATGCTATCGCGCCCTCCTCGAGACCTAGGAAGTCCTAAAACAAAGTCCATGGAGATGTCAATCCAAGGGGAATCAGGGACGAGTAAAGGCGTGTAAAGGCCATGTGGTTGGAACTTAGATTTGGCTTGTTTGCAAGTGATACAACTACCGCATAACCTTTCGACGTCTATGCGCATGTGGGGCCAATAGAAATGTTCTTTAAGAGTTTTCAAGGGTTTTGAACACTCTGGAATGACCCATTAAACCTCCCCCATGGGCTTCTCTAGTTAATGCTTCTCGTAGGGATGATTGGGGAACACACAACTTATGTTCTTTGAAAAGATATCCCTCATGTATGTAGAATTTCCTAAATGGTGCCGAAATCATGGTCATTTGGGTACAATTCCTTAAGTGATTCGAATCCTAAGAATCATGAGGATAATGCAGTCACTAACGTGTATCTCCTAGAGAGGCCATCCGCAACTATATTGTCCTTTCTTTGTTTGTCTTAATCACGTAAGGGAATTGTTCTATGCACTCTACCCATTTGGCATGTCTCTTGTTCAACTTTCTCCTGCCCTTTAAGATACTTAAGGCTTCGTGGTCATTGTGGAACACAAACTCTTTAGGTTGAAGATAATGCCAAGTTTGTATGGATCTCACGAGGGCATAAAGTTCCTTATCAATAGGTAGAGTAATTCCAATATACAGCACCTTTCAAACTTCTCACGATAGATAGGGCTCTGGGTTTTCCTTTTACATTGGGTCAAACTGCGGCCTATATGCCACTCACAGCTTACATGCAACACTCGATCTTAAAAAGTCTCGTCAAAATTTGGTCATCCTAAATATGGGTGCAGTGGTTAGCCTACGTTTAAGCACATACAATGCCTATTGTGTGGCTTCTTCCCACCTAAAAGGCCACATCTTTTTTCAGCTAATTTCATTTGGGGTGGCAGGCTATGGAAAGAAAAATCATGACAAATCGTCTATAAAAACTGCAAGTTCCATGGAAACTGCGACTTCCCCTAACAGTTTGTAAGGATGCGAATGATTAGTCCATCGGTAAATTTAGGTTTCTTACCGAATTTGATGCTAGCCCACATTCGCACAAGAACCGGAATAATGGATCATGGTGCACACTTTACCATTTATCATGCAATGAATATGGAAAATGTTTTCTCTATGTTGTTTGTGATCATCTAATTTCGGATATGCATTTAAAGCTCTACGCACAACAAGAAATTCCTTAGTGTCAAAATCATCTTATACGCCTGGATCCTCTTCAGGTTCAATTTCATTATCATGCTCAGATTCATTTTCATGCTCGGACTCAGACACATATTCATTAGTTTCCTCAATTAACATGATTCATTTTGAATTAGGACACTCTTTTCCTATGTGACCACGTCCTTGACATTTATAGCATCTAATGTCCCTAAACCTGTTTGAGAGATCAGAAGAATTTCCGTAGGAGCCTTTTGTTGGCTGCGGTCATCTCGCCTTTGTATGGACTGCACACGGTTGTCCATCCATTGTGACGCACCTTGGTCACGTGTTTGGCCTCCTGTAGGCTGTGAGCTTCCCGTTTTTAAGGCTTGCTGAAAAACCTTGATGAAGACTGATTAGTACGATAAGTGGAACTGAAATTGGAGGAACTACGTTCCTTTAGTTGGTGTTCAATCTTCTCAGCCATATGGACCATGGTTATGCGGTCGAGGTAAGGCTGAAGCTCAACCCTTTGTGCAATCTCCCTGTTTAGACCATGTAAGAAACGAACCTTGGTGGCTTTTTCGGGTTCCTGCAAGTTAGACCTTTCCAACAAAATTTCTAACCCTTTGTAATACTCATCTACACTTTTGGAACCTTGTCTTAAGTTTTGTAAACTTGTGAAAGTAGAACTCTCAAAATTGTTTGGGATAAAACGTTGTCTCATTTCACATTTCATTTCTTCCCAAGTGACAATTGTCAGTTGTCTTGTCTTAGTCCTATTTCGACAAAATTTGTCCACCAATTTAGTGCATAACCAGAAAACTCAATAGAAGCGTACCTCACTTTTTGTAATTAACTGTAGTTGGTACAAGAAAGATTAGATCCACTTTTGTTTCCCATTCCAAATACTCTTCCGTATTACTTTTACCATAAAACGTGGGAATGTTTATCTTGGTTTTGAGAAAATCGTCATCTTGCGGGAAAAGGGGATTTTGGCGTCTTTGGTAACCACGAGGAGGGTGGTCATCAAAGTCATAATCATCATGCTCAAATGGGATATAATCATCATTGTACCTTCTTGGAGCATACCTTCTTGGCTTGTTGGAGGAACATACCTTCTTGCCTCGATGTGTGGTGGTCTAAGGTTGTCATCCTCAACTTCTTCTAGGGGGTGACGCCTTGGTTGTGGCATGGGAATGGCCCTGCTTGTGCCCTGACCATCACTTGTCTTGTAGCTCCGTTCAACATCCTCCAATCGATGTTTGATCACACCTCATTGTCATGCATGAGCTTCTTTAACATCTCCAGCATTTGTTGTTGCGTGTTGTCCACTGTCTCAGCTTCCTTTGATTTGCTAGAAGCGGAATGAGTGCTGCTCTCCATTTTACCTAAGGAATTGAAACGAAAACAAAAAGCAAAAGGAAAGAAGCAAACTAACACAAAGAGAAACAAACGTTAAGTGATTAGTAAAAACAAACTATGAACACTCATCTTTCTCTTTCTTTCCACTCTCTGTTACCACTTTGTTTCTTGGATAACCTGAAGTTAAGAAGGCTCAAAGTGATCAATTAAGAAAGTGTTTTGCCAATGCTTCTCTAAATCACAACGGTCTCCACTTGTTTCTCCCTTTTGCTTTCAAGTTGCACCAATTAGTATCAAAGTAGGATCAAGCAAAATGGAAACAAACTTGAACTGTCTACTAAGATTCAAAGAAAATAAGCAACCAAAATTTATGAATAAGGCTGAACCAAAGATGAACTAAGGGTTGCCGTGGGCAATCTTTAGTTAAATTTGATTCTATGCACTTACTATCCACAAAATGGTTCAAGTCATGCAATAATCGAGCAACCAAGTGTGTGATTAGTTCAAGAAGAGCAGGATAAGGAGAATATTATGTGGGAGGACCCGTATGTAGCAAAAACGAAATATGGTATCCAAGGTTTTCAAATTGCACCAAAAAAAGATTTCCACGTAATGCACAACGTTTTGCCCTTTTTCTTTTCTCTTGTTCTTTTGTTTTTCTTCCCTTCCTTGCTATTTCAACGTAAGCAAGGTTCAGATTCGTCCCTTTTTTGACTAGGGAAAAAATTGGAATGTCACGCTTTTGTACTCAGAACTTTCGTTTTTGGGTAGAATAGTGCAATGACTTTAACTGTAGTGTGCAACCTTGAATTGCAACAAAAATAACCTTGGAAAGTGAGGGAAATTGGGGTAGGGCAGAATTGGGATTAGGGTTAGGTTTTTCAATTTAGGGTTTTTGAATGTTTTGGGAATTTGCGGAATGGGGTTTTGGGAACTGAATGGGCGGGGTAAATGGACTATATGGGTTGGTGATTGATGATTTGTGTGGTCAATTTGGATAGTGGATGGTTGTAGGAGAGAATTGAACAAGATTCAAATTCTAGGGGTAGGGTTTTTTTGAATGAGTTGGGATCTTTTGATTCTGATTTTGTTTGGTAAAATTGGTTTGGGGCTTTTTGTTGAGAGTGTAAATAAGATAGTTTGGAACCTGGTTGGTGGGTTTTAGGGTTGGATTGGGGTGGGTGCTGGTTGGGCCATGGGGTTGGGAATAGAAGGTTAGGGTTTTGTTGGTGTTGAAAATGGTTCGTGAAGACAAACACACGTAGGACTAACTTGATTTAAAGCATGAAATCAATCACAATGCGAATCACAAGATGCATACAATCATCAACAACTAAAAGCTTCGGTAGCAACAAGATGATTTGAAGCCGAGGTAGCTTTATAGGCTGATGGTTGTAATGAAAAGAGAGCTGAATGTACTCTAAATGCTCAAACCCTAATTGTTCAAGTTTGAATGATGAAATTTCAGACGTTTGATGCACAAGTTGGATAAACGTGACACTAGAACAAGAATCAACAAAGATGCTAGAATGATGAAGAACAAGACTCAACAAAATGCAAACTCAAACAACTGGACGTTTTTTTGTATGAAATGCAAGACAAATGGCGTGTAGAATGAGGGGCAGAAGAAGGACACAACTGAACTTGAAAAGACTAGACTCAAACGAAAAGGAAATGATAGATGGTCGAATAGAGTAACCTGGCTCTGATACCAATTTGATGCGTGCAAGGCGTGAGCTCCAACAATTCCACCTTCCAAACGTCCTTCACAAAGGGTTAGGCACAAAGAAGAAGACTTCCCCTTGCTTCCTTAGTGATAAAAACGTGTGGATCAAATGAGCAAGACCAACACTTCAAGATGGTCGTTAATCAGGCAAACCAATACGGCCCTCCTGGACGACACCTTTTAGCAATGGCAACACCTTCAAAATGCTCGACTTTGAAGGATCTTAACATAGGTTTTTAATGCAAAACCAGGAAAAACAAAGTCTCACACAGTGAAGAAAATATCAAGAATTGTTATTCATCAAAAGTTGCCTTCCTAGGTGCCCAAAAGGCTCTATTTATAGGATGAGATTGACGTCCTATCTGCCTTAAAAATGTCTAGAATTAATTCAAAATAAAGCTAGCTAACAATGTTTGAAAATTGTTTGAATTCAAAACTAAAACAAATTCTAGCTAAAATCTGAAAATCTTGCAAGATGTTATCCTTATGTATCCAGCCGTGTAAGAGGTCCACATGATGCCTTGGAGGAGCTGATTTGATGAGTAGAAGGTGTTTGAACTTGAATTCAAAAGTTTGGTGAAGTTTGAATTCAAGTTAAGTTTGAATTTGAGTGCACTTTGAATTTGATTGTTGGATATCCTTCCTCACTCCTTCCAGCCGTGTTTAACATGTCCAAGAAGTGTCTTGAAATCTGATTTGATGATGATAATATGGCTGGAGTTGAATTCAAAAGATGGTTGGCGTTTGAATTCAAAATTGAGTTGAATTTGAATTAAACTTGGATTCAATTTGAATTGGCATTTATCTTTATTTTATCCTTCAAGATGGCGTGTCCAAGGCTGGAAAATTAGGCTGAAATCTTCTTGAAATTCAAGTCTCCAATTGTTTGAAACTTGAATTCAAATTATGGTTGAATTTAAATTCAAGTTTATCTTCAAGTTCAAATTCAAGTAGGACTTCATCCTTGCATTCAAAGTGGCCGGGCCCTTTGTGATCCTTGGAGATGATTTTGATTTCAATTTGGACAAGGAATTCAATCTAGGACACATTTGAATTTGTCTTTTTGGAGACAAACATTCCTTTCAAGGCAACATTCCTTTTGTCTCATTCTTTTGTAACACACGCCTATAATGCTCTTTTTGGGCCTCCATTTTATTTGGATTTTCCATGTACCTAATTTGCCTGCAAAGAAAACACATAAAACAAAGATCACAAGAAACAAGATAAAATTCAAAAATAAAGAAAGCACACGCCCTACTCATAAAACGGTCAAAGTGTGGGTTCAATGAAGTGAACCCATGGAACCTTAGGTTCATCTTGAACATGCTTATACAAGAAGGTTCCAACTTGATGACAAAGTTCTCTTGCCCTCCTTCTTGTCATAGGACCCTTGACCTCTTGATAGGACCTTTGATCCTCATCGGACCCTTGATCCTCATCACTAAACCTAATTCTTACACCTATCCAAGTCAAAGGGTGCAATAAAAAACATCAATTCTGGTCTCATGACCTGACTAAAACATTTGAAACTTTAAGGGAGGTTAAAGAATTCAAGTTCCAAGAGTTACACAAAAAGGCTGGATTTTAGGCAGAAATGGCACCATCAGTTGACTGGTTTATTTACCGTGATTCAAGTCAAATTCGAAGAAATGTCCTTCTCAAGAAATTTAGTTCACGTCAAGAACTTGACTTTTGGCTTTTGAATGACCTGATTTGGAGTTTTCATGACTGAGTTACATGCCCAAAAATTTCAAACAATTTTTAGGTGGCTAGATTTTAGGCAGAAATGGCGCCTTTGGTTAATTGGCCTTTTTCACTCGAATGCAAGTCAAATTTGAAGATGAATATTTCTTGAGAAACTTAGTTCACGTCGTGAACATGACTTTTGGCTTTCGAATGACCCAATTTGGAGTTTGCATGACTGAATTATACGTCCACAAAGTTCAAGCAATTTTCAGCTCTTTTTAGCATACTTGGTCTAAAACTCTTTAAGCCATCTTCCCATGCCATGTACGCCCTTTTGGACACCAAAATGAACCCTACAAAGCCAACAAAAGACAACAATGATCAAGCTAGAAGTGTATGAAAAGTAATAACTTGCAACTAACTAAAACACACAAAATGCAATGCATGAAGTGCAATCTAACTAAACACACCTATAACGTCTTGCACGTGTATGCATCACTTATATTAGAAAAGTTCCAAATTCACAAAAAAAGGGAATTTAGAAACAAAAATTGTGCAAAAAGAAAACAGAAAGTACCATCACCCAAAATGTGGACCTTTGTTGAAAAAGTTTCAAGAACAAATACTTACTGAGCGCTTGTGTATGTGTACTTAGCTTTCACTTTATTACAATTGAGATTGCATGAAGGTTAAAGTAAGTTAAGGAACTGTTTTGTACAAACCCTTAGTTTTCTTGCAATCAGCCTAAACATCAATTGATTTATGTCATTCTTGAATCTTAAAAAGTCCAAAATTGTTGTTTGATCAATTTTCAACTTAAAGTAGAAGTGAATATCTTGTTAACTTTCTCGTTGGATTTCTTTAATTGTCATCTATCATGAGTACTTATGAGACCATTGGAACACTATGAAGTGTTCTTTGCCTAAAAAAAGATATAACAGAACTCAGTTCACGAATGACACACTTTGGTTAGATAAATGGCTTGTGGATAGACCAATGACATAGTAGAGCACAAAGGTGTCAAACTCATTCCCAAGAGGACATGAGTGAATCTCAGTACGATGAAGAAATGTTTGATGAATTAGAAAGAATGATGTCTGTTGTTTTGAAAATGAGGAAACCTTAATGTTAAGGTTCTTTGCTGGCCTAAATGAGAATGTCACTAATCACATGGTAAATGAACAATTTGCATCACTTAGAGCTATGTTTGAAAAAGTTGTATCTATAGAAACTGATTTGCATAGATACGATGATAAGTTAAGAGATGTGCAAACGAGATGCAATGAATTTGAAAAAACCATGAAAGGATGTGAATATGTTCTCCATGCATTACAAGCTCAAGAATCTAAAGTTTTCCAGGAATCAAATGTTGAGTCACATGATAAAACCGTAGATAAGGATGAACAATGTGAACTTGATTTACAAACTGAAATTGAGCAAGATATACATGTTTTAAGTGTTGATTCTAATGTACATGATTTACCTAGAGTAAATAAGCATGGAACACTTAATGTAACAGTGAAGTAGGCAGCTTGACACCCAGTTGATATTTTGGCAATATCTCTTTGACCTTAAGTCTAATTGATCTGATTCTAGTTGGAGGTGAAAGATAAGAAGTTTATCTACAACTTTCTAATGTATCACTGTTCCAGTAGAGGCCTGTACACAGCTCAACGAACGTCCTCAAGAAGCATGCTGCTTAGTCACCTACTTCCAAAGATCCACATCCGAAGCAGGTCAAATTTCCAATGGACATAACTGACTATTCCAAGCTCCAAATGACGTCAATCCAGTGGCAAAATTCAAATTCAGGAAAAGAGATACAACTTTGGTGCGTATTTCAAAATGTAATTCGAAGAGTAGGATGGTCACTTAGGCAAAACAAAATCAACTATCTAGATTGATTTTGTTTTGTATAGTCTACAATATTTGCCAAATTTTGAGCCATTTTCAAGGCCACCGTCCAAGAGACCTGCAAGGTCTTTTAGAGAACATCTTAATCTGCTCAACCATGTAAACCAATCACAAGGAAGATGCTTAAATTAACTTGGCCAAGCAAGACAACCAGGCGCAAGTTCAGCAAACAATCTGTCCAATGAACAACTTCGCTTCCAATGCTTTGTAAATCATTTTTTCCTTCTTTCTTTCATTGGACCATCCATGCAAGATATTTATACTAAATATAGGATAGTTTTTTTCTATAAATTCAAGTGTTAACCGTGTACAAAGAGAGATCAAAAACAAAGAAACTTTAGTTTATAACATTTCAGCCGAGAGATGTTTGTCTCCAAGACTTTTGGATTATGTTTAACCTTTGATTCAAGGGTTTTTGGATCCCTTCAAGGCTTGAACAACCTTGTTTGTAGGCGTATATACTTGGGGTGGATATCATTTGGGAGTGTGGAGGTTTGCCTAACTGAGCTGAAGCCATTTGTTAGCCATTGTTCACTCTCACGGAAAACAGAACCTGATTTGTTGCAAGGTCTTCTCGGAAGGTTGTGCTGCACCCAATTCTTGTCCAAGCTATGTTGAACAAAACCTTAGCTTCTTGATTCAGTGATGAGGATCAAGGGTCCGATGAGGACCAAGGGTCCCATCAAGAGGTCAAGGGCCCTATGACAAGAAGGAGGGCAAGAGAACTTTGTCATCAAGTTGGAACCTTCTTGTATAAGCATGTTCAGATAACCTAAGGTTCCATGGGTTCACTTCATTGAGGCCACCCGTTTGAATGTTTTATAAGTGTGCGTGTGTGCTTTTTAAATTTATCTTGTTTCTTGTGATCTTTGTTTCATGTGTTTGTCTTTGTAGCTAAATTAGGTACATGGAAGATCCAAAATAAAATGAAGGCCCAAAAAGGCAAGCAAGATAGGCGTGTGTTTGCAAAAGGGAGACAAAGGAATATTGTCTTGAAGAGAATGTTTGTCTCCACAAAGACAAATTCAAATGTGTCCAAGATAGAATCCATTTTCAAAAATCTAGCTGAAATTAATATCCACAAGTGCCGGCCAGCTTGAAGCTCAAAAGATGGAGATTAAATTGCATGCAAACTTCAAGCCAAACTTGAATTTAAATTCAACTATTATTTGAATTCAAGTTTCAACCATTTTGAGCTTTAGATTCAAGAAAGTTTCAGCCTTATTTTGACCACTCCACACCGCCAACCTGAAGGATAATAAAGATGAGATCACACTTCAATGTTGAATCCAAATTTGAATTCAAATTCACAAACTCAATTTTTGAATTCAAACTTCAACCATCTTTTGAATTCAACTCCAGCCATATCATCATCATCAAATCAGATTTCAAGACATCTCTTGGGCTTGTTAAACACGATGGATGAGGAGGAGGGAGGATATCCAACAATCAAATTCAAAGTGCACTCAAATTCAAATTCAACTTGAATTCAAATATCACCCAACTTTTGAATTCAAATTCAGCTCCATCCTACTCATCAAATCAGCTCCCCAAGGCCTCATTTGCTGACCAAATACACACCCAAACAAGGAAGGTTTCAACCGGTTTTAGCTAGAATTTTTCAAGTTATTTTTGAATTCAAATAATTAGCAAATTCAAGTTCAATTCAAATGTTTTTCTAGCTATTTCTTTTAGATAATATCTGATTATTTTAAGTGTCTTAGGAATCTACAAATAGGCCCTTTTGGGCCCGAATTGAGGACAACTTTGATGAATAACAATTCTTGATATTTCCTTCACCTTAGTGTGAGACTTTGTTTTCTTGGTTTTGCATTATAAAACCTAAGTTAAGATCTTCAAAGTTGATCATTTTGAAGATGTTGCCATTGCTAAAGGTGCCGTCCAGGAGGGCCTCCTAT
This sequence comes from Eustoma russellianum, assembly GCA_036186865.1. Classification (NCBI taxonomy): domain Eukaryota; kingdom Viridiplantae; phylum Streptophyta; class Magnoliopsida; order Gentianales; family Gentianaceae; genus Eustoma; species Eustoma russellianum. The sequence goes on along the minus strand of AP025064.1, from coordinate 17,238,614 downwards.
TGGTTGCCTGATCAACAACCATCTTGAAGTGTTGGTCTTGCTCATTTGATCCACACGTTTTTACACTAAGGAAGCAAGGGAAAGTCTTCTTCCTTGTGCCTAAACCATTTGTGAAGGACGTTTGGAAGGTGGAATTGTTGGAGCCCAAGACTGCACGCATCAAATTGGTATCAGAGCCCAGGCTTACTCTATCCACCATCTATCATTCCCTTTTCGTTTGAGTCTAGTTCTTTTCAAGTTCAGTTGTGTCCTTCTTCTAACCCTCACTCTACACGCCATTGTATTGCATTTCATTTACACAGAAAAAACAAAACAAAACGTCCAAAACGTCCAGCTTTTTTGAGTCTTTGGCATTTTGCTGCATTTTTGCTTTTCATCATTCAAGTGTCACCTCTTTTATTTCCTTTTGGCGTCACATCTGATTTTGAGTCATTCAAACTTGAACAAATTAGGGTTTGTTGCATTTTAGGTCACATTCAGCTTTCTTTTAAACATCCAACCATGTGCCTACAAAGCTACCTCGGTTTCGAATCATCTTGTTGCTACCAAAGCTTTTAGTTTGGTGATGATTGTATGGATCTTGTGATTCACATTGTGATTGATTTCATGCTTTAAATCAAGTTAGTCCTACGTGAGTTTGTCTTTACGAACCATTTTCAACAGCAACAAAACCCTAATTCTATTCCCAAACCCCACGGCCCAACCAGCACCCACCCCAACCCAACCCTAAAAACTCACCAACTTGATTCCAAACTACCTTATTTACACTCTTAACAACAAGCCCCAACCCAATTTCATCCAAACGAACATCAGCATCCAAAATTCCCAATTCATTCAAAAAAACCCTAACCCTAGAATTTGAATTTTGGTTCAATTCTGTCCTACAACCATCCATTATCCAAATTGACTACACAAATCATCAGTTACCAACCCAATAACCCATTTACACCACCCATTCAGTTTCCACAACCTCATTCCGCAATTCCAAAAATGTTCAAAAAAACCCTAAATTGAAAACCCTAACCCTATCCCAATTCCGCCCTACCCCAACTTCCCTCACTTTCCAAGGTTATTTTGTTGCAATTCAAGGTTGAAACTGCAATTAAAGACATTGCACTATTCTGTCCGAAAACAAAAGTGCTCAGTGCAAAACGCTGTGAAATTTCAATTCTGCCCCTAGTCAAAAAAAAGAGAGAATCTGAACCTTGCTCAATTGAAATAGCAAGGAAGAAAATAGAAACAAAAGAACAAGGGAAAAGAAAAATGGCAAAACGTGTGCATTAGGTGGAATTTTTTTTGGTACAATTTGAAAACCTTGGATACTGTATTTCGTTCTTTGCTACATACAACCGTCCTCCACATCCTATTCTACATCTCCTGATCTTCTTAAACCAATCACACACTTGGATGCTCGATTATTGCATGAATTGAACCATTTTGTGGATAGTAACTGCATAGAATCAAAATTAACTAAAGATTGCCCACGGCAACCCTTAGTTCATCTTTCGTTCAGCCTTATACATCACTTTTTGGTTACTTATTTTCTTTGAATCTTAGTAAAAGTTCAAGTTTGTTTCCATGTCGCTTTGATCCAACTTTGATACTAATTGGTGCAACTTGAAAGCAAAAGGGAGAGACAAGTGGAGATCGTTGTGATTTGGAGAAGCATTGGCAAACCACTTTCTTAATTGATCACTTTGAGCCTTCTTAACTTCAGGTTATCCAAGACACAAAGTGGTAAGAGAGTGGAAAGAAGAGAAAGAGTGAGTGTTCCTAGTTTGTTTTTACTAATCACTTAACGTTGTTTCTCTTTGTATTAGTTTTCTTCTTTCCTTTTTCTTTTTTTCCATTTCAATTCCTTAGGTAAAATGGAAAGCAGCACTCATTCCGCTTCTAGCAAATCAAAGGAAGCCGAAACCTTGGACAACACGCAACAACAAATGCTGGAGATGCTTAAGAAACTCATGCATGACAATGAGGTAATCAAGCATCGATTGGAGGATGTTAAACGGAGCTACAAGACGAGTGATGGCCAAGGCACAAGCAGGGCCGTTCCCATGCCACAACCAAGGCGTCACCCCTCAGAAGAAGTTGAGGATGACAATCCTTAGACCACCACACATCGAGGCAAGAAGGTTTGTCCCTCCAACACAACCAAGAAGGTATGCTCCAAGAAGGTACAATGATGATTACATTACATATGAGCATGATGATTATGACTTTGATGACCACCCTCCCCGTGGTTATCAAAGACGCCAAATCCTTTTTTCCCACAACATGACGATTTTCTCAAAACCAAAATAAATATTCCCACGTTTTATGGTAAAAGTAATGCGCAGGAATATTTGGAATGGGAAACAAAAGTGGATTTAATCTTTTCTTGTACCAATTATAATGAATTACAAAAAGTGAGGTACGCTTCTATTGAGTTTTCTGGTTATGCACTAAATCGGTGGACAAATTTGTGTCAAAATAGAACTAAGACAAGACAAGCGCCAATTGCCACTTGGGAAGAAATGAAGTTTGAAATGAGACAACGTTTATCACAAACAATTATTAGAGTTCTATTTTCACGAGTTTGCAAAACTTACGACAAGGTTCCAAAGTGTAGACGAGTATTACGAAGAGTTAGAAATTTTTTTGGAAAAGTCTAACTTGCAGGAACACGAAGAAGCCACCAAGGCTCGATTCTTACATGGTTTAAACAGGGAGATTGCGCAAAGGGTTGACCTTCAACCTTATCTCGACCTCACAACCATGGTCCGTATGGCTGAAAAGATAGAACAACAACTAACGGTACATAGTTCCTCCAATTTCAATGCCACTTATCGTACTAATCAGTCTTCATCAAGGTTTTTCCAACAAGCCTTCAGGAATGGGAAGCTCACGGGCCTACAGGAGGCCAAACACGTGACCAAGGTGTGTCACAAGAATGGACAATCGTGTGCAATCCACACAATAGAGAGATGACCGCGCCCAGCAAAGGCTCCTACTGGAAATTCTTCTGATCTCTCGAACAGGTTTAGGGACATTAAATGCTATAAATGTCAAGGACGTGGTCACATAGGAAAAGAGTGTCCTAATGCAAAATGAATCATGTTAATTGAGAAAACAAACAAATATGTGTCTGAGTCCGAGCATGAAACGAGTCTGAGTATGATAATGAAATTGAACCTGAAGAGGATCTAGGCGCATTAGATGATTTCGACACTAAGGAGTTTCTAGTTGTGCGTCGAGCTTTAAATGCATATCCGAAATTAGATGATCATGAGCAACATAGAGAAAACATTTTCCAATTCATTGCATGATAAATGGTAAAGTGTGCACCATGATCATTGATTCCGGTTCTTGTGCAAATGTGGCTAGTATCGAATTGGTAAGAAAACTGAATTTGCCTATGACTAATCATCCGCATCCTTACAAACTTGCATGGTTAAATGATTGCGGTGAAGTTAGCGTAAGTAAACAAGTGTTGGTTTCTCTTAGCATTGGTAGTTACAAAGATGATGTTTTATATGATGTTGCACCAATGCATGCTAGTCATATCTTGCTTGGTAGGCCATGGCAATTTGATCGACATGTGATATATGATGGTTATTTGAATCGTTGTTCTTTCAAATTGAATGGCAATTGTACAAATTGCATGCGCTTCAACCACACAAAGTACACGAGGATCACCAACGCATGTCTAAGTCTAGGGTCGATCCTAAGGAAAAAGAAGCCGAGAGAAAATTCGTGGGAATGCATGAAAGTGAGAACAAAAAACACGAGAGCAAGGGAAAAGAGGTAGTGAGTACCCCTAAGTGTCAACGAGTCCAAAAAGAAGTGTGAGTATTTCGCAAAGAAAAGAGAGGTCACACGAGCCCTTTATAGCAACCAAACCGTCCTCATCATCATTCCTAAGGCGTGTCACCTTTCCCTAGAAGAACTCCCACCAAACATACCTACCTCAGTTGCGTCCCTTATCCAAGAGTACGAAGTTCTATTTCCCTCCGAGCCACCATCCGGATTACCACCCATTAGAGGAATAGAACACCAAATCGATTTTGTCCCAGGAGCCGTGTTACCCAAATCACCCAGCCTATTGAGCCAACCCCGAAGAAACCAAGGAAATCCAAAGGCAAATAGAGGAGCTCCTAGCGAGTGGACAAGTCCGAGAGAGCCTAAGCCCAGCTGCCGTCCCAGTCATTTTAGTACCCAAAAGGATGGAACTTGGAGAATGTGTACTGATTGTCGAGCCATAAACAAAAATTACCGTCAAGTATAGGTACCCCATACCTAGGCTGGATGATATGTTGGATATGTTGCACGGATCTAAATTCTTCACCAAAATCGACCTAAGGAAGGGTACTTCCAGGTACGCATTAGAGAAGGGGACGAATGGAAGACTACATTCAAAACCAAGTTGGGGCTCTATGAGTGGTTAGTGATGCCCTTCGGGCTCACCAACGCCCCTAGCACATTTATGCGGCTAATGAATGAAGTCTTACGAGCATTCATAGGCCGGTTTGTTGTTGTTTATTTCGATGATATCCTAATCTATTCCCAAACCATAGAAGATCATCTTGACCACATTAGGGCCGTTTTTGAGAAGCTTAAGCAAGAACAAATTTACGCCAACTTTAAGAAGTGCTCTTTTTGTTTAGGACGCGCAGTTTTCCTAGGCTTTATCATTTTGGCTGAGGGAGTAGAAATGGATGAGGGAAAGGTTAG
>AP025064.1:17223864-17233891 GCA_036186865.1 Eustoma russellianum | reverse complement strand
GACCTTTGAGATCGAGTGTGATGCATGTGGAGTGGGTATAGGCGCAATTTTGACCCAATGTAAGAAACCCATAGCCTATTTTAGTGAAAAGTTGCAAGGTGCTGCATTGAATTACTCTACTTATGATAAGGAACTTTATGCCATTGTGAGATCCCTACAAACTTGGCAACAGTATCTTCTACCTAAAGAGTTTGTGATCCACACTGACCACGAAAGCCTTAAGTATCTTAAAGGTCAAGGAGTGAAAAAGAGACATGCCAAATGGGTATAGTACATAGAACAATTCCCTTACGTGATTAAGTATAAACAAGGAAAGGACAATATAGTTGCCGATGCCCTCTCTAGGAGATACACATTAGTGACTATATTATCCTCATGCTTTTTAGGGTTCGAATCACTTAAGGAATTGTACCCCCATGACCATGACTTTGGCACCATTTTCGAGGCTTGTAAAGAGGCACCATTTGGAAAATTCTACATACATGAGGGTTATCTTTTTCAAAGAACAAAAATTGTGTGTTCCCCAATCATCCCTACGAGAAGCATTGACTAGAGAAGTCCATGGGGGAGGGTTTAATGGGTCATTTCGGAGTGTTCAAAACCCTTGAAACTCTTAAGGAACATTTCTATTGGCCCCACATGAGAGTAGACATCGAGAGGTTGTGTGGTAGTTGCATCACTTGCAAAACAAGCCAAATCCAAGTCCCAACCACATGGCCTTTACACGCCTTTACCCGTCCCTGATTCCCCTTGGATTGAAATTTCCATGGACTTTATTTTAGGACTTCCTAGGTCTCGAGGAGGGGCACGATAGTATTTATGCTGTGGTTGATCGATTATCAAAAATGGCACATTCGTGCATGTAGGAAAGTTGATGACGCCACACATGTTGCCTGATTTGTTCTTCAAAGAAATTGTGAGTTACATGGCATGCCACATACAATTGTAAGTGATAAAGATATGAGAGTCATTTTTGGCGTGTTCTATGGGCTAAACTTGGAACACAGTTGTTGTTTTCAACCACTGCACACCCACAAACAGATGGACAAACTGAAGTCGTTAATCGTACTCTTTCTCAACTTTTGAGTGCCATTTTGCAAAAACATATTAAACATTGGGAAGATTGTTTTACCATATATCGAATTGCATACAATAGGAGTGTCCATCACGGTACCTTGCATAGTCCATTTGAAATCGTGTATGGCTTTAACCCCCTTATCTCCCCTTGATTGATCCCTATTCCCGTGCATGAACGTTCAAGTCTTGATGGTAAACAAAAAGCAGAAAAGATAAAGAAACTGCTATGAACAAGTTAAAACACAACTTGAAAAGAAAACAAACCTTATGAAAGACGAGCTAACAAACATCGAAACCGAGTTATGTTTAAACCTGGAGATTTTGTGTGGTTACATTTGCGCAAAGAAAGATTCCTAATGAGCGAAAGTCCAAACTGTTACCTAGAGGAGATGGACGTTTCAAAGTTTTGAACGCATAGGTGACAATGCATACATCCTTGATCTTCCTGAAGGTATGGTTCCATTTCACCTACTTTTAATGTTGCAAACCTCACCCCTTTCACTGATGACCTTTTTGATTCGAGGACGAATCCTTTTGAGGAGGGGGATTGATGAGGATCAAGGGCTCTATGACAAGAAGGAGGGCAAGAGAACATTGTCATCAAGTTGGGAACCTTCTTGTATAAGCATGTTCAAGATGAACCTAAGGTTCCATGGGTTCACTTCATTGAGACCACCCTTTGAACATTTATAAGAGTGTGTGTGTGCTTTTGAAATTTATCTTGTTTCTTGTGATCTTTGTTTCATGTGTTTCTGTGTAGCTAAATTAGGTACATGGAAGATCCAAAATAAATGAAGGCCCAAAAGAAGCAAGATAGGCGTGTGTTGCAAAAAGGGAGACAAAAGGAAATGTTGTCTTGAAGAGAATGTTTGTGTCCACAAAGACAAATTCAAATGAGTCCAAGATGGAATCCATTTCCAAAAATCTAGCTGAAATTATATCCACAAGGGCCGGGCAACATGAAGCTCAAAAGATGGAGATTAAATTGCATTCAAACTTCAAGCCCCACGTAATATTTGAATTCAAGTTTCAACCATTTTGAGCTTTAGATTTCAAAAAAAGTTTCAGCCTTATTTTTGAGCCACTCCACACACCAACCTGAAGGATAATAAAGATGAGATCACAATTCAACGTTGAATCCAAATTTGAATTCAAATTCAAATCCAATTTGAATTCAAAACCTTCAAACCATCTTTTGAATTCAACTCCAGCCATATCATCATCATCAAATCAGATTTCAAGATATCTCTTGGGCTTGTTAAACACGGCTGAAAGGAGGAGGGAGGATATCCAACAATCAAATTCAAAGTGCACTCAAATTCAAATTCAACTTGAATTCAAATTTCACCCAACTTTTGAATTCAAGTTCAGCTCCATCCTACTCATCAAATCAGCTCCCCAAGGCCTCATTTGCTGACCAAATACACGCCCAAACAAGGAAGGTTTCAACCGGTTTTAGCTAGGATTTTTCAAGTTATTTTTGAATTCAAATAATTAGCAAATTCAAGTTGAATTCAAATGTTTTTGTAGCTATTTCTTTTAGATAATATCTGATTATTTTAAGTGTCTTAGGCATCTATAAATAGGTCCTTTGGCCGATTTGTAAAGCACAACTTTGATGAAATAAAATCCTTGATATTTCCTTCACTTTGTGTGACTTTGTTTTCTTGGTTTTTGCATTAAAAACCCAAGTTAAGATCCTTCAAAGTTGAGCATTTTGAAGGTGATGCCGTCGCTAAAAGGTGCCATCCAGGAGGGTCGTATAGGTTTGCCTGATCAACGACCATCTTGAAGTGTTGGTCTTGTTCATTTGATCCACACGTTTTTATCACTAAGGAAGCAAGGGGAAGTCTTCTTCCTTGTGCCTAACCCTTTGTAAAGGACGTTTGGAAGGTGGAATTGTTGGAGCCCACAGCTTGCACGCGTCATTCAGCCTAAAAACATCACCTGACTTCTATCTTTCTTTGAATCTTAGATAGTCCAAGATTGTTGTTTATTCAATTGTCTACTTAAAGTAGAAATTTACGTTTTGTTAAAGTTATAGTTTGATTTTACTTGCTTGTGATCTAACTTAAAGTAGAAATTTATGTTTTGTTAAAGTTAGTTTGATTTTACTTTCTTTGGTTGATTATTTTGATTAAACATGATGCTTAGAACCATTTGGTGAGTTGAATGTCATAGAAATGACTATGATGAACTCAACCAACGTATGGACTCTTTTGGACATACAATTTATCCAATGAACAGCTTTGCTTCCAAAGCTTTGTAAATCATTTTTCCTTCTTTCTTTTCATCGGACCATCCATGCAAGATATTTAGAATAAAGATAAGATAGTTTTTTCTATAAATTTAAGTGTTAACCGTGTACAAAGAGAGATCAAAAACAGAGAAACTTCAGTTTATAACATTTCAGCCGAGAGTGTTGTTTGTCTCCAAGACTTTTGTCTTGTGTTTAACCTTTGATTCATGGGGTTTGGATCCCTTTAAGTCTTGAACAACCTTGTTTGTAGGCTTATATACTTGGGGTGGATATCATTTGGGAGGGTTGATGCTTGCCAAACTGAGTTGAAGCCATTTGTTAGCTATTGTTCACCCTCACGGCAAAACAGAACCTGGTTTGTTGCAAGGTCTTCTAAGAAGGTTGTGCTGCTCCCAATTCTTGTCCAAGTTGTGTTGAACAAAACCTTAGCTTCTTGATTCAGCCTAAAAACATTACTTGACTTCTATCTTTCTTTGAATCTTAGATAGTCCTAGATTGTTGTTTCTTCAATTGTCAACTTAAAAGAGAAATTTACGTTTTGTTAAAGTTATAGTTTTATTTTACTTGCTTATGATCTAACTTGGTTACCTCAAAATTTCTACTTCTTTGGTTGATTGTTTTGATTAAACATGATGCTTAGAACCATTTGGGGAGTTGAATGTCATAGAAATGACTATGATGAACTCAACCAAGGTATGGACTCTTGTGGACATACAAATGGCCTTTGGGTGAGATATTAGGAGTGTAAAACTCCGGGGTATCAAACCAGTCCTCAATGCAATAAAGATTTCACAACATATTATAGTAAAATGATCAATAATTTGTATTATGCTAATGTTAATGAACATGAGGAACTAAGCATGATTAGGTTCTTTGCCGGATTAGATAAAGAGATTGGTGATTGCTTGTTAAGGGAGACATTTTCATCCCTTCATGATATGTTTGAAAAGGCAAAACTTATTCAATTGAACCTGATCATTTGGGGTTTTAATCAATTATATGGGCATGAGCAGAACTCATGTGATTTGCAAAGTGACAAACCAAATGATCAAACTTTTTCAGATAAGTTAAGCAATTTGATTGTGAACTTGAACATCTTTGAAAATGAAATGCTTAGACTTAATGATATGTTGCATACAATGAAAAAGGATTCTGAAAAAATTAAAGCTTTGCAACCCAACATGTTTGAAAGTGATGTTTTGTGTGAACTTGAATTGACCCCTGACATGCATCAAATTGATTTTCCTTTACATGATATGCATGTTCAACCATATGAGGTATTTGAATTGGAAGAAGATACTTCACTTGAGACTAAAAGTGGTGGTTTACAGAGTGTGAACAACATGCACATAGCTGATATCGACCTTGATAACACTTTGTCTGAAAAAGTCCTAAACATTGACATGCATATAAATGAAATCCCGATGCATGATTTGCATATCTCTGATGACGAGCCCCAGTCAAGCCAAGAAGAACCAACCGCAGTGGGAGGTACACCAGTGCAAGACAAGGGCCCTATAACAAGGAGCATGGCCAAGAAATTGATGCATGAAGTGGGACCTTCCTTTACAAGCATGTTGATGATGAACCAAGTCAAGGTAGTCTACATTGGATCCATTTGCTACAAGCTTTAACTTAGTTTTTGAATCATGTTGATATATTAGTTAGTCTTGTGTGTATTGTTCGTATTGTTGAATGCTTAGCTTTGTTTCCTTTATAAATTGTTGTAAACTAACCAATACATGTTCTAGTATGTTGCATATGTTGTTTGGTGTATGTTTGAACTGATTTTAGGCCAAGGAAGCTTGATGGAGTCCATGCCAAACGTTCATACACCAAGTTGAGTTGAAAGGGCAAGCTGGCAGTATGACACCCTCTTAGTATTTCAGCCATATCTCACCAACCACAATTCCAATTGACTTGATTCCAGTGGAAGCTGAAAGATAAGAAGATAAGATACAATGTTGATGTTCATCACTTTCCCAGAAAAGTCCTGTATCCAGCTACAAAATCGTTTCAACAAACTGGCTGCTTAGTCACATGCTTCCAAAGGTCCACATCCAAAGCAGGTCAATTTCAAACGGGCATAAATCACTCATTTCAGCTCCAAACGACGTTCTTCTGGTGTCATGTGCAAGAGCTGAATCTAATTGGAAGATAGAGTTATATTGCAAAAGAGTTCAGGGGTCAAATCTGGACAGATTTTGCTTTCTTGATTGTCTAAGTGGGATTCTCAACCAATCAGCTGCAAGGGACAAATCCAACTCATCAAGGACGTGTCAAAAGTTATTCCAAAGTAGGGAGGAGCTGAACCAATCACAATTCAAAGGCCAAACAACTTGCAAGTCAAAAGGAACTTTCAGCCGAGAAGACAATCGCTGAAGTTGTCAATCTTATTCCAAGTTGCACTTGGTTTAACTTTCTTTCTTTGCTCCTATTGGACCCCAAACATTTTTATCTTCACTTAGAAGCCTTTCTTGGCTTTTTAAACTAGCTTAGGACGTTTTGTAAAAGTACAATCTGAATATACATCAAAACCGCAAGTTCTTACATCAAGGTTGTTTTCAGTTTTCCTTTGAATCTCTTGATTCGCTTCAAGAAACTTGAACAAATTCTTGATTGTATTACTTCATATGCTTGGGATGGATATTGTTTGAGAGGTTTTAAGGCTTGCTCAATCAAGTTGAAGTCATTTGCGAAGTGTTCATCAAACTCGGCTGAAATCCATACGGTTGAAGTGTTGGGTGTTCTTGGAATATTTTGCACCTTCATCATTGTCCAGCTGGTTCGTTTGAGTTGAAGAAAGGTTCTACAATAGCTGATTGTTTGTGCATCAAGTGGTTTCAGAGCTATAAGGTATGCTTCATCTCAAACTATCTTTGTTTAAGTTGATGAAATTCTGTAAACCGTATGATGTTTGGTTAGGTACTGAATTCATGCAATTTTGTTTGGATTCCAGCCCTTTAATTTAGTCTAAAACATCGCTTAATATGTTAGCTAATGATGTGTAGTACTTGTTTAGTCATTTTAAGAGTCATTAAAATCAGAAATACCAAAAACAGCCAGTTAGTCACTAGGTTCTTAAATTCTGTTTTTTGTGTAGTAGTTCACATCTTGTTTTCTTGCATTTTTCTCCTAACAACCTGGGCATAAAACTTGATAAATCACCTGCTAAACCTTTGGTCATGATGTGGTAAAGTTGGTTTGGTGATGTGGTATTGTTTGGCTTAAGAAAAAGCAAGGAATCTGCCTATATGTCTTGTTTGGTCCGCCAACGAGCAGCCTGAATTGGAAGCTGGTTTCATTGGGTTTTTCTTATCAACATTTGCTCGAAATTTGCATAAACATCCATAAAATGCTAAAATATAATGTGTTAGAATTTGTTTGAAGTTTGGTATCATTTAGCATAGAAAACAAGCAAGGAAAAAGGCACCCGGGTAATTGCATTCAGCCGCCTATCCCAAACAAATTTTTCCTAGTTTAAACTTGTATTCCTTCATGATTCTCTTGTAGTTTCAGCTCATGAACATACTCGGACACCCTTAAAGTGTTTAAATATATTGGGTCATAGCTTGTTTAGTCTTGGTTATTTGATAAAACAAGAAGGAACAAACACAAGCACTTAAGGCTAAAATCAGATTTCTATTTTTGGTTCTTTTCCTTCCTCACGTGAACTCAGTAGGTGACCAAGGTTTTACTTGTGTCTTGTATTTAGGTAATTAGAGGTTGTATAATTTGTGTCAACTTGTTGTCATTCGATAAAAACCAAAAATCATCAAAAACAAAGGAAATATTAGCGTTAGTTTGCATTCAGCCATAGGGTATAACTAGTTCAAACACCATTGTTGCTTGACCAAAGATCAAATGCATGTCAAACTAGTGTAACCTCAATAGTTTAACTTTTTTACATCATCTTAGGCGTACAACTTGAAAAATCAACAAAAGAAAAGGGATTTGCATGTAAACCGTAGCTTAAGAGTACACATTGATTAATTACAAGCATATTAGTTCATACTTATTCGTGGGCTGAATATTCATCTTTACTTTGTTGTGGTTTAAATTGATTAAAGACTTTGTTGGACTTAGGATCTCATTTAGAATCAATCTTTATCTATTTTAGCCCACATTGTTATATTGCCAACCCGAACAAACCATCTTGTTGTCATTGCACTTTCTGAACTTGCATTGGACTTTATACATTCTTGGTTGTTATATTTGTGAAATACTTGTCACTTCACTAGCGTTCAGTCGTGTTGGATTTCTTTACTTGCTTTCAATCATGGTTACTTCATAAGAAATAGAAAATTCACCCCATTATACCCCCAGCATACCCCAAGGTCCTGCCACACTTGAAACATTGCAACAAACTATTGCTAGCATGATTCACGCTTTTGGTCACATGAAAAGTGAAATTGAAGATCTTAAAAATAATTCTTGAGCTCTCAAGGGAGAAAGTGCTAGTCAAGGTCGAAGAGAACCCCCAAGTGTACCTTTTAACAAAGGAACATCTTTTGATGGTGAATCTTGACTGAACATCGTGGGAACACGTCCCATAGGGGACGTGGTAGGAGTCGTGGTCTAAATGGTGGTCGTAGGAACATTTCATTTGAAGATAGATTTGATGATCTCCCTGAGTATAATGACCGTTATCAAGAAGAGATGTATTATAACAACAGGTTTGAAAGAAATGAACCCCCTGAAGAGGAGTTCATTACAACTAAACTGAATATACCTCCCTTCCAAGGGAAAAGTGACTCTGAAGCATACCTGCAATGGGAACTTAAGGTAGATCATATGTATTCTTGTACTAATTATTTTGAGTTGGCCAAAGTTCGGTATGCTACTTTTGAGTTTGTAGATTATGCTTTACTTTGGTGGGAACATCTGCAAAATGCAAGAAGACGAGCCAGACAACAACCTGTTGTCACATGGGCAGAACTCAAACAACAGATGAGGAAGAGGTTCATATCACAATCCTATGAAAGAAGTGTCTACCAAAAGCTGCAACAACTCTCTCAAGGTGACAAATCTGTTGATGAATATTATAAAGAGTTGGAACATTTGCTTACCAGGACAAACATAGAAAAAGCTGAGGAGGCCACGATGGCAAGGTTCTTAGCTAGCCTTAGCAAAGAAATTGCATTCAAAGTGGAACTCACACCCTACTTAGATTTGGCTTCTATGGTTCACACTGCTAAGGATATGGAAAGGCAACTTAAGGTACATACCTATGTCTCTTCTTTTCGGCCTAATCCTTCAAACTTTTCCAAGGTACAGCCTAGGCCAAATTTCAGACCCCCACAGAGTCAAAGCCGTGGATTTCAAGGGAAGGCACCACAAAGCTTTCCAAAATATCCCACAACAAGCAACTCTCCAATCATGAACAAAGGCAAAGCAAAGGTGGAAGGTACTACTCCTAACACTAGATTTCGTGATATTCAATGTTTTAAACGCTTAGGTAAATGTCATTTTGTAAATCAATGCCCCAATCCTAAAAGTATTCTGTTCATTGAGGAGCCTAATGAGTACTGTTCTGAAGAAGAATTGGAAGAGAATGAGGAAGTTGAGAAAACGTGTGAGGAAGAGGAAGAAATAGTTGATGAGAGTAATGAATGTGAAAATAAAGATTTCTTAGTTGTAAGACGTGCTTTAAATGTTCAAATCAAAATGGAAAAACAAGATTTGCAAAGAGAAAACATTTTTCACATCTATTGCATTGTTAGAGGCAAAATGTGTACACTCATCATTGATTTTGGTTCATGTACAAACGTTGCAAGCATTGAAATTGTTAGGAAACTTGATTTACCCTAAATCAATCACCCACATCCTTATAGACTTACCTGGCTTAATGATTGTGGGGAAGTTAAGGTTAATAAACAAGTCTTGATTCCTTTATCAATTGGTGGGTATTCTGATGAGATCTTATGTGATTTAACACCTATGCATTCAAGACATATCTTGTTAGATAGGCCATGGCAATTTGATAATACAGTAATATATGATGGCTACTTAAATAGGTAACCCTTTAGGCACCACAACAAACTGTTTAAGGCTTTAAGCTGCATGCTTACCCTCACAAAAGGTGTTTGAGGATCAGAAGAGAATGACCAAAAGTCGAAATGATCCAAAGGAAAAGAATTGGAATTAATCTTCCTTAAAAACATTGTTCTAACAAAGCTGAATCAAAGGGGAAAGAACTTGTCATCTCTGAGGAAAATAAAGATAAGAAGAAGAGTGCTTTCTCTGCATCACAAAATGAGGTGTTCCACTCAATCATTTCCAACAAAACCGTGTACATGTTACTATATAAAGAAACCTTATTTTCTTCATCTGATTGTCCCTCTCTTTGCCCAGTGAAGTCACCTCCCTACTGCAAGAGTTTTCAAAATTTTTCCCTGAAGGAGATCCCAAAGGTTTACCACCTCTAAGAGGCATTGAGCATCAAATAGATTTCATTCCAGGAGCTATCCTACCCAATAGGCTTGCTTATAGAGCCAATCCAGAGGAAACTAAGGAGATCCAAATACAAGTTGAGGAACGCTTAGACCAAGGTAAGGTGAGAGAGAGTATGAGCCCTTGTGTCGTACCTGTGGTGGTAGTCCCTAAGAAAGATGGAACTTGGAGGATGTGCACCGACTGTAGAGCAATCAATAAGATTACTGTGAAGTGTAGATATCCTATTCCTAGGTT
>AP025064.1:17160453-17223764 GCA_036186865.1 Eustoma russellianum | reverse complement strand
TCTTTCTCTTCACCTTTTTAATTGCATTTTATCTCCCTTCAGGGTCAACTTCTTGCTAAGAATTTGTGTCTGGATTACACCTAAAGGAGCAATTTCCTCCAACATTTTCTTTCTCATTTTGACCTATATACGAGACAGAGGCTTCTTAGTCATTCCCTTTTCCAAACTCCTCAACCATGCTAGTTTTGGAATTGAAAGAGGCTATATTCTCCACACATCGTAGAGCACGAGCATTCGAGCTTTTTCTCAAGAGTCGGCTTCCAATTTTGCTAGAGAAATGAATTTGTTTTGTGTTACTATTTACTTCATTGGTTCCAATACAACACGGTTTGCAGTGCTCACTTTTCTTCTCTATTGTCCTTGTTCTGCTTTCACTTGTGTCTGCTGGTTCTTCCTTGGTACTCACATTCTTCTCCATTTCCCATTTTTGTTTATTGCCGCTAACATCGTTCAGTGGTGTCGCAAAAGTTTTTTCACCTTTATCTATGTCGCATTTGAAGCTGGGAAGCATGAAATTTTCCTCCGGCTAAAATCGTTTTTAGTAGGCAAACCCATGTCGATTTAGCTCGCATTAGGTCCTGAATAATAATATCAACCTGAAATCATGTAAATCTGAGCATTTTGGAAAAGAGAGTTTTTTTTTTTTTTTGCATTCACCGGCTGTGTGTGGCGCAGCTAGAGGCCGCAAAGGCCTATGAAGACTCCGTCAACCGAACTCTTTTTTTTAAGTTAAACTTTTCATATAAAACACAAAAAGACAAAATTACAAAATGTGGTGCTTACAAGAAGCATCAAGGAGCTAAGGTCTTACAACTAAATGAGGCTTACAAAGAACTCCAATCTGTCAGGAGGTGGTAGAAGAGGGGGGAGGCGATTGGGACCGAAGTGTTTAAGTTACCGTTAGATGAAAAGAAAATTTAGAGAAAACTGAGAGGAAAAAAAATCCAAAGGGAGAAGGGAGAGGTGGTAGAAGAGAAGGGGGGGAGGGGATTGGGGCCAAAGTGTTTAAGTTACCGTTAGATGAAAAGAAAATTTAGAGAAAACTGAGAGGGAAAAAAATCCAAAGAGAGAAGGGAGAGAGTTTTCCAGGTTTAATATGGTAAATCTAAATATGTACACCTACTGATTAGTCTGTACATCTTTCTACAATCATCTGTGGTGGCTCCTGACCAATTTTGAGATAGTTCCTTCCTTCAAAGCTCATAGATTTTTAAATAATAAAAAAAACTTTCCACCGTTATGTTTTGATGAATCGACCCCGGACCCACCATGTTTTTTTATTTTCTCCTATACTCACTATGTTTTTTTCTTTTCTCCTATCCTTAGACCCGCTATGTTTTGGGACTAAAAATGAAACCGGATGTTCTGTTAAAGCCACAGTAATCAACTAACATTTAATTAAAAAAGAAAGGTCTCTTGCAGAGGCTGATCCAAAGCCTCCAACAGCTGGAAAAGTCAAACGGCAGAAAAGCCCAGCGGCTAGTTTCAGTGTAATAATAGTAAACAATGATTTTAACTATCTAATATCTAAACTAATGAGAAGTATACACAACTGCTTTGTATATACATGGACTTGCATACTTATGTATTTTATAAGGATACCATAATTATGTATTTATATGTACATTTCTACACACGTACATGGGTATGCATAAATAAATGTATATCTACTTATACGTACATGTACATTCATATGCACATGCATTACACTATGAGCATCTTATGTACATCACATATTTATCTAAAAGATCAAGCTCACAGAAGACTATCACACAGCTGAAAACATGACTCAAACAACTATTCATATTGAATAAACTGGACTCTGTGGTGCAACAACATTTTACACAAGGAAGCAAATTCATAAAAAACCATGTACAAACCTGAATATTCGGAGCTAACAAACTCGGTTGATCAGTAAAGAAAAGAATCATCCTTCCGATCTCTTGCTTCAACAATATCCTTCTCTCATGGTGTATAGCATCAGAGGAAGTTGCTGCTAGCTCATGCACTTCACTATTGTTACCAGGAAGTTGCAAATAAAAGTAAACAGCTATTGTGTCATACTTGTGAAAAGATAAGACGCTTGAATTCTATTTACAGTTCCATAATGCAATGCAAATCTAGTAAAATTCTCACCAGATGAATGTGTAGACAAGTCTCATTCAACCCTACTAGATGTGACAAACAAAGTACCACTCAACAATATTACCTAATCAGAGAACATCCATCAATTTTCTTATTTCTTAATCAGTTCAAACTTCAACTAACCCACTGACTTAGCTACTTTTGACAGGGAGGCTGGTTTTTTGGAATTGATATGTTTTGTCCATTCTAAATGTGCTTCTCAGAGTAATGTTAGTATAGAGAGAATATTTGAGTTTGCTTGATGATAAGATGAAGTAGAATGCAAGAGAGTAACACAAGTAATGGAGACTGAAATCAATAGATTTCAGATTATCATTAATGATGCTATAGTAACTCCTTATATACACAGCAGTAGCCAACGGCTAGTTTCACCTAACACCCTATCCTTCTCTAAGCTTCCAACGGTAACTTATTCTGTGGTATATACATTTGTATTTTTCTACTGTACAGTATATATTACATTATATCTACTTTATTATCTAATATTTCTACACTCCTCCTCAAGCTTGGTGTATATATTGATACAACCAAGCTTGACAACAAGTGTGAGAAACGTATTAATGGATACAAGTTTGGTAAATACATCAGCTATTTGATTGTTAGATAATACATGTTCGACAACAATAGTCTTGTTATCAATTTTCTCTTGAATAAAATGTCGATCAATCTCAACGTGTTTTGATTTGTCGTGTTGCATGGGATTTTCGGCCATATTAATAGCGGAAATGTTGTCACAATAGATTCGTAATGGAGGTGTTAATGCGCAATTCTTCTAGTACCCTCTTCAGCCATAATCCTACACACAAACCAGTTGCAAGTGCCCGCAATTCGGTTTCAGCACTGCTACGTGAAACAACTCCCTGTTTTTTGCTTCGCCAAGTCACTAAATTACCCCATACGAATGTTCCATAGCCAGTAGTGGATCTCTAGTCAGTTTGTGAACCAGCCCAATGTGCGTCTGTATATACCAAAATTTGTCTATCTGATTGCTTTTTGAATACTAAACCCTGACCTGGAGCAGCTTTCAAGTACCTGAGAATTCTTAGAACAGCCTTGAAATGTTCATTAGTAGGATCATGTATAAATTGTGATACATAACTTACAGCATAGAAAATATTTGGACGAGTGTGTGATAAATAAATTAATTTACCTACCAACTTCTGGTATTGTACCTTATCCGTGGGATTTGTATCCCAATTTTTTCTAGATTTTCTTCCGGGTTCCATCGGGGTTGGGGCTGGTTTGCACCCAAGCATTCCCGTCTCATGCAACAAATCTAATACGTATTTCTGTTGAGAAATACACAATTTATCCTTAGTCCTAGCTACTTCTACTCCAAGAAAATACCTGAGGACTCCTAGATCTTTTACTTCAAAGTCAGTAGCTAATTGATTTGTAATCATGTTAATACCTTTAATATCACTGCCTGTAAGAATAATGTCATCAACATAAACAATGAGTATTGTAATAGTATGTATACAAGAAAAACGAACAAATAAGTGTGATCACTTTGTGTCTGCTTAAAACCATATTTGAGTACAACAGAAGTAAATCTTTTAAACCAAGCCATTGGTGACTGTTTTAATCCATATAGTGATCTTTTTAGTTTACACACCATGTCCGGGTTCTTACCTTGTTCAAATCCTGGAGGGATGCCCATATAGACTTCTTCTTGTAGATCGCCATTCAAGAACGCATTTTTGATATCTAACTGACATAATTCCCAGTCTAAGCTTACTGCTAATGAAAAAATAATCCTAACAGTATTTAATTTTGCAACCGGGGCAAAGGTCTCAGTGTAATCTAGGCCATAGGTTTTGGTGAATCCTTTTGCTACTAGCCTTGCCTTATACCTATTAATAGTACCATTAGCATTATATTTGACTGAGAAAACACACCTATAGCCTACGGTTTTAGTTCCTGGTTTTTGTTTTACTAGGTCCCAAGTCTGATTTTTAAGTAATGCCCGCATTTCTCCCTCAACTGCCGCTTTCCTGTAAGGATTTTTCAAGGCAGCCTCAATTGATGTGGGTAGTTGTTGATGGTCTAGTAGACATGTGAAGGCTTTGAAGTTTTCCTTCAATTTATCGTATGCAAGATAATTTCGTAGGGGATGTTTTGTATACTTCCTTACCCCTTTTCTAAGGGCTATAGGTAATTCGTCTAGAGGAATATCTGAGGATGACGTTGTTGTAGGTGCTGGATCTACACAGGTTTCGGTTTCCAATCCAGGAACTGGGATATGCCTGCGTGTATATACCTGTGTAATGGGTAATTCAACTCTTTGCTCAGATATCTCATCTTTTTGACTAGATATCTCATTACTAGACTAAGGTTCCTGATTATTTGCAGCTGAGTCACATGTGTCGATAGATGGTTCTGTAGGGATGCTAGGATCACTGGCAATGACATCCAGTATACTCCAAAACTGATCAAGATTAGAGCTGTAATTTCCTGGCACATGATTGTTAGAATAATACTAATTTGTTTCATCAAACACTACATCAAGAGATACAAATATTTTCCTAGAAACAGGACAATAGCATTTAAAACCTTTTTGTGTACTAGAATATCCTACGAATATGCATTTGTAGGTCTTTTTATCCAATTTGGTACGTAAGTGCTGCTGTATGTGAACATATATTGTGCATCCAAAAACTTTAAAAGGTAAAGCTGAGATTAACTTAGTATTCGGATACCAATCTAGTAACACTTCCTTAGGTGTTTTGAAATTCAAAATTCGAGATGGTAACCTATTAATTAGATGTGGCAGTGAGAATAACTTCCCCCCAATAAAACTTAGGTGTATTAGCAGAAAACATGATGGATCTAGCCACTTTTAGCAAATGTCTATTTTTCCTTTCAGCTACCCCATTTTGTTGAGGAGTATAAATGCATGAAGTTTGATGATGAATTCCTAGACTGTCTAAATATTCCCAGATCTCTTTATTCACATACTCAGTACCAATATCACTACGTAGTGTCTTAATAGTGATATCAAACGATTCTTAATGAGAGAAACATATGTTCGTATGATACTTCCTACTTCACTTTTATGTTTCATAAGATATACCCATGTTAGCCTAGTGTGATCATCAACAAAAGTAATAAACCACCTAGCCCCATTTAAGTTTGCAATTCTAGAGGGACCCCATAAATCTGAATGCACCAAGTTAAATGGACTGCTAGGCTCATGAATTTTCGCTAAATACCTTCCGTTTGTTTGCTTTGCAAGAATGCAAGTCTCACTCTTAAGTTCACTAACAGGAAAGTTACAAAATAACTGCGGCATTAGCTTTTTCAAGTACAAAAAATTAGGATGGCCTAAGCGAACATGCCACAACAAAATCAAATCCTGCCTATTAGGATGATCAGTATCAGTACATGAAAGCACTTTAGAACTATTACAAACCGAGGGTCTGGATTCCAAAACATCTTGATTTCCCTTTGGCTGAATGGTGTATAATCCATTTAATTGTCTAGCACTGCCAATCATCTTCCACAAATGTGTCTCCTGAAAGAGACATTCAGAAGATGACATTGCTACACAATTGTTATCAGAGGTTAACTTACTGATTGATATTAAGTTGAAGCTCAAGCATGGGATATACAAAACACTAAGTAGTAATAATTTATTTGAGTTGAACTCTTCCCTTACCTAATATATGTAAGTTAACCCCATTAGCAATTTCAACTAGTCTTGGACGTTCAAACATTTCATAAGCAGATAGAAGGGAGAAATTATTAGTCATATGGTCTGAGGCTCCTGAATCAACAATCCAGGAGCACCACTGACCTTCTGACTGATTACCTTGTAGTGAAGCCATGGTGGCTCTGCTAACCTGTGGCTCAGTCTGTATTACTGGAGTGAATCCACCTCCTTGCTGTTGTTGTGAGAGTAGTTGGACAAGAGCTTCAACCTGGTGGGTAAGACGTGACTCTGGTTCCTTAGATTGTACTGAGTTAGCTATAGCTTGTTTCCCTGTACCCCAGGATGGTGAGAACTTAGAATAGGTAGGATTATTCTGCTGTTGAGCTTCCTTGAGTCTCTGAAGCTTAAAACAGTTATCAACTGAGTGTCCAACCTTCTTACAGTATTTGCATGTTGGGGGTTGTTTGTGAAAAACGTTGGTGAGAAGGTCCAGAGTTCCGTTTAACAAAGAAAGCTGATGAATCAGATGGTGTAGCAGGGTTCTGGGAAGTACTTGGTGGAACTAGAGAAGTGAGTGTTGAAGTTTTGGTCACTAAGGCAGTCCCTTCAGTGGTAGAGGGTAAGAGAGTTCCCATCATAACCTTCAAACGACTCTCTTCTTGACGGATTTCAGAAAAAACAGAATTTAGAGTTGGTAATGGTTTCATGCCTAGAACTCTACTTCTAACTGAGTCAAGTTCCTTGTTTAGACCATGCAAAAATCTAAAGACACGTTTAGTTTCTATAAATTGCTGGAATGAGAGGGCATCTTCAGGAGAGGTCCAAGAATGTTCTTCAAATAGATCTATCTGTTGTCATAGTCTAGTAAGGTGAGAATAATAGGTACTTACAGAGTTTTTCCCTTGACGGATGTCCTGTAACTGAGCTTCAAACTCGTAAATCTCAGAGACATTGTCTCTTTTGGAATACAATTCCTTTGCTGCCTTCCAGATGGCAGCAGCAGTGGGATACAAATTAAAGTTATTTCCAATATCTGGTAACATAGCCCGATCAACCAGGACATTATCATTGAGTTTTCTGACCTCCATTGTCTGTAGTTAGGATCTGAGGGTTCAGGAATGACCTGATGGTCATGGAGATAATCATCTTTACCTCTTCCAATAATGAACATTTCAGCAGCTTTACTCCAAGGAAGATAGTTATTCCTTGTGAGTTAGTGATTAATGACCATAATAGGATTTCCATCTAAGGAATAAGGTAGCTGTGTAGGAATTAACAGGGGTGTTTGTGCCGGGGTTCCTTCCATCACTGTTCCACTTGGAGCAGTAGATGTAGTTTCTGAAGATTCTGGAATGTCTGTCATATGAACAAGTTTAGTGGAAGAACTGAAGAAGGAGAAGGTAGATTAGTTTGAAGGCCAGTTGAAGAAGAGGTATGTTATTTTTGCAGAGGGGCGTAAAAGAAGAAGAAGATATGGGGTTTTCGTGAAAAGTAAGATGATAATGACCCGCAATAAATTTGAGAGGAAAGGTGTAGCAGATTTTTGTGTAAAGGACAAAAAATAATTTATGAGAAATCAGTTTCTTGGAAACACAAAGCACGGAATCGAGGTAAAAATGAAATGTTTTGAATTCCGGGTCTTGATTTTTGTGCAAAGCTTTCAACGGAAGCTTCTGTTTAATAATTTTTTATTGCAGATATTTTATCTCCACTCCCGTTCAACTGGGAATTTGACACGTGTTTCACAATAAACTCCACTAACTCCTCAAATGTTTTTGCTTCGTCTTCTTCCTTACGAAGAACAGATAATGAAACTGAGAAGCAAACTCTGCCCAGAACAAAATAATATACCTTGTGTTTTTAAACAATAAATATAAATAGGCAAAATGAACAAGAACACCTTAGCTCTGATACCATATAAAGAGAATATTTGAGTTTGCTTGATGATAAGATGAAGTAGAATGCAAGAGAGTAACACAAGTAATGGAGACTGAAATCAATAGATTTCAGATTATAATTAATGATGCTATAATAACTCCTTATATACACAACAGTAGCCAACAGCTAGTTTCACCTAACACCCTATCCTTCTCTAAGCTTCCAACGGTAACTTATTCTTTGGTATATACATTTGTATTTTTCTTCTGTACAATATATATTACATTATATCTACTTTATCATCTAATATTTCTACAGTTAGGCACACACTACATAGTACTCTCGTAGCAATTGGTGGAGAATGTGCTCAATCAACAAATCGTTTGCAAAATTGGATACCTGAATAATACTTGTCGAACGAACCGAGAGAAGTGTTAATAGATGACTGTTGTTCCAAGGAAAAAAGAACATTCAGGTGCATTAGGCTCTCGCGTTTACACAGGGTCCGGAGAGATGTCGGATCGCTTCGCGATCTGATGTATACAGTCTTACCCTACATTTTGTGCAAGAGACTATAAGAGGTTGTTTCTACAGCTCGAACCCGTACCCACCCTCATGACTGTTGTTCCAAGGAAACAAGCTAATTTGGCAGTATCATGTCAACTAGAAAAGCAATCCATTAATTGGCACACCTGTAAGCTCATCTTGCATACAAATTCTTCAGAGCCCAAGCCCTGCATCTACCAAAAACATTTCTTTGCTTATGCCTTTGGTTAGTGCTTGTAACCATGATTTAGTGTTTTGGTTGATTTAAAACAAGTTTGGTCTCAGAGAGTTTTAAATTACTTGACTGAAAAAGGCTTTTTTAATCCTCATAACAAGTTACTTAATATGATGCGGTTGATTGCTGCAAATAGTGTCATTATTCTATAAAAATTTATCTCTTTTATATAGTAAAAAATACGAAAGAGAAAATGTTTAGTTAAGACTTATGTTGGAGAATGTGCAGATAGAGGAGAAAGTCAATCACACGGCCTACCAGATCCAAGTGATCAATAGCAGCTTGAGGATTGAGGAGTCGTAGAGCAGGTAAGGAGAACAATCGCCCGCCAAGGGCCCTGCCATTTTTCAGGTTGAGAAGAAGCTGATAGAGTGTTGGGCGAGGACAAAGGCATGCAAGAAAGTATGGTTCCACGCTTCAGAAAGATGGAGTTCCCATCCTACGAGAGGGTAGAGGAGAGAAACAAGCCTCTATCAACAATTTGTGAAATACGTCTTACAGAGTATTAACATTTTACAACTAATATGAGGGGTTACAAGTCTAGTCAGTACAATTGAAACTTGCTATCAACTTGGGTATTTCAATGAAATTGTTCTCATAATCTGCTTGTCCATCTACCGGTCTAGTCTGCCCTATGCTCGCATGTCTATATTCATTGTCTATACTATGTCTCATAATGGTGGGGCTTGGAGCACTTAGACACCAAATGTGGAAGACTATGGAGTTTATACTGTTTGGCCATCAAAATCTCCAACCCCTGCTTCGTTTTGGATGATGATTAGGCTTCTGCTTCCCCTATATTTCCACTTTCTTGTGTTGCTGGTTTTTTATGCACAAAAATCTAGCTTGGAACACACACTTTCAAAAGCTTCAGCACTATCGCACTCAAACATCCTCTTAAATGTTTCCTTTGTTGCTTCTCTTCACTCATCTCTCTGCAAAAAATTGAAATGTTTAATGGATGTTATGGTAAGGTCTCCTAGGGTTGAAAGGACTTGGTTTTGTTTACTTCTTGCTGTCTTCTCGATAGGCTGGTTGGTTGGTTGGATATTCAATGAGCTGGACGGATGGTGGTTCTGTATGAAGCTAATTTTGGATAGATACATCTTCATTGACTAGTATTTCTATTACTTCTGTATCTAATGTCATTTTTGACTATTCTTTGAGGATCAGAATAGGCATATGCTGATTTCCGAATTATGGATCACTGTTCAGTCCCTAGCTCATAAGTCCTTTGAAATGGCACACGCGCTTGATCTGTCTGCTTTGAAATGGATGCTGGGAAGACTTTATTTTCTATATTTTGGTTACTCTCTATCAGTAGAGTTTCGTTCTGCTGCTTTCGTTGCTTGTATAGTTTACTCACTGGGGATGTTTTTTTGTCTTTACTTTGACATTAGTTTCGTATTTCGTGAAGGAAAGTTCTGTGGGATTAGTCTATGGGTAGGATATAATAGTATACTCTTTGCATTCTTGTATATTGAGCAAGTCTGGCTTGTTGTTGCCCTCTCCTGGCAACATCTATGTAAAGATGCCTAATTTGGCCTTTTTTATGAAATTTTAACTTATAAAAAAAATACACAAATGTATCCCCTTTTATAGAGGCTGCTACACGGCCTCTAACGACCAGAAACCTTCTAACAGCTAGTTGGGGAAAACTGCTAACTGCTATAATTTACCAAGTTGCAGACTTGTTTATTCCTACTCTGACCACTAAAATAGTGGTGTATTTTAGTGTATGTAATCCATATATTTGTATGTACAAGAGTGTATATTCTATGTATACTAATATATGTGTATATACACTGTGTATATGTGAGGACAATGTACTTTACGGTGCATTTCTACACTGTCCCTAAGATTGGTACATACATTTATACAGGAAAGCTTGACTATGAGGTTCTAGAATACTTTAAGAGAGACTAGTTTGGTAAAAATGTCTGCAACTTGATTCTTTCACGCCACATGCTCCATTCGGATAACTTGGTGTTCAATCTTCTCCCTTATGAATTGTTTATGTATCTCCACATGTTTAAACTTATCATGTTGGATAGGATTCTCTGCTATTTTAATTGTAGAGACATTATCACAGTAAATTCTGATTGAGAGAGAAATTGTACGTCCCAGCCCAGCGCCTCCATCACGCTCTTCATCCATAATCCTCCACACAATCATAGTGATAATGCCCTGAGCTATGCCTCTGCATTGCTTCTTGTAACAACTGATTGCTTCTTACTCCTCCATGTAACTAGATTTCTCCACATATAAGTCTCATTTTGATCTCATGTCCACTTTTGATCATGTAGAATCTGCACTTGTGAATACTTGAGGTCTTTGTCTTCATTTTTCTTGAAGTATAACTCTTGTCCTGGTGTTGCGTTTAGATACCTAAGAATTCTCAAAACAGCCTTAAGATATTCATTAATATGATAATGCATAAATTGACTCACAAAACTAATCGCATAGCATGCATCAAATGTAGTATAGGATAAGCAAATCAGTTTCCTTACTAACTTTTGATCACTCAGTCTGTCAGTAGGTGTTTGGTCCCACTATTCCCCAGGTTTGTATCCATGTTCTGCTGGTATAGAGGTTAGTTTACAATCAAACATTCCAATTTCCTGTAATAGATCCAGAATATACTTCCTATGTGCAATACTCATTCCCTGAAGTATTCTTCCTACTTCCAATCCTCAGAAGTATCTGAGTTTATCTAGGTCTTTAAGCTCAAACTCTAAAGATAATTGCTTCTTCATTTGGGCTATTCCCTACAAATCATTTCTAGTGAGTATTATATCAACATATACAATAAGAATGGTTGTCTTACCTGTTCCAGTACCTTTTGTGAATAAGATTGATACTTTGAGTTTGTTTAGAGCCATGTTTTATGACAGCTTTTGTAAACTTTCTAAACTATACTCTAGGCGACTCTTTGAGACCATAAAGTGACTTCTTCAGTTTACAAATTTTATGTTTATTGGTACTATTACTAAAGCCAAGTAATATGTCCATAAACACTTCTTGTAAATCTACATTTAAGAAAGCATTTGTAACATTTAATTGGAATAAATCGCAATCCAAATTGACAGCAAGTAAATATAATCCCAACAGTATTCAACTTTGTTACAGGTGCAAATGTTTCCAAATAGTCAATTCCATAAGTTTGTGTAAAACCCTTTGCAACTAACCTTGCTTTAAACCTACTCACTGTGCCATCAGTATTGTATTTAATAGAGAATACTCACTTATAACCTATTAGTTTGATGCCTTTAGCGATGGGTATAAGTTCCCACTTTTCATTCTTGAGTAACAATTCCATTTCCTCATAGACAGTTGTTTTCCAATGAGGTATACTTAAGGCGTTCTGAATAATCCTAGGTATAACGTGATTATAAGAAGTATTACTGAATGTCCAAAAGGATGGACTAAGTTTTTATATGACAGAAATTTATATAGTGAGTTTTTTGTACACTTGCACCTTTTCTGAAGGCAATTGGTCTACTATCTATGGCAGGTTCCGGATTTGTTAGTTACTTGTTCTAAAGATTGGTTGAATACTATCATTCCAAGATGATCTTCTGGAATATACCTATGTTGTATGTAGATTTACTCTTATTTGGTTGTCAATAGTTCCAATACTTTCTGATTCATCTCTGTCACTGATCTCTCTAGTTTCTTTTGTCTGAGCACCATCTCTTAGAGATGGTGATTTTAGTATATCAATGATGCTCCAGAAACTTTTCTATCCACCCTCACTATTCTCTGATATAAGATTCTTTGAGTAATAAGCATTTTCTTCATCAAATGTAACATCTATAGTCACAAACAACTTTGAAGTAATAGGACAATAACATTTATATCCCTTCTAGGAACCTAAATATCCCAAAAAAAAATACATTTAGTAAACCTATGATCCAGTACACATCTTAGATGAGGTTGTGTATGAATGTTTTGCAATGCAACCAAATAATTTAAAAGTCAAACAGGTTACTGTTAAGACAGTATTCTATCAAGACTTGTTTAAGAATCCTGCAAGATAAGACTCTAGATGGCATTGCATTGATTAAATAAGTTCCAGTGGGGACTACTTCTTAAAAAACTTTGAAACATTCATGGAGACATTGCTCTAATTACCTTTGTTTTCTTTGGTAAACATATGAGAAGGACGTCAAGGCTCAACAGATGTCTGCAGGAGCTTTTTTTAGGGTTATCCGGTTTGCCGTGGGAACCATATAGAGTTAATAGAGGACCAAGATGACATGTTTATTTACAATGGAATCCTATCCATCTGTAGGTCCCAAATGTATCCGGCCACTATATATGCATTTCTACCAAGCAGTATCTAGGACAAAGTTCATATGTGCCACCATGCATTATTTGTATCGTAACCGTAATGAGAGTTGACAAACTTCATATGTGCCACCATGCATTATTTGTATAGTAACCATAATGAAAGGGTAGTCAACTGCAACAAAAGAGGCCTCATCTTCCCTTTCACACTCAGCCCATCTGGGCATTTCCCAATTTCAAGTAGCCCAAATAAATCTATTTTTTTTTTGGGCTTAATGACAAATGAATGTTTGCTTTGGGGAAATGGATTTAAAGTAACCCAATCGAGAGTAGTGTGTAGTAAGATATATCCATGTTCTGGTATAATTATCCACTAATGTTACAGACACGCCATTTGTATCAGCTAATCTAGATGGTCTCAAAATATCAGATTATATAAGGTTAAAGGGCTGTTTGATTTTTATATATATATATATATATATATATATATATATATATATATATATATATATATATTAGTAAAATAGACCGACTTAGTATGTCTGGTTAACTAACAGACTTCACAATTGACACTCTTAGAATTTATTTTTATAAATAAATTTGGCATAAACCTTTTCATATACAAAAAATTAAGATGTCCTAATCTTTTATGTCAGAGCAAGATATGGTTGCAACTGGAACTAATACAAGAAAAAGAGCTAGGCAAGCTATCTTCTTTTCTAGTTTGTTCTTGCTCTTCAGCTTGCAAAATAAAGAGCTCATTTAGTTTCCTAACATTGTCAACCATCTCCCTATAGCTCTCTCCTGAAAACAACACTCAGAAGGTGAAAGCCCTGTAAGACAGTTGTTATCTTGTGTTATTTTTCCTAATTATATCAAACTGAAACTTAGGCAAGGAACATACAAAACATTATACAACAGTAGTTTATTAGTTAGCTTGACTAATCCTTTTCCAACTACTTGTAGGTTTAGTCCATTTGGCCAGTGTAGCTATGCATTTTAGAGTTAATTGCACCTGATATCCATACTTTGCCACCAAGTTTTAAGTAACATCCATTCTTTCATGAAACTCACTTACCAGCCATACTTATAGGTGAAATTAACACCTGGCATCCGGATGACCTTCTGGTCTACCGTTGACTGCTCAAATCAACCTTTGACCGGACTTAACCCGACTTTAACTACAGTTTAGGATTAATAAAATAATAAAGTCAAAAAATTAAAAGTTTAAGAAAAATAACCCGTAACAACATTTTGCTGGTGGAACTCTGTTTCATTTGCAGATTGACAGAAGCCTCTCGTTTCTTAATGGTTATGCAAAGAACTCTTTGGAAAATGGGGCTCAGCCATATATTCCTGAGAGTGAGCGTTTAGGAATGACAATTATCACTAGCTTCAGAAGTCAAGAACAGCACATATATTCCTGAGAGTGAGCGTTTAGGAGTGACAATCATCACTAGCTTCAGAAGTCAAGAACAGCACGATGCATCTTCACAGTCTCTTAGATTTGAGGCTTACGAGCTTCCTAAACCTATCTTACCGTCTAAGACAGCTCCTCTTGTGCAAGCATCTTCAGAACTTATCCCCGTACCCGAGCCATCTTATCTTGTGGAAAGCCACCAACCTGCTGTACCTGCATTCTGGTGCTGGATCACCAGGACTACGGTTAAAACTTGACGGGGTCCAGAAGAAGTGGGGTAGACCAACTTACTCTGTTGCCCCATCTACATCAAATACCGACAGCCAAAAACACCAGAATGGAGCTCCACCACGCTGTGCTCCAACTGCTACCAATTTAGAAGTTCGTGACACATTATATGATTCAGCAAAGCAGGAAATGGAAGTTACTCCGGAAAAGGGCAGTTCATTAGGTGCTACCAACTTGTCGAAACCGCTTTTTGCTGGTGGAGATGGGAAGTTTAGTTCTTCGGGTTCTGCGAAGAGGAGTGGTGGTGGGAAGAAGGAAGGAGTTGCAGAGAAGAAAAAGGGGATTAGGAACGTGGAGAATGCAGCTGGTTTGGTTGATAACGGAATAAATTTGGATGCAATGTCTACAGATAGTGTGGCATCAAGGAAGGAATTAGGATTTAACCATGGTTGGGAAATGTTTGGCGCCAACTGTGTTAACAGTGAAAAATAAAAAGAATTTTGCTAAAAACCGCCTACAGCAGGTCATTTCCCGGTTGTCGGATGTCAGGTGTTAATTTCACCTATAAGTATGGCTGGTAAGAGAGTTTCATGAAAGAATGGATGCTACTTAAAACTTTGTGTCAAAGTATGGATACCAAGTGCAATTAACTCGTGCATTTTATTGAGAAATCTCAAGAGCATGTCTTGCCTTGCCACCCTCTCCATTGTGTTCCAAAAATGTTCTTTGTTCAGACCCTTCAATTGCTACTTTAGTCTCGTCAACTTGTTTGTTAGCTTGACCAGGGGGTTCCTAGCTTCTGGAATATTCCAACTATCATTTGGCATAATCTTGAATCTTGGATGCCTCATCCAGCCTTTTATAAATTTAAAAAGTTTAAGCCCAACGCTTTTCTCCTTTTTCACAAAAAGTACGCCGGGAGAAAGATCAAAGATAATTGGTGCTTCATAATCTAAGTGAAAAATTGAGAGAGTGATTTCCATGACTCGTTGCAGAACATGTGACAATACGGAAGTAGACCTTTTTTATCAGCATCTTGCTTGTTTCTGTTTGTATATTGTGGCCCAGACCATTGATTTGGATCTTTATGTTCTACATTTATTATTAATAAAGATGTTTTATTATCATTATTGTTGGTTAGTATGTTACACAATTCTGATAAATATCCCTGGTTCATTACTGTTATAGAGATAAAAATAATTAATAATTAGTATGAGTATTGATTTGATAATCATGAGAGGATTATATATATGATGATACAAATCAATTTCATAAATATTTGTTAAAGAACAATGTATTGAATAGATCCATCATCAGATTACTTCATGGAAGCGTCATAAATAAATCTCATGATAGTTATATTTTAATCTTTAGACTTGAGATTGTCATAGTTTCTGACATAAGGACGATTATATTTTGACATGATCAAACATTATCCGTGACTGGATGATAATAAAGGTCATGATTGAATATAATAGAAAGCATGTAGAAGATATTGAACAATCAAGATAGAATTTGTTCCTCTTTTTTGAGAGAGATATATCTTTTGAGTCCTTCGATAAGTGAGACTGCGAAATGCATGGTCGTGCTCAAATGAATTAATAATGTGATCGATATCCTTTGTTTTATACTTGGATATCGAGTAATCATACGTTTGAACAATGTAAGTATGACGCTGACCATGGCTTATGTTCAAACTAGATATCGTGTGAAAAGGGGATCAATACATATACTATTATTAGGCTAGTTGGACTGTAATCGTATTGATTGAGTAGTCGTAATGCCTTGCTAGAGGTCAATTATGACTTATTGGTTTAATAGAGATTTAGTCGGCTGCCAATAAATATGGGTCTATCAGGTCACACACAAGAATGCGTATGGACTGAGATTAATATGAGTAATATTGATAATATTAATATTAGATATTAATTATCGTTATTATTATTATTATTATTTTCTGTTTTTTAAATATATTTAAATATTATTGGATAATATCAGCAAATCCATATCTGATACACATTTTGAATGGTCTTATATAATCCTAACAGAATCCGTATCTGATATAGATTTTAATTGGCCTTAACCAATTCAATTTTGAATCGGATTTTAAAGTTTATACATGCATATATATATTGCTTTATCACGTGATGGTGATCAGAAGAAAAAACAAAAAAACCCTAACTCGTCTTTGAGAAAAACGAGTTCTTTCAGCCGTGCCATTCCAGAGACCTAGCACTCCAACGAAAGCATTAGTGCGGATACCGACAGAGGGTGATCGTATCATCGCACCTTCTTCGTCTTCATATTTTGAATCTATAAGAGGTTAGTTTTTGAATCTCTTTCCTCGAATTAAACGGACTACATGGATCCTTGGTAGGAAATCAGAGATCGAATTTTTTGTTTTTGATAGCAATGATCTCGTTGATTTCCAAACAATTTCACCATGTAAATTCAAAACCACTTGATGGGATGTTAAAGAGGTTCATGTGTTGAATCCATTCGGTGAACTCAGCAACCACATTTCTGTCTATCTTCTATTTCACTTTCTTCCCTAGATCATTTATTACAATGTTGAAGTCTCCCATTATAATCTAGGGAGTGTTTTCATATAGTCTCCTTTGGTTATTTAATTCTTTCTAGATTTCTCGTCTTGGACTTCTCTCATTATACTCATATACAATGGCTACAATGAATTCTTTCTGTTATGGCACATTGGTCTTTAAAATACATGTGATACATTGTGAGGGCTAAACTTCAAATAAGTTTGGATCTCAGACAACCCAAATTCTTGAAACTGAGTTGGCAGAGAGTTGTTTACTGTCTCCCAATCCTTGAAGACATTCTTGCTGAACTTTTCAAATTACTTCTGTCTTATTTGTACTCCACTATACCCATCATACTTATTTTCTTTTCTTTAATATACTTGCTTACTGCTTTCTACTTTAAAAGAGAGTTTAAGCCCCTCATATTCCAGTACGCTAGTTGACCATCGTTTGTTTTTTTGGGGGTCTTCCTCTTCCCCATGTTTTGCTCAGCTGGTCACTGTGTTATCCTCTTCACCACTTCAATTAGTGCCCCTTTAGAGAAATTCTTCAGTCCTTTTATAGTTGGCACTTTAGAACAACAAAGAAGCATGAGTCAAAAGATTGTTGTGGTATTGTACAAATTCCCCGTTTGGCTCAAGATAGTGAATCATTAAAGCTCGGTCATAATTTATTACTGCAAATGACGGGCCATCAATCAATATATCAGGTTGCTGAGAATTTTCCATGTAAAAGAGAATTAAACCAGTGTCATATTTTATACATTAGAGAAGCTCTCAAAGATTTCTAGATGGGCGTGATTTATACGTCTAATTGTGAGGTAAATATGAGCTAAACATGATTTTCAGAAGAGTCAAATCTGCATAAACAGCAGGGTTAAGCAAAACAATGCCTCTTTCTCTTACTAACATGGTAACTACAATGTTATTAGGAGGCTCCTCCCCAAGCCTCCCTACTATAAAAAAAGAAAAAGAGAATCACAGAGAGGGGAAAAAAAGGAAAGAAAAGCATTAGAAAAGTACTATCCTTGCAATAGTTGGCATTTTAAAAGAAGCATACTCAAGTCAGTACCAAAATATATTCGTCCAGAGAATGGCAAGAAAGATTAGCAGTTAAACAATTCTCTACCGTAATACCTGATCATTCTTTCAACCTGCTTTGCAACGCTATAGTCCATGTCAGCCTCTTTCTGTTTTGTCCGACCAGACTTAGCCATCTTCTTGGATTCTAAAATTCGTGGTAAAACGTATAGTTGGTAGTCGTCATGCAACAGTATATACTGAAAATGGAAACCATCGAAGAATTAGCCTACACGGACTAGCTGCAGTTTTAGAGTTCCAAAGCAGAACTAGCATTATTATACTGACCTCGTCTCTAAACAAAGGAAGAACAAGATTTTCCTTCAGTACCACCTGACAGGCATCAAGAAACCCAGGTTAAGGCAATTTGTGATTTGTCAAAGAAAACTACAGTATTTGATCCATGCACATGCAGATTTACCAAGTTCACTTAGCCTCAGGAAATTATCATGGATAAATTTAAATTAACCAATATTATAAACAAACCAGCCAACAGGCAGCCAAAAGAAAAACAATAGTACTAGACATTATGACATTGATAAATTACAATATCACCCGAAAGTTATACATTTATAGACTAACACACCAGCTGATGAGGAGACCTATCACAAATTTAACAACCAGACCTCAAGCAAACAGCAGTTCGTTTTTCCCCCAAATAAACAAGTCAACAGTAGTAATAGAAGCAGGGGCTTTTTTTGGCAACAGACAAGGTACTTGTAGCGCCATTAGTATATTTCAATATTTAGCATCGAGATTCCAACCCAAGATCTCCTGTACAGTACCACCACATATTATCATCTCATTCTAAAACAACCTACTGAGTCATATGTAAATAAATTTATTCATTTTATATCAAAACATTTCTTAAGAAAATAGTAGAAGAGAAAAAGAGCAGTGTCCGTCAACAATCCTACTGTACATTTAATTTATTCCCAGCAATTGTCAATCTTCTATTGACAACATTTTGATCCAAGCTGAAATAGTAACTTATCATGGTAATCAAAGCAAGATGTCTTATGTCTGATGTCTGAACCGAACTGCCACCATAGACATCCTGTTCTTGGAAAAAAGTGAAATGCACGTGTCGGGTATGCTTCACAAGTGGCTATGTTGAATTTTCAAATTGGACGGCTTACTGATCCAGCATGCCTCAAGAAACTTCTTTTGTATTTTTGTATTTTTCTTTAAAGTTATTTCATAAGGAAAATTAAAAATGATATTTATAAAGAAAAACTAGATAGATATCTATAAGGAAAATTAGATAGATATTTTTTTTTCTTGTTAGCTAAGTTTTAGTGATTTTTAAAGCCTATAAAAAAGGCCATTTGTACAGTATTTTAATGGATACCTTCCATCAATAAAATTTGATAAATTTGAGTTGTTGCTCTTGTGAGTCTTTTTTAAGTTTGTCTCCCTCAAGCTTCCTCCTATGAATTCGATAAATCTCTCGAGCAAGGGTTATGATCTGGAGTTATCCCTTAGGTTGTTCAAGAAGCTTTCTAAGGTCTAGCAAGGTTCTTAGCAAGAAGGTTGATCACCCAGCAATGGTTGCTCAACATGGACAACAGCATGTTTAACAAGGTTAATAAGGAATCTGCATTCATACAGAGGGTCTAACAAGATTCTTCGTTATTATCTTCGCGTTCTTCGTGTTTTTCGCATTCTTCGTCGTGTTCTTTGCTGTTCTTTGTTTCTTTTGTGAGTCAATAAATTTCTTCTTATCAACAGCTCTTTTGGGACGTGCGGTTCTGCTAAGCAAGCATTAACGTGGAATTCGAGCCATCTTGAAATAAGAAATTTCATGTCTTTTCTTTCCAAAGTACAGGCTTCTTGTCCAAGTTTCATCTTTCTACCATTGCCAACTTTACTGTGTTGTCATTTTTTGTTTGGGAATCTGAGCCCGAAGCAACCAAATATTCTAAAGTCAGCATCTTCCTTGAGTTACGTGATTCCTTTGTATGGAAAAAACAGAACCTTCTACAGACAGAAATCCCACCAGCCGCCATTTGTTTTCAGTGAGTCTTTGAGGAATTCTTTTCCTGTTACAATTGCGTTTGACATTCAAAAACAGGAAGGAAAAAAAAAGACCACTCAATGTTTTGACTTTTCACATGTTCAGCTTATAGACCAGCGATGGCAGCCAAAAATATTCTAATTTGAATTCAGCCGTTTTCCACTTGTTACTTGAGTCTTCGCGAATTGCGCCTATTTGGAAAAAGAGAAAGAAAAAGAACGAGAGAAAAGAAAAGAAAAAAAAAGAAAAAAAAAGAAGCCGAGAAAAAAAAATTACATGTTATAGAAAAGCCATTTGCATATATGTTTGAGCCTTAGTAAAGTATCTAATCGATTGGCTAAATTGGAGTATTACTCCCATCGCGGTATAATGCTTGGTGTCAAGGTTCACAAGAGTACTATCAGTAGTTCATGAGCTTAATCAGAGCTCAAGTGGTGGTGAATAGAATCTCATAATGAGTCGTATTATTTGTGGTCTCATCTAAAGATATACGAGTGTTTGAAAGATATTTCATTCTCTTCTCTTGAAGATATGGTCTATTGGGCAAAGAAAGTTGAAAGAATGCAAAAGCAGACAATGTCAAATCACAACCTCTTCTCCATGAAGTTAGTTCTCCACATGAAGAAGCTCAAGTTCCAACTGAAAATCTTGTTGGCAAAAAAAATGTAGTTAAAAACTTGAAGCAGAATCTGAAGTTGAAAGTGATGAAGTAATAGTTGACGAAGTTGAAATTGAAGAAGATACAAGTATTGAAATTATGGTCCAACTATGCACGGACCCCAAGGATGATCATGTTGACATGGAAAGGGATGAAAAATGTCTTTTCAGTTGTATTGATCTACTTCCTTCTTTGTCTCTCTTTGTGGCCATTGAAGTGCAAATGTCATTGCATCCTAAACATGTTAGATGGACGACAGATGTGCTTGAAGCACATGTGAAGCGAAAGAAAAGTTTGTGTTGTTCGTTTACTTTTGTGTCCAACTTATACAATCTTGCCTATTTTCGACTTGTTTTTTATCTCAGAGATTGTGATTCAAGGACAAATCCTTTTAAAGAGGAGGAGAATGATGCAGAAAGGCTAAGGAAACTTCTTTTGACTTTTTGTATTTAATTTTTTATTTCATAAGAAAAATTAGATATGATATTTATAAGGAAAACTAAAAAGGATATCCACAAGGAAAATTAGATTGATATTCGTTTTTATTGTTAGTCAAGTTTTAAGAGTTTTTGAAGCCTATAAATAGGCCCTACATACACTATTTTAATGGATTCCTTTGATCAATAAAATTTGAAAATTTTGAGACATTGCTCTTGTGAGTCATTTGAAGTTTGTCTTCCTCAAGCTTCCTCTTTTGGATTCAATCGATCTCTTGAGCAAGGGTTGTGAAATGTATTCATCCCCCATGTCATTCAAGAAGCTTTTCATGGGTTTACTAAGGTTCTTGGCAAGAAGGTTGCTGATCAAGTAAGGATTGCTCAATGTGGATAACAGCAAGTCTAACAAGGTTTGTTGGGAAGCTGGGTTCATACGGATGGTCTAACAGGGTTCTTCATTATTCTTTTCGTTCCTCATACTCTTCGTCTTGTTCTTTGTTTCTTTACGTGAGTCGTTAAATTTCTTGGTATCACGAGGTCTTTAGCCACTGATTGCGCTAAACACCCATTATTTAGCATGTATTGAAAGTCATCAAAGCAGAACGGAAACATCAAACCATCCAAAGCAGAACCAACCAACCAAGATACACAAAGCAAATTCAGACCAATTTAAGTATCTATAAGCCATAAACAAATTAGTAAGAGCATGCAAATATTCTCTTATACACTTCAAAAGATATCATACGAAAAGAGCATAAAGTAGCAAGTGTCGAAACAACTGGATACAACCAGGCGGGTTTCTCAGAATAGCACAATAGATTCGATTCACTCCATTAAAGACTGGCAAGCGAATCAATAGGGGTCTGAACTCTGCAACAACACATTTAAGTCACACAAACACTGAAAAATGTAATCGTTTTAAATAAATAAAATCTACAATTTTTTCATCGTCAAATATATGCAACCAACTTAATTGACTGCAAAAACAAATCTAACCTATTCATTTGGTCATGAAGAAGTTCAACAGAATATTAAGGAAGCACATTCTGGAATGACAATTTCAGTTCCAACAAAAAAATGTAAACCTTTAAAACTCAAGTTCCTTGGCTTTTGATAATGATCTATTTATCTTGGCTAATGGGAAGTGGGACTCTGTTAGATTGATCAAAACTGCTTTACAATGTCATACCTCGTACATTTTAAGTTTGACATTTAATAATTTGAAAAATCACTTAAATTATAATTTGAGTCGAATGTATGGATTTATGAGGCCTAGTTAAATGAATTGTAGGTGAGAAAATAATTAGGAAGCTGAATTAAGAAAATTAGGCCCAAAATACCGAAATGGCCCCCGAATTAAGATTGAGGGAGTTATGCCAATTAGCATAATTCCCTATTATGAGAAACGTCGGTTACAGGGGAGAAAAGAAGAGGGAGTCGACCAAAAGAAGGGGAAAGGAAGAGAGGAAAAGAGAAAGGGAAGAAGGAAGAAGGAAGAGAAAGAGAATCGCGATCAACCCTAGGACCAATCCATTCAACGTTCAATCCAATCATCGTAAGAATCCCTAGATTCAAAGACAAGTAACTTTTCTATACGTTTTACGCAATTTTGATTCTTAGGCCCTATTTTCTACAAAGAAAAATTGAATCACACATTGGTATCTTCCTTGGTGCTATGTTAATTACGTGTTTATGTGTTGTATTACGTGTTACTGCAAATAAAGATCTCATCTTTGGGCCAAGTCTTGAGTAATTGTGTGATAAATTTGGTTTGCGAAAATAATGCCCTAAAGTTGTTATTTTTCCCTTGTGAAGAATGCTTGGTTTATAGATTTGTATAGTTGTGTTGTTATGGTTGATGGGAAGTGATTGATGGTTGGGAGATGTGATGAGTGTGATGTGATTTGAGGGTTGATTCGGGGTGTGAAGTGAGGATTATGAGGTGTGTGTGAGTGAGTGATTGAAGAAAGAGTGGAGATCAAATCGTAGTTTGGGTTTAGGTTGGAAAGCAATGGGATGAGTAGTGGCATAGGTTGAATTCACGTTTTAGGATTGAATCTAGGTGTTCTACAGGTTTGGAATGATGGTGGATGAAGGTTGGATCGATTTTAGGGTAAAACCTGGAGAAAAGTTGGAGAAACAGGGACTTGGATCGATCTCAGAGGGACTTGGATCGATCCAAGTGGCCCTGGAAAAAGTTTCAAACGTTTCTGGAGGACTTCAGTCGATTGACTGAGGGACATCGATCGATCGATGTCCTGGTGATTTAGGATTAAAACTTTCTGGAGGACATCGATCTCTCAGCAATAAGACATCGATCGATCAGTGAGACCACATCGATCGATCGATGGGGTCAATTTTGTAGGTTTTGATTCTTTATGCGTACAGGAGTTAGGGAATGAACGCTAAGCGGTTTAAGGATTCTCCCGAGTGACATTGGGCAATGAGTGAATGTTGTGAAAGATGTTTCTAAGGTTGAGGGCATTGTTCTTGAGGTGTAGAGTTTGTGTTCGCGTTTAGAAGTATGTGACTATGAGGCATGAACATATGCATCACGACATGAGCATTTGACATTCGACATACGTTTTGTTTGCGAAACGGTTACAAGTGTTACAAGAGAATTTAAAATTTGTGAAAGACAAGCTATAGCTGCTTTTGATCACAGGGTATAAAAGTCACGTCTGCATTAGCAGGGTATAAAAAGTGACATGTGGATCAATTGCAGGGTATAAAGGTAGGTTATGGGGCCGTGGACCTATCAGCGCGGGGTATAAAGTATACGTTATGGGGCCGTGGACCTATCAGCACGGGGTATAAAGTTATGTTTGTTGTGGACTGATCACCCACAGGGTATAAAGTACTGCTACGTGAATAATAAGACAAGAGGTGTTTTTAAAAGTTTGTGAAAAGATGTGCATGACATGAATTACGAAAAGTCATATGTTTATGTTTGTTGGTCAATGCATGGTTTTGAAGAGAGTACATGCATCACGTTGCATGAAGCATAAGTGTGAGTTGCAAGGGATGTTTTAGTCTGTATTTGTTGATGTAATTGTGTTTAATCTGGTACGTGTTGTCTTCCCTTTGATGTTAAATACATGACTTGCGTGATCTTGATGTATGATTATAAAGATGTATTTGTTAACCCGAGCACCTTATTTTGGGCATTGTTTATATAAGAACTTTGGTGACTCGTCGTGTGTGGTTCCTTTAGATGTATAGACGAGTTACTTGCTAGCGTTGTTTCGCTAAGAACAATTATTTCATCTTTTTCAGGTGAAACTGAATACGAGATGATATTCGTAGAGGACGACGGCGAGTGGGCTCATTGGGATAATAAATGTTGAATGAGAAATTAGAATGCTTTTACGACTCACTTGTGGATGGTTGAAACTAGACATGTAGTCAGACACATTTTTATTCTGCTGTATTTTAAATTGGAGTATTATTGTTATCGAGGTTTTAAATTGTCACGATGTTTCCGCTGATTCATACCACGTCATAGGCGATGTATGTTAGATTCGATTGACGCTTCGTAGTTCTCGTAATAGGCTATGGTGGGTACACCGGTACCGATGACGGCATCGGGCCAGGGCGTTACATACAAGATTTCTCAAAATGATCTGGATTATACCCAAATCTTCAAACAATTGAAGTTTATTTGGCAGGAATGTAAGGTCAAAGGAGAGGTGATATATGCCGCATATTGGAGATGCAAGAGGGTTAAATTCAAGTTAAATACCTTGGATTCCTCTTGCGTCCACAAGATTGACTTTTCAAGATTGCCAACCTCTACTAGACAAGATTAAGGCAAAAATCCACAATTGGGCAGCAACAAGGCTTTCATATGGAAGAAGATGCAGCTCATTAAATCAGCGCACTGAATAAATCCTCCTAGAGACTGATCTCATGCCTGCTACCCATGGCCTTGTTCATACTAGTCCTAGTAGCATGCAGATTAGGAATGTTACTGATCATGCTACTATTGAATCCTTAACTTCATCAAATAAATTCAGCCCTCTGTTTGAGAAGGAACCTTAGCACTAGGACAATACCCGGCAAAAATATAATATTAACAGTGGGCATTCCTAGTGCATTAGACTCCCGCGTTTGCGCAGGATTCGAAGAGGGGCTGGATCGCTTTGCGATCTGATATGTGCAGTTTACCCTGCACTTTGAACAAAAGGCTGTTTCCGCGGCTGGAACTCATGACCTCAAGGTCACAAAGCAACAACCTTACCAGTTGCTCCAAGACCCGCCTTAGAGATAACACCAACAGTAAGTTTGGTAATGATGAGGAGGAAAAACTTCACTCCTCCCCTTCCTTTAGTGGCTCTGAGGATGACGTGGAGCCTTATAAACTGCAGACTAGTTGTAGAAAAGGTACTTTTAGTAATAGCCCAAATAGGAAGAATGAATTCAGGAAGAAAGGAAGGTACATAACTCCTAGCTCAAGCTCTGAAGAATAACATCCAAATAAACCTCGACATAAATCCTCTTTTAAACCTGGAATAAAGGAAAATAAAGCATGACTCTCATGATAAGAGCCCAACTAGTAATAAAGCTTTGAAGAAGGTTGACAGGCACATGTCCCCAAGCCCCTCCCTTGAGGATGTTAAGTCCTCAGAGAAGCAAGACAAAAAGATACCAGTCCAATACAAATCTGGATAAGAAAAAGTCAATGGTTCTTCCTGACAAGGACGGCTATTCGAAATCTTTACACTAAGATAATTCACAACCTGAATATGAAGAATACTTATTGGAGGGCCCTGACCCCAATCAAACCAATCAAACCAATCAAGGCATAATAGTAGGGGTGGACCCAGAGGGGCCTAATCTAAGAGATGATTAAATTAACCTGTTGAACTATAAGGGGATTAAACTCCCCTTTGAAACAAAAGATTACATAGAAGAAAAGAAATTGGAATAATGGGCCTTGTTGAGGTGAAAGTTACACAATATAATTTTGATAGGTTCTCCAAAAGAACTTCCAAAGGTTGGTTAGCTTCTCACAATAGCTTCCTAACTATGTTGCAAGAATTTGGACGTGTTGGAATCCTAACATGTTTGAAGGTATTGGAACAATGCGTTACTTGTATGATTTCCACTAAGTCTCCACCTCAGAGAGACTTCATTCTTACTTTATAGTCTACGGTTACAATGAAATGTGTAGCAGGAGAGATCTCTGGCAAACTCTTAAGTATTAGCTATGCCACTACATGAACCAGCCTTGGGTAATTATGGGTGACTTTATGTAGGAATAAATGAATATAATATATGATTAGTATGTATATAAGGAAGTAAATTATGATAGTATAAGGGCCAGATATTATTAGATGTGATCTGGATTCTTCCTAATTTAAGGGATCATATTCATTCCATGTTTGAATTAGTTTTGAATTATTACCTTAGGAAATCATGTAGATACTATATATTTACTACGTCATTTAACTAGTCTCTCCTCGTGGCTATAAATAGCCGGGTTGTACAACTTGGACAATACAGAATCCATTTTTCTTACTTCTCATTTCTCCATGGTATCAGAGCCTACCATGCCACACTTTCTCTACCGGCTGAACGAAAAAAAATTTCTTGCTTCCGCAACTCGCCAAAAAAAAAAAAGAACTTCCATAAGACAATGGCCACTGAGTCACCAACTATTAGTGCCATTGAGCACTCTTCCACTCCAGACAACAAAGCCGGAGCAGGGTCCAACTCTCAGAACGACAGGATTCTAATGGTAATAACCGGTCACAAGCTGATTGGCTACAATAATCTCTCCTGGTCAAAGGCCAAGAGATGTTTATTACTGGAAAGGGCAAAGAAGATTACATCACTGGTAACATCACAGCCCAAGCTATCACTGACCCGCGGTTCCGAAGTTGGAAGGCCAAAAATAGTATGATGATGTCCTGGCTCATAGGGTCCATGGACCCAGACATCAGTGAAGATTCCTGTTGTACTCAACAACGACGGAAATATGGGTGGCAGCCCAAGAAATGTACTCAAAAAAGGACAATACATCCGAGCTATATGAGGTTGAATCACAACAACAACAACAACAACATTACCCCATTGCCTTAGAGGCTCCCGTCTATGGTGGGGTATGGGGGTCGGATGTACGCAACCATACCCATGTGTTAAAAATACATAGAGGTTGTTTTCCGATGACCCGTAATGAGCGTCAAGCCATGCCGATCAATTGCAGGAAATAAAGCAAAGAGACATGAATGTCACCAAATATTTTACACAACTCACACGGCCGTGGAAACAAATAGATGTGTTTGAATCTATTAATTGGACATGCACTGCTGATGCTCTACTATATAAAGAGCTGATCGAAACCAAGAGGGTATTAAAGTTTCTGATTGGACTAAACTCTGACCTAGATGGTGTAAGGGGCCGAATCCTGAGCATGAAACCCCTTCCCAGCCTCAAGACTGTATTCTCCGAAGTGAGGCACGAAGAAAGTAGACGAAAACTGATGATTGGTCCATCACTGATGACCATTGATGGGTCAGCACTCCTAACGAAGCGGTCATTCCCTTCAACCGAAGGCCCAAGTTCTAATACCAAGCGGTCAGCTACCAATAAACCCTTCAGCAACTATTGCAAGAAATCAGGTCATACTGCAAAAGAATGTTGGAAGTTGCATAATAAACCAGCAACAGGACCGGAGTCTCGAACGAATGCCAACTGGAGGGTTTCAAGACCATCCAACCAGGGCTAGCAAATAGGGTTGTGTCTGATCCACCAAATAACAACAATCTATCCATTAAGGATCAGATACAAGCCCTACTAACACTGCTGAACCAAAAACAGAATGAGGGCCCAGAGCCTGTTCAAGCGTCAATGGGTGTCGATTCCGGTGACAAGGGGCAGCCATGGATAGTGGATTCAGGAGCCTTTGACCATATGACAGGGGATGGTAAGCTCCTTTCTAATTATACAAAGTTTCATATAACTAAGCATGTTACAATAGCAAATGGCAAACAGGTCCAAGTACTGGGATCAGGAACTGTGAAAGTCAATCCAAATCTCACTCTCTACAATGTATCACATGTACCACATTTGAAATTCAATTTACTCTCAGTAGGGAAAATAATGACTGACAATGTCAAGTATTATTCTCACCTACTTCATGTTTGTTTTAGGAGAGAAATTTGAAGTGGAAGATTCGCTTTGCTAAGAAAACAAGAGGACTGTTTCTGCTAAATATGGAGCACACGCAGCCTAGTGCTCTATCCAGTTGTTGTAGTACTAAATCTCTAGAAAATATCAGTTGTAATAAGGACGCAGCCCGTGACCAAATACTATTATGGCACGAAAGGCTAGGGCATCCCAACTTTCATTATTTGAATAAAATTATGCCTACTCTGTTTACTGACATTGATCCAACTATGCTTGTGTGTGAAAACTATCAATTTGTAAAACTTACAAGGCATGTGCATCCATTAAAATCATATAAAGAAAGCCTACCATTTAATTTAATACATACTGATGTACGGGGACCTTCACGGGTAGCCAACATCAATAGAGCAAGGTGGTTCATCACATTCGTAGATGACCACACTCGCTTAACCTGGGTCTACCTACTCAAAAATAAATCAGAGGTTGGACAGGTAATCGAAACCTTCCACAACCTGATAAAGACTCAGTTTGATGAAAAAATTAAGTCTATAAGGTCTGACAATGCTACTAAATTCCTAGAACAGAACTTAAAACAATTCATGATTGAAGAAGGAATTTACCATCAGACATCGTGTGTAAACACACCACATCAAAATGTTGGATCCACACAGATACAGCATCGAGCTTTAGACGCTCGATGGGTTTATCTGGAAGCCAAGGCTTAAGGAAAAGAACTTTGTTACCGAAGGTTAGGAGAGATATATCGAGGATACTCTACTTCGATTCTTCACACTGAAAGCGAAAAAACAAACATGTCATCTTCAACTCTTAGCACATCCAGAAGGCTTTTGGAGCTCCAGCGTTCCTCGGCGAATTTCTTCACATTAAAGTACGATCATGAGTAACCTATCACTTGGCCGATAATAGTAGAGGCCCATTTTTGCTTTGATACTTCGATCTTTCCAAGGTTGATGGTGAAGAATTGTTTGTCATTATCATCATCGAACTGCTCTGACTGTAGTGTTGTTGACGGCTCTGGACGAAATTCAGGTTTAAGCAAAGAACCCAAGCTGATTTCTTTCTAACCAATTGTTGCATGTTGAATATCTGAATTGAATCAGCAAAGCCCAGGCATTATAGAGGTGAGAACGTAAATAAAATTGTTCTCCAACCACTTTTTGCATCGGAAGATGTAGTAGCTATTTCTAACTAAACGGTGGAGGAAAAGAGGAAAAATTTTCTTGGAAGGAGTAGAAAGGATATTTTCTGGCGAGAAGAAGAGAGAGAATGAAAGAAAAAGAGACGTTAACAAGATAAAATGGACGTTAGCTATGGACGAGATTACGTTTGTGGTGGAGGGAAGGAGAGAGAATGAGAGGTGTTGGTTGGGGAAAGTAGAGAGAAGGGAGAGTGAATTTAACTGTTCTGATAAAACTAGTTTGGAACATTTGTATAAAAAATAAATCATGATGG
Source organism: Eustoma russellianum (assembly GCA_036186865.1). Classification (NCBI taxonomy): domain Eukaryota; kingdom Viridiplantae; phylum Streptophyta; class Magnoliopsida; order Gentianales; family Gentianaceae; genus Eustoma; species Eustoma russellianum. The sequence continues at coordinate 17,194,032 of AP025064.1, read as the reverse complement.
ATAAAATAGGTCCACTTGGTAATATTACAAGGGAAGCCTATTTAGGAGGTTCAGGAAACATCCATAAACTCATGGGCATGGAAGAAAATAATTACAAGTTAGATTTTTATCCGCTCCCCACGTTAGGAGTCATAAATGGTGGCAGGAACTCAAGATTCTAGGATAAACCATGCCATCGTGGAGTATTCTAAGGCAGCAAACCAGTGCACTACTCCAATGGAAAGTGCATATACCTTTTTTTTTTTTGTAAGTAGTGCATATACCAACTGATGCTAATGTGGAAAATGTACCAGGCAAGGCATATGGCATTGGCATCAAATAAGGGGACAAACTGAATAATGAACAGATTTATTAATGCTTTTTGCTCTATTCCCTAAAATAATGTGCACATAGAGGATGATTAGAAATGATTACCTGACCAGTCCTTATACATAAAGAGTGCACTTAAGGCCAAGAGGAGTCCAATCCAACTATCCTTGAGTAGAGATTGTATGGCCTGTTGGAACAGATTTTCCACCTTGGACAAACTCTTAGAATGATGGCTGGTCAATGATGCTACTTGTGTGTTCTTTGTGAAAAGGAGTTGGAAACAAGAGACCATTTATATTTAGAGTTTTCCTACCCCAAGGAAATCTGGTTATACTGCCTACAAGTTACAGATGCAAAACAAGTTTCTTTAGCTGGAACGAAGTCATTTCTCAGCTTCAAATAGGCCAATGTCCAAATTTCAAAGATTTGGTTCAGTTTGGCTTGCCTGCTGCTACTTATGGCATAATGAAAGGAACAGAGAATCTTCCAAAGGCTGAATACTACTCCAGTTGCAAGGAAAGCGGAGATAAGCGGATATCATATATCACATTAGAATCTTGTCAGTACTTGGAAGAAGATTAGGAAACACAAGACAAATTGGGCTAAGCTGTTAGCATGTGTATTGATCACAGTGTTTTCGGCAACACCTAGGATTTTCCCAGCTTTTATACTTAAGGCATTCTTACCTAGGTAGGTAGGGTTGTAAACTTCTCATATACTCTTTATTTTTATCCATGAAAGTTTTACTTACAATAATTTGACTGCATAGAAGCGATGATGGAAGTATAACATAACCAACAGAAGACAGAAAAAAGGGTATTGCTCGCACCAAAGCTATGTCGATGCTGGCCACTCTAAGCAGCTCATCTGGGCAAACAAGGTAACCAAATAATACCCATTCACGATATGATGTAACATTTGCCAAGTCCTGGGCTCTCTGTGAAGGTACAAACAGAAAGTTAAAACAAGGGGGAAAAAAGAGCAGGTTAAGGCATTTTTTTTTTGGCAAGCAAAATTCCAATAATAAGCCTAATTAGGCATCTTTACAAATGTGGTTGCCACGGTAAGCAACGACAAGCAAGCTTGTTCAAAATAAAAGACACAAGGTGTTTTCTAGCATAATCTTCATGTAATCTAGTGCCAACAAGTGTAACTTGCTCAAAATATAAGTGGCTTGATACTTCACCATCGTAATGCCAAGCAAAATGCTTATCCCTAAACTAAGAGAGCCATAAATAGAATAAAAGCATGCAATTACCATGGGATGTGCAGAGTTGGTCAATATGTCAGGATATCTGGGGTGGAATGGACTCAGAAATCCTTCATTTCTTAGCTTCCTTGTATCAGTTGATAAAAATATGATAGGACCGATGGCCTCTAAAACCTAGCACCAAAGAAGTTTGTATCATTTGATGTGATGTGTCAGAGAAGAACTATGAATTGCAAAACGAAATTGGAAGTAACATGGATAGAAAATGTAGGCTATTGAAATGGAAAGAAAACTCTGTCCTTACAAGTTGTAGACAATTAAATCGCATATACGTATACAGGCTAATAAATGGTTAGGCAGACGTACTTTTAGCGCCCAAATTAATTTATTTGCTAAAGTGTTTCAAATGATGTTTAACAGAAAGAGGCACAAACAACAACATTGCCTCATTGCCTTAGAGGCTCCTGTCTATGATAGGTATGAGTATGAGGATCAGATGTACAACAAATAAATAAAATAAAATAAAAGTCAGGTACCATGTTTTTGTCAGGTCCGGGCCTTAAATATACTAATGCATGATGCTAAAACATGTTTTCTGAGAAAAACTATCCCTTAAAACTTCACCAACAATGCAACCAAATGAATCTATCCAGAGAAAACATGTACAAAAGATGATACCATGATGCAAACAAAAATATTTTGATTGTAAGGAAAACTAACCAAGATATCCCATCTATAAAGATAGCGGATTACAAGCACATAACATTATTGTTTAAGCAAGTGGTAAAGTATGAAATAATACCTCTCCAATCCGAGGGCTAACAAAGTTTAGATCTTCATGTAAGCCTTTCATTGGTGGATCATAAGAGTCGACAAACTGAATCAACCTGAATGCAAGAATGCAAAAATATCGGCAAGTACACATACATACAGAGACATGTGTTCATGCATCCATGCATGCGTGAGTCCCAGTCCCACCTAGTAGGAACAAGGTTACTAATTAAACTGCACGCATACATATATACAACTGCCTTAAATTCAAATGGAAATTTGTAATTCTCCCCAAGCATTTCCCTTAGTACTTTATCTTCTCTGATATCTTTCTAAATATTCCAAATACTGATAAAAGGAAATTATAATTGGCCGGTTCTATGAAACAGAATGCTTTCCTATTTTGTGCAGCATATCCGTTGCTACAACATTGACTGTTGAGGTATTAACAAGGAATTATATATTTTCGGAGAAATTTATCTATGGACCAGCAGGTGTTGCTGACCTATGGCATAATATCATGAACCAGCAGGTGTTTGATGATCTATTGCATAGCACAAGAGAGTGTCTGCCCAGCTAATCCAAGACAGATCACAAACACCTTTTACAGCGATATCTGAAGCCATAGCTATCCAATGATGAACCGTGAAGCGCTCTTTCTCTCAAAAAGTTAAACAAATTTCTTTTTGAACGAGTTTCATAAAACGAAAATTTCTACGTTATCCTTAAATAATTAATTGCTATTCAGTGATATATTGATATTTGGATTATTTCTAAGTTCAGGTTTTTTTTGGGTGGAAAGAGCAATTATGCATGTTTCAGGAATTTTCTTAAGCACGCAGTTAGGAACAGAGAACGGGTTCAGATTTCAGCATGTAATGTCTATTTTTCTTTCTCTATCCACCCTCAGCCACCCATCTTTCTTTCTCTCCTCCTACCTCGACCACATCGCCGTCTTCTTCTAACGCAACTTCCGCCCCCCTCATACTCACCAAATTCCTCTGATAAACAACACTAGACTTCTTCGTCGGCCGTTAAAACAAACGGTCAAAGACAAAATCTTTCATGACCCAACACAAATATGCCTAGGCCTCACTGATTTACTTCACATACCAATATGCAAACAGTGGTTAGAGCGAAGGCTTGGGCTCGCTGCTCAAACCCGATTTTATACCTAAAGAAACATGTACCCTAGCACCAATTCCAATCGACAATGACAAATATAGGATCTTCTCTGCTATAGACCTCGCGCAGGTAGCAAACCACAAGAAAAATGGGGGTCAACAATCATAGAACAGGTGATGGGTAATACATGTTCCTTTTTAATATGGAACCACTTTGCGGAAATTTGATGGGCCTTGAGACGATTACTTGAAGTCCAAAGGATAAGGGAAGATCTATTTGCTTCACTTCCAGTCGAAAGACTCGAAGCAAAACATATTTGATATTTTCCCTATGTCCTTTGGCAAGAGAGTGCCCTTTCTTTGGTCGTGGACCCCATAAGCTTATTCAAAGAATGAAACTAGACACAATCCCAGTTTGGGTCCATTTCCATTACCTTCGCTTACACTAGTTCAACTCGCATGTGCTCAGCCGTTTAGGATCACTACTAGGAAAGCCCCTCTTCATGGATAGAACGACCACTTCCCAATCTCGAATGGCCTTGCTAAAATCTGTGTGAAAATCAAGGCTGGTAGTATTCCATCAAATTTTGTAACCTTCTTTGATAAGGATGGCCAGAGTGTCTCAGGAGGTAGTGTATGAATAGTTATCTGCCCAATATATTAAATGTAAAACCTTAGGTCATAATTGCGAGGAGAAAAATACAATTAGAACAGCTGACCCAAACACTACACCCAGCCTAAGTACAGAAGACAGGGAGGAGAGGACAAAATTGCCCAGACCAAGCAAGTTGGTCAAAGAGGAACCACTGGACATAATGTTGTCATCCAACCTAGGAACATAAGGCAGGGAGGACAGAATACCACCTCTGTTAGCAATACTATAAATCTCTCATATGATAAAGGTCGGGCTCCTATTATAGGAGTACCCAAGATTCCTGATAAAAGAAAAGCTAAGATAGTGGAAACCAATAGAGCCCAATCCTCATCTTCGATAGCTCTGAGACCCTTCCCTCAGTATCACACCTACCTAGTCCTAAAAGGAATAAAAAATCTCCAAGTTATATAGTCAATCCTAAACGTTTTGTCCACTCTTAGGAGAATGTGGATAAACAGGAGAAAAATAAGCCTTTGACCCTGGATGCTGGCACAGATAGGGAAAACACCATTGATGTTTCTGTCCAAAACATCCAAGGTAAGTTTAGAAACACCTATTCACCATCGGCCTCTTATGAAGATTCCCAAGATGCATTCCCACCTAGCTACAGGACCCAGTACCAATTGAACAAGAACCAATATCAAGTAGTGGTAGAAACAAGGACCCCAAAGCCACACTCAAAGCGGGCGAATGAGATCCTCTAACCCCCCTCCCCGTGACCGCCCGTGTGACCGCCCGCCACGTGGCAGCAGGGAGGGGTGGTGAGACTGGATGCGGGTGACCCCCATCCAGCCTCACCACCCCTCCTTGCTGCCACGTGGCGGGCGGGCGCGAAGGGGGTGAGGGAGTGGAGGGTCAGGTGATCCTGACCCCAAAGCGGGATGGTATTCCCCCTCAAACTTAAAGGATGATAAGGATAGGAGTGAACAACCAAATAGCAGGATAACACCTAGACATAAGAAAGAGGATATATACTTTTAGAAAGAAAATGGTCTTCCATCTATTGAATAGGACCCATAAGGAAAGAATGTGGAAGAGAGCATTACTTTTCTTGTTAAGCAATATAGCAGAAGTAAGGTTAGGAGAAGGCCTAGAGGGGCCAAGTCCAAAAGATGAATAGACTAGTCTGTTGTAATACAAGGGGACTTAACTCCCTTTTAAAACAGAAGAAAGTCAAAAACATACAGCAGAGAAGGGCATAGGTATAATTGGCCTTGTTAAAGTGAAGGTTAGACAAAAAAAACCTTTGATAAATTTAGAAATAGGATATTCAGAGGTTGGGAGGTAACCCACAACATCTTTCCAAATAATGTGGCTAGAGTTTGGATTGGTTGGAACTCTAACTTATATAAAGGTCAGATATTATAAAATGAGAAACAGTGTATTACTTATAGGATCACAACCAAAAACCCTGTTGAAAAAAGACGGATAAAGACAGATAAGTACATAGTGTGGATCTTGTTGTATATTCGGTTAGAGTGAATAAGGTTGTGTAGATAGGAAAGTGTATAGAATCAGAGATAGGGTAGTTACTATCAAATCAAAATCCCTTGATTTTGAGGATTGATTTGAAGAGAATTGTACTATAAATATTGAAACCTACTGTGAATGAAGTAATCACCTTCTGATTGCATACAGACTACATGGTATCAGAGCATTAAATAGCTATGACATCGCAAATCCTTCATGTGAGAACAGCGCTTCCAGAACTGGTGGTGAATCATCTCAAACCATCAGCCATAGAGGAGATGTTTTTCATCAGTCCTTCCAACTAAGCATCCATAAGTTAAACGGAAAGAATTACCTAGAGTGGACACAATCCGTCAAACTTGCAATAGATGGTAGAGGGAAGTTGATAAATGACAAAGTTGTTTCTAACTTCAGACCAGAAACTTTGTCCAGATCCCTTATTGGCTTCTTATAGAAGTTTAAAGCCCAGATTTGTTGTTTTGTACCCTCTAGCAATTAAGATAATACGATAGACTCTCATATCCTAGCATAATTTCATTCTTTTCTCAATGAACTAATAAAGAATTCGTCTTTTGGAAGTTTAAAGCCCACATGTGCTGCTTTTCCCATAGAACTGAAAAGCATACTTCAACACTGCGAGTAAAAACGCCACTAATGTATGGGATGAGAAGTAAAAGAAGAGAGTCTAACGAAAGGCGTAAGAAGCAATTCCCTCCTAATATCATTTTGACAGAAACTGGAAAGAAGATCACAGTTACTCATATTTAATTTTGTTAAATTAAAAAAAAAAACCAAATCAAGGACCAGCAGAGATATCCGCTATCTTACCTATGGTAAAAATCACAGTCCCGGTCATTTCTTGACATTGAATGTAAAAGATTGTAAACTTGCAGCATCATTTTCCGTGGTAACTGCAAAACAACATGAAGATTTGATTTTTAATCTGAAAGCACACCTTCCTGAGTCTTTTTAGGCGTTAGTGGATACTTTATTACAAAACAATAAGGTCAATGAGACAAATCAACTGAGAGAACTTGAGACCAGAATACTAAAATTTTCAACTTGCCTTTCCTGACAACAGATTGACGCGTACAAAGGAACAAAATAAATCCATGAATGCGTGGAGTATAAGAGAGTTCTGCTGTGGCTGCAAGGAAAAAATTACACTTATAAATAGAGAAAAGGAGAATTCTTTATCTGACACTATCACGATTTTCTTTTATCAGTTCAGAGTGATGAGCAGTCAGCGAAACGCAGCACAATTTTCTTTTATCAATTCAGAGTGATGACCAGTCAGTGAAAGAAGGCACTTTACTGCCTTCTGTATTTAAGTCTCCCAAATATTGCTCAAAATCTTACTTTATTTGGACAACGCTCTTGGGTCTTTAAACACCAAGAACAATGTCACAAGAAAGGGCCAACTATGATATTTGTAGATTCTCATGCCCGTTAGAAACGTAATCAATAGAACTTATTTAAACTACATGTGAAATCAATTCGGGGGGGCAAAAGTGGCACGGGGACAGTGATATCTTCTTGTGTATCAAGCCAAATAATATAGTTAGTAACAGTAAATGGTGCACTCACTGACCAACAAAGTAATCACAGTACTGCTAAGATCCAATATGAGTCGCAAAGCTTGTTCCCGGAATACCATTAGGTCAAGAAGCAGCTGGTAGAAAAAAAGGAAAAAGGTTCATGTCAGGGATCGCATTCTACTACAAAAGTATGTCATACATTATCACCAACTACTCTGTGAAACAACAAAATTGCAAAGTGTGAGATGATGAACAAAGAAAATAACTATATACATCTATAGAAGTTCTTCATTCCCTCAGATAAAGGATACTCAAAACCACAATCATGATATTTGTCAAGCAATTAAAGTAATCAAAAATTTATTTCTGAAGATCAATAGCTACCTAATATATTTCAAATAACAAATAAGTTTACCTCCTCCTCCTGTCAATGTTCTTGCCCTCCATAGGCACATCCTTCGGTTTCCCTCATGCATAAGCACAAGAATGGATCTTTGAAAAAATTCTCTAAAGATAACTTTATGTCTCACTCTTACATATATGTTTTGAGAACTTAAAGAAACTGCAATTGGTACGCCAACTAGAGTTTTGGACTTCGTAGCTGGAACTATGCACAGAAGTTTATTGAAATCATTTCCAGGTAATGTATTATTACTGGAATGGAATCTTAGAACACTGGAAATGCTTTCAGAGATGTTCAGCAATAATATGAACTACGAATAAGGAATATTTTCAGTGGTTTCAGATGTATAACAAGATTATGAACAATTCATAAAACTCCACAACTTAAGACACATAAGCATTAACAAAAGGACATTAGAATTTGCTTGTAGATACCAAAACTTCAAGAGAATTAAAAAGAAAGAAGAAAAAGAACGGAAAACAATGCCTAGGGAAGTCCAGGAATAAAGAAGGTTTCAGTTATCTGACAAAAGCTATTTATTAGAGAAAGGAAACATGTGTAGATTGCATGTACAATGGTGTTACCATCTTTCCGCTCTACTAACATCCATTCCAAACAAGAGCATCACTCATAACAGTTTCCTCTGCAATGTTCTGCCACCCATTTCAACCTGACTTTAACTCGTTCTGACTGATCTGTAACTCTACTTATAAGAATCAGTCAAAATTCCTACCTTCTATGAAATATCAACATAAATAGATGATGACATGTGTTCAATAAAATGGCATTTCTTATTTTAATTACTCCTATGGAGCAATCTTGAGATGCAATAAGCACTAATGTGTATACTCTTGGAAGGTTCACAATAAATGAAGCCCTTGCATTTCCTTAAAGAATGAACTACCCGTTTTACAAGTCTAACCAGAACAAAAGAACAGAACTTTGACAGAAAGCAATAACCCTCCCCAGAAATCAACAAATTATTTGAGGGAAGTAGAAATGAATTCACCACGAAATTGTCAAGGTAGCAGCTACATACCTGAATCCACGGTTCTAAGCTCTGCATATGAACTTCAGCACCATCATTCATGGCATCCAAAGAGATCTTATCAACCTTCATTAAACTCAAACCATAAGTCATGAAAACCACTTACCACACTACCTAACTGTCAGAAAACATAAAATCATCTAGCAGCAGTTTCAAATTGAATGCGTACACGCTCAAGCTGCAGTTTGCTATGGTGATCTGGAAATTTTCTGGCAAGCAAGATACAAATCTTTGGATGGTTAGGGAAGACGCCAGACTTCCAAAACGCTTCTGAGTACGCATGAGCAACCACATCAGGGTAATCCAATATCTGAATCAACCTATACATTTTGGCCATCAGCCCTTCAGCCACTTGGGTAAGCTGGTATACCCACTGAATGTTTAACCCCTTTTGGGTTAACCCATTTGAGCTTTGAACTGATCCCTCGGACGCTCCTCCCGTAGAACCTGCTTCCGAACTGAGACCCACATACTCTGTCCACCTAGTTGCGCCATCCAAGTCCTTTGACCTGATAGACGTGGGTGAGGATGATAATAGATCTTCATTCCCAAATGTCTGCCTAGATTTCCCCATTTCAAAAATCAGATACAACGCTGTGTGGCCCAACTAAAACCTTTCCTGTGCCCAGAACGTTCAGTATATTAACGGCAAAGAAAATCAAGCATTATTATTATGCAAACTTGGAGATGTTAAATTGGCAGCCTCATGATCAACTCTTCCTCTAAACAAGAAGTAACAGAAAATAAGAGTATAAGTAAGAGAAAGTATCATTGAAAAGACTACAAATTTTCTGAAACCCCAGGAGATTATTCGTGTCCGTATAATTAATAAATGATCAATGAAGACCTCCTCCTTTAAGAAAAAAGACCAAGAAGAGACGTAAACAAAGAAAACTCTAGGTTTCGCTTATGCAACTTCGATTTGTGTCAAAGTACCAGGTTTAATTCCACAACTGAGAGTTGGAGCACGAACTGGAAGGCAAAGCTCAAATTGGAAGAAAACACAAGAAAATGTGAGTAAGAGAACCCTTGTGCAATGACTGGTTCAAGTGGAAAACAACAATTGAATTCTGAAATGGGATTTTCTTCAGGTTGGAGATGCAGATCCAAGCATCCAAGTGGAATCGAAACTTTGCAGCGGAAATCTTACTTCTAAGCTCTGCTTCTACTCTCTAACTACTAGCACTAGTAAGTGGGATTTTTGGTTTTTTTTTTTTCTTTTTTGTGAGAATGAGACGTGTAAAGCGCATTCTTTAATCTCTGTTTTGGAGCATCCTTTCCCTATCCTTTGGCTTTTTGTCCGTCCAACATATAAGCTAGGCTTTCGAGTTTATACAAGTTGTTCAGAAGAGTAAAATCATTTTGTGATTTGATATACACAGTTTTATATTACATTTTGCTAAACAAACTTATAAACATTTTTTAATTTATCTTTTGACATCTTTAGTAAATGATAACTACCAAATGTTTTATAATCATTTAGAGTGTTTATAAACTACAAGCAAAAAAAGTTAGACGTGAGTAACTTATTTTTTTCTAGCATATAAACTAGTATAAAATAAGTAAATTTGATCAAGTAATTTACATCGTTACGTTTGAAGTATATTGCATACACATACTTAATAACAACAACAACTCATATTCAGTATATCCAACAACAGTAAAAGCTATCGTTAGAGTCTGGGGTGGGTGAGAGGCAAGCAAACAATACCTCCTTCCAAAAGGATAGAGAGTTCGCTTTTAGCGAGACTCCAGCTCTATATGTACCTGCATATACACATAATGAACGACAAATAATGCAAGACAAATACAAACAGAAAAAATACAAAGTCAACCTAACGTTGAGCGAGTATCTAAACTCATTTATATACTCTAAGCTGCCCCTATATCTTGCCTAAATCATGCTAACATTAATCCTTCGTCTCCTTGAGCTCATATCATGGACCATGTCCTCAGAGAGATGCATATCTAGTAGGTCATATCTAATCTGTTCCTTCCAAGTCATTTTGGGTCTGTCTTTACTTCTTTTTCTCTCTACAAAGAGGCTATCAACTGCTCTGACGGACGTCGTTGTCTATCTCCGCTTGACATGTCCAAACCATCTCAGTCTCCCCTCCCTTATCTTATCCGCTATACTAGCCACCCCTAGCCTTTCCCGAAATACCTTATTTTTGAGCCGGTCTAGCCTTGTATGCCCACACATCCACCTCAGCATCCTCATCTCTGCCACATCCATCTTTTGCGACTGTGTCTTCTTCATGGCCCAGCAGTCTGTCCCATATAACATTGTCACTCACACTGCCACCCTATAAAAATTTTTATTTAATTTAGTTGGAAAATTCTTGTTACACATTAGCAACTTTATCCCCCAATAATTCTCACAACACTATGCGTCTCCTTTGGTCTTATGCAGCGGGACCACGACACTCCTTCTTCACCCATCTTGCATTTTTCCTGTTTTGAAAATAAGGTTGAACAGAGTAGTTAGTCATTGAACTCCTTCCTCTCCCAAATACTTCCACGCCTCAATTAGTATGTTATCTAGGCCTACTATCTTAGCTCTTCCTATCTTCTTAAGTGTTACATCCATTATTCCCTACTAATAATAATAATAATAATAATAATAATAATAATAATAATAATAATAATAATAATAATAATAATAATAATAATAATAATAAAAATAAATAAATAAGTAACAAATAATAAGGAATATAGGATAAACATAAAAGAAAAAGGAAAGACATCAAAATCAAATTCTAACTCCCCTAAATTTTTTCTTAATTTCTCTCCCTCTCCCCTTTGTCTCCCCAACCCTATTCTTCCTTCCTCCCCCAATTCCCAGCCGCCCCTCCCCCCAAAACGAAGAAGAAAAACTCTCCCTCTCAATCTTGGAGCAAAGAAGGAGTAAAGAATATATATATCGAGAGAGAGGAAGAAAAAAGGGGTGTAACCGTACATCACCAACCAACGTTCATCTAGTATCGCTGTTAATCTACAAGTTAAGGTAAGTGCCTCTCCCCCTCAAATGGGTATGATCCATGCATGTTTTGATGATATATTTATGTGAATCGTTGTTTTATTTGTTTAAGATGTCAATTTTGCACATGTTTTATATGGCAAAGCATGAGATGATCGGTATATGGCTACTATATGCGTGAATGCGTATGAATTTGGTTGTAGGATCGGATTAGATTAAAAATACCCTTGAAATAACTCAAAAGATTAGAAATTTTCATACTTGGAGTTGTTTAAAATTTCGTTTTGGCCTTAGAATAGGATCACATAGCGTAAAAATAGGGAAAATTTGATCTGGAATGAAAAAGTCGGTCGCGAAGGTGGCGTGTGTGCCACACGCGCCGCTGGAATGGCTACAAGTGGCCTCCACACGCGCATGTGGGCTGCCACGCGCCGTATAACAAAAATTAAAAAAGAAAAAGAAAAAAGACAGTGCAGCAGGCTGGCCTGCCAGCGGGCGAAGCGGGCCGGCTGACTAACGAGTTGCAGACCAGGCTCGTTATTTAATATATTAAAAAAAGAGGCAGATGGCTAGGCCGGACAACGGATCGGGCCGAACCGAAGGCAGCCGGCCCATTAACTTAATCAAATAAAAAAAGAAAGAAGAAATTTGGCTGCTGGCGGGCGGGCTTTACAGCGGGCAGGGCCTGAGAAATGAATAGGATTGGGTTTTGGGCAGGTTTTAAAAAAATAAATTGAATTAATTATTTAATTTACTAATTTCTAGATATTTAGTAATAGGTAAACTAAATGATTTTTAATTTCATAAAAATAAAATTAAATATCAGAAAATTCTAAATGAATTCCAGAAAATATAAATTGTTAAAATTAAATTATTTTCACTTAATTTCTGAATTTTGGTAACCTTAAGTAATTAAAAATAAATAGTAATAAATTAAATTAAATAAGGAAAAATTAGGAGAAAAAATAGTTGAAAATTCTAGAAAATTTATATAAGCTAAGGAAAATATTGGTAGTGATAAACAATAACTTTTCACTAATCGAAAAATTTACGAAACCAAATATTGAGTGCCAGAGATGGTGAGAATGGGCGTATGGGCCCTAGGTGACTTTGTTATGGCATTCATGGCACGTGCATTACATTTAGAGTGGGTTGAGATGTATGGGTCTCAGACGCTCGAGTAGAGTGGATTGTGGTGTACGGGCCATGAGCACTTGGTTGTGGTGGATCGTGGTGTACGGGCCACGGGCATCGGTCAGGGTGAATTGTAGTGTACGGGCTACAGGCATACGGTCAATCTCGGGATCATGCATAACATATAGGTCTAGGGACATATTGTGTGACATGATTCTTGTTGCGTGTGACAAGTGGATGAAGGCATGCATCACGTAATTGTGCATTTTTATGTGAAGTGCTTTAATTACCGTATTTACTTTATTTTATGCATGTTATATCATATTTATGTGATATGTGGTTATATCATTTCGGTATGCACGTTTTGTATTGGTTTGAGGCGGGCATCTACTGGGTGATTTTTGTCACTCACCCCTACTTCCATTTGAGCCGGATGAGGACTACGAGCACATCTTTGTTGAGGACGGGACGGACATAGCTGAGTGGGCTGGTTGGTAGTTGCACCTAGGATATGAGGGGACTCTGCGGCTGACTGTTCTTATTTTTATTTTGGGGATTTTCACAAACTTCTTTATTACTTTTATTATCAAAATTTTTATTCAATAACGTAACGATGTTTATTTGTGTTTAATTTAAGTTATAATTTTACGCTTCTGTGAAAAAAATTTCTACGTCATTCTTGACATTTATGAAGTTGATTCCACGCATTGTATTCCCCTTAGCGAGACACGATGGGCGCACTGTTCCCGAGGCTAGAGCTCGGGAGCGGGGTGCTACAGGTGGTATCAGAGTCGAGGCTTCAGATCCACCTCAGAAATGCAAGATTAATTAGATCACTAGACATAAGTTATGATCTTTTGTAAAATGACAACTGTACCCCTAACAAACAAAGTAGACTTAAGTAATGAGTTTAGACTTAAGTTATGAACGGGCCATGGGAGGTGTGTGCCGATGGTGAGCTTTCCTTGTCTAATTACTGATTTATCAGCGTTCAACCTTTTAACTTGCTATCGACTAATCTGAATTCTTCTCATGAACTTACATTACAGAAAATGCCTCCACGATGTGAACCGCCAGCTGGTAACGGAGGACACAATGGTGACAATCAGTAGGGTCATGGGGCCATTCCTTAGGCCCTTGCAGATACCCTGGCCACGCTGACTACATTGGTGGTTTAGCAGCAGATACAGATGGCTCACCTGCAGCAGCAGTCACCACCATCACCCCAGGGGCTTCGATTTTTCTACCGGGAGATGCAAAACTCCCGGATACCTATATTCAGGGATACCACCTGACCGGAGGAGGCAGAGACGTGGCTCAAGAATTTGTCTGAGCAGTTGAGGTTGCTGCAAGTCCCTGATGGCCTGAAGGTGGATGTGGTGGTACCATTCTTGCAGGGTGATGCAGAGCAATGGTGGCAGGGTGTGGTACGCAGACTGACTACACCGCCGACATGGACCCTATTTAGGGAGGAGCACCAGAGGTACTACGTTCCTGAGAGTGTCATTCAGAGAAGGATGACGGAGTTCCAACTCCTGACACAGGATTCCATGACAATGGACCATTATTCTGAGAGATTCCATACACTTGGGAGATACATGCCCGCCATCATGGATAACAAGAAGGCGAAGATGCTGAAGTTCAAGACCGGCTTGAGCTCTCGTATTCAGTCATTGATCATTTGCACCCGGCCTACCACTTTTGAGGAGTTGCTGGAGGTGTGCCGTGAGGTCTAGGGTGACCTCGTGAGGGTTGCAGTGGTTGACAGGGCTAAGATACCACAAGAGGAGTTTCGTTCTGGGAGGCCCAGGAGATGGCTGAAGATTCCACACCACCATCTGACCGGGCGAGCTTTTGGGACACCACAGCAGGGGCAGGGATCGACGACTCGACCATTGGCGATTGAGGCTCCCGTAGCGACAGCGCACAGCCACTCAAGGTAGTTGGACCGTCACCTCCGGTATGTGCACAGTGTGGCTGTTCCCATACAGGACAGTGTTGGAGAGCTCAGTAGGTTTGTTACAACTGTGGCAAACAAAGACATTACGCCAGAGAGTGCCCGTCAGATGCAGCAGAGAGGAAAGAGGAAGACCAACGCTCGTGTGCATGTTATGATGGACGATGAGCTACAGGAGGCCGGAGACGTAGTCGCAGGTACTTTTAATTCAAGCGATTTCGATTTTACAGTCTTAATTAAATATTTTCTTTTGTCTTGATGATTTGTGCTGTATGTATAACCATGACCTTGTTAGGTGAGATATTAATTAACTAAGTCTTAACATATGTTCTATTTGATAGTGGTGCCAGCCACTCATTCGTTGCTAGGAGATTTGTCAAGAACCTGAGTATTCTACCAGAATGGCTTAAGATCCCTTATCGTGTTCAAGTCGTCGGCGATCAGGTGCTAGTATCCCATTATCAGTACAAGGAATGTCAGTTGGAGATTAATGAGCTGGAGTTCTCTGCAACACTGATTCCAATCCAGATGCAGGATTTCGACATTATTCTGGACATGGATTTCTTGGCGAGATATCATGCTACCATCGATGGCCGCCAGAGACAGGTCAGTATACAAACACCAAATAAGCAAGAAACCATCTTCCAGGGGGATGTCAAATTGAAGAAGCCATCCAGAAAGATCTATATGACCACATCACAGGCTTCTTGGGCATTGATGAAAGGAGCTGAGGGTTTTCTTGTTTGTGTTTTAAATGCCAGTGCGGAGACTCCATCAATTGAGGATATTCTGGTAGTACAAGATTTTAAGGATGTCTTCTCCGATGAGCTACAAGGTCTACCACCGAGCAGGGAAGTAGAGTTCGAGATTGATCTTATACCCGAAGCTGAACCGATCTCGAAGGCACCATACGGGATGGCACCAGCAGAGTTAAAAGAGCTTAAGGAGCAATTGCAAGAGTTGTTGGACAGGAAGTTTATCAGGCATAGTGTTTCGCCCTGGGGAGCACCAGTATGATTTGTAGAGAAGAAAGACGATACTATGAGGCTATGTATCGACTATCGTGAGCTTAATAAGATCACGATAAAGAATAAATACCCACTACCGAGGATCGACGATCTATTTGATTAGTTGAAGGTAATGTCTTCATTTAATCGTTGTGAATTCAGTTTATTGTGTATATCAACTTGTGTACAACAAAATTGCGTGCATGGTGCCAGAGTGTTCTCAAAGATTGAACTCCGATCAGGCTACCATCAGTTGAGGATTAAGGCAGAAGATATAGCAAAGACGGTGTTCCACATTCGATATTGGCACTACGAGTTTCTTGTAATGCCCTTTGGACTGACGAATGCACCCGCAGCCTTTATGGATTTGATGAACACAGTGTTCAAGGAGCAGTTGGATCATTTCATAGTAGTGTTCATCGATGACATCTTGATATATTCACCCGTTGAGGAGACACATGCTGAACAGTTATTAGAGGCATTCGAGATTCTTAGAAAGAAGAAGTTGTACGCAAAGTTTAGCAAGTGCAAATTCTGGTTGAAAAGGGTGACTTTTTTGGGCCATGTGATTTTTAAAGAGGGTGTTTTTGTTGACCCGAAGAAGATAGAGGCAATTA
This sequence comes from Eustoma russellianum, assembly GCA_036186865.1. Classification (NCBI taxonomy): domain Eukaryota; kingdom Viridiplantae; phylum Streptophyta; class Magnoliopsida; order Gentianales; family Gentianaceae; genus Eustoma; species Eustoma russellianum. The sequence goes on along the minus strand of AP025064.1, from coordinate 17,177,809 downwards.
CAGAATGACCCCGACCTACGAATGTCACTGAGATACGCAGTTTCCTTGGCCTTGCTGGTTATTATCGCAAGTTTGTGGAGGGATTTTCGAGGATCCTAGCACCACTGAGTCGATTGACTCAGAAAAAGACCATGTTTGTATGGACCTCCGAGTGTGAAAAAAGCTTTGCAGAGTTGAAACGGAGGTTGACGACCGCACCAATACTGGCACAACCCTCCGGTACTGAAGGGTTTGTCATCTACAGCGATGCCTCGAAGAATGGGCTAGGTATATGTATATGAATTTCAATTTACCATTGTGTACATATAGACTCTAACCTAACATTTTCGTTGCAGGGTGCGTGTTGATGTAGGGGGATAGGGTTATCGCATATGCATCGAAACAGTTGGAGCAATATGAGCAAAATTACCCGACTCATGATCTGGAGTTAGCAGCGGTGGTGTTTGCATTAAAGATTTGGCGCCATTACTTATACAGTGTGAATGCGAAGTCTTTATCGATCATAAGAGCTTGAAGTATCTATTCACACAGAAGGAGTTGAATATGCGTCAGAGGAGGTGGCCTGAGCTACTGAAAGACTATGATTTGACTATTAGTTATCATCCGGGGAAGGCAAATCGAGTTGCAGATGCCTTGAGTAGAAAGTCTAATCATGCCAGACAGACACCATTGGAGAAAGAGATGGCAGAGTTCGATCTTGACATTGTTGATTCCACTGCTAATGTTTTGGCGACCTTAGTTATTACACCATCTCTGGTTGAGCAGATTAAGGAGGCGCAGAAGGAGGATGTGACTCTTAGAGATATCCGAGAGAGGATGTTGACGAGTCTGATTGAGGGCTTCTGGATTCATGATGATGACAGTATCTGATACCAAGGAAAATTGTGTGTGTCTGATGTTGAGGAACTGAGGAAGGAGTTATTGAAGGAGGCACATAATTCGAAGTTGTCGATTCATCCAGGCGCTACGAAGATGTATAATGACCTAAAGAAGCATTATTAGTAGAGTGGTATGAAGAGACACATTACCAAGTTCATTGAGAGGTGCCTTGTTTGTCAGCAAGTTAAGGTAGAGCATCAGAGGCCGGGGGGTTCGATGTTTCCTTTGGAGATCCCAAAGTGGAAGTGGGAGCATGTGATGATGGATCTCGTTGTAGCGCTCCCTAAAACAAGAAATGAGAACGACTTGATATAGGTGATTGTTGATCGATTGACGAATTCTGCTCACTTCTTACTGTTCCTAGTGATGTGACCTTGGAGAGATTGGTGACGCTGTACATTGATGATATTGTCAGTCTTCATGTGGTTCCAGTCAGTATAGTCTCAGACCGTGATCCGAGATTCACTTTTAGATTTTGGTTAGCATGTCAGAGAAGGTTGGAGACGGAGCTACAGTTGAGCACTGCCTTTCATTCGCAGACCGATGGACAGTCTGAGAGGACCACTCAGACTTTAGAGGACATGTTGAGAGCGTGCGCATCGAACTTCAAGGGGAACTGGGATAGTATGATCGAGCTAATTGAGTTTTCCTTCAATAACAGTCACCACATTGCCACGGCATGACACCCTCTGAGGCGCTCTATGGATGTAAGTGTAGGTCTCCTGTTCATTGGGATGAGGTTGGTGAGCGCGTTATTACCGGTCCTGAATTGGTTGAGCAGACTAGGGAGAGAGTGAAATTGATACGTGATAGACTCAAGGTTGCTCAAGACAGAAGCAAGAGTTAGGCAAATTCGAAGCGACGTCCTGTAGAATTCGCTGTGGGTGAAAAGGTCTACTTGAGGGTGTCACCCATGAAGGGAGTTGCACGATTTGGTTTGAAGGGTAAGCTAAGACCTCGCTACATTGGTCCGTACGAGATGCTCGAGAGAGTTGGTACGTTAGCATACATATTGGTGCTACCCCCAGCGTTGGCTCAGGTGCACAACATATTTTATGTATCTCAATTGCGGAGATATGTTCCGGGCCCGATATGTTCTAGATGCATCGCCATTGAGAATTCGACCGGACACGACATATGAGGAGACTCATATCAAGATAGTGGATCGTAAGGACCAAGTATTGAGGCACCATATCATTCTTTATGTTAAAGTTCAATGGACCAATCATACGGAGCGCGAGACAACTTGGGATCTCGAGAAGCAGATGCGAGAGGGATATCCACAGCTCTTCGATCATGGTACGTCAAGTTTCGAGGACGAAACTTTTTATAAGGTAGGTAGGATGTTACAAACGTTACTCCCTAAGAAAAAATTAAAATAATAATAATAATAAATAAGTAACAAATACTAAGGAATATAGGATAAACATAAAAGAAAAAGCAAAGACATCTAAATCAAATTCTAACTCCCCTAAATTTTTTCCTAATTTCTCTCCCTCTCCCCTTTATCTCTCCAAACCCTATTCTCCCCTTCCTCCCCCAATTCCCAGCCGCACCTCCCCCAAAAAGAAAAAAACTCTCCCTCCTAATCTTGCAAGCAGATTCCCATCGCGTGAGATGGGACGCTATAAAGGATACCCCGCTGTTTCATTTACGCAAGATGAAATTGTCATTATTGCAAATCGCTTCAAGTACGCCCTGGTTGGAGCCTTTTGGCGTGGCCGGCCATCTATGGCAGGCTTGTGCGTCTCGATTGACAGAATTGGGTTCAAAGGTTCAGTTAATATTGGTCTCCTTGATGAGGGACATGTGCTGCTAAACTTTGTTAACGAAGATGATTATACGCGATTCTTTTATCGTCGTCACTGGCGTTTTCAGGGATACGATATGAAGGTTACGAAATGGACTCCATCTTTTGATCCATGTCTGAATAACCCAATTGTCCCGGTGTGGATGGCACTTGGGGGTCTTCCAATTCATCTCCACGATTATCGTACGTTATATGAGATTGCAAAGTTGATTGGTACACCGTTAAAGATGGACTCGGCTACCTTAAGTTTTCATCGTCCCTCTGTGGCGCGGTTTTGTGTTGAAGTGGATGTCACCATGGATTTACCATCTAAGATATTTATAGACTGTGGAGAGCATTCTTTCTTTCAAGTAGTTGTGTATGAAGATCTCCCTAGGTACTGCAGCAAATGTCGTCGGTTTGGCCATTCAGAGGGTTCATGTGGCGATGGGAAGGTTCATGCCCCAGCGCATCCAATGAAGAATGCAAGAAAGAATGAGGTGTGGATTCCTAAAGGAAATATTCAGAAAGAGACTGGAGAACAACCTATTGGAGATTCTATTCCTAATCAGCATCTGGTCCAGACTGTTGGAACATGGGACGGTGATGATAGGGAAGAACTAAAAGAGGCAACAGCTCAATCCATTCTTGCCAAGGAATCACAGGATCTTGCGACTACTGCGAATACATCTATATTGCAGATTTTCTCTCAGCTGACTGCAGATTTATGCCCTGTACTATTAGTGCCGCCAACATTGGAAGTTCAAGAGCATTAGGATGAGCAGCAGATGGATACATCCTACTCTGCTACACTATCTACCCAGACCGATGAATCTAACATAGAAGAGAGAGCAGTACACATATCTCCTCCGCCCTTGAAGATTTCAGACATGAATGTACAGCATGCTCAAGAGGTGAACCCAACTTCTGAAGTGGCTCCGGAAGTCCAAATTCAATCCGTTCAAATTGAATTGCCAGTGCCACAGGCGATACTATCAGTCAGTGACCATCCTTCCTTGCCCGATTATGATTCCTTAATTGAACAATTCTATCAAGACCACTTTCGGGAAGAGGAAGATGATGTTGATCTTGCAGTTGGTTCGGACAATGAAGCTTCTCGCTCATCTATTCGGCGTAAAGGGAATGACTATGATGATATCCGGGAGAGTTTGCTCATTGCGGCGGATGATATGGATTGTCGCATGACATCGACTGGTGGCGGGACTCTTCTTGGCGGACTATCTCGGAAAAAGCGCAGAGCTAGGAAGAATCTTCCACCACCTCCACCGTCCTCAATGGTTACTAGACGGGGAATTCATCGTTCTTTTGAACTATAGTGAGATTAGCATGCCTCATGTTCCACGACTGATCATTTGATTTCGTTTTTTTTATTTTAGTTTGTAGTAACGGCTACCCTCGGTCATTTAACGCGGGATATTTATTGCATAAATAAAGACCGGAAGGTATCCTTCTGTTTATAAAAATATATATATATATATAAGAAAAAAAGCGGTGTAATCGTACATCACCAACCAATGTTCATCTAGTATCACCGTTAATATACAAGTTAAGGTATGTGCTTCTCCGCCCTCAAATGAGTATGATCCATGCATGCTTTGATGATATATTTATGTGATTCGTTGTTTTATTTGTTTAAGATGTCAATTTTGCTCATGTTTCATATGGCAAAGCATGAGATGATTGGTATATGTCTGCTATGTGCGTGTATGTGTATGAATTTGGTGGTAGAATCATATTAGATTAAAAATACCCTTGAAATAACTCAAAAGATTAGAAATTTTCATACTTAGAGTTGTTTAAAATTTCGTTTTGGCCTTAGAATAGGATCACATAGCTTGGAAATAGGGAAAATTTGATCTGGAATGAAAAACTCGGTTCGGAAGGTGGTGCGTGTGCCACATACGCAGCTAGAATGGCCACGAGTGGCCTCCACGTGCGCGTGTGGGCTGCCGCATGCCGTATAACGAAAATTAAAAAAAAGGAAAAAAGCCGGCAAAGAGGGATGGTCTGCCAACGAGCGAAGGGGGCCGGACCCTTAGCGGACCGGCTAACTAACGGGCTGCAGACCAGGCCCATTATTTAATATATTAAAAAAAGAGGCAGACGGGCAGTCCGACCAACAGACCAGGACAGAAGGCCAGCGGGACGGACCGATGGCAGCCGACCCATTAACTTAATTAAATAAAAAAAGAAGGAATTTGGGGCAGCTGGTGGGCAGGCTGTACCGCAGGCCGGGCCTGAGAAAGGAATAGGATTGGGTTTTGGCCAGGTTTTTTAAAAAATAAATTAAATTAATTATTTAATTTACTAATTTCTGGATATTTAGTAATAGGTAAATTAAATGATTTTTAAATTCAGAAAAATAAAATTAAATACCAAAAAATTCTAAATAAATTCCAGAAAATATAAAACGTTAAAATTAAATTATTTTCACTTAATTTCTGAATTTCGGTTAACTTAAGTAATTAAAAATAAATAGTAATAAATGAAATTAAATAAGAAAAAATTAGGGGAAAATAGTAGAAAATTCTAGAAAATTTATATAAGCTAAGGAACAATATTGGTAGTGACGAAAAATAACTTTCCACTAATCGAAAAAATTTATGAAACTAAATATTGAATGCTGGAAATGGTGAGGATGGGCGTACGAGCCTCAGATGACTTTGTTGTGGCATTCATGGCACGTGCATTGTATTTGGAGTGGGTTGAGATGTACGGGTCTCAAACACTCGAATGGAGTGGATTGTGGTGTACGAGCCATGAGCACTCGGTTGTGGTGGATCGTGGTGTACGGGCCACGGGCATCGGTTATGGTGGATTGCAGTGTACGGGCTACAGTCATCCGGTCAATCCCGGGATCATGCATTGCATATAGGTCTAGGGACATATTGCATGATATGATTCTTGTTGCGTGTGACACGTGGATGAAGGCATGCATCACGTAATTGTGCATTTTTATGTGGAGTGCTTTACTTACCGCATTTACTTTATTTTATGCATGTTATATCATATTTATGTGCTATGTGGTTATATCATTTTGATATGCACGTTTTGTATTTGTTTAAGACGGACATCTACTGGGTGATTTTTGTCACTCACCCCTACTTCCCAGGTGATCCGGATGAGGACTACGAGCACATCTTTGTTGAGGACGGGATGGACATAGCTGAGTGGGCTGGTTGGTAGCTGCGCCTAGGATACGACAGGACTTTAAAGCTGACTATTCTTATTTATATTTTGGGGATTTTCACAGACTTCTTTATTACTTTTATTATCAGAATTTTTATTCAGTAATGTAACGATGTTTATGTGAGTTTAATTTAAGTTATAATTTTACGTTTCTGCGAAAAAAATTTCTACGTCATTCTCGACATTTATGAAGTTGATTCGACGCCTTGTATTCTCGTTAGCGAGATACGCGTGTGTACGGTTCCCGAGGCTAGGGCTCGGGAGCAGGGTGCTACATTAAGTGCTCTCATCATCTCTCATTGTGTGATGCTCCGACAATCGCAGTTATTATGTTGTCGGTTTTGGGTAGTGATGCTGTCTCTTTTTTTGTGGTCGGCCCTGCCACCGTTAAAAAGATTGTGGAAGTATGTTTGTCATTTCCACTTGATGTCTTGTTCTTTGACTAAAACACGTCTATCTTCTCCCTTTACAAACTTCCCGCATCTTAGGTCCTGCCTCTTTCGGCCTCTAGCTTTGGCAATCTTGAACGTAACATGCTCTCCGCCTTTGTTTCTAGTCTTTCGATATCCTTTTATAGGATGCGGTCTTTGTCTCTTTCCTAGCGATTTTATAGTCTTCACTCAATTTCACTTTATCCTCCCCGTCTGTTAGTGTAATAGCTCTTTAAAAGTTCGTTGTTTATGCCTTATTTTTTTGTTGCACATCATTGTTCCACCACCACGACTCTTTATGTACGGTTGTCTTTCATGTTGTTTTAATATATTTTATAAGTGATCAATCTAGCATTAGAAAATAAATCGATCATACGTTTACTTTTAGTCGTTAAATACTACACGCAAACTCCTTTATACATACTGAAATAACCAATAATTTGTAAAATAATATATCGGTTGATTTTTTATATAAGTTGCTGAAGTAAGAAAAAATGCACTTTAATGTTTTTCGATTGTGAAAAATAAATAAAGTCATTCAGTTTATAGCTTTTAAGAATTTTTTTGTCAATTTCTTTGTGAGTTAGAATATTTGTATGCATGTTACAGAAAGTTCTGCAACTTAAATATTACATATTTGTGAAATAAAAAAACATATGCGTTTTTTACCTACTTTTTACCAAACACTTAAATGTTTATTAGCACTTCTATCCAAACAGGTAGCTATTTTTTCACAAGAAAAAGCAAAAGCTACATATTAGCTTATAAGCACGCATTACGTATAATTAAACCCTTTTTTCCCAGGTAAACCTTTTTTAAAACATAAGGAAGCCCTTAGTAGTATTTTCCATATCTTTTTCCGTAACAACGCCTTTTCATTTCCCCCTTTTTTTGGACTTGAACAACCCTGCTTTTCCAACCAAAAAAACACTTGTATTATTCGACAGTAAAACACTGAATCTATCACCAAATATGGGGGGCAAACTATAAAAATTATAAGTTAAAAAAAAATCACTGGTTATAAAATACTTCTTGAAAAATTGCTTAAAGTAGAGGAAATATGAACTTACAACCTGCTTCCGCCTTAGTTCTGAGTGACCAAAATGATAAAGATCATTATACACAACCGTTGATTGAAGTAAACAATAAATTTTTATATCTAAGCATTGGTTGAAGTAGACAATAAATTTTTATATCTAACCATTGGTTAAAGTACACAATAAATTTTTATAATTAACCGTTGATTGAAGTAGATCATAAGTACAGCTCCAATAGTGTTGAATATAAGAGAAAAATTTTTAAACCTTTTTACCGTTAATTTGTACGAAATCTAAACCATTCTTTCATTATAGTTGGTGTTAAGAAAATGGATACAAGAACAAAGAGAAGAAGTAGTAATTTGATGCCTTGAGGCGTGTATAAACACTATCCGTAAGGAATATTTGCCTCCACTAATTGTTGCAGAGTTGTAGACAAACTTCCTCCTAGGATACAACAACCAACAAGTTTCAATCCTCACCAATAAGGAAAGAAACCAATGAACATTCAAATCGAGAGTGGTTATGAGTAGAAAGAAGAACTTTGAATGCTAGGATAAACTTGTAATCAAGATGTCTTGAAATGTGTTGCAATAGGCTTTCTATAGGCTATTGAACTTCGTTTTAGACGTTTCCAGCCGTTGGATGGTGAATGGATATGTCTCTTGGTGCATAAGTTGCAACTTTAGATGAAGAGTCACATCTGTCGAGCACATCGATCGATCGATGTCTCACAGAGAGCTCTAGGTTTTCAACCAAGCTACTTCGATCGATCTCTGTATCGATCGAAGTCACATCGATCGATCCATGTGATCGGTCTATGTTAGACAATGAGTTTCAATTTTGCACCCAAGGTACATCGATCGATCGAAGTCATCGATCTATATGACATCGATCGATCGATGTGATTGATCTATGTCCAACATAATACTCAGCTTCATTTTCACGCCACTTGGATCGATCCATGTCACTTCTATCAATTACATTGATCGATCGAAGTGTACACCAATCAATCTATGTGGTCATGTGCCAAGTTATTCTTGCTTTCTTAAGCTCCAATTCACTACTACTCTTCTTTCCATTGCCTTTACAAACTATTATAACAATCCCCCCACTTAGTTTGTAAAACAATTTATGTCATTTTATGCATCTAAGAATTATCTTTCGATTTGAACCTCTTATTAGTATAATATTTCAAAGTTCTGACGAAATCTTGATAGCTTAAAAGCCTTGAATCAGATTCCTATGTGCTACAACCAGAAATATCATACACATGAAACCACACTCTCCCTAGAAATTCATCTTAAACCGCACTTTTGTGACCTTGTGCTTCTCCTAGTATTCATGAACATTTCAAGATCTTTGCTTGTCGAAGCGGCACCACTTCCTATGTTCATACAGGTGATAATTAGGATGTTTCCTCTTAATCCTTCATTAAGAGTGCTTTAAAACTCACCCTCCTTTAACACTAATCTCCAATTCTTTAAAGATCAATACAGTGCGAATTGATTCTTTAAAAAATCAATCTTAGTGCTTTAATTCCTCACTTTGTGACTTGTTATCCATTAAACCTTTGACTAGTGGTATGCTAGGAATGGTTGGGTTTCCACCACAAGTGAACTTATCCATACGTCTCAATCTCATTCCTAAGATGTGTTTTGTACCAAGTCTTTTGAAATACTTTTTGTTAACAGATCTGCTAGGTTGTTGCAGGATCTGACGTATGTAATGGCTATTACACCATTCGTTATTAATTGCCTTACATAATCATGTCTAAGGCTAACATGTCTAGATTTTCTGTTATAGATTTTACTATAAGCTCTAGATGTTGTTGCTTGGCTATCACAGTGTAAAGAAACAGTTGACATCGGTTGTGGCCACAACTCTATATCCAATAGTAAATTTCTCAGCCATTCTGCTTCCTTACCTATAAATTCCAACGCTATGAATTCGGATTCCGTTGTGGAGTGTGTTATACACGTCTGTTTCTTTGAAACCCAAGAAACCGCACCACCACCCAATGTATGTATCCAACTTGTAGTAGATTTGTTATCACCAACACTAGTTATCCAATTAGGATTAGTATAACCTTCCAACACGGCGAAAAAAACTGTTATAATACAATCCGTAATTCATAGTTCATTTCAAGTACACAAGTACTCACCCAATTGCCTTCTAATGGTCTATACTAGGATTACTAATATGCCTTGATAATTTGCACAGCGCAAAGGCAATATCTGGTCTAGTGTAATATGTAGCATACATTAAACTACCAATTGCACTAGCATATTCTAGTTGTACTACTGCTCTATCGGTATGTCCACTCATTTTGTATGAGGCATCAAATTGTGTTTGCTTCTTTGATCTCCAAGTGATTGAATTTATTCAACACTTTACTTATATAATGATATTGACAAAAAGCAAAACCCCACTATGTTTGGACACCTTTACACCTAAGATAGTATATACCTCACTGAAATTTTTTATTTGGAATTCTGAAGTTAAATACTTCTTAGTTTCATTTACTCCTTCCATATTAGTGCCAATAATCATCATGTCATCCACATACAAATAAATAATGACTCCATATTTGTCCGTAAACTTGGAATATACACACGTATATGTTGGACCGTGCACCTGCAATAAACACCACTAGAAGGGGGGTGAATAGTGGTTAGCGGAAATTACACTACTGCCCTTTGTAAAAACCCCCTTTGAAAACAAAATCTGAGACCACCTCAGATTCAGAACCCGTTTTTGAAAAATTCAAAAATAATTGTACACAACTCCAAAAATTGTGACACTTTTCGGAATTTAACTTCAATGCGTTGACAAGACTCTGCCTAAAAAACAGACAAAAATAATATCGTTTGACCCTTCAAACAAATAAAAAGATTCAGATGGTCAATCTGGACAGAATTGGACAGAATGTTGCTAATTTTGAAAAATGTGTTTCTCTTTGACTATTCACCCAAAAAGGTTGATCTTTATATCAAAACACTCCTTAGGATGTGTAATTGATGTTTCCAAAAGGTCCTAACCTTAAACAATTCTTGATTACTACAGAATTCAAGTTTTCTCAAAACTGGTCAGGTTACAGCCAGATTGGAGCAGTCATCTTGCAAAGACTGAAAGAATGACTTGCCCTTGCTCAAATCAAGTGATTCTTGTTGCAAATGAAATCTAACTGTCTGAAGTATAACTCACCAAAAATCACGAATTTTAAAAGTGTTTAGCTATTTTTTCAATGCATGAGAAGTTGTGTGAAAACTGTAGTAAAAACAGGCAGAAAACAGAAATGAAGAAACAAGACAAGAACACCGAGAATTTATCCTGGTTTGGTTCTTGTTTTAAGGTGATTCATTTCATATTGAAATCCAAGGAAAGGTGTTCCTTGGGACTGAAGTATGTCACATTGACTGAATTTTTGCCAACTAGATCCTTTTTGATTAGTCTACTTGTCACAAAGCAATAAAATGAATGCCACATCATATCCACCTAATAAATCAAGTTTTTTAAGCATACATATATGTGTAGCAACTCAGATTTTTGAAGAAGAAATCAATAGATAATAGTTGACAAGATTATGTCAACGTGTAACACCAAAATTCCTAATATTTCTTCTTAAATGTCGCGATCATTTGCACACCTTTAACACCTTTAATATCTCTGAATAATGATGATAAATATGCTCTCATAACATATATAAGAGGGTCTTCAAGAAAAAATAGAATGTGACATCTCAAATCGTCACATATCCAGCTATAGTCAATAATATCATCATGTGAGAGTAAGATAAAGAATCACCATATAATCTTCAAGATAATAATATCTCAACTCCAGAATGAAGATAATAATATGCTCAAGATATTCCTTGAAGCAACATACCAAAAATACACTTGGGGGTAAAACGACCAAAATACCCCTGGTATGTAAAAACTCCAGAAATGACTCGGATGGTCAGAAATAATCATGATATCACCTTTGTCATGATAAATAGTATAAGAATACATCCTTGAAATATTTTCACCATGTGATGTTCCTACAAAACTCAAAATTCCAATTTTGCCCTTTTGGTAAGTTGTAGAAACTTCCAAGGCACATTAGTTCACAGTACATTTAAAATCGTCAAAGACACATTCTAGAAAAAGGCAAATTCTCGAAAAAGAAGTTTTTAACCATTCAATTTAATGAGTTAATTTTGTCTTTTTTGTTTAATATGAAAATGGTTTTTGAGAAAATGCCTCGAGCCAATGGAACTATCAACATAGACTATATTTTCTGCTCGTTGCAAGCGAGTGGAATACTTGGAAGGTCTCATCGAAAGTTTCAGAGTTTGCCTCTGACCTACATCGATTGATTGAAGTGAGGGTTCGATGTACATCGATCGATTGATGTGTCTCATGTTTAGAGATCGATGTCTCACATTAAGGTCTTGAACTTTTACTGCCTTACATAGATCGATCGATGTGAGGGATCTATGTACATAGATCGATCGATATGCAACAACCTGAGAGATCGATGTCAACTTTTTCAACTGTGTCAACTTTTAATCACATATAACACCATATATGATATTTTTAAGTATTTACCACTTAAAATCATACCTTTGAAAATTATCCAAACATATTTCTCAACATTCACCCCTTTTGTATGATTTTCAAAATAACCTAACATGATTTTAATGTCACAACTTATAACCAATTGTTTATCATAAATCTATCAATTGTTTCACCAAAATAACCTAACATGATTTTAATGTCACAACTTATAACCAATTGTTTATCATAAATCTATCAATTGTTTCACCAAATTTGTACCAACTTGTTTTAGAAACTAATTTCCAACCAATTACCAATTGTTTTCACATTATTTTTAATTTCTCAACTCCCATGTATTCATGTGCTCCCCCTCAAATTATACTCTCCTTTCTCCCTTATCCTATGCTAAACTTATACCAACTGAAACTTAGCATATTATTCAACCAACCAAATTATGACTTACCAACTAAGATCATGTTCTTATTCTATCTCTCCCTTTATTTTGTAAATCATGCAAAAGATAGAACTATGCAATGGCACCATAAGTCATCATACTTAACTTGGCTCGTAAGTTTTCAAAAATGGCTTGATTAAAGGGTTTAGTAAAGATGTCAGCAATTTGGTGATCAGTTCTTATATGGTTTATAACTATATCCTCATTTTGAACATGATTTCAAAGGAAGTGGTACCGCACCTCAATGTGTTTGGCCTTAGAATGAAGCACTGGGTTCCAAGAAAGATTGATTGCACTTGTGTTATCGCATAAAATTGGAATCTTATTTATTTTAATGCCAAAATCACTGAGGTTTTTTTAAGCCAAATTATTTGGGTAGTGCATAAACTTAAGGCAATATACTCGGTTTCAGTGGTAGAAAGAGCTACACTAGCTTGCTTTTTAGAAAGCCAAGAGATCAAGTTGGTTCCTATGAATTGACATGTACCGCTAGTGGATTTTCTCTCTAATTTGCAACCATCATAATCAGCATCACTATATGCGTGTAATTCCAACTTATTGTTTCTATCATACTAAAGTCCTAAGTGAGGTGTGTGTTTAAGATATCTAAAGATTTTTTTCATTGCATTGTAATGTGATACCTTAGGACAATATTGAAACCTAGCACACATACACACACTAAACATGATATCAGGTCTTGATGCAGTTAAGTGTAACAGAGAGCCAATCATAGACCTATATAGTGTGTTGTCAAAAGGTTTACTATTTTCATCCTTATCTAGTTTGGTGCTAACACTTATGGGGGTAGGTGTTGGTTTCAATTCTTCAAAGCCAAACTTCTTAATCATATCATTGACATACTTAAGTTGACTAATGTGAATTCCTTGAGGGGTTTGTTGATTTGGAGTCCTAAGAAATAATTCAACTCTACTACCATTGACATCTCAAATTCTGACTTCATGCACTCTTCGAAGTCTTTTACTAAGGTAGGGTTGGTTGAACCAAAGATTATATCATCTACGTATATTTGAACTATTAATAAATCATTATCTTTTCTTCTTAGGAATAATGTGTTGTCTATGGTTCCCATTTGATAATTATTTGCAATAAGAAAGTTTGCAAATCTATCATACCAAGCTCTTGGACTTGTTTCAAACCATATAAAGCTTTCTTAAGCTTGTACACATGGTTAGGATTCTTTGGATCTTTGAATCCAGGGGGTTGTTTGACAAACACCTCTTCTTGGATGTATCCGTTCAAGAATGGACTCTTGACATCGATTTGGAAGAGTTTAATATTGCTTAGACTTGCAATCGCAAGTAAGAATCTTATTGCTTCTAGTCGTGCAACGGGTGCAAAGGTTTCTTCATAATCTATTCATTCTTGTTGATTATAACCTTGTGCGACTAGCCTAGCCTAATTTCTTGTAATATTTCCTTGTTCATTCATTTTATTCCTAAAGACCCATTTACTTCCTATATAGACTTGTCTTCAGGTTTAGGTACTAAGTCCCATACGTTGTTCCTAGTAAATTGATTTAACTCATGCATAGAATCTATCCAAGATATATTACCTAAGGCTTCTTTTACATTCTTAGGTTCTAATTGTGAGATTAAGCTATGTCTTTCAAGTTGACTTATATTTCTACGTGTTCTAACCCCAACACTTGGATCCCCAATGATTAATTCTCTAGGATGCCACCAATTCCTAGATTGACTAGGTTCACCCTCATCTTGTTCAAATGTTTCATTAGTGTGAACATTAGCATATGTAATTTGATCATTAGTTGTATTATCTTCTGATTGCAAAGTTTCTTCATTTATTTCATCTAAGGGTTCATGCATGTCTTGTTCAGGGGGAGTTGGATCTAGATAATCAATTACAGGCTCATGTAATACATCATCATCAAACATATTTTCAACATTAGTTTCTTGTGTATGTTGATTTTTATCACTAACTTCAAAGCATGCATTTTCATTAAATTTCACATGTATAGATTCTATTATTTTTCTAGATGCAGGATTATAATACCTATATGCTCTAGAATTGGTTGAATAACCAACAAATATACATTCACTAGACTTTTGTTCAAATTTGTCTAGATTATCCTTAGTGTTCAACACAAAACACTTACATCTAAATACCCTAAGATAATCTATTTTAGGTTGTCTATTGTTTAACAACTCATAAGGTGTTTTATTTAATTTCTTTCTAATAGAAAGCCTATTTATAATATAGCATGCACAACTAACAGCTTCAGCCCATAAATATTTAGGTAATTTATTTTCACATAGCATAGTTCTAGCAACTTCTTGAATTGTTCTATTTTTGCGTTCAACAACTCCATTGGTGAGAATTCATGTTTTATTCCATGTAATTCACAAAATTTAATTACATCTTTGTTTTTAAATTCTCCACCTCTATCACTTCTAATTCTTTTAACATTTTCTTCGCAAATGTTTTTAAGTTGTTTAATAAGAGTTTTGGCTGCCAATGGAGCATTGTCTTTGTGTGTTAAGAACAATGTCCATGTGTAACGTGAGTAATTATCTACTATGACACACACATAGTAGTGTCCACCTAGACTTCTTGTCCTACTTGGACCAAATAAGTCTAAGTGAAGCAATTCTAGTACATGACTAGTACTCACTTCATGTTTCGGTTTTAATGTTTCTTTAATGTGTTTTCCTTTAATACATGTTTCACACATTTGAAAATTATCTAAGTCTAACTTAGGCATTCCTCTAATTAAATTCTTTTTAGATAATTTCTTAATGGTTGAAATTCCTATATGGCCTAATCTTCTATGTCATAAATTTACATCTAAGTCATGTGATATTAAACACCCAACCTTAGCATCTAACATGTTATCTAAGGTAAGAGTATAAATGTTACCATCCCTATTTCCTTTTAATACTATTTCTCCTTTTTCATTTATTATATCACATGAATTGGGAAGAAAAGAGACATTATAACCGTAATCTATTAGTTGAGAAATACTTAATAAATTATAAGAGAGATTGCTTACTAACAACACATTTCGTATTTGAAATGTGTTAGGGTCCCCAATTGATCCTTTTCCAACAACTTGTCCTTTCTTGTTGTCACCGAATGTTACTTTTCCTCCATTCTTGATTTGTTCTAACTCGGTGGATAGTCTGGGGTTTCTCTTCATATGCCTTGAACATCCACTATCTAAAAACCATTTGATTTTTAGATTCTTTGACTTTGCCTCCTTGCGTTCTTTGCGTTTGTCCTACAATGGAGACAAAGTTTTAGGTGCTCTTTATTTGGGTCCTTGAATGTTAGGGGCACTTTTCTTATTTACATATCCCTTAGGTATCCAAACTTGAACATACCTTCTAGGCACATTTTTAGCATTGTTATAATTTGGAAATAAGAAGGATGATCATTCCATAAAAGTGAAGATGTATTTTATACATGTTGTGCCTTGGTTGATAACTATTATATGATGGCCGATTTTGATAAACTGTATAAGGCATGTAATTTTGTTTATTGAATGGCGCTATGTATGTATGTTCATATGCATTTCTATAAGACTTATATGAGTGTTGTCTATACTGAGGTTCATAAGTTGTATGCATTTTATTCGGTCTAGTTGCATTTGTATACATGTAGGCATAATTTCTAGGTTGTCTAGATGCAAAATTAGGTCTTGTTGTACATTGATATGTATGTGCTTTTGTGGGTACGTGCTGTATTTTTGCCTTAGAATAAACAGAAGAATGATTAGAAGAAGATTTAGCAGACAAAGTTGGTTTTATAGCTTTATAAGGTTGTTTAGTAGTTGAAGATACAAACTTAGTCTTTTTACCTACTTTGTCATCGTCTTCTTTATATCCTAATCCAGTTTTATCATTTCCATATTTTTGCGATGATATAAGTGTATCTAACATATTTGCACCAGATTTAAATTGTTCCAACATTTTTTCTAAGGTAAGTTTAGAAGACTTAAGTTGCACTATCTCATTGTCACAACTTTCTAACTTAGACTGTAACAATACTATTTTCTGTTTTTAAATTTTGTTCATTTTTCCTAAGTGTTTCAATTTTATTCTCCAAAGAATCAAGAGTATTAGTAGACTCCTGTTTAAAAGATTCTAATTGATCGTAAAATGCCAAGTTGGACGTCTTCAACTTGTCATTTTCTTCAATTAGTTTCTTCTTTTCTTTAGAGAGCCTCTTACAGTGAGCATTCATTCTTAAAAACAATTCATACATTTCATTAAATGTCATGTCACTATCAGAATCACTATCAGAAGACGAACTTACCTTGTTGGATACGAAGCAGACTTGAGCTTCCTCAGTTTTGGATTCTGAGTCGGATGAGTCGCTCCATGTGCTCACCTTCATTGCTCATTTCCCTTTCCTTGTCTTAGACTAATTTGCCTTAGTCGCTTGTACTTCTTTGTCCTTGACTTGTTTATTATTGTTGTTATTATTATTATTTTTGTTGGACAATCATATGAAATATGTCCTTTTTACTGCATTCATAACACTTTAACTCTTTATTATACCATCTGTTTGTGTTATTTTTCCTAGGTTGAGAAGAAGAAGAAGAACGTTGTCTATTCCATTAGGATGTTTGAAAAACTTTCTAAGTTTTCTCGCTATTAATATCAAGTCATCATCTAATTTTGTGTCACTATTACTATCATCATTATTTGTATTTGTTTCAATTGTTTTGAAAGCTATTGACTTACTAGATGATTTAGATGACTCGGACTTCCGTTGGTTTAGTTTTACCTCATAGACTTTAAGAGACCCGATCAATTCATCCATCTTAGTGATTGACTTTGTCTCCTTGATTGCAGTCACCTTTGGATCCCATTCAGTAGGAAGCCTTCGTAGCATCTTTTGAACTTTTCATTGTTCGTGAATGATTTGCCTAAATCTTCAAGGGCATTAAAAATGTTAGTAATCCTCAAATCCATAGGTGTTATGGATTCGTTTGGCAACATTTTGAAAGACTCTAATTCAGTCATAAGCATGTT
>AP025064.1:17126747-17160443 GCA_036186865.1 Eustoma russellianum | reverse complement strand
GTTGTTTTGAAAGCTATTGACTTACTAGATGATTTAGATGACTCGGACTTCCGTTGGTTTAGTTTTACCTCATAGACTTTAAGAGACCCGATCAATTCATCCATCTTAGTGATTGACTTTGTCTCCTTGATTGCAGTCACCTTTGGATCCCATTCAGTAGGAAGCCTTCGTAGCATCTTTTGAACTTTTCATTGTTCGTGAATGATTTGCCTAAATCTTCAAGGGCATTAAAAATGTTAGTAATCCTCAAATCCATAGGTGTTATGGATTCGTTTGGCAACATTTTGAAAGACTCTAATTCAGTCATAAGCATGTTTATTTTTGATTCTTTAACACCACTAGTACCTTCATGCTTTAATACAAGTGATTTTCACATATCGTGTGCACTTGTGCAATTTGACACATGCCCTGCTTCAGAAGTTGTAAGTCCATTCAAAAGTAATTGCATAGCTTTAGCATTCATAGACATTTTCTTTTTATCTTCCGATGTCCATTCACTTTTATATTTTCAACTTCTTGAGTAACTCCACTAGCTTGTACAACTTTCATTCGAATGTACGGCTCATCTTCAACTATAGCCCATAAATCAATGTCTATAGCCATTAAGAATAACCTCATTCTTAGTTTTCAATGAACAAAATTATTGTCATCAAAAAGAGGAGGGCGTTGAGTGGACATACCTTCCAACTCACCTTTGTGAGAAACTATTGCCATTGTAAGTACCTTTGTTTTGAGACTAGCAGGCTACTTTGAGATATTGTTTCTTGGTTTGTGTGGTTTGTACGGTGTTGAATCTTGCTTCCTTGAGTGGTGTAGACCTGGCTCTGATACCAATTTTTGGACCGTTCACCTGCAATAAACACCACTAGAGGGGAGGGGGGGGTGAATAGTGGTTAACGGAAATTATACTACTAATCTTTGTAAAAATCCCCTTTGAAAACAAAATCTGAGACCACCTCTGACTCAGAACCCATTGTTAAAAAATTCAAAAATAATTGTACACAACTCCAAAAATTATGAAACTTTCCAGAATTTAAATTTAATGTGTTAACAAGATTTTGTCCAAAAATCAGACAATAATAAGATTGTTTGACCCTTCAAACAAATAAAAAGATTCAGATGGTCAATCTGGACAGAATTGGACAGAATGTTGCTGATTTTGAAAAACGTGTTTCTCTTTGAATATTCAACCAAAAAGGTTGATCTTTATATCAAAACACTCCTTAGGATGTGTAGTTGATGTTTCCAAAAGGACCTGACCTTAAACAATTCTTGATTAATATAGAATTCAAGTTTTCTCAAAACTGGTCAGATTACAGCCAGATTGGAGCAGTTATCTTGCAAAGACTGAAAGACTAACTTTCTCTTGCTCAAATCAAGTGATTCTCGTTGAAAATGAAAGCTAACAGTCTGAAGTATAACTCCACCAAAAATCATGAATTTTAAAAGTGTTTAGCTATTTTTCAAAACGTGAGAAATCGTATGAAAACTGCAGTAAAAACGGGCAGAAAACAGAAATGAAGAAACAAGACAAGAACACCAAGAATTTATCCTGGTTCGGTCAATGTGACATGTTTCAGTCCCAAGGAACACATTTCCTTGGATTTCAAAATGAAATGAATGACCTTAAAACAAGAACCAAGCTTGATCTTTGGGTTATACACCAACCCTATTCAAGACTTGGATGAACACCTTCTAAGCAACACTTAGTTGCAACACCTCTACCACCTATTGATGTAGCCTTATAGAAATGGCTAATCAATATTACAAATGAAGCTCAAGAGGCTTGTAGCTCACCAAATACAACAATAACACCTTTGCTACAATGAATGAAACAAAAACAACAACAAGAAGATGATAGCTAGACAATTCAACAAATGCTTTCAAGTGAGCTTCAAGTGTGTTTCATCTTCTTCACCACTGCCTCCTATTTATAGTGTGAAGGTGAGCCTTGGAGATAAGATTGCACATGTGTCACCATCTTCATCATCAATTCCAAGTGTTTTCACATCATTTGTTGGCCTTGTACACTTGGCAAAATGGGACAACATAATTGATCCACCTTGGAAACACCTGGTTGGCCGAAAATACACACTTGGCATGCCTCATTTATCCTTTGCAAAATCTAGATAATATAGAGAAGATAATACCTTAAATTCTTGGCATAAACATAGGACATGTGAGGCTGAATTTTCTTGGATAAAAACAACTCAAATTTAGCTCCATGAATATCCAAGTAGCCGTTGGCTACATTCAAACAAATAGCCTTAATAATCCTTTATAAATGGAAGATAATAAGAAAGGACAATACCACCAATATAACCTCAACTCCAAGCACAAGAATAGGGCATATGAGAGATTCATTTTGACTAAAAAATCTGCCACAAATAGCCATATAGCCGTTGGCTATATTTGAAAATATCCTAGTTGGCAATTTTTGCCAACTAGCTCCTTTTTGATTAGTTCACTTGTCACCGAGCCATGAAATGAATGCCACATCATATCCACCTAATAAATCACGTTGTTTAAGCATACATATATGTGTAGCAACTCAGATTTTTGAAGAAGAAATCAATAGATAATAGTTGACAAGATTATGTCAACGTGTAACACCAAAATTCCCAATATTTCTTCTTAAATGTCGTGATCATTTCCACACCTTTAACACCTTTAATATCTCTGAATAGTGATGATAAATATGCTCTCATAACATATATAAGAGGGTCTTCAAGAAAAAATAGAATGTGACATCTCAAATCGTCACATATCCAGCTATAGTCAATAATATCATCATGTGAGAGTAAGATAAAGAATCACCATATAATCTTCAAGATAATAATAGATCAACTCCAGAATGAAGATAATAATATGCTCAAGATATTCCTTGAGGCAAAATACCAAAAATACACTTAGGGGTAAAACGACCAAAATACCCCTGGTATGTAAAAACTCCAGAAATGACCCGGATGGTCAGAAATAATCATGATATCACCTTTGTCATGATAAATAGTATAAGAATACGTCCTTGAAATATTTTCACCATGTGATGTTCCTAAAAAACTCAAAATTCCAATTTTGCCCTTTTTGGTAAGTTGTAGAAACTTACAAGGAACATTAGTTCACAATACATTTAAAATCGTCAAAAACACATAATAATCACATAATGAACATCTATAAATCATATACAAATGATAACAACCAATATATCACATTTTAGAAAAATATTTCTAAAAACACTAGACATTGGTCGATCGAAGTGGCTCAGGTTGAGAGATCGACGTCTCACCGAAAGTTTCAGAGTTTGCCTCTGACCTACATCGATCGATTGAAGTGAGGGTTCGATGTACATCGATCGATCGATGTGTCTCAGGTTTAGAGATCGATGTCTCACAGTAAGGTATTGAACTTTTACTGCTTTACATAGATCGATCGATGTGAGGGATCTATGTACATAGATCGATCGATGTGCAACAACCTGAGAGATCGATGTCAACTTTTTCAGCTTTGTCAACTTTTAATCACATATAACACCATATATGATATTTTTAAGTATTTACCACTTAAAATCATACATTTGAAAATTATCCAAACATATTTCTCAGTAGTATCAGCACTATTATGCCAAAAACATTCTTTAAAATGGCAGTGTCAAACTTTTCATGCCATTGTTTCTGTGCTTGTTTCAATCCATACAATGACCTTACCAATTTGCACACTTTTTGCTTATTTCCCTGTAGAAAAAACCTTCCAGTTGTTCCATATAGACTTCTTCGTCTAAATAACCATTTAGAAATGTAGTCTTAACATCTATTTGATGAATAAACATATTATCAATGAATGCCAATGCTATCAACACTCTAATGGAAGTTATTCTCCCAACCGAACCATAAGTATGAAAATAGTCTATTCCTTCTCGTTGTCAAAAGCCTTTTGGCCACTAATCTAGCCTTCAAAATTTGAATTGAACATCCGTATTGTGTTTCCTTCTGAATACCCATTTACATCCAATAACTTTGGAACTCGGAGGCAAATCAGTGAGAATCCACCTATTGTTAGACAATAACGAGTTCATGTCATCATCAATTGCTTCCTTCCAAAATGATGCATCTCTCGATTGCATCGCTCCTTATAGGATTTAGGATCATCTTCTACACTTAGTACAATAGGTATTTGATTAAACACCTTTGTCCTATTACCTTCAACTAAGAAAGTAATGGATGTGAAGAGATGAAATCAAGAAGTAAATGATTTTCCTTTCTATCCCGTTGACTTTTCCTAACCTCAATTGGAAAACCTTGATTTTGATCAACACTAGAATGATCATTGGAGAAATCTCCAATTATCAGTTCATTCAAATTTCCACTTGTTAAATCTTGATTTGCTTAAGAATTGATTCTCAAGAAATTCAACATCCCTAGATTCAACAACCACACTGGATTCTAGATATACTTTAGAGTTTTCAGCATATCCAATAAAAACACCTTTGAGAGCTTTTGGTCCCAACTTAGTTCTTTTTGGATCCGGAACTCTATAATAGGCTAGACAACCCCAAACTGTAAGATAACTTAGATTCGGTCTTCTTTTCTTCTATATTTCATATGGAGAAATCTTATACTTCTTTAAAGGAATTCTATTATGAATTTGACAAGCCGTTAATAAGGCTTCTCCCACAAATTTTTTTTGGCAAACCAGAGTTTATTAACATTGCATTTAGCATGTCAACCAAACTTCTATTCTTTCTTTCAGCCAAACCATTTTGTTGGGGTGTGTTCCGTGCACTTTTCTGGTGTATGATATCATTCTCCTCACAGAATTAGTTAAATTCAAGAGGAAAGTATTCACCACTACGGTCACTTGTTAGAACTTTGATTTTCAATCCCGATTGATTTTCAACTTCCATTTTCTAAACTTTGAACATGTCAAAAGCTTTATCTTTATGCCTTAGCAAATATACATATGTATATCTGGAGGCATCATTAATGAAAGTTATGAAATATTGATTTTCACCTTAGGTCAAAACACCGTTCAATTCGCAAATATCCGAATGAACAAGTTTTAAGAGTTCTGTTTTCTTTTCTACTTTTGGAAATGGTTTCTTTGTCATTTTAGCTTGTATACATATCTCACATGTTCTTTCCTTTTCATCTTTACAAAAAATTAAGGCATGCTTAGACATAACTTAATAGTTGCACTACTTACATGCGCAAGTCTATTATGCCACAATGAAAAGAAGAATCAACATAGTAAACACAAGTTGCATGATTTTTATTAATACTGAGTTTAATCATCACGTCGCAAGAATAACCCTTGCCGACAAAGACACCGTTCTTGGACATTATAGTTTTGTCCCCCTCTATTATAATCTTGAACCCGTTTTTACATACTAAATTTGCAGAACGAGATTCTTAGAAATCTTGGGTACATGTAGAACATTAACTAATAACAACTTCTTTCAAGAAGTAAAGTCTAATTCTACACTACCTTTACCTAAGACAAACAACTTCTTTCCAAACATAAAGTCTAATTCTACACTACCTTTACCTAACACTTTTGTGGTGTTTCGGCTATCCATCAAAACTTGCTGGCTTTTGTCCACAACTTGATAGGTCTTGAAAAGATCCCTATTGTTGCATTCGTGTACTGTTGCATCCGAATCGAACCACCAATCATTTGTGATTTCGTTCGTAGCCATATACAGTTCCGTTACCATGCCAACAAGCAATTCGGAGACCATTGCAACCAGTTGATCGGTTCCAATATCTATCATATTTGCATTGTTGGCATTTTGGGAATTACCACCCCGTTTTTGCTTCTTTCGAAACCAACAGTCCTTTTTGAGGTGTCCCTTCTTGCCACAATCATAACATCTCTTTCCTTTCTTGGAACTATCTGTTTTGTCTGCAGGTTTCAGACGAATCGAAGTTCTTTCTTTTGTTTCCAACCCAACTTCCTGTTTCCTTTTGACATAATGCACTCTTGGTGTATCTTCAGAAACATGTCATTTGACGAGACTTCTAGTCTCCTCTTCAATTATCAAGTGTTTCTGAAGTTGGTCAAGAAAAAAAGATTCAGTTGAATGCATCAATTTCTTCCTGTAGTCATTCCGACTAGGAGAAAGCTTCACAATTGTCACTCCTATTTGTAATGTCTCAGAAACTTCCACACCCAACTCTTTGAGTTTGTAAACGATGGCCTACAACTCATGCACTTGGTCCATGATTGAAAGATTTTCAATCATCTTAAATTAAAATATTTCATCACCTGGAATTTGTATATGCCTTGTTTTTCGTTGTTGTACTTGAACTCCAAGGAATTCCATATGTCCTTCGGCGATGTTGTTGCCGTAAACAGATCATAAATGCGATCTGAAAGTTGTTGAGGATGTGTGCCCGACACATAACTTCATCCTCTTGCCTTTTCCTCTAGATGGCCTTCACTGCCTCATCATCATCATCACGTGGACTTGGCAACTCCTTAAGATTTGGGTCTTAACAATACCTAATCTGTAATGCAGTGAGCAAGACCATCATCTTGTCCTTCCGCTGCAGGAAGTTTGTGCCATCAAAACGGTCCAACTTCATGCTCTCTTGGTTAAGATACATCTTTGAATCCATCTTCAAAATATTCCTTACGTTTGTTAAGAAAATGGATACTAGAACAAAGAGAAGTAGTGATTTGATGGCTTGAGGCTTATACAAACACTATCCATAAGGAATATTTGCCCCTACTAGTTGCTGCAGGGTTGTAGACAAACTTCCTCCTAGGATACAACAACCAACAAGTTTCAATCCTCAGCAATAAGGAAGAAACCAAATGAACTTTTAAATTGAGAGTGGTTATGAGTAGAAAGAAGAACTTTAAATGTTAGAATAAACTTGTAATCAAGATGTCTTGAAATATGTTGCAATAGCATTTTAAGGCTCTTGAACTTTATTTCAGACGTTTCTAGCCGTTCTTGGTGCATAAGTTGCAACTTTAGATGAAGAGTCACATCTGTCGAGCACATCGATCGATCGATGTGACATCGATCAATCGATGTCTCATAGAGAGCTCCAGGTTTTCAACCAAGCTACTTCGATCGATCTATGTATCGATCGAAGTCACATCGATCGATCCATGTGATCGATCTACGTTGGACAGTGAATTTCAACTTTGCACACAAGGTACATCAACCGATCGAAGTCATCGATCTATGTGACATCGATCGATCGATGTGATCGATCTATGTCCAACATAATACTCAGCTTCATTTTCAGGGTACTTAGATTGATCCATGTCACTTCTATCAATTACGTCGATCGATCGAAGTGTACATCGATCGATCTATGTAGTCCCGTGCCAAGTTATTCTTGCTTTCTTAAGCTCCAATTCACCACTATTCTTCTTTTTATCGCCTTTACAAACTATTATACCAGTTGGTCTACTCGATATAGTTTTGACGAAAACTTTTTTAGGTTAATATCTTTTTATACAACAACAATTTTTACCTTATTGCTTTCGAGAGAGTCGGATATACGCAACCATACTCATGAGTCAGAAACACACAGAGTTGTTTTCCGATGACCTATAATGAAAATTGCGTCAAGCTGTGTCAATCAATTGCTACTTCACAATATAAGAAGCGCAATCAATTTAGTGAGTCATTTTGCTTTATTATATCATATTCCAAAGTCAAGGAAGAGTGTGACCTTCACTCAATTAGAAATGGAAAGTACACAAATTAACAATATGACACATACAATGATACACATCTAATGTGAAAAACAAACAACACAAAAGCTGGACAATTTTTCATTTAATTTGTTGAGAAATATGTTTGGATAATTTTCAAAGTCATGATTTTAAGTGGTGAATACTTAAAAATGTCACAACTGGTGTTATATGTGATTAAAAGTTGAAAAAGTTGACATCGATCTCTCAGGTTGTTGCACATCAATTGATCTATGTACATAGAACTCTCACATCGATCGATCTATGTAAGGCAGAAAAGTTTAAGACCTTTCTGTGAGACATCGATCTCTAAACCTGAGACACATCGATCAATCGATGTACATCGAACCCTCACTTCGATCGATCGATGTAGGTCAGAGGCAAACTCTGAAACTTTCTGTGAGACATCGATCTCTGAAGCTGAGGCACTTCGATCGATTGATGTCTAGGGTTTTTAGGAATATTTTTCTAAAATGTGATAAATTGGTTGTTTTCATTTGTACATGATTAATACATGCTCATTATGTGCTTATTATGTGTTTTTTGGTGATTATTATTGTCTTGTGACTAACGTGCCTTGAAAGTTTCTACAACTTACCAAAAAGGGCAAAATTGGTATTTTGAGTTTTATAGAAACATCGTATGGTGAAAATATGTCAATTGCATGTTATTATCTTATTTATCATGACAAAGGTGATATTGTGATTATTTCTGACCATCGGGGGCATTTCTGGATTTTTCTCACACCAGAGGTATTTTTGTCATTTCACCCCCGAGGATATTTATGGTATTTTCACTCAAGGAGTCTCTTGAGCATATTATTATCTTCATTCTAGAGTTGGATTATTATTATCTTGAAGATTATTGGGTGATTTCTTATCTTATTCTCTCAACCGATGATATTATTGACTATAGCTGGATATGTGACAATTTGAAATGTCACATTCTATTTTTTCTTGAAAATACTCTTATATATGTTATAAGAGAATGTTTATCATAATTATTCAGAGATATTAAAGGTGTCAAAGGTGTGGAAATGTTCTTGACATATAAGAAGAAATATCGGAGAATTTCGGTGTTACACGTTGACATAATCTTGTCAATTGTTTCTTCTTCAAAAATCTGAGTTGCTACACATATATATATATATATATATGTTGAAAAAATGTGTATCAACAGGTGTATATGATATTGTACATATTTTATGAGTTGGAGACAAGTGGACCAACCAAAAAGGAGATAGTTGACAAAATTGCCAACTTGGAAATTTCAAAAAAAAATAGCCAACGGCTATATGGTCTGTAGCGCCCCGCACCCGGCCCTCGTCCGGATACGGTGCACCCGCCGTACTTCACTAAGGAGAGTACAAAGCGTCATGCGTAACATACGAAAATCCATAATATAAGCCATGGATTCCTATGTTAACAATTAACATGACAGTAAAATTTAGGCAGAATTAAAACTTTCCAAATTAAACATGCATTACGCAATAACTAAGTCCCCAAAGTAGCAGTCACACAAAACATCATAGTCACATCCCACAGAGTACCAACATAGTCATAATACAACATCTAAGCAGCACAAAAGTCCTTAAGTTCATCTCCCTTCATGTCTTCACGCCTACGGATACGGTACCCTCGGTTCATCTTCGATCCACTCTATCTTGGCATTATCTAGGGGGAAAAATAAAGTGTGAGTGATAAAAATCACCCAGCAAGGATACAATAAACGACCATGAAATACATAAAGAATTAGAACGTGAATGTAACAACATAAATCTTTGAATAGCAACTCATACCTGTCTTAAGTCCTGAAGTCAACTGATGGTATGGACTAAGCATAATTCTAGATAGTGCTAACCACTATTGGCTTATTAAGTCCTTAACTGTATCATACCACATATTAACGTGATCATGAGTTATGCAATATGCAATGCATGATGTCATGTCATGTCGTGTCAAAACATCAGTATGGTCCCATAAAATGTCATGTCATAAAAACAGAGTGTCAGATCAATTAACCCCGGATCTGAGCGGGTCCAGAACAGATATCAGATCAATTAACCCCGGATCTGAGCGGGTCCAGAACAGATATCAGATCAATTACCCCCGGATCTGAACGGGTCCAGAACAGATATCAGATCGATTAACCCCGGATCTGAGCGGGTCCAGAATAGATATCAGATCAATTAACCCCGGATCTGAGCGGGTCCAGAACAGATATCATGTCATCAGACCAATTAACCCCGGGTCTGGAGTCGGGTTAGTCGCATGCTTGGCCGGCAAAGGAATCATGAAGCTTTCTTTAAAACATGGGACCGTAAAAAAACTTTTCATGCATAACGAAAAGATAATCACTTGTAAAACTTGCTTGCATCATAAAATCCATGAAAATCAGGTTCATGATCATGCATGATACATGCCGTGATATGAGATGCAAGCCATGACATAAATGATCATATGCACTCCTTATAACATGTCAACGTACATGAGCTTGGGAGAATATTTCCAAGTTTTGTACTTCGTTTACATAGGACGGTTAGGCTAACCATTTAGGTCCATTTACGCGACTCTTTCGTCACAAGTACGTTAGGTGAAATCATAGATACAAGTCGTAAAATTGGGAATTATTTTAAATAACCATAAGGGGCTTACTTACTTACTTTGCGATTTATCTTAAGTGCTGAGGCTGAGCTGACCGATTTTACTAAAAATTTAATTGTGACGAATCCGTAATTCCGTTTCCAGAAATTCCAACTCGTATGCGTTATAAACATCTGGGACTAGTATCTTACCGAAATTTAGCCCATTTGCATGTCTCTAAGTCCCTTTTCTAAGCCTGAGAAGTCGTTACAAATTTCAGGGTGGTTCCAGTAATTTCTATTGAGCAGTTTTACCAAATAATTCACTAAAAATAATCTAGAACTTGTTTTGCTGAAATTCCAACTGGCATGGCTTCTAGACACATAGAGTTATTATCAGGCCAAAAATCAGATTTATTGGTTATTCACAAGGTCCTTTTTCGGATAAGACAAAATGATGTTCTGTTCTGCCCAGTTTCAGGCTTTCCAGAATGAGCAGCTTTAATAAATATTTTATCAAAAATATTCCACAACTCCTTTTTCCAAAATTCTAACTTGCACATTTCCTATACACATAATGGTATCCTCACACCGAAAATTAGCCTTTTTGAACATCTACAAGATCTCTTTTCAGGCCATGCAAAACGTTACATCATTCTGTCATGTTCCAGAATTTACAGCCTGAGCAGTCTCACCAATTATTTTATTAAAAATTAACCATAACTTATTTTACCAAAATTCTAACTCTCAACTCTGCTATACACATGGGGCTAGCTCTGTGACAAAGACCAGATTTATTGAAATTTCAAAAGACCTTTTTTTTAAATTCGTTATACTCAGGAACCAATTCTGCCCTGCTCCAGATTTTCCTACTGGAGCAGTTTTACCTCATAATTTATTAAAAATAATCCTTAGCTTATTTTAACGAAATTCCAACTCTCAATCGTGCTACATTCATAGGACTAACGTTGTGCCAAAAATTAGCTTCATTGAAGGTCTGGAAGTCCAGTTCTCAGGTCGTCGAAAGTGTCATCCCATTCTACCTAGTTCCAGTATTCTGCTATATTGACATGGTTTAAGTCAAATGTTCCCATTTATCTTGTTCTTATGAACTAGGTCATTGGTTAACACTTATATCCCTTTGTAACATAAATATCCAGATTGCATGCTTGTTATAAAATCACCTTTGCATCATAATAAACAGTTTGTGGGTAATAAACCAAGCTAGTATCATATCTACTTAAAGCAAGCATTCTTTCTTGAAATCAATGTTCACCTTCCTTCCCATCCTTAGCGCCGAAACATAGGTGATACCTTAACCCAATTTCACAACATATATTCAAACATGCAACACATTCAAGAGTCATTTTAGTTCAATCCTAAAAAAATCTTCATAGGACTCATATCTATCACATGCATGCACTCCTAGGACCTTCAAAATTCCAACCAAGAGTTACTCTTGCCTAGGCTTACTTAGATGAACCTTGTGTTATTCTAAATCAGCCTCAAATCATATTGCATGTAGGAAATAACACCATCTTGGACACAATAACCCACATGCAAGACATTATTCTTAAGAAATGACTAAGATACAATCTTAAACTTAAGGGGTACCACTAAAGATCACATCTTTGAAACTTTAACCATTCAAGACACTAATCCTTTAGGTAAATCATGAGAGATTAGTGTATACTTGCCTCTTCAAGCCAAAGTTTTTGCCTTTGCTTGGTTTTGGAGTGAGTTGAGTTGGAATCCTTCTCCTCCTACTCCCTTGAGCACACGGTTTTGGATGAAGAGGAAGGAAGAGGTTAGTCTCTCTTAAATAGTGAAAATAGAATCTTATTTGAGGCTAGAACATCTTACCAAAGTAGTCTTGGGATGGAGATTCAAGTTGTAGCAAGGTAGCTTCACCTAAGAGTGTTGAAGATTTTCTCCTCCTTGCATGAAGGCCACGGTTTAGGAGAGAAAGAACACCCAAGTGAGCTTCACTATTTGTATAAAGAATTTACTTAAGAACTTAGAAGAGGCTTACCTAAATGATCTTTGAGCTTGGAGATGAAGATTTAGTTGAACCTCTTAGCCTCAAGGGTTGGCCGAAAGTTTTGTTTATGTGGAGAGGAATGGAACTTGTTTTGGGTAGAAGGCTTCTTAGAAGGTGTTCAAGATGGAATGAAGTGATAGTTGTCTTGCAATTTAAAAATATCTAGGGTGTAAGGGGAAAAAAATCGGTGGAGCATGGGGGAGGGTAGAAGGGAACCTAGGCTTTACTTTTTCTTACACCCTAGGCCTCCTTTTCTTATTTTAATAATTCTTTTGCATGCAACTTGATTATTTTGTTTTTATAATTATTATATAACTATTTCTTTAAGAATTATTTGGAATGATGTAGAGAATTCTAGATTCTCCAAGGTCTTAGCCGAAATTGGGAGGGTTTTGGGGTATTTTTGTCCTTTCACATTTATCAATTCCTATATTTATTTTCATAAGGTTTATTCATTTTATTTCATTTTTTTTTGATTTTTAATCTTGCTTTGTGAGGATTGTTATGTCTTGTATTCTTACAAGAACAAGTTTACTTCAAGGGTGATTATTGGCCTTTGGCCGAATTCTCAAGGTGTATCACACACCTCGTGACATTCGTTCGTATACTTATTTAGTGTTCGTCCTAAGTGAACTTGAAGAATTTAAATAAGGAAGCGATAAATGTGACTTAAGTAACATGCTCGTGAGGAATCATCGCTTTTATTTTGACACTTAATCATAGTCTCAAGTATATGATCGTTGGGGTACAACATCCTCCCCCCCTTATTAGAAGTTTCGTCCTCGAAACTTCTGAACTAATCAAAAAGATGCGGGTATCTACTCCTCATGTCTTCCTCCGTTTCCCATGTTGCTTCTGCTTCCGAATGATGCTTCCACTGTACCTTTACCATGGATATGGTTCTCTTTCTTAGCACCTTCTCTTTCCGATCAATTATCCTTATGGGCTCTTCTTCATAAGATACATCTTTATCAACCTTCAACTGTTGATCTTCAAGGACGTGGCTGGGGTCATATACATATCGCCGAAGTTGTGAAACGTGGAACACGTCGTGCAACTGAGAAAGTGATGGTGGTAGCGCCAAGCGGTATGCAACTTCGCCCACTCTCTCAAGTATCTCATAAGGTCCAATGAATCTTGGGCTTAGCTTTCCTTTAATGCCAAACCTTTTAACACCTTTAGTCGGAGAAACCTTTAGAAAAACTTTCTCTCCCTCTTGGAACTCCAAAGGTCTCCTTCTTTCGTCTGCCCATATCTTCATCCTATCTTGTGCAGCCCTTAGTCTTTGCTGGACAAGCTTCACCTTCTCTCGTGTTTGCTCAACTATGTCGGGTCCTGCATAGATCTTATCTCCAATTTCGTCCCAATAGAGTGGGGACCGACATTTTCGTCCATACAGTGCTTCGTATGGTGCCATCCCGATGGACCTATGGAAGCTATTATTATAAGAGAACTCAACGAGTTTAAGGCTTCTATCCCAGCTTCCTCCGAAATCAAGGATGCAAGCGCGGAGCATATCCTCAAGGGTTTGGATTGTTCTTTCCGACTGTCCATCTGTTTGAGGATGAAAGGCGGAACTCATCCTAATTTCCGTGCCCATTGCCTTTTGAAAGGCGGTCCAAAATCTAGAAGTGAAACGGGGGTCACGGTCGCATACGATACTTATGGGAATCCCGTGCAAGCAAACGATATGGTCAACGTACATTGAGGCTAACTTCTCCATAGATGCCTTAATCGTCATGGCCAGAAAGTGTGCGGACTTAGTCAAACGATCCACAATGACCCATATAGCATCATTCCCATACTTGGTCTTGGGTAAATCAGTCACAAAGTCCATAGTGATGTGATCCCATTTCCATTCTGGCACTTCTAAGGGTTGCAATAATCCAGCAGGTCTTTGGTGCTCGGCTTTCACTCTTTGACAAATTAGACAGCGCTCAACAAATTTCACTATTTGATTCTTCATACCGGGCCACCAAAATTTTTGTTTGAGATCTTGGTACATCTTATTAGTTCCGGGATGTATAGACAATCGAGAATTATGGGCTTCCTTCAGAACTTCCTCCTTAAGTTCTTTGTCTTCAGGAATACACAGCCGTCCTCGATACCATAAACTGCCATCACTACGGACCACAAAGTCGTCTCGTGGCTTATCTTTCATCCTTTCTTTGATTTTTCTAACGTTTCGTCTCCCCCTTAAGCCTCTTTGATCTTATCAAGTAATGAAGGGATAAGAACTAGCTTGGCAAGAACTTCCTTGACTGAGTCAACCTCTTCTAGACCAAACT
The DNA here is from genome assembly GCA_036186865.1 of Eustoma russellianum. Lineage (NCBI taxonomy): Eukaryota > Viridiplantae > Streptophyta > Magnoliopsida > Gentianales > Gentianaceae > Eustoma > Eustoma russellianum. Next base: position 17,145,823 of record AP025064.1, on the reverse strand, counting down.
CTTCCATGTCTCGCTGAAGAGGTGGTTGCCGTGGGTGACTTGTTTTCCGACTTAGTGCATCAGCAACCTTATTAGCTTTTCCCGGATGATATTGGATGGAGAGATCGTAATCCTTTATTAACTCCAGCCATCTGCGCTGCCGCATATTAAGCTCCTTCTGGGTGAATAGGTACTTCAGGCTCTTGTGGTCTGTGTAAATTTCGCATCTTTCGCCATACAAGTAATGTCTCCATATTTTCAATGCGAAAACCACTGCAGCCAGTTCAAGGTCGTGGACAGGATAGTTTTGCTCAAATGGTTTCAACTGACGGGATGCATAAGCTATCACTTTGTCATTCTGCATAAGGACACATCCTAGACCATTCTTTGAAGCATCACTGTATACTACATACTTCTCACCAGGAGTGGGTTGAGCTAGAATAGGTGCGGATGTCAACTTTGCTTTTAGCTCTGAGAAACTCCTTTCACAGTCGGCACTCCACTCGAATTTGGTTTTCTTTTGGGTCAATCTGGTGAGAGGAATGGCTATCCTCGAGAATCCTTCAACAAACTTTCTATAATATCCGGCCAGTCCGAGAAAACTTCTCACTTCAGTAACATTGGTTGGCCGAGGCCATTCTGTGATAGCTTCAATCTTCTTGGGATCTACTGAAATCCCATCTTCTGATATCACATGACCAAGAAATGATACACTTCGCAGCCAAAACTCGCATTTACTGAACTTAGCATATAACTGTCTCGCTCTTAGAATATTTAAGACTGTCCTCAAATGGGCTGCGTGGGTCTCTTCGTCGGGTGAATATATCAAGATGTCATCTATAAAGACTACCACAAATTTATCCAACTGCTCTTGGAAGATTCGATTCATGAGATCCATAAAGGCGGCAGGGGCGTTGGTCAAACCAAAAGGCATGGCTAGAAACTCATAGTGTCCGTAGCGGGTTCTGAAAGCAGTCTTAGGAACATCTTCCGCCTTTATCTTCAACTGGAAGTACCCAGATCGTAGGTCGATCTTACTAAAGATTCGGGATCCCCTGAGCTGGTCGAATAAGTCGTCAATCCGGGGCAACGGGTACTTGTTCTTTATGGTAATTTTGTTGAGCTCCCGGTAATTGATGCATAAGCGCATACTTCCATCTTTCTTTTTCACGAATAGCACCGGAGCACCCCATGGTGAAACACTGGGGCGGATAAGTTTCTTCTCTAACAATTCGTGTAACTGTTCCTTTAATTCTTTTAGTTCCGCAGGTGCCATGCGATAAGGGGCTTTCGATATAGGTTCCGCTCCTGGAACAAGGTTTATTTCGAAGGCGATCTCCCGATCGGGAGGTAATCCGGGCAAATCATCAGGAAATACATCAGGGTATTCTTTGACAATTGGAACTTGTGTAAGAGTAGGGCCTTCTTGCTCAGCACTTAGAACATAGACGAAGAATCCTTCATGGCCCTTCCTTAATGCTTGGCTGGCACGAATTGCGTTAACAAAAGCTTTCTTAGACGGTTTCTTTAATTTGGCTCCTCCTTGGAATGTTATCTCATCCCGAGCTGGGTTCTTGATAATAACTTGCCTGCTTCGACAATCAATGTGAGCATGATTCTTTGAGAGCCAATCCATTCCGAGAATTACGTCAAAATCACTCATTGATATGAGGATCAAATTGGCCTCAAATATCTGATCATTAAACTCAAGTGTACAGTTTCTGAGTATGTGATGGGAAACAAGCACCTGGTCGCCAGCTGCTTGTACTCTATAGGGTGTCTCTAATCGGAGTGCATCATGATCTAAATTCTTAGCGAACTTCTTTGAGATAAACGAGTGGCTAGCACCACTGTCAAACAACACATTTGCCTGTATGCTACACACTAATATAGTTCCTGAACCATGCACAATCACTAAGCAATATGATAGACATGCCACGGTGAAATGTATTGAAGGTATAAAACTTAAAATCTTACCAGTTACTACGTCAGCAGTCTCCTCGACATCAGCGTCGGTCATAGCGTGCACTCTTGCATTAGTGCGGGGCCGCTGGTTCTTCTGTTGCTGCTGCGGCTGCGCTCCTTTTTCTGGACAATCTTTAATCATGTATCCATCTTTGCCGCATCCAAAGCATTTTCCTGTTTTCCACCTGCACTCACCCACATGCCTCTTCTGGCAGTGGGAGCATATTGGGATTGCTGGTTGTTGAGAGGTGTTCTGATTCTTCTGCTGATTGTTTTGGTTTCGCTTGCGGTGCTGATTCTGTCCTTGACGAACTGATCCTCTGAAATTCTTCTTCACTTTCTTATATTTCTCATTTCCGGTCCCTTGTCTTTCTCGTTTCTGGCCCACATCATCTCTTCGGATGATATCTCTCTCAATGCGGTAGCATGCATCTAGAAGTGCTCCAAAATTGGTAGGGTTTGCATTTACCAGCCATGTCCTAATCCTCGGATTCAAACCTCTTTCGAACTTTAGCATTTTCGTCTCCTCGTCATTCATCGTAACAGGCTGGAACCTCCCAAGTGCCATGAACCTGTTCGCGTATTCCGCCACTGACATGCCCGACTCTTGTTTCAAAGATTCAAATTCATGTCTCTTTTGTAATTTGACAGATGGGGGAATATAGAACTTGTGGAATTCTTGTAGAAATCTCTCCCAGGCTATCGGTCTGGGCAAAGGCTGCAGATTTGTCTTCCACCATTGATTGGCCTCACTGATCAGGAAGGGTCGGATGGCTTGAGCTTTCATTTCTTCTGGGGCTTGGATTAGCTCAAAACAGTTTTCAACTTCATCTAGCCACTTTTCTGCGATATCATGGTCTGGCTTTCCTTCAAATGGGGGTACGTTAGCCCTCTTGAGCTTCTCAAAGTAGTATTGGGCATCCCTTACTGGCTGATGTGGCTGATGTGGTGCGTTCTGGTGAATTAAGCCTTGCCCTATCTGAGTAACCACTTGACAAAAAGTCTGAAAAGTATTCATGTCCGGAATGACCGGAGGGACTGGTGCTTGTGGAGCTGGTGGTGGAGGATTTTGTTCCGGCTGAGGTGGCGGCGGAACCTGTGCTGGTGGCGGTGGAATGGGCTCCTGAGCAGCTGGTTGGGCTCTCGGAGGTCTGCCACGGGGTCTCACCATCTGCACTTATGAATTTAGTATATCGGAGTTAAAATCTGTTAAATTCGACTAAGGACCAGAATCGAAAGCTCATAAGTAAAGGGGATAAAAGGCACGTCTTATGTCATTGGCCTAGCTTCCATAGTTTAGGATTAGTTATTAATTCACATCCTAAACCCGGTCTACGTGGTCCTATTCTAAGGTCGCCACTCATCTAAGATCATGACTTAGGTCTACAATCAAACTTAGATTGCTAAGATCATAACTTAGTCCTACGTTCTGCCCGTAATCTAGAGCCTGGGCTCTGATACCACCTGTAGCGCCCCGCACCCGGCCCTCGTCCGGATACGGTGCACCCGCCGTACTTCACTAAGGAGAGTACAAAGCGTCATGCGTAACATACGAAAATCCATAATATAAGCCATGGATTCCTATGTTAACAATTAACATGACAGTAAAATTTAGGCAGAATTAAAACTTTCCAAATTAAACATGCATTACGCAATAACTAAGTCCCCAAAGTAGCAGTCACACAAAACATCATAGTCACATCCCACAGAGTACCAACATAGTCATAATACAACATCTAAGCAGCACAAAAGTCCTTAAGTTCATCTCCCTTCATGTCTTCACGCCTACGGATACGGTACCCTCGGTTCATCTTCGATCCACTCTATCTTGGCATTATCTAGGGGGAAAAATAAAGTGTGAGTGATAAAAATCACCCAGCAAGGATACAATAAACGACCATGAAATACATAAAGAATTAGAACGTGAATGTAACAACATAAATCTTTGAATAGCAACTCATACCTGTCTTAAGTCCTGAAGTCAACTGATGGTATGGACTAAGCATAATTCTAGATAGTGCTAACCACTATTGGCTTATTAAGTCCTTAACTGTATCATACCACATATTAACGTGATCATGAGTTATGCAATATGCAATGCATGATGTCATGTCATGTCGTGTCAAAACATCAGTATGGTCCCATAAAATGTCATGTCATAAAAACAGAGTGTCAGATCAATTAACCCCGGATCTGAGCGGGTCCAGAACAGATATCAGATCAATTAACCCCGGATCTGAGCGGGTCCAGAACAGATATCAGATCAATTACCCCCGGATCTGAACGGGTCCAGAACAGATATCAGATCGATTAACCCCGGATCTGAGCGGGTCCAGAACAGATATCAGATCAATTAACCCCGGATCTGAGCGGGTCCAGAACAGATATCATGTCATCAGACCAATTAACCCCGGGTCTGGAGTCGGGTTAGTCGCATGCTTGGCCGGCAAAGGAATCATGAAGCTTTCTTTAAAACATGGGACCGTAAAAAAACTTTTCATGCATAACGAAAAGATAATCACTTGTAAAACTTGCTTGCATCATAAAATCCATGAAAATCAGGTTCATGATCATGCATGATACATGCCGTGATATGAGATGCAAGCCATGACATAAATGATCATATGCACTCCTTATAACATGTCAACGTACATGAGCTTGGGAGAATATTTCCAAGTTTTGTACTTCGTTTACATAGGACGGTTAGGCTAACCATTTAGGTCCATTTACGCGACTCTTTCGTCACAAGTACGTTAGGTGAAATCATAGATACAAGTCGTAAAATTGGGAATTATTTTAAATAACCATAAGGGGCTTACTTACTTACTTTGCGATTTATCTTAAGTGCTGAGGCTGAGCTGACCGATTTTACTAAAAATTTAATTGTGACGAATCCGTAATTCCGTTTCCAGAAATTCCAACTCGTATGCGTTATAAACATCTGGGACTAGTATCTTACCGAAATTTAGCCCATTTGCATGTCTCTAAGTCCCTTTTCTAAGCCTGAGAAGTCGTTACAAATTTCAGGGTGGTTCCAGTAATTTCTATTGAGCAGTTTTACCAAATAATTCACTAAAAATAATCTAGAACTTGTTTTGCTGAAATTCCAACTGGCATGGCTTCTAGACACATAGAGTTATTATCAGGCCAAAAATCAGCTTTATTGGTTATTCACAAGGTCCTTTTTCGGATAAGACAAAATGATGTTCTGTTCTGCCCAGTTTCAGGCTTTCCAGAATGAGCAGCTTTAATAAATATTTTATCAAAAAATATTCCACAACTCCTTTTTCCAAAATTCTAACTTGCACATTTCCTATACACATAATGGTATCCTCACACCGAAAATTAGCCTTTTTGAACATCTACAAGATCTCTTTTCAGGCCATGCAAAACGTTACATCATTCTGTCATGTTCCAGAATTTACAGCCTGAGCAGTCTCACCAATTATTTTATTAAAAATTAACCATAACTTATTTTACCAAAATTCCAACTCTCAACTCTGCTATACACATGGGGCTAGCTCTGTGACAAAGACCAGATTTATTGAAATTTCAAAAGACCTTTTTTTTAAATTCGTTATACTCAGGAACCAATTCTGCCCTGCTCCAGATTTTCCTACTGGAGCAGTTTTACCTCATAATTTATTAAAAATAATCCTTAGCTTATTTTAACGAAATTCTAACTCTCAATCGTGCTACATTCATAGGACTAACGTTGTGCCAAAAATTAGCTTCATTGAAGGTCTGGAAGTCCAGTTCTCAGGTCGTCGAAAGTGTCATCCCATTCTACCTAGTTCCAGTATTCTGCTATATTGACATGGTTTAAGTCAAATGTTCCCATTTATCTTGTTCTTATGAACTAGGTCATTGGTTAACACTTATATCCCTTTGTAACATAAATATCCAGATTGCATGCTTGTTATAAAATCACCTTTGCATCATAATAAACAGTTTGTGGGTAATAAACCAAGCTAGTATCATATCTACTTAAAGCAAGCATTCTTTCTTGAAATCAATGTTCACCTTCCTTCCCATCCTTAGCGCCGAAACATAGGTGATACCTTAACCCCATTTCACAACATATATTCAAACATGCAACACATTCAAGAGTCATTTTAGTTCAATCCTAAAAAAATCTTCATAGGACTCATATCTATCACATGCATGCACTCTTAGGACCTTCAAAATTCCAACCAAGAGTTACTCTTGCCTAGGCTTACTTAGATGAACCTTGTGTTATTCTAAATCAGCCTCAAATCATATTGCATGTAGGAAATAACACCATCTTGGACACAATAACCCACATGCAAGACATTATTCTTAAGAAATGACTAAGATACAATCTTAAACTTAAGGGGTACCACTAAAGATCACATCTTTGAAACTTTAACCATTCAAGACACTAATCCTTTAGGTAAATCATGAGAGATTAGTGTATACTTGCCTCTTCAAGCCAAAGTTTTTGCCTTTGCTTGGTTTTGGAGTGAGTTGAGTTGGAATCCTTCTCCTCCTACTCCCTTGAGCACACGGTTTTGGATGAAGAGGAAGGAAGAGGTTAGTCTCTCTTAAATAGTGAAAATAGAATCTTATTTGAGGCTAGAACATCTTACCAAAGTAGTCTTGGGATGGAGATTCAAGTTGTAGCAAGGTAGCTTCACCTAAGAGTGTTGAAGATTTTCTCCTCCTTGCATGAAGGCCACGGTTTAGGAGAGAAAGAACACCCAAGTGAGCTTCACTATTTGTATAAAGAATTTACTTAAGAACTTAGAAGAGGCTTACCTAAATGATCTTTGAGCTTGGAGATGAAGATGTAGTTGAACCTCTTAGCCTCAAGGGTTGGCCGAAAGTTTTGTTTATGTGGAGAGGAATGGAACTTGTTTTGGGTAGAAGGCTTCTTAGAAGGTGTTCAAGATGGAATGAAGTGATAGTTGTCTTGCAATTTAAAAATATCTAGGGTGTAAGGGGAAAAAAATCGGTGGAGCATGGGGGAGGGTAGAAGGGAACCTAGGCTTTACTTTTTCTTACACCCTAGGCCTCCTTTTCTTATTTTAATAATTCTTTTGCATGCAACTTGATTATTTTGTTTTTATAATTATTATATAACTATTTCTTTAAGAATTATTTGGAATGATGTAGAGAATTCTAGATTCTCCAAGGTCTTAGCCGAAATTGGGAGGGTTTTGGGGTATTTTTGTCCTTTCACATTTATCAATTCCTATATTTATTTTCATAAGGTTTATTCATTTTATTTCATTTTTTTTTGATTTTTAATCTTGCTTTGTGAGGATTGTTATGTCTTGTATTCTTACAAGAACAAGTTTACTTCAAGGGTGATTATTGGCCTTTGGCCGAATTCTCAAGGTGTATCACACACCTCGTGACATTCGTTCGTATACTTATTTAGTGTTCGTCCTAAGTGAACTTGAAGAATTTAAATAAGGAAGCGATAAATGTGACTTAAGTAACATGCTCGTGAGGAATCATCGCTTTTATTTTGACACTTAATCATAGTCTCAAGTACATGATCGTTGGGGTACAACATGGTCATTATGGGTTTTCTTAGCAGATTTTTTGAAGTCAAATGAAGACTTCACATGTCCTATTATTGTGCTTGGAGTTGAGGATAATTTGGTGGTATTATCCTTTCTTATTTTATTAAAGAAAATCAAATATATTTTTGGTAAAATTCAAAGTAGCCAACGACTACTAAAGGTGTTCTTGGAGCAGAGTTTTGAATTTAAAATGGTCAAGCCCACATGCCTATTATCTTGCCCAAAATTTGAGAAGATGATGGAGTTGTTATGGTGATATTATCATCACATTTTCAAGATAATTCCAAGTCATTTTTTAGTTGAAATTTTCGGCCAAGGTGGCATCCAAGGTGGACCAATGTGTTGTCTTATTTTGCCAAGTGTACAAGGCCAACCAATGATGAGAAGACATTTGGAATTGATGATGAAGATGGTGACACATATCCATTCTTATCTTCAAGGCTCAAATCACACTATAAATAGAGGCAATGGTGAAGAAGATGAAACACTTGAAGCTCATAAGGATTTGTTGAATTGTCTAGCTTTCATCTTCATCTTCTTGTTGTTGTTGTTTATTCATTGTAAAAAAGGTGTTTTTGTTGTATTGTGGTGAGCTATAAGCCTCTTGAGCTTCATTTGTAAGATTGATTATCAATAGGTGTTAGAGGTGTTGCAACTAAGTGTTGCTTAGAAGGTGATTATCCAAGTCTTGAGTAGGGTTGGCGTATAACCCGAGGATCAAGCTTGGCTCTTGTTGTAAGGTGTTCATTTCATATTAAAATCCAAGGAAAGGTGTTCCTTGGGACTGGAGTAGGTCACATTTACCGAACCAGGATAAATCCTCGTTGTTCTTCTCTTGTTTCTTTATTTCTGTTTTTGCCCGTTTTTGATTGCAGTTTTCACACAACTTCTCACAATTTGAAAAAATACCTAAACATTTTAAAAATTCGTGATTTTTGGTGGAGTTATACTTCAGACTGTTAGATTTCATTTGCAACAAGAATCACTTGATTTGAGCAAGGGAAAATTAGTCTTTCAGTCTTTGCAAGATAACTGCTCCAATCTGGCTGCAAGCTGACCAGTTTTGAGAAAACTTAAATTCTGTATTTTTCAAGAATTGTTTAAGATCAGGGACTTTTGGAAACTTCATCTACACATCCTAAGGAGTGTTTTGATATAAAGATCAACTTTTTCAGTTGAGTATTCAAAGAGAAACACGTTTTGCAAAATCAGCAACATTCTGTCCAATTCTGTCCAGATTGACCATCTGAATCTTTTTATTTGTTTGAAGGGCCAACGATCTTATTTTTGTCTGATTTTTGGACAGAGTCTTGTTAACTCATTGAAGTTCAATTCTGGAAATTTTCGTAATTTTTGGAGTTGTGTATAATTATTTGTGAATTTTTCAAAAACGGGTTCTGAATCTGAGGTGGTCTCAGATTCTGTTTTCAAAGGGGATTTTAACAAAGGGCTGTAGTGTAATTTCCGCTAACCATTATTCACCCCTCCCTCTAGTGGTTTTTATTGCAGGTGCACGGTCCAACACCACTCAAAAGAAGCAAGATTCAACACCATACGAACAATACAAGGCCGATAAACAACAATTCATAATATACTGCTTGTCTCAAATCCAGGGTACATACTATGACTATTGTTTCTCACAAAGGTGAGTTGGAAGGTATGTCTACACAACTCCCTCCTCTTTTTGATGGCAATAATTTTGTTCATTGGAAACTAAGAATGAGGCTATTTTTAATGGCTATAGACATCGATCTATGGTCTATAGTTGAAGATGGGCCGTATATTCCAATGAAAGTTGTACAAGTTAGTGGAGTCACACAGGAGGTTGAAAAGTATAAAAGTGAATGGTAATCAGAAGATAAAAAGAAAATGTCCATGAATGCTAAAGCTATGCAATTACTTTTGAATGGACTTACAACTTCTGAAGCAGGATATGTGTCAAATTGCACAAGCGCACACGACATGTGGAAATCACTTTTATTAAAGCATGAAGGTACTAGTGGTGTTAAAGAGTCAAAAATAAATATGCTTATGATTGAATTATAGACTTTCAAAATGTTGCCGAACGAATCTATAACATCTATGGATTTGAGGATTACTAATATTTTCAATGCCCTTGAAGCGTTAGGGAAGTCATTTTCGAACAATGAAAAGGTTAAAAAATGTGCTACGAAGTGTTCCTGCTGAATGGGATCCAAAGGTGACTGCAATCGAGGAGACAAAGTCAATCACCAAGTTGGATGAATTGATCGGGTCTCTTAAAGTCTATGAGGTAAAGTTAAATCAACGGAAGTCCGAGTCATCTAAATCATCAAGTAAGTCATTAGCCTTCAAAACAACTGAAACACATACAAATAATGATGACAGTAATAGTGATACTGAATTAGATTATGACTTGATATTAATAGCAAGAAAACTTAGGAAGTTTTTCAAGCGTCCTAATAGGAATAGACAATCTTCTTCTTCTTCTTCTTCTTCTTCTTCTTCTTCTTCTTCTTCTCAACCTAGGAAAAATAACACAAATAAATGGTATAATAAAGAATTAAAGTGTTATGAATGCGGTCAAAAAGGACATATTTCATACGATTGCCCCACAAAGAAAAATAATAATAACAACAATAATAAACAAGCCAAGGACAATGAGGCACAAACGACAAAGACAAAGGAGTCTAAGGAAAGGAAAGGGAAACGAGCAATGAAGGTGAGCACATGGAGCGACTCATCCGACTCAGAATTCGAAACTGAAGAAGCTCAAGTCTGCTTCGTATCAAACGAGGTATGTTCTTCATATTATAGTGATTCTGATAGTGACATGACATTTGATGAAATGTATGAAGAGTTCTTAAGAATGCATGCTCACTGTAAGAGGCTCTCTAAAGAAAAGAAGAAACTAATTGAAGAAAATAACAAGTTGAAGACGTCCAACTTGGAATTTTCCGATCAATTAGAATCTCTTAAACAAGAGTCTACTGATACTCTTGATTCTTTAGAGAATAAAATTGAATCATATAGGAAAGATGAACAAAGTTAAAAATGGAAAATAATATGTTAAAGTCTAAGTTGGAAAATTGTGAACATGAGATAGTACAACTTAAGTCTTCTAAGCTTAACTTAGAAAAAATGAGAACAATTTAAATTGGGTGCTAATATGTTAGATACACTTATCTCATCACAAAAGTATGGAAATGATAAAACCGGCTTAGGCTACAAAGAAGAAGATGACAAAGTAGGTAGAAAGACTAAGTTTGTATCTTCAACTACGAAACAACCTTATAAAGATATAAAAACAACTTTGCCTGTTCTGTTTATTCTAAGGAAAAAATGCAACATACACCCGTAAAAGCACACACGCATAAATATACATCTAGGCCAAACTTTGAATCTAGACAACCTAGAAACTATGCCTATATGTATACAAATGCAACTAGACATAATAAAATGCATCCAACTTATTATGAACCTAAGTATAGACAACACTCATATAAATCTTATAGAAATGCATATGAACATACATACATAGCGCCATTCAAGAAACAAAATTACATGTCTTATACACACTACCAAAATCGGCCAAGACATAGTAGTGATCAACCACAGCACAACATGTATAACAATGCATCTTCACTTATGTGGAATAATCATCTATATGCTTATCCTTCTTATTTTAACCATGCTAAAAATGTGCCTAAAAGGTATGTTCAAGTTTGGATACCTAAGGGTTATCTAAACAAGAATAATGCCTCTAACATTCAAGGACACAAATAAAGGGTACCTAAAACTTTGTCTCCATTGTAGGAAAAACGCAAGGAACGCAAGAAGGAGGCAAAGTCAAAGAATCTGAAAACCAAATGGTTTTTAGATAGTGGATGTTCGAGGCATGTGACGGGAAACTCCAAACTATTCACGGAACTTGAACATATTGATGGTGGAAAGGTGACATTCAGTGACAACAACAAAGGAAAAGTTGTTGGAAAAGGAACAATCGGGGACTCTAACACATTTCAAATACGAAATGTGTTGTTAGTAAGAAATCTCTCTTACAATTTACTTAGTATTTCTCAACTTATAGATTGTGGTTATAATGTCTCTTTTCTTCCCAATTCTTGTGATATAATAAATGAAAAAGGAGAAACGGTTTTAAAGGGAAATAGAGATGGTAATATTTATACTCTTACCTTAGATAATATGTTAGATGCTAACGTTAAGTGTCTAATATCACATGACTTAGATGTGAAATTATGGCATAGAAGATTAGACCATATAGGAATTTCAACCATTAGAAAATTATCTAAAAAGAATTTAATTCGAGGTATGCCTAAGTTAGACTTAGATTATTTTCAAATATGTGAAACATGTATTAAAGGAAAACACATTAAAGAAACATTAAAACCGAAACATGAAGTGAGTACTAGTCATGTACTAGAATTGCTTCACTTAGACTTATTTGGTCCAAGTAGGATAAGAAGTCTAGGTGGACACTACTATGTGTGTGTCATAGTAGATGATTACTCACGCTACACATGGACATTGTTCTTAACACACAAAGACGATGCTCCATTAGTAATCGAAACCCTTATCAAGCAACTTGAAAACATTTACGAAGAAAATGTCAAAAGAATTAGAAGCGATAGAGGTGGAGAATTTAAAAATAAAGACGTAATCAAATTTTGTGAACTACATAGAATAAAACATGAATTCTCACCACCTAGAACACCACAACTCAATGGAGTTTTTGAACGTAAAAATAGAACAATTCAAGAAGTCGCTAGGACAATGCTTTGTGAAAATAAATTACCCAAATATTTATGGGCTGAAGCTGTTAGTTGTGCATGCTATATTATAAATAGGCTTACTATAAGAAAGAAATTAAATAAAACACCTTATGAATTGCTAAACAATAGACAACCTAAGATAGATTATCTTAAAGTATTTGGCTGTAAGTGTTTTGTGCTGAATACTAAGGATAATCTAGATAAGTTTGAACAAAAGTCTATTGAATGCATATTTGTTGGTTATTCTACTAACTCAAGAGCATATAAGTGTTATAATCCTACATCTAGAAAGATAATTGAATCCATACATGTAAAATTCAATGAAAATGCATGCTTTGAAGTTAGTGATAAACATCAACATAAGCAAGAAACAAATGTTGAAAATATGTTTGATGATGATGTATTACTTGAGCCTATACTTGATCATCTAGAACCAACTCCCCCTGAACAAGACATGCATGAACCCTTAGATGATATAAATGAAGAAACTTTGCAATTGGAAGATAATGTAACTAATGATCAAATTCCATATGATAATGTTCACACTAATGAAACATTTGAACAAGATGAGGGTGAACCTAGTCAATCTAGAAATTGGGGGCATCCTAGAGAATTAATCATTGGGGATCCAAGTGTTGGGGTTAGAACACGGAGAAATATAAGTCAACTTGAAGGACATAGATTAATCTCACAATTAGAACGTAAGAATGTAAAGGAAGCTCAGGTGATATATCTTGGATAGAAGCTATGCATGAGGAATTAAATCAATTCACAAGGAACAATGTGTGGGACTTAGTACCTAAACCTGAAGACAAGTCTATCATAGGAACTAAATGGGTCTTTAGGAATAAAATGGATGAACAAGGAAACATTACAAGAAATAAGGCTAGACTAGTCGCACAAGGTTATAATCAAGAAGAAGGAATAGATTATGAAGGAACCTTTGCATCTGTTGCACGACTAGAAGCAATTAGATTGTTACTTGCGATTGCAAGTCTAAGCAATATTAAGCTCTTCCAAATGGATGTCAAGAGTGTATTCTTGAATGGATACATCCAAGAAGAGGTGTTTGTCAAACAACCCCCTGGATTCGAAGATCCAAAGAATCATAACCATGTTTATATGCTTAAGAAAGCTCTATATGGTTTGAAACAAGCTCCAAGAGCTTGGTATGATAGATTTGCAAACTTTCTTATTGCAAATAATTATCAAAAGGGAACAATAGACAACACATTATTCCTAAGAAGAAAAGGTAATGATTTGTTAATAGTTCAAATATACGTAGATGATATAATCTTTGGTTCAACCAACCCTACCTTAGTAAAAGACTTCGAAGAGTGTATGAAGTCAGAATTTGAAATGTCAATGGTAGGAGAATTGAACTACTTCTTAGGCCTTCAAATCAAACAAACCCCTCAAGGAATTCATATTAACCAACTTAAGTATGTAAATGATATGATTAAGAAGTTTGGCTTTGAAGAGTTGAAACCTACAACTACCCCCATCAGGGTTAGTACCAAACTTGATAAGGATGAAAATGGTAAACCTTTTGATGACACACTCTATAGGTCTATGATTGGATCACTTTATACTTAACTCATCAAGACCTGATATCATGTTTAGTGTGTGTATGTGTGCTAGGTTTCAATATTGTCCTAAGGTATCACATTACAATGCAGTGAAAAAGATCTTTAGTTATCTTAAGCATACACCTCACTTAGGACTGTTGTATGATAGAAACGCTAAGTTGGAATTACACGCATATAGTGATGCTGATTATGGTGGTTGCAAGTTAGATAGAAAATCCACTAGCGGTACATGTCAATTCATAGAAACCAACTTGATCTCTTGGTTTTCTAAAAAGCAAGCTAGTGTAGCTCTTTCTACCACTGAAGCCGAGTATATTGCTTTGAGTTTATGTACTACCCAAATACTTTGGCTTAAACATAAACTTAGTGATTTTGGTATTACAATGAATAAGATTCCAATTTTCTGCGATAGCACAAGTGCAATCAATCTTTCACGTAATCTAGTGCTTCATTCTAAGGCCAAACACATTGAGGTGCGATACCACTTTCTTCGCTATCATGTTCAAAATGAGGATATAGAGACAAACCATATAAGAACTGATCACAAAATCGCTGACATCTTCACCAAATCCATTAATCAAGCCACTTTTGAAAACTTACGAGCCAAATTAGGAATGATGACTTACGATACCATTGCATAGTTCTATCTTTTGCATGATTTGCAAAATAAAGGGGGAGATAGAATAAGGACATGGTTTTAGTTGGTAAGTCATGGTGAATCATATGCTAAGTTTTAATTGGTATAAATTTTGGAGCATAGGTTAAGGGGGAGAGTATGAGTTGAGGGGGAGCAACATACTATTTAAAAGTTGAAAACATTTGGTTAAATTTTTGGTATAAGTTGTGACATAAAAATCATGTTAGGTTATTTTTGAAAATCATCCAAAAGGGGGAGAATGTTGAGAAATATGTTTGGATAATTTTCAAAGTCATGATTTTAAGTGGTGAATACTTAAAAATGTCACAACTGGTGTTATATGTGATTAAAAGTTGAAAAAGTTGAAAATGTTGACATCGATCTCTCAGGTTGTTGCACATCGTGTTAGATTATAAAATGTTTTGATGATATAAAAAGATGTTTTTAAAAGAACTAAGATGGAATTTCACACCTTAAGATTGAAGCAAATTGAGAAAACATGTGCGAGACGTAAATCTCTCATGGATCGGTTGAAGTATACATCAGCCCCTCAGGAGGCACATGGTTCGTTTCGTGTAAAGCTTGGTAAACGTTTGAGCTCTCAGATCCACGTCATACTCTCAGCCAAGAGCCATGGATCGATCGACGTATAACTGAGAGACGTCGGTCTCTCAGCTTAAGGTATGTCGATCGATCGACATACATCTGAGAGACGTCTATCTCTCAGCTAAGAGTACGTCGATCGATCGACGTACATCTGAGAGACATCGATCTCTCAGGCTAAAGACGTCGATCGATCGACGTCATTCTGAGAGACGTCGATCTCTCAGCCAGGCAGACGTCGATCGATCGACGTCATTCTGAGAGATGTCGATCTCTCAGCTCTGGCACGTAGATCGATCGACGTCTCTAGGATTCAAAAATTTTCAAATGTTGGAACAAAATCCAAGGGAGATCTATGATATTTTCTCTCTCCAATCTTGCTCAAATTTCTTGTGGACTTTAACCCAACATACTACATGCTTCCTTGATTATTTTAACCATGTCTAAGATTCTCTAGGGTGGCTATTCAAGATCAAATCATTCCATAGGGTGGCTAAAGACTATTTGGGCACGATCTTGACATTTTTGAAGATGAAGACTTGGTGGTGAGCCTCAAAAACGTGGTCAACTTTATCTATAAATAGAAGAGGCTTGGATGGAGCAATTACACACTTTCAACATCATCTAGCTTCATTTTCCATTGTTGTGTAGTTCTCTCAAACTTGTAAATTTGTTTAAAGCTTGTTTAGCTTTTATTTGCTCTTCATTTTTGTATATTGAGAGAAAGAGAGTCAAGCACAAGAGGAACTATAAATATTTGATCTCTTGCTTGTGCTTAGACTAGTGAGAAAGTGTGAACCTTATCATATTTCTTCAACCCACTGTAAGAAGTTCTTGAGGGAACTTTTGTTGAAGTTGTGAGGAAGCAAGAAGTTGTTCTTGCTAAGAGCTGTAGTTGCTGTAGTTGCACAAGTGTGTTTTGTGCAAGAAGTTGCTGTTGTTGTTGCTTACACTAAAGTGTTAGTGTAAGTGTTGCTGTGGTTGTTCTTATTGTTCATAATAAGAAGAGTAGTTCTTTAAAATCCACTTTGGAAACAAAGTGGTAGTGGAGTAGAATCATTTACGATTCGAACCACTCTATATCCGATGTACTCATTCACTACTTCTCATCTCCCATTCTTGCTCTGATTTTAAATATCCTTTTTGAGTTGAGCAAACGAGAAAATTCCGCAAAAGAGTCAAACACTCTATTCACCCCCCCTCTAGAGTGTATTTCGGACCTAACAATTGGTATCAGAGCCTAACCTTGATTGCTTGGCCTATCTTTGCAAGTAGCAAGGTTAAAGATCATGGCAATGAAAACCTCAAACTCAACCTCTTCATCTAACAATTCATCTCCTAAGCCTACTGCACTATTTTCTGGATCAAACACTAAAGCACCTATGTTTGATGCCCAAAATTATTCTTTGTTGAAATTTCGAATGATCAATCACTTGAAAGGCTGTGGATTTGATATATGGAGAGCCGTTGTCAAAGGAATTGAAGTTCCTATGATTACCAACTCAAAAGGAGAATCAATATTCAAATATGAGGATGACTACACCGATGAAGAAAAGATAAGATTTGTTATTAATGGCAAAGCATTTGATATTCTCTCAAGTGCTCTCACCACCACCGAGCTTATAAGACTTCAAGGTCTTGAAACAGCCCATGAGGCATGGAAAAGGCTTGAAATGATACATGAAGGAACTGAGCAAGTAAGAATGGCCAAACGACTTATGCTCATGAAGGAGTATGAGATGTTCAGAATGAAAAGCGGTGAAAAGATTGAGGAGACAATCGATCGATTCACACGAATAGTGAATCAACTCTCCATTGTGGACAAGAAAATCTCAAATGAAGACCTTGTCTCAAAACCCCTCAACTCTTTACCAAGAGAATGGACACCCAAAGTCACCGCCATCACCGAATCAAAGAATCTCAAGACTCTTACCCTTGATGAGCTATCCGGTAATCTTCTTACTCATGAAATTCTTATTGATGAACAAAATAGGATGAACCCTATCAAGCCCGCACAAACATCACACAAAGGATTGGTGGTAGAGTCCGATGAATCGGATGAGGAAGTTGCTCTTCTAGTAAGAAAATTTAGAAGAATGGCAACTAGAAATAAAGCTCAAGCAAGAAAGTTCTTCAAAAGACCATCTAAAGAAAAGGAAGCAAGTGAAAATTGCTATAGATGTGGTCGACCCGGTCATTTCATTACCGATTGCCACGTAAAAGAGCCGCAAAAGCAAGAGAAGAAGGTCTTTCCTCAAAAGAAGAAAGCCCTCAATGCAGAGGTAACCACGTGGGATGACCTTCTTTTGGAATCGGAAGGAGAAGAAAGTGAAGATCAAGGTGTTGGACTTGTTGCAATGGTTGACAATTCAAAGATTCAACATACTTGTCTTATGGCAATTGAAGATGATCTTGAGGTAAATTCTAACCCCTCAAATTTTCATGATGAAATAGGAGATTTGCAAGATGACTTTGAAAAATTGAATCTAAAATATAAGCATTTGAAGAAAGAGTTCAAGAAATGCATCTTAGAGAATAAGAGCTTGCATGACAAGAATATTTTGACGTTCCAAGAGAATGACATCATACTTACCATGCATAAAACCGTAGCTCTTGAAAATGTAGAAATTAAAAAAGAATGTGAAAAACTAAAGTTAGACCTACAAAGATTAACAAATGGTAAAAACAATTTAGATATACTACTTGGAAATCAAAGAATTGGAAATGATAAATCCGGTTTAGGATTTAACTCATCACTTTCGTCTATTAAACCCAAGGCCTTAAAGAAAAGGGAAAATAATAGAAAAGCACAACAAAATTCATCACCTTCAAAAACAAAGCATGTACCCACTTGTTTTTATTGCAACAAACTAGGACATGTGAAATAAACATGTAGAGCTAGATTTGGAAGCACATATGTTTGGAAGCCTAAGGGTCGACAAACTAACCCTAAAGGACCCAATCATCAAAGGGTACCAATGCATACATCTTTTGGTTTTGTAGGCTCTCAAGATAAATGGAGTAGCCAAAGAAGAAGGAACCAAATGGCTTATGGACAGCGGATGTTCAACGCACATGACCGGAGACAAAACATTGTTCACCAAGCTCAAGCTCCAAGATGGTGGAACGGTACATTTTGGCAATGGGAAAGCCAAAATCCTTGGACATGGAGAAATTGGTAACTCTTCTTTTACTATTAATAATGTACTATATGTAGAAGGGCTTAAGTATAATTTGATAAGAGTTAGCCAACTATGTGATGCTAATTTTCAAATTGAATTTGCGAAAAGAAAATGTGTTGTGAAAAAGAACGATAAGATTGTTTTTGAGGCTATACGTAAAAATGATGTTTACAAATTTAGCACACATGATTTGATATCACAAAATGTTTCTTGCCTAGTTGCCAAAAATGATTTGACTCAACTATGCCATAGACGACTTGGACATATTAGTTTTAAAAATTTCAAAGATATTTGCAAAAATGAAAAAGTCCAAGGTCTTCCAAAATTAAATTTCGAAAACCATGGCTTATGTGACACTTGTGAAAAGTCAAAACTTGTTAAAACAAGTTTCAAGTCCAAAAGTGAAATCTCCACCACCAAACCTCTACAATTGCTACATATGGATTTGTATGGGGATATTGGTACAGCAAGTCTAAGTGGAAAATATTACACCTTTGTGGTGGTAGATGACTTCCCTAGGTACACTTGGGTAATGTTCTTAGCTAAAAAGAATGATGCATGTCAAGAATTTATAAAGCTTTGTAAGAGATTAGAAAATCAAAGAGAAGACACAATTAAGGAAATTAGAAGTGATAGATGTGGTGAGTTTGATGGAGAATTTCAAGAATTTTGTGTATCCAAAGGGTATGGACACAATTTTTCGGCTCCAAGAACTCCTCAACAAAATGGTGTTGCGGAAAGAAAAAATAGAACACTTCAAGAAATGAGTAGAGCCATGCTAAACGAATTTGAGCTAC
>AP025064.1:17008906-17126737 GCA_036186865.1 Eustoma russellianum | reverse complement strand
TGATGGAGAATTTCAAGAATTTTGTGTATCCAAAGGGTATGGACACAATTTTTCGGCTCCAAGAACTCCTCAACAAAATGGTGTTGCGGAAAGAAAAAATAGAACACTTCAAGAAATGAGTAGAGCCATGCTAAACGAATTTGAGCTACCCAAATATTTTTGGGCCGAAGCGGTAAATACCCCTTGTCATGTGGTCAATAGAGTTTATTTGAGACCATTTCTCAAAAAGACTCCTTATGAGCTTTAGAAAGGTAGAGTACCAAATATTGGTTATTTCAAGGTATTTGGTTGTAAGTGCTTTATACTTAACACCAAAGATAATTTGGATAAACTTGACTTCAAAACGGATGAAGGAATCATTATGGGTTATGCTCAAAATAGCAAGGCGTTTAGAGTATATAATAAAAGAAGCATGAAAGTTGAAGAATCAATTCATGTCAAGTTTAGTGAACTCAATGAGGATAAATCAAACATTAATGATGATGATGATGATGAAATAATTGAGGTAAACCATATAGAGAAATTTGAGAATCCAAAAGGTAATATTGTTATTGACCTTAGGATTGATCCACTTGAACCTAAGGTTGAAGATGAAGAAATAGGAGGAGACACCTCAAATTTACCGGATTCATATAAGTATAGGAAAAATCACCCTAAAGAGTTGATATTAGGTGAAACTAGCCAAGGCATAATGACTAGGAGAAAATTCAATGAAAATGCTTTCATTTCACAAGTTGAGCCTAAAAATATAAAGGAGGCAATAAATGATGAAGATTGGGTATTAGCTATGCAAGAAGAATTAAATCAATTTGAAAGAAGTGATGTTTGGGAATTAGTTGCTAAACCTAGTGATCATCCCGTAATTGGCACCAAATGGGTATTTAGAAATAAAATGGATGATAAAGGAAACATCACTAGAAACAAAGCTAGATTAGTAGCCCAAGGCTATAGGCAAGAGGAAGGCATAGACTATGATGAAACCTTTGCTCCCGTAGCTAGGTTAGAAGCTATTAGAATGCTATTAGCATATGCATGCTATAAGGATTTCAAACTATATCAAATGGATGTGAAATCCGCATTCTTGAATGGAATAATTCAAGAATAGGTCTATGTAGCTCAACCACCGGGGTTTGAAAATCATGATTATCCAAATCATGTTTTTAGACTCAAAAAGGCCCTTTATGGACTTAAACAAGCTCCTAGAGCTTGGTATGATAGATTAAGTAACTTCCTACTTGAGAATAATTTTTCAAGAGGAAAAGTCAACACTACTCTTTTTATTAAAGAACAAGGAAACCATCAATTGCTTGTTCAAATTTATTTGGATGATATTATATTTGGTGCTACTAATGATTCTCTTTGTGAGCATTTTGCAAAACTGATGGAAGGAGAATTTGAAATGAGCATGATGGGTAAACTCAACTACTTCCTTGGTCTATAGATCAAGCAAACTCAAGATGGAGTGTACATATCTCAAACAAAGTATACAGAGGATTTGCTCAAGAAGTACAAATTCGAGGATGGAAGAAGTGTGAGCACTCCGATGAGCACAAGTACAAAGCTTGACAAAGACGAAAAAGGAAAGCCGGTTGAGGTAACAAAATATAGGGGTATGATTGGTAGTTTACTTTATTTAACTGCTAGTAGGCCGGATATTTTGCATGCTGTGTGCTTATGTGCTAGATTTCAAAGTATGCCTAAGGAATAGCATTTAGTTTCCATTAAACGTATCTTTAGGTACTTAAAAGGAACTTTGAACTTTGGGTTGTTTTATCCCAAAAATGGTTGTTTTGATCTGAGAAGATATAGTGACTCCGACTATGCCGGAAATCTTGTTGATAGGAAAAGCACCTCTGGGACATGTCAATTCCTTGGAGATTGCTTAGTTTCTTGGTTCTCCAAGAAACAAAATAGTGTGTCACTTTCAACGGCGGAATCCGAATATGTATCGGCCGCTTCGTGTTGTGCACAATTACTTTGGATGATCAACACCTTGAACGATTACAATGTTAAGTTTGATAAGGTTCCCATCCTATGTAACAACACATCAGCTATAAGTATAGCACAAAACCCGGTTCATCATAGTAGAACAAAACACATTGAAGTGAGGCATCACTTCATAAGGGATTGCATTCAAAAAGGATTGGTATGCGTTGAATTTGTCTCAACAAATGACCAACTAGCTGATATATTCACCAAATCTCTTCCCATTGAGACATTTGAGTCTATTAGAACAAGATTAGGGATGATAAACATTAATTAGAGGGATAAAATTGAAATCTCCAAAACTGGAATACGTCGATCGATCGACGTATCAAAACAAGAGATCGACGTACGTCAATCTCTAACATCGATCGATCGACGTACGTCGAACTCAGACGTCGATCGATCGACATCGACGAATCTGCAACCTTTAAAACTCTCAAACACGCAAACCCTTCTCCATTTCTAAACACATTCCATCAGCGAAACCCTACAAAGCAAACGCCCCCTCCTTCTAAAATCCTTTCTCTCTTCAATTTCATCTCTAAATCAAGATTCAACCCATCTCTGCCCTTGATTCTTGAGTTCATCTCTTGAAATCCTCTATCTCACCCAAGATTCTAAATCTTTCAAGCCCTAATTTCTCTCAAAATGTCTTCAAGGAGCAAAAAATACAACAAAGAGGCCAAGGTCTTCTAGGGGTGGAGGAGAAGGTTCAAGCACCTCTTCTCAAGGCCAAACATCTCAACCTCGAAGAAAACAATCCATGGATGAGAGTCAAGCACAAGTGCTAGCCACAATTAGGAGTAATTTGACTCTCTCAAATTTCCCTTGGATCAAAGCCAAAGATGCAAAGGATGCTTTGGAGGAACCCCTAATCCCCGGACACGTAAGTTACATCTCTAGACATGCTCAAAAGTTATTTGATAAATGGGAAGATGATGATAGACCCACTATCCCACTCAAATTGCTTAAAATAAATGATATTCTAAGCAATGATGAACTAAGTCCCATCATTGAATGGTTAGATGTTCAAGAGTGGAGAAATATTTGGAATGAGAATGAGATGCTCAAAATGTCCACTAAATATACTAGGCTTTTTTATGCGAATTTATGGATTGAATACATAAATGGTCTTCCCTTAGCTCTACATTCAGTTATTGATGGACACCATGTGAAATGGAAAGTTGAAAAAATTTGTAGCTTGATTGGTGTACCCAACGAAGGGTACTATGAGTTTGATGCATGGAAATGGGATACGGCTAGGTGGAAAGTCTCTGAAGATGAAGTGAAAACTTTCTTAGGCTTCCATCCAAGTAAAAACACAAATGACATGCCTTTAGTTTATCGTACCCTTCTTGCCATTGTTACATTTTGCATCAATGGTAAATCTGCAAAATTGCCAAGTAACCTTGACTTCTACATAGCATACCGAATAGCTAACCGTGAAAAGGTTAACTTTGGAGATCTTTTTATGACAAATGTTGTCGAAGCCGCAACCAAACAAAACAAAGCCCTTCCCTATAGTAACCTTATCTATAGGATGCTTGTGAAGTCGGGTATTTATGTGGATGACACGGATGTTGACAACATAACGCACAAAGACTTCTATGATAAAGTCAACATCCAACAAATACTGAAGTCTAGTAAAGAAGCGATGAGGAGAGAACACGAGGAGAAAGCAAGGGAAGAAGAAGACTTTCCGGATGAGGCACCCATTCCTGAACCGGATACTCAACAAGCACCAAGTAGCTTGATCTCCAATGTCCCAGAACTTCAAGCTCAAGTTACTAGTCTTCAGCAGGAGGTCGGTGAACTAAAGGGCAAAGTGTCCATGCATGAATCAAGATTTGCCAAGCTCAAGGCAAAAATGAAAGCGTGCATTCCTGGAATCACGTTTTCTTCAGATGAAGACTAGGATGTTTGCTTTAGCTTGCTTCTTGTTCTAGCTTAGTATGTGTTGATTGTAAAACTTGGCTGTATGAAGTATTGTTGCTTATTTTGATGCTTTCAAAAAGGGGGAGAAAATGGTTTGCTTGGTTTTTGCTTGGTTATTAAATGACTTGTTGCTTGGTTTATTACATGATGAGACTGCTTGATGGAAATAATTCTTTGGTAGCTGGCAAAATGAGGTAAGACCGGAAATTGGATCTTTGTTAATTGTTGGTAAAATGAAAATGAGCATGAAGAGTTATTAATGCATGTTTGAAAAAGTTGGGTTGTTTGATACACGTTTGGTTGAGGGGGAGCAAATTTCAAAGAAAAGAGTTTTGGTTGAAATTGTAAAATCTTGTTCACATCGACCACTACGGAAGGTATAAAGTGCATACACTTAGGGGGAGATTGATATGTTTCAAGTTTGAAACATTCAAATAGTTAAAATGAAGCAAAAACATCTTTTAGAATCTTGGTTTTGAAATCATCAAAAAGGGGGAGATTGTTAGATTATAAAATGTTTTGATGATATAAAAAGATGTTTTTAAAAGAACTAAGATGGAATTTCACACCTTAAGATTGAAGCAAATTGAGAAAAACATGCGCGAGACGTAAATCTCTCATGGGTTGGTTGAAGTATACATCAGCTCCTCAAGAGGCACATAGTTCGTTTCGTGTGAAGCTTGGAAATTGTTTGAGCTCTCAGATCCACGTCATACTCTCAGCCAAGAGACGTGGATCGATCGACGTATAACTGGGAGACGTCGATCTCTCAGCTTAAGGTATGTCGATCGATCGACATACATCTGAGAGACGTCGATCTCTCAGCTAAGAGTACGTCGATCGATCGACGTACATCTGAGAGACGTCGATCTCTCAGCCAAAAGACGTCGATCGACCGACGTCATTCTGAGAGACTTCGATCTCTCAGCCAGGCAGACGTCGATCGATCGAAGTCATTTTGAGAGACGTTGATCTCTCAGCTCTGGCACGTAGATCGATCGACGTCTCCAGGATTCAAAAATTTTCAAACGTTGGAACAAAATCCAAGGGAGATCTATGATATTTTCTCTCTCCAATCTTGCTCAAATTTCTTGTGGACTTTAACCCAACATACTACATGCTTCCTTGACTATTTTAACCATGTCTAAGATTCTCTAGGGTGGCTATTCAAGATCAAATCATTCCATAGGGTGGCTAAAGACTATTTGGGCACTATCTTGACATTTTTGAAGATGAAGGCTTGGTGGTGAGCCTCAAAACGTGGTCAACTTTATCTATAAATAGAAGAGGCTTGGATGGAGCAATTACACACTTTCAACATCATCTAGCTTTATTTTCCATTGTTGTGTAGTTCTCTCATACTTGTAAATTTTTTTTAAAGCTTGTTTAGCTTTTATTTGCTCTTCATTTTTGTATATTGAGAGAAAGAGAGTCAAGCACAAGAGGAACCATAAATATTTGATCTCTTGCTTGTGCTTAGACTAGTGAGAAAGTGTGAACCTTATCATATTTCTTCAACCCACTGTAAGAAGTTCTTGAGGGAACTTTTGTTGAAGTTGTGAGGAAGCAAGAAGTTGTTCTTGCTAAGAGCTGTAGTTGCTGTAGTTGCACAAGTGTGTTTTGTGCAAGAAGTTGCTGTTGTTGTTTCTTACACTAAAGTGTTAGTGTAAGTGTTGCTGTGGTTGTTCTTATTGTTCATAATAAGAAGAGTAGTTGTTGAAAATCCACTTTGGAAACAAAGTGGTAGTGGAGTGGAATCATTTACGATTCGAACCACTCTATATCCGGTGTACTCATTCACTACTTCTCATCTCCCATTCTTGCTCTGATTTTGAATATCCTTTTTGAGTTGAGCAAACGAGAAAAATTCCGCAAAAAGAGCCAAACACTCTATTCACCCCCCTCTAGAGTGTATTTCGGACCTAACAATTGGTATCAGAGTCTAACCTTGATTGCTTGGCCTATCTTTGCAAGTAGCAAGGTTAAAGATCATGGCAATGACATTCTCAACGTCAACCTCTTCATCTAACAATTCATCTCCTAAGCATACTGCACTATTTTCCAGATCAAACACTAAAGCACCTATGTTTGATGCCCAAAATTATTCTTTGTGGAAATTTCGAATGATCAATCACTTGAAAGGCTGTGGATTTGATATATGGAGAGCCGTTGTCAAAGGAATTGAAGTTCCAATGATTACCAACTCAAAAGGAGAATCAATATTCAAATATGAGGATGACTACACCGATGAAGAAAAGATAAGATTTGCCATTAATGGCAAAGCATTTGATATTCTCTCAAGTGCTCTCACCACCACTGAGCTTATAAGACTTCAAGGTCTTGAAACAGCCCATGAGGCATGGAAAAGGCTTGAAATGATACATGAAGGAATTGAGCAAGTAAGAATGGCCAAACGACTTATGCTCATGAAGGAGTATGAGATGTTCAGAATGAAAAGCGGTGAAAAGATTGAGGAGACAATCGATCGATTCACACGAATAGTGAATCAACTCTCCATGGTGGACAAGAAATCTCAAATGAAGACCTTGTCTCAAAACCCCTCAACTCTTTACCAAGAGAATGGACACCCAAAGTCACCGCCGTCACCGAATCAAAGAATCTCAAGAAACAAAATTACATGTCTTATACACACTACCAAAATCGGCCAAGACATAGTAGTGATCAACCACGGCACAACATGTATAACAATGCATCTTCACTTATGTGGAATAATCATCTATATGCTTATCCTTCTTATTTTAACCATGCTAAAAATGTGCCTAAAAGGTATGTTCAAGTTTGGATACCTAAGGGTTACCTAAACAAGAATAATACCTCTAACATTCAAGGACTCAAATAAAGGGTACCTAAAACTTTGTCTCATTGTAGGAAAAACGCAAGAAGGAGGCAAAGTCAAAGAATCTGAAAACCAAATGGTTTTTAGATAGTGGGTGTTCGAGGCATATGACGGGAAACTCCAAACTATTCACGGAACTTGAACATATTGATGGTGGAAAGGTGACATTCGGTGACAACAACAAAGGAAAAGTTGTTGGAAAAGGAACAATCGGGGACTCTAACACATTTCAAATACGAAATGTGTTGTTAGTAAGAAATCTCTCTTACAATTTACTTAGTATTTCTCAACTTATAGATTGTGGTTATAATGTCTCTTTTCTTCCCTATTCTTGTGATATAATAAATGAAAAAGGAGAAACGGTTTTAAAAGGAAATAGAGATGGTAATATTTATACTCTTACCTTAGATAATATGTTAGATGCTAACGCTAAGTGTCTAATATCACATGACTTAGATGTGAAATTATGGCATAGAAGATTAGGCCATATAGGAATTTCAACTATTAGGAAATTATCTAAAAAGAATTTAATTAGAGGCATGCCTAAGTTAGACTTAGATAATTTTCAAATATGTGAAACATGTATTAAAGGAAAACACATTAAAGAAACATTAAAACCGAAACATGAAGTGAGTACTAGTCATGTACTAGAATTGCTTCACTTAGACTTATTTGGTCCAAGTAGGATAAGAAGTCTAGGTGGACACTACTATGTGTGTGTCATAGTAGATGATTACTCACGCTACACATGGACATTGTTCTTAACACACAAAGACGATGCTCCATTAGCAATCGAAACCCTTATCAAGCAACTTGAAAACATTTACGAAGAAAATGTCAAAAGAATTAGAAGCGATAGAGGTGGAGAATTTAAAAATAAAGACGTAATCAAATTTTGTGAACTACATAGAATAAAACATGAATTCTCACCACCTAGAACACCACAACTCAATGGAGTTTTTGAACGTAAAAATAGAATGATTCAAGAAGTCGCTAGGACAATGCTTTGTGAAAATAAATTACCCAAATATTTATGGGCTGAAGCTTTTAGTTGTGCATGCTATATTATAAATAGGCTTACTATAAGAAAGAAATAAAATAAAACACCTTATGAATTGCTAAACAGTAGACAACCTAAGATAGATTATCTTAAAGTATTTGGCTGTAAGTGTTTTGTGCTGAATAATAGGATAATCTAGATAAGTTTGAACAAAAGTCTATTGAATGCATATTTGTTGGTTATTCTACTAACTCAAGAGCATATAGGTGTTATAATCCTACATCTAGAAAGATAATTGAATCCATACATGTAAAATTCAATGAAAATGCATGCTTTAAAGTTAGTGATAAACATCAACATAAACAAGAAACAAATGTTGAAAATATGTTTGATGATGATGTATTACTTGAGCCTATACTTGATCATCTAGAACCAACTCCCCCTGAACAAGACATGCATGAACCCTTAGATGATATAAATGAAGAAACTTTGCAATTGGAAGATAATGTAACTAATGATCAAATTACATATGATAATGTTCATACTAATGAAACATTTGAACAAGATGAGGGTAAACCTAGTCAATCTAGAAATTGGTGGCATCCTAGAGAATTAATCATTGGGGATCCAAGTGTTGGGGTTAAAACACGGAGAAATATAAGTCAACTTGAAGGACATAGATTAATCTCACAATTAGAACCTAAGAATGTAAAGGAAGCCTCAGGTGATATATCTTGGATAGAATCTATGCATGAGGAATTAAATCAATTCACAAGGAACAATGTGTGGGACTTAGTACCTAAACCTAAAGACAAGTCTATCATAGGAACTAAATGGGTCTTTAGGAATAAAAATGGATGAACAAGGAAACATTACAAGAAATAAGGCTAGACTAGTCGCACAAGGTTATAATCAACAAGAAAGAATAGATTATGAAGGAACCTTTGCATCCGTTGCACGACTAGAAGCAATTAGATTGTTACTTGCGATTGCAAGTCTAAGCAATATTAAGCTCTTCCAAATGGATGTCAAGAGCGCATTCTTGAATGGATACATCCAAGAAGAGGTGTTTGTCAAACAACCCCCTAGATTCGAAGATCCAAAGAATCATAACCATGTTTATAAGCTTAAGAAAGCTCTATATGGTTTGAAACAAGCTCCAAGAGCTTGGTATGATAGATTTGCAAACTTTTTTATTGCAAATAATTATCAAAGGGGAACAATAGACAACACATTATTCCTAAGAAGAAAAGGTAATGATTTGTTAATAGAATATAGATGATATAATCTTCGGCGCGTGCGGCGCACCGGCGGCTTTTTTTCGATCCCGATCTATGTTTCCACCTATTTCCAGTCTATGGGAACCTATTCTAAGGTCAAAACAAGAATGGAAAATCTTAATCATGCAACAGTTTTACTATTTTGATTATCAATTTTTTCCCTAAAATCAAATCCAAGGCACGCAAACCATACTACACATCAACAGCACTCCAAAGTACAGATCTTTCACAGATTCAACGACATGCGATAGATTCTAAAAATTAAAACAACAAAGACACATAATATATCATTAAGGCATGCTTGGATTTCTACCATTTAGAGGGGGAAAAGGAAACCTACCTGGTTGCTGTCTACTTCACAATTATATGATTTCCAAATGGGTTTGAACGTCGTGATACCTCTTTCTCCTTCCCCTTCTCTTCTCTTCCTGTCTTTCTCTTTTCTTCCTTCCCTCTCTCTTCTCCACTGAAGTTGCCCTTTCCCTTCTTTATCTTTTGCTATTCTTTTTTATGTTCCCTTTAACCCCCAGTGCCCCTGCCCTTTTAATTGCTGAAACTGGCGATGTTTGGGGGGAAACGTTATCCCCCTCTCAACGCACGTTCTCCACTTATTTTTTATCTATTATTTATATTTTCATTACTATTTATTTTATTTTATTTTATTTTTTAATTACTCTTCTATTTCATTTAAAACATTAATTATTATTATTCTTTTCTTTTTATTTTTTTCCTAACCGATTATAACATCCTACCCACCTTACAAAAAGTTGTATCTTTGAAACTTGACGTAATTTAATCATAGAGGCTGAGGAGGCCGATGTACCTTAATGAAGAGTTTGGGGTAGCGTTTGCGCATATGATCCTCCAGCTCCCAAGTCGCTTCATTTTCCTTATGATTGCTCCACTGCAGCTTGACATACGGAATGATTCTTCTTCTCAGCTCTTGGTCTTTGCGGTCTATGATCCGAACATGAGTCTCTTCATATGATGTGTCTGGTCTGATCCTCAACAGCGGTGCGTCCAGTACGTGACTCGGGCCCGGATCATGCCTTCTCATTTGAGAAACATGGAATACATTGTGCACCTGAGCTAGCGCTGGAGGTAACACCAAACGGTAAGCTAGCGAACCAACCCTTTCGAGCACTTCGTAGGGGCCAATGTATCGAGACCTCAGTTTACCCTTCAATCCAAATTGTGCTACACCTTTCATCGGTGACACTTTCAAGTAAACTTTCTCTCCGACAATAAACTCCAGAGGGCGCCTCTTCGAATCTGCCAAGCTTTTGCTTCTATCTTGAGCAACCTTAAGTCTTTTCCGTATCAACTTTATCTTTTTCTTGGTCTGCTCAACCAGCTCTGGACCAGTGATAGCACGCTTTCCAACTTCATCCCAATGGATAGGGGATCTACACTTACGCCCATAAAGCGCCTCAAATTGTGTCATGCCAATGGCGCTATGATGACTGTTGTTGTAGGAGAACTCAATCAAATTGATCATGTCGTCCCAGTTCTCCTTGAAGTCGATGGCGCAAGCTCTCAACATATCCTCCAATGTCTGTATGGTCCTCTCAAACTGCCCATCCGTCTGCGGGTGAAACACTGTACTCAATCGCGGCTCGTTCACCATCCTTCTCTGGCATGCTAACCAGAACCTAGAAGTAAATCTCGAATCACAATCGGAGACGATACTGACTGGGACGCCATGTAAACTGATATATTGTCAATGTAAAGCGTAACCAATCTGTCCAGGGTCACATCATTCGGCACATGTAGGAAATGAGTGGACTTAGTTAAACGGTCTACGATCACCCAGATCATGCCATTACCATTCTGTCTTCGGAAGACCCATTACAAAATCCATCGTTACGTGCCCCCATTTCCACTCAGGGATCTCTAACGGCATCAACAAACCCCCTGGTCTCTGGTGTTCTGCCTTGACCTGCTGACATACTAGACATCTCTCAACAAACTCTACTATGTTTCTCTTCATACCGCTCCACCAATAATGCTTCTTTAGGTCATTATACATATTTGTAGTACCCGGGTGAATAGACATCTTTGAATTGTGCGCCTCCCTTAGAACTGTCTTTCTGAGATCCTCAACCTCAGGAACACACAATCTCCCTTGAAACCACATGCTACCATCATCGTGTATCTGAAATCCATCAATCTAGTTGGTCATCATCTTCTCTCGGATCTCACTAAGCGCTACATCTCTCTTCTACGCCTCCTTGATCTGCTCAATTAGGGATGGAGTAATAATAAGTGCTGCTAAAACATTAGCTGTGGAGTCCACGATATCAAGATCTAACTCTGCCATATCCCTCTTCAACGGCGTCTGTCTGGCATGGCTGGACTTCCTACTCAGTGCATCCACAACTCTGTTCTCCTTCCCCAGATGATAGCTAATAGTCAAGTCATAGTCCTTCAACAACTCAAGTCATCTCCTCTATCGCATGTTCAGCTCCTTCTGAGTGAATAAGTACTTCAAACTCTTATAATCCATGAATACTTCGCACTTCACTCTATAAAGATAATGACGCCAAATCTTAAGTGCGAAAACCACGGCAGCTAGCTCCAAGTTGTGAGTTGGATAATTCTGCTCATATGGCTTCAACTGTCGTGAGGCATATGCAATAACTCTGCCATTCTACATCAAGACACATCCTGCAAAGAAACAGTTAAGCCACAGTTGTAATGCATATAAAATCAACTTGAAGTTATATACATTACCTAGTCCGTTCTTCGATGCATCGCTATATATGACAAATCCTTCTGAGCCTGAGGGTTGTGCAAGAATAGGGGAAGTTGTCAATCATCTCTTAAGTTCTGCAAAGCTCTGCTCGCACTCGGCGGTCCACACAAATTTTGACTTTTTCTGCGTCAATCTGCTCAAGGGCATATCGATGAGAATCCTTCAATGAACTTCCGATAGTAGCCGGCCAAGCCCAGAAAGCTCCTCACTTCAGTCATGTTAGTCGGTTTAGGCCATTCAGTAATAGCCTCGATCTTCTTGGGATCTACAGAAATTCCTTCTTCCAAAACCACGTGTCCCAAGAAAGCAACGCTCTTCAACCAAAACTCGTACTTACTAAACTTGGCGTATAGCTTCTTCTGCCTGAGGACTTACAGAACCTCCCTCAAATGCGTTTCGTGCAACTCCTCATCCGGAGAATAGATCTGAATATTGTTGATAAAGACCACCACAAACTTATCAAGTTGGTCCCTGAACACCATATTCATCAAGTCCATGAAGGCTACGGGAGCATTAGTCAGACCGAATGACATAATTAAAAACTCATAGTGGCCATATCTAGTCCAGAAAGCAGTCTTCGCTACGTCTTCTGCTTTAATCCTCAGCTGATGATATCCGGATCGAAGATCAATTTTAGAGAATACCTTAGCACCCTGAAGAATGCCACAATTGAGGAGTCAATTGAAAATTTTTACGGTAGTAATTTGAATTACATTGATTTAAAGGTACCTTTAACTGATCAAAGAGGTCCTCGATCCAGGGTAGGGGGTATTTGTTATTGATGGTGATCTTATTAATCTCTCTATAATCAATGCAGAGTCTCATACTGCCATCATTTTTCTTCACGAACAAGACCGGAGCTCCCCAGAGTGAGACGCTGGGTCGAATGAACTTTCGGTCTAGTAACTCCTGTAGTTGCTCTTTTAGCTCCTTTAGCTCAGCCGGATCCATTCTGCATAGTGCTTTCGATATCGTCTCAGCACCTGGCAGTACATTAATCTCAAACTTTACCTCCCAACTGGATAGTAGTCCTGGCAGCTCGTCAGGAAATACATCCTTATACTCATTCACCACTGGTATCGAATCTATCAAGGGTAACTCTTTTTCTGCACCAATAGCATAAACAAGGAAACCTTGATTACCTTTCCTCAATGCTCGGTATGTCTGTGCTGCACTTATGTAAATATTCTTAGGCGCATTCTGCAATTTGTAATCCCCCTGAAAGATGGCTTATTGCTTACTCTGCGTCTGCATACGGACCTGCCTCTGATGACAGTCGATCGTGGCATGATACTTAGCCAGAAAATTCATGCCCAGAATAACATCAAAATCTTGCATCTGGATCGGAATTAGAGTTGCAGTGAATTCCAGCTCATTAATATCCAACGGGCAGTCCTTGTACTGATAGTGTGATACAAACACCTGATCACCGGTGGTTTGGACGCGGTAAAGAATCTCGAGCCATTCTGGTGGAATATTCAGACTCTTGACGAACCTCCTGGTGATAAATGAATGGATGGCCCCACTATCAAAAAGTGTGTAGGCTCAAACCTTATTAATCAATATCTCACCTAACATGTGCAGGGTTATACATATAACACGTAACCACAAGAAAGAAAGGTATTTAAAGCAAACTGGAATTTTAACACTTAATTAGTTATACCTGCTACGACGTCGCCGGCCTCCTTGACGTTGGCGTGTGTCATGATATACACTCGGGCATTAGTCTTTGGCCTCCCCTTCTGCTGTGTCTGGCCATGCTGTGGGGGTGATATCTGTCTCTGCGCGGGGCAATCTCTGGCGAAGTGCCCTAGGGCGCCGCACCTGTAGCAAACATCCCCGCTCCCCTAGCACTGACCCGTATGAAAGCGTCCACACTTGACACATGGTGTAGTGGGTGCCACCACCCTCACTGGCTGTGCATCAGTCACCGCTGGTCCTTCGATGGCAAGTGGCTGGGTAAACGAATTCTGCTGCTGCGATGGTCGAAAAGAGCTTCTCGACTGCTGGCGGCAGGGTACCTTCAGCCATCTCCCTGGTCTCTCAGAATGGTACTCCTCCCGTGGCCTCTTCGCCCAGTCATCTAATGCACCCCTCCTGAGATCACTCTCGACATCCCGGCCTCAAGTAGCTCCTCAAAGGTCCTCATTCTGGCAGAAATAATCAAGGATTGGATGCGAGGGCTCAGTCCAGTCTTGAACTTCGACATCTTTGCCTTCTCGTTATCCATAATGGAAGGCATATATCTACCTAGTGCGTGAAATCTCTCCAAGTACTGGTCCACCATCATGGACCCCTGTGTAAGCAACTGGAACTCAGTCATTCTCCTCTGTATGACACTCTTGGGAACATAGTGCCTCTGGTACTCTTCCCAAAACTGGGTCCAAATCAGCGGTGGGGTCAACCAGCGCTGAACACTAAGCCACCATTCCCTAGCATCACCTTCGAGGAACAGACCTCCACCTTCAGATCATCCGAAACCTGCAATAACCTTAGCTGCTCGGTCACATTCTGGAGCCAGATTTTGGTCTCCTCTGGTCGTGTAGTACCCCTAAACATCGGTACCCGGGAGTGCTGCATCTCTCTATAGAAGAATCGAAGTCCTGGGTTGGTGGTGGTGGTGGTGGCTGCTGCTGCTGCTCCTGCTCCTGCTGCTGTTGCAGGTGAGCCATCTGTACCTGCTGCTGAGCCACTAAGGTAGTCAGAGTGGCTAGAGTATCTGCAAGGACTTGGGGTATGGCCCCCTGACCCTGATGGGCATCACCGTCATATCCTCCATTACCCGCTGGCTCATGTCGTGGAGGCATTTTCCTGGAGTTCGAGTTCATGAAAGGTATGTAGATTAGTCACAAATGAATTAAATAGCTGATCGCGGGATAAAACGGTAATTAACAAGAAAGCTCACCATCGGCACACACCTTCCTTAACCTGATCATAACTTAGTTCTACTTCATTTATTAGGGGTATACTCGTCGTTTCTAGGAAAATATCATAGCTTATGTCTAGGTGATCTAGTTAATCCTGCGTTTCTAAGGCGGATCTGAAGCCTCAGCTCTGATACCACCTGTAGCGCCCCGCTCTCGAACTCAAGCATCAGGAACGGTGCATCCGTCGTATCTAGCTAAGGAGAATACAATGCATCGAATCAACTTTCTATATGTCCAAGAAGACGTAGAAATTTTTCTTACAGAAACAAAATACCATAACATTAATTCATATGAATAAAAGACAATCCTCCATAGAAACAATAAATATGCCACGACAATAAAGTCAAAACGCTAGCATCTAGAGTCTATCATACTAAACAAGGTGATGTCTGATGAAATCCCAAAGAAGATAAAGATGAACAATCGCAGGTCTTCTCGTATCCTGGGTGCGACTATCAGTCTGCCCACTCTACCGTATCAGCCCCGTCCTCAACAAAAACATAATCGTAGACATCCTTATGCTCACCTGGAGGGGGGAGTAGGGGTGAGTGACGGAAAATCGCCCAGTAGGCACCTGCCTCCAACCACTACAAGACGAGCATACAAAAATGATATAACACATAGCACATAACATGGTATCACATAAGCATATGAAAGAATACGGAAAGGTAATTCACTCTAGATAAACAATGCGCAACATCGTGATGCATGTCCTACTATGCATGTCACACGCAACAAAGTCATGTCACACAGAATGCCGATATCTCCACTATGCAATGCATGATCCCAGGACCTACTTAGTGGCTATGTGTCGTACCCACCCCACAGTCATCATCCTGAGTGTACTTGGCCCCATCACCCTACACCATAGTCAGCGCCTGTGACTTGTACGTCACGACCCACCATAAATGCAATGCATGTGCCATGAATGCAAACAACACAATCGCCTGAGGCCCTTGGTCCATCCTCACCATCCTCTGGCACTCAAATCTATCCTCACCATCCTCCGGCACTCAAATCTAGGTTCATTTATTATTCGAGTAATGATTTAACGTTGTTTGGCGTCAAATCTATTTTTCCATGTCTTGTATACATTTGTTGTGCATTTTCTATATTTTTCTCATTTTTCCTCTGTTTATTTCTATTTATTACCTAATTATACGAATTAAATAAATTATCATATTTACAGAAATTTAATGAAAATAATTTAATTTCAGTATTTTATAATTTCTGGAATTTATTTATAATTTTCTGGTATTTATTTATATTTTCCTAAAGTTATTACCATTTTTAATTAAATTAATAACAAGTATCATAATTTCCAGAATTTCAGAATTTCAGAATGACCTTATTGGGCTGGCCCCTTTTCTCTTTTCCCAGCCCTGGTCTGTTCGCTCCTTTGGTCCGGCCCGATAGGTCCGGCCCGCGCTACATTACTTTTTTTTATTTAATCGGCTAATTGGGCCGGCTAACAGCTGGCATTGTCCCGGTCCGCTAAGCCTGCCCCTTTTTTATATAAATAAAATATAATTGGGCTGGTCCTGTAGCAGTAGACCGCGGCCCATTAAGGGTTGGCCTGGTCTACGCGCTGGCAGGGCACTTAATGAATTTTTTTTTGTTTTTCTTTGTCCTGCGTCCAGCAGCCTCCAGGAGGCGCGTAAAACCACACGCGGCCTTTTCCGGTGGCGCGTGCGGCGCACTGGCGGCCGTTTTTTGATCATGATCTATGTTTCCACCTATTTCCAGTCTATGGGAACCTATTCTAAGGTCAAAACAAGAATGGAAAATCATAATCATGCAACAGTTTTACTATTTTGATTATCAAATTTTTCCCTAAAATCAAATCCAAGGCACGCAAACTATACTACACATCAACAGCACTCCAAAGTACAGATGTTTCACAGATTCAACGACATGCTATAGATTCCAACAATCAAAACAACAAACACACATAATATATCATTAATGCATGCTTGAATTTGTACCATCTGGAGGGAGAAAAGGGAACCTACCTGGTTGCAGTCTACTTCACAATTATATGATTTCCAAATGGGTCTGTTCGCTCCTTTGGTCCGGCCCGCCAGGTCCGGCCCACGCTACATTACTTTTTTTATTTAATCGGCTAATTGTTAGCCGGCCTGTCCCGGTCCGCTAAGCCTGCCCTTTTTTTATATATATAGAATGTAATTGGGCTGGTCCTGCAACAGCAGACCGCGGCCCATTAAGGGTTGGCTTGGTCTGCGCGCTGGCAGGCCGACCCTTAACGATTTGTTTTGTTTTTTCTTTATCCTGCGTCCAGCAGCCTCCAGGAGGCGCGTGAAAACCACACACGGCCTTTTCCGTTTTGATCCTGATCTATGTTTCCACATATTTCCAGTCTATGGGAACCTATTCTAAGGTCAAAACAAGAATGGAAAATCTTAATCATGCAACAGTTTTACTATTTTGATTATCAAATTTTTTCCTAAAATCAAATCCAAGGCACGCAAACCATACTACAATCAACAGCACTCCAAAGTACAGATGTTTCACCGATTCAACGACATGTTATAGATTCCAGCAATTAAAACAACAAAGACACATAATATATCATTAAAGCATGCTTGAATTTGTACCATTTGGAGGGGGAAAAAGGAACCTGCCTGGTTGCAGTCTACTTCACAATTATATGATTTCCAAATGGGTTTGAACGTCGTGATACCTCTTTCTCCTCCCCATTATCTTCTCTTCCTCTCTTTCTCTTTTCTTCCTTCTGTTACACCCCGTGACTTTTAAGCACGATATTCAATACTTAGAGGTTAACCTTAGATACAACTTAATTAATTTCGTAGGTTATGAGACTTAGTCACCTAAAACATAGAAGAATAAGAAAGAAGGGTTCAAAATAGAATTAAGGGTAATTCATAGAAATTACTTGAAAGACCCCTACTAGGAGTTAGGGGGAGTTATAGGAAGTTAGTATAACTCCCCATCTCAGCATAAGGGGGCGGTTTTGGCCACAAAGAAGAAGGAAAAATTCTGAGAAAAAGAGAGAAAAGAGAAAAGGAGAGGGAGAAGAAGAAGAGAGGAAAGAGAAGGAAGGATAAAGGCCATTCTAGGTTCAATTCTCATCAAGATTCTGCAGTAAATCCGTAAGCTTATCTAGAATTCAAGGCAAGTAATCTTTCTATACGCTTTACGCAAATTTTGATACTTTAGGCCCTATGTTCTTACAAAGAGAAAACATGAATCACACATTAGTATTCTTGTCTTGCCTATCTTAAATGCTTCGTTATATGTGAGTCTTGTTGCTAATTGAGAAAAGTCTTGTTCTTTGGGACATAATTCTGAAAATAGTTGTGTGGTGCCTTGTTATTTACCAAGCATGCCCATGAAAGTATATATTTTGACATGCTTATTGTCTTGCTCTACTCTTATGTTGATTGTCTACACTTAGACGTTGAGAGTAAGTGCAGGAAATTGAGGGATGAGTGATGACATTGTTGTAGACTTGTTGTGTGGGAATTGTTGATGATAACCTTTGAAGGTGGTGTATGATTGGAGAGTTAGAGTGGATGTTGTTGGGCATAACTAAGCATCAATTCATGATTAGATGTATGTTAAGTATGATGAATCTAGTTGTTAAGATGGATCTTTAAGTGTTGAATCTGGAAGGGTTGAAGAAGAAAGGAGTTGGGTGGAAGTTACTGCAGAAAAACTGCAGTTTGGCATCGTCAGAACACTTCGAACGCCTACATGAGGCGCTTCATGTCACTATAGGCGCTTCATGTAGCGTTCCATGTGTCCTGGAGCTTTCCCGTACAGAAAAACTGCAATTTAGAACCGTCAGAACACTTCGAACGCCTACATGAGGCGCTTCAAGTCACATTAGGCGCTTCATGTGGTGTTCAATGTGTCCTGAATCATCCCCGAACACTTCGAACGCCTAGTAGAGGCGCTCCATGTCCACATTAGGCGCTCGAAGTGGCGTTCCAAGTATTCTGGAAGTATTTTTGACCCTTTAAGCGCCCTATGTAAGTGTAGTAACTTTATACACTTCTTTTGAACATAAAATGCAAGGGTATTTGAGGTATATTTGAGGTGTGGATGGTAGGTTGATCAAGTTAGAATAAGATTGAATCTTGAGTGAGTTTGTAAGAAGGATGGGCTTGGAAAGACACGACCATAGAGTGTTTGAGGTGCAAGACCGTATGCTTGATAGGCAAGATGTATGTGTGTGTGTTACATGTTGATATGAAGCTATTTGTGCATCCTGCATCATGACATGGGCACTTGTATTTGATTTGAGATATGTTTTGCAAAAGAACAAGAAAGGTTTAAAGTTTTCGAAAGACAAAATGGCTGCTGGTTGATCGCAGGGTATAAAAGTCACGTCTGCGAAAGCAGGGTATAAAGAGCGTGATCTGTGAATCAACAGCAGGGTATAAAGTATGTTATGGGGCCGTGGACCTATCCGCACGGAAAATGAAGTATTTTATGGGGCCGTGGACCTATCAGCACGGATATATGATATATGTAATGGGGCCGTGGACCTTTCAGCACGGGGTATAAAGTATATGTTATGGGGCCGTGGACCTTTCAGCACGGGGTATAAAGTTATGATGGCTGTGGACTGATCACCCACAGGGTATAAAGTTCTGCTACGCGAAGAATATGATATGTATGAAATGTTTGTGAAATGACATGCATGACATGTTTATGAAAGAAGACATATGCATGGGTGTTGTGTGTGATTTTAAAGAAGTACATGCATCATGATACACGAAGCATAAGACTTGACATGCAAGAAACGTGATTAGTCTATGACTTGCTTATGTGATACGTTGTTTTAATACATGTTGGTTCTCATATCTGTGTACATACATGTGCTTTATCTGCTTTGAGGAATTCTTATTAAGATGCTATTTGCTAACCCGAGCACCTTATTTTTGGGCAATGTTTTATACACTGGTGACTCAACGTGTGTGATTCCGTAAGGTGTATAGACGGGTTACTTGCTAGCGATAATTTCGCTAAGAACAATTACTCTGTTCCTTTTCAGGTGAGCCTGAATATGAGTTGATATTTGTTGAAGACGACGGCGAGTGGGCTCAATGGGATGATGGACATGGGAATAGATAGATGCTGGACTACTTTATTTCAGTTTGGAAAAAACTCATTTGTTTTGTGTTGATCTATAATTTATGTTGGCGAGAGGAACAAACATCTTTTAATTCCGCTGCATTTTATGGTTGTTTTAGTGACGATGAAGGTTTAAATTTTATGACGTTTCCGCTGGTTTTATCTTACATTATGAAGGATGTACGCTTGATCTGCTTGACGCTTCGTAGTTCTCATAGTAGGCTACGGCGGGTGCACTGGTTCCGATGACGGTATCGGGCTGGGGCGCTACAGGTGGTATCAGAGCCTAGGCTTCAGATCTATTTCGGAAACTTAAGTTCATGATCTTTTAGACTCTTAAGCTATGATTCTCCCTTAAGGTTAATCCTTAGTTATAAGTACTAATCTCTTAGTGGTTAAGTATGATATGGGTTGGGTGTGTGCGAGCGCGTCTTATTGTCTAACTTTGTATTAATAGTTGTACTACACACCTTACCTATTAGCACGCGTTCAAGCTTTCAGTAATCCTTGTAGTTACTGAATGCCAATGTAATGTTGACCTTTTCAGAGAAATATGCCTCCCAGAAGAGATAACACAGGCAACTCTGGCAATGGACAGGAGAACCAGCCACCACAAGTGGTTTTACCCCAAGTACTCACTGATGCGCTGACGGTCATTGCACAAGGGTATGTGCAGCAGCATCAGCCTCCGCCCCCACCACCGCCACATCATAACATCAGGTTCTTTTATGGAGAGATGAGGAAGATGAGGGTGCCGGAGTTCGGTGGATGTACGGATCCTGAAGAGGCTCAGCATTGGTTGGTTGAGGTTGAGAAATGTTTCCGGCTGGTGCAAGTTTCGAATGAGATAAAAGTTGAGGTGGCCACACCCCTTCTAAGTGGCAAGGCTGGCGAATGGTGGGAAGGAATGGTGTTAAGAATGACCCCACCGATCTCGTGGACTCAGTTCTGTGATGTGTTCCTTAAGTACTATGTACCGGAGACTGCAATATTGGACAAGATAAGAGCATTTGACAGATTGGAGCAAGGAAGGATGACGGTGTCGGAGTATGCAGATCGTTTCCATGCTTTGGGTAAGTTTGCCCCTGCAATCATGACTGATAATCGTCTTAAGATGACAAAGTTTGAGAGGGGTTTGGACTCGAGGATACAATCGGCGATAGTGAATGCAGGGATGAAAACTTATGAGGATATGCTAGATGCGTGTTACCGTGTTGAGAGTGATTTTCGCCGAGTGGCGGCAAGAGCAGCTAGCACAGGAGGAGCTGAAAGAGGCAAGAGGCCAAGAGAGGATGTGAGAATTGGTGGAAGACCCGGACGTTGGGTCAAGATTCCGAAGAGAGGGCCAGTTGGAAATTTTCAGAGACTGCCACCCCAGAATCAAGTAAGTCAGCAGGCTATAGGAGTTTGTCCGCATTGCAACAGGAACCACGTTGGAGAGTGTAGGAAAGTGGCTGGGGCATGTTTCCGATGTGGCCAAGTGGGCCATATGATTAGAGATTGTCCGGAGATGAAGAAAAATAATCCTGGAGAGGCGGCTCAGCAGCCGAGAGCGAAGCCTAGAGCAAATGCCCGAGTACATCTCATGACGGACACAGATGTGCAGGAGGCTACCGATGTAGTAGCAGGTATCCTTTAAACTAAGTTTGAATTCATATTGAATTAAGTGTTTATGTACGTAAATTTTGTGTGTATAACTTGATATGGCTTTAGGTGCGATTTTAGTAAATAAGGTACCTGCCAACGTGCTCTTTGATAGCGGCGCAAGCCACTCCTTCATAGCAAAGAGATTCACTAAACACCTGAGTAGTCTGCCTGAGTGGTTAGAAACTCCGTATCGTGTTCAAGCGGCCGGAGATCAAATTATGGTTTCGTATCATCGGTACCGGGATTGTGAATTGGAGTTTGAAGGACAAACATTCCCTGCCACACTGATTCCTATTCAGATGTATGACTTTGATGTCATATTAGGAATGGACTGGTTAGCCAAGAATCACGCTAATATTGATTGTCGGTTGAAGCAAGTGACAATCAAGAATGCTAGGATGGAGGAGGTAATATTTCAAGGAGATGCGGAACGAAAGAAGGTACCCAAAAAGGTGTACGTGTCGGTTGCACAAGCGCGCAAGGCATTAAGGAAAGGTGCTGAGGGATTTCTAGTGTATGCCATGGATGTTACTCAAGAGGTACCATCTATTGAGCAAATTCCAGTGGTCAACGAATTTTCTGATGTATTTTCGGAGGATTTGCCAGGTGTACCACCCCCGAGAGAGGTTGAGTTTGAGATTAACTTGATTCCTGGAACAGAACCTATTTCCAAAGCCCCTTATAGAATGGCTCCGGCGGAACTGAGAGAGTTGAAGGAACAACTTCAGGAGTTACTAGACAAGAAGTTTATCCGCCCTAGTGTATCGCCATGGGGAGCACCTGTTTTGTTTGTAAAGAAGAAGGATGGTAGCATGAGACTTTGTATCGATTATAGAGAGTTGAATAAAGTTACTATCAAGAATAAGTATCCCCTTCCACGAATCGAGGATTTATTTGACCAGCTCAAAGGTGCCAAGATCTTTTCGAAAATTGATCTTCGATCAGGATATCATCAGCTGCGAGTGAAGGCCGAGGACATCGCAAAGACAGCTTTCCGCACAAGGTATGGCCACTATGAATTTTTGGTGATGCCATTTGGATTGACAAATGCCCCGGCGGCTTTTATGGATCTTATGAATACCGTCTTTCGAGAACAGTTGGATAAGTTTGTAGTGGTATTCATAGATGATATCCTTGTGTATTCTCCTGACGAGCAAACTCACACTGAGCATTTGAGAATTGTACTAGGCATTTTGAGGCAGAAACAACTTTATGCAAAGTTTAGCAAGTGTGAGTTCTGGTTAAGAAGTGTGGCCTTCCTGGGTCCTGTGATATCAGAAGAGGGGATTGCTGTTGATCCGAAGAAGGTGGAAGCCATAACTGAATGGCCTAGACCTACCAACGTCACCGAAGTGCGAAGTTTCTTGGGTCTAGCGGGTTATTACAGAAAATTTGTTGAGGGATTCTCAAGAATTGCCGTACCTCTCAGTCGCCTTACTCAAAAGAAGTCCAAGTTTGAGTGGACGGCGGAATCTGAGCAGAGTTTCACGGAGCTTAAAAAGAGATTAACGACAGCTCCAGTATTAGCTCAACCCTCTGGAACGGATGAATTTGTGATTTATAGTGATGCGTCAAAGAACGGGTTAGGTACGTAAATTATAGTATAAGGTTATGATCTTATATACTCATTAAGTTTAGACTAACACCTTGTTTGTAGGTTGTGTTTTAATGCAAAACGAACGAGTCATCGCGTATGCCTCAAGACAGCTAAAGCCTTATGAACAAAACTATCCCACACATGATCTTGAACTTGCCGCGGTTGTGTTCGCCTTGAAGATCTGGCGGCATTATTTGTATGGAGAGAAGTGCGCGGTATTCACGGACCATAAGAGTCTAAAGTATTTGTTCTCACAGAAGGAATTGAATATGAGGCAGCGGAGATGGTTGGAATTGTTAAAAGACTATGACCTAACTATTCATTATCACCCGGGAAAGGCTAACAAGGTAGCCGACGCCTTGAGTAGGAAGTCCAGCCCTGCACGACAATCACCATTGGAAAGGGAGATGGAGGAGTTTGGT
The DNA here is from genome assembly GCA_036186865.1 of Eustoma russellianum. Classification (NCBI taxonomy): domain Eukaryota; kingdom Viridiplantae; phylum Streptophyta; class Magnoliopsida; order Gentianales; family Gentianaceae; genus Eustoma; species Eustoma russellianum. The sequence continues at coordinate 17,103,210 of AP025064.1, read as the reverse complement.
TTAGATGTGATTGAATCCACGGTGAACGTCCTGACAGCCTTGACTATCACACCGAGTTTGATTGATAGGATAAAGGAGGCTCAGAAGAAAGATAAGGCTTTAAGTGAGATAATGGAAAGGGTGAAACATAGTCAAGTTGAAGGATTTCAGACCAAAGGAGATGGGAGCTTATGATTTAAGGAAAGATTATGCGTGCCGGACGTTGACGAACTTAGGAAAGAAGTTTTGCAAGAAGCTCATAATTCGAGGTTATCAATACACCCCGGTAGCACCAAAATGTATAGAGATCTCAAGCGTTACTATTGGTGGTCTGGGATGAAAAGACATATTGCGGAATTCATAGAGAGGTGTTTGGTGTGTCAACAAGTCAAGGCGGAACACCAACGGCCTGGTGGATTGTTGATGCCGTTGGAAATTCCGGAATGGAAATGGGAACATGTCACGATGGATTTTGTAGCTGGTTTACCAAAGACAAGAAGTGGATGTGACATGATTTGGGTTATCGTGGATCGTTTAACAAAGTCTGCCCATTTCTTACCCGTTTCAAGTGAAGCACCTCTTGACAAGTTAGTGAGTTTATATATGGACAGTATTGTTAGTTTGCATGGAGTCCCGGTAAGTATAGTGTCCGACCGAGATTCACGGTTCACATCTAAGTTTTGGACAGCATTCCAAGAAGCCATGGGTACAGAATTAAGGTTGAGTACGGCGTATCATCCTCAAACTGATGGACAGTCCGAGCGGACAATTCAAACCTTGGAAGATATGCTAAGAGCTTGCGTGCTGGATTTTAAAGGGAGTTGGGACGGAATGGTAAAGCTGATGGAGTTTTCTTATAACAATAGTTACCACAGCGCAATTGATATGGCTCCTTTTGAGGCTTTGTATGGAAGGAAATGTAGGTCTCCGATTTATTGGGACGAAGTGGGCGTGAGGACCATTACTGGACCTGAGCTATTAGAGAAAACGTTAGAGAGGGTGAAGGTCATTCGGGAAAGACTCAAGACGGCTCAGGACCGTAGCAAGAGTTGGGCAGATTCCAAACGACGACCATTGGATTTTGATGTGGGTGATAAAGTTTATTTGAAGGTATCACCTACGAAGGGCGTCATGAGGTTTGGAGTAAAAGGCAAGCTAAGCCCTCGTTTCATTGGTCCCTATGAAATACTGGAGAAGGTAGGCGCCTTGGCATATAGGTTGGCATTACCTCCGGTGTTGGCGCAAGTTCACAATGTATTCCACGTGTCACAATTAAGAAAGTACGTGGCGGATCCAAGTCATGTACTTGAAGCTCAACCTTTGGAACTCAAGGACGATGTTACATATGAGGAAGTACCCGTGAAAATTGTGGACCGAAAGGATCAAGTGTTGAGGAAGCGAGTGATCCCTTATGTAAAGGTTCAATGGAGCAATCACACGGAACGTGAAGCCACTTGGGAGCTCGAAGAACAAATGCGGGAGAAGTATCCTCAGCTCTTTGACTAAGGTACGTAAGTTTCGAGGACGAAACTTTTTGTAAGGGGGGTGGAATGTTACACCCCGTGACTTTTAAGCACGATATTCAATACTTAGAGGTTAACCTTAGATACAACTTAATTAATTTCGTAGGTTATGAGACTTAGTCACCTAAAACATAGAAGAATAAGAAAGAAGGGTTCAAAATAGAATTAAGGGTAATTCATAGAAATTACTTGAAAGGCCCCTACTAGGAGTTAGGGGGAGTTATAGGAAGTTAGTATAACTCCCCATCTCAGCATAAGGGGGCGGTTTTGGCCACAAAGAAGAAGGAAAAATTCTGAGAAAAAGAGAGAAAAGAGAAAAGGAGAGGGAGAAGAAGAAGAGAGGAAAGAGAAGGAAGGATAAAGGCCATTCTAGGTTCAATTCTCATCAAGATTCTGCAGTAAATCCGTAAGCTTATCTAGAATTCAAGGCAAGTAATCTTTCTATACGCTTTACGCAAATTTTGATACTTTAGGCCCTATGTTCTTACAAAGAGAAAACATGAATCACACATTAGTATTCTTGTCTTGCCTATCTTAAATGCTTCGTTATATGTGAGTCTTGTTGCTAATTGAGAAAAGTCTTGTTCTTTGGGCCATAATTCTGAAAATAGTTGTGTGGTGCCTTGTTATTTACCAAGCATGCCCATGAAAGTATATATTTTGACATGCTTATTGTCTTGCTCTACTCTTATGTTGATTGTCTACACTTAGACGTTGAGAGTAAGTGCAGGAAATTGAGGGATGAGTGATGACATTGTTGTAGACTTGTTGTGTGGGAATTGTTGATGATAACCTTTGAAGGTGGTGTATGATTGGAGAGTTAGAGTGGATGTTGTTGGGCATAACTAAGCATCAATTCATGATTAGATGTATGTTAAGTATGATGAATCTAGTTGTTAAGATGGATCTTTAAGTGTTGAATCTGGAAGGGTTGAAGAAGAAAGGAGTTGGGTGGAAGTTACTACAGAAAAACTGCAGTTTGGCATCGTCAGAACACTTCGAACGCCTACATGAGGCGCTTCATGTCACTATAGGCGCTTCATGTAGCGTTCCATGTGTCCTGGAGCTTTTCCGTACAGAAAAACTGCAATTTAGAACCGTCAGAACACTTCGAACGCCTACATGAGGCGCTTCAAGTCACATTAGGCGCTTCATGTGGTGTTCAATGTGTCCTGAATCATCCCCGAACACTTCGAACGCCTAGTAGAGGCGCTCCATGTCCACATTAGGCGCTCGAAGTGGCGTTCCAAGTATTCTGGAAGTATTTTTTACCCTTTAAGCGCCCTATGTAAGTGTAGTAACTTTATACACTTCTTTTGAACATAAAATGCAAGGGTATTTGAGGTATATTTGAGGTGTGGATGGTAGGTTGATCAAGTTAGAATAAGATTGAATCTTGAGTGAGTTTGTAAGAAGGATGGGCTTGGAAAGACACGACCATAGAGTGTTTGAGGTGCAAGACCGTATGCTTGATAGGCAAGATGTATGTGTGTGTGTTACATGTTGATATGAAGCTATTTGTGCATCCTGCATCATGACATGGGCACTTGTATTTGATTTGAGATATGTTTTGCAAAAGAACAAGAAAGGTTTAAAGTTTTCGAAAGACAAAATGGCTGCTGGTTGATCGCAGGGTATAAAAGTCACGTCTGCGAAAGCAGGGTATAAAGAGCGTGATCTGTGAATCAACAGCAGGGTATAAAGTATGTTATGGGGCCGTGGACCTATCCGCACGGAAAATGAAGTATTTTATGGGGCCGTGGACCTATCAGCACGGATATATGATATATGTAATGGGGCCGTAGACCTTTCAGCACAGGGTATAAAGTATATGTTATGGGGCTGTGGACCTTTCAGCACGGGGTATAAAGTTATGATGGCTGTGGACTGATCACCCACAGGGTATAAAGTTCTGCTACGCGAAGAATATGATATGTAAAGTGATGAAATGTTTGTGAAATGACATGCATGACATGTTTATGAAAGAAGGCATATGCATGGGTGTTGTGTGTGATTTTAAAGAAGTACATGCATCATGATACACGAAGCATAAGACTTGACATGCAAGAAACGTGATTAGTCTATGACTTGCTTATGTGATACGTTGTTTTAATACATGTTGGTTCTCATATCTGTGTACATACATGTGCTTTATCTGCTTTGAGGAATTCTTATTAAGATGCTATTTGCTAACCCGAGCACCTTATTTTTGGGCAATGTTTTATACACTGGTGACTCGACGTGTGTGATTCCGTAAGGTGTATAGACGGGTTACTTGCTAGCGATAATTTCGCTAAGAACAATTACTCTGTTCCTTTTCAGGTGAGCCTGAATATGAGTTGATATTTGTTGAAGACGACGGCGAGTGGGCTCAATGGGATGATGGACATGGGAATAGATAGATGCTGGACTACTTTATTTCAGTTTGGAAAAAACTCATTTGTTGTTGTGTTGATCTATAATTTATGTTGGCGAGAGGAACAAACATCTTTTAATTCCGCTGCATTTTATGGATGTTTTAGTGACGATGAAGGTTTAAATTTTATGACGTTTCCGCTGGTTTTATCTTACATTATGAAGGATGTACGCTTGATCTGCTTGACGCTTCGTAGTTCTCATAGTAGGCTACGGAGGGTGCACTGGTTCCGATGACGGTATCGGGCTGGGGCGCTACACCTTCTCTCTCTCTCTCTCTCTCTTCTCCACTGCGGTTGCTCTTTCCCTTCTTTATCTTTTGCTATTCTTTTCTATTTTCCCTTTAACCCCCAGCGCCCCTGCCCTTTTAATTGCTGAAACTGGACGTTTAGGGGGAATGTTATTCCCCCCTCAACGCAAGTTCTCCACTTCTTTTTTTATCTATTATTTATATTTTCATTGCTTTTTATTTTATTTTTTTAATTACTCTTCTATTTCCTTTAAAACATTAATTATTATTATTATTCTTTTCTTTTTCTTTTTTTATTTAACCGATTATAACACAAACATCAATTGCGACCGCTTGAGACCGCTTCTGGCGGTAGTGCGATATTCCATCCAAAATTCAGAAGAAAAGATGGAATACATAGACAATAAATCAAGCAACGATTGGGAAGAGGTAGACAACCTCAGTCGATATGAGAATTGAAAACTGATGAAGTCAGATCTTCACCAAGGGCCAAAGATGACCTCAAATAAACGTCATCAGTTAACTTGAAGAGTTGTTAACTGGTTTGCAGATTGTAGCTGAAATGCTTCCTGAATGTCCTGCACAAGGAAGCAAAGATCAGAGGTCCCGGGGGGATGACCCTGGGTAAAACCCTCCGACGCTCAAGTCACTTTGGGTCATTTCTCACTGAGAATGTAGTTTTGTGTATTGATGTTAGAAAATTCTCACAGTTATTAGCTGAGGAGAAGATTCAGTGTATTAGCTCCAAGTTGTATGAAGAATGGATTTTTGGATCCCCCTCCTGGTCTGCATTGGGCTTGTTTTTATTATATTTCCCCGCCCTTGGCCTCTGATAGTGGACGAGACGTTTGCTTGGGGCAGAAAGCCTATGACGCTGTAGGCCTGCTGATGTGACCAGTAGATCGGCTGATGTGACTATTAGGCCGGCTGATGTGACCTTGGCGTGTACAGGTTGAATAGCCAGTTGTAGTCACTACATTTGAATTGCACTTCTTCCTGATGGTTCCACGATGTAATGTTGTGCTTGATTCCTTCGCTGAAGTACCCAACCAAGCATCGCCGAAGCGCAAGATCAGGTCTTGCTGAAGTGCAGCGTTGAATCTAACTGAAGTGATCTGAGGTGCGGCACTTGTGCAGAAGCTGAAGTTGAAATTGATGCCAAGGTGCAAGCCTTGGCATATTCTTCGATAATATAATGAATTTCATGCAGCCCCACTGAAGTGCGGCCAAGGCTGAATAGCAATGCTTGGGCGCTGAACTACAGGAGTTATAAAGTTGACTGTTGTTGACTAACAGACGATTAATTCTAGTTTATCATTTGCCCCAGATTTAGTGTGGCCGAGCTGAACTGTGACGGCAGACAAATCTATTATGGTGAATTATTGACGTGTCTTCATTAATTGGGAGTTACCCTCTTAGCTGTGTTGTAATTCCCTCTTTTAACTTAAGCGTTAATTCCAACGCATCATCATTACTTTTCCGACGGTTCAGTAATCGAGAAAGAGGGGGAGAAGTTGAACCATCATCCCCTTTTGAATTTCATCCGAAAAGTTGCAACTTTTGCCTTTCCTTCTTATAAATAGGGACAATTGCCCTAATTCCTTCTTTTCTTCTTCTTCTATTCTGCATGCTGTTTATTCTGTTGTACTGTTCTTCTTCTTCGTCTTTGAAGCCTCTCTCCGTCCTTATTCCAGCACTTTTCAGCTCAAGTCTCCAATCTTTTGTAAGCTTTCCTTCATCTTACTCATGGCTTCTATTATTTCTTCTTCTTCTTTGGCTACCCCGGAATCCATGGTGCCCTTAACGTCAATTGACAGAGGTGCTCTATCTCCAATAGTGCAGAATTCAATGTGCATCTTGGAAGCCACTGACCTCTCCGAATTATGTCAACATTATAATGTTGATAGGAGTACCTTTTCCCCTATTCTTCCTCTGTCAAATCAAACTGCGTATGACCCCCCAGAAGGGTATGAGGCAGTCTATGAGGAATACTTTAAATCCGGTTTCAATCTTCCTATTCCAGCTCCTTTATTCTAAATCTTGCATTCTTACGAACTTAGGCTTCCTCAAGTAACACCTAATGGCCTTAAGGTCATCCTCAGTTACCTGCTTTATCTAAGAGCTGCTCAGAAAGCCTTTTCACTTGCTGTTTTTAGGGGAATATTTGTGTGCGAACAGAATGATAGTTGGTACTGTTTTGGTAGAAGGAATCCAAGTAGTGGAAACCTTTACGTCGTAAACCTTTCCTTTTTTACTAAAAATTGGACTAGGCGTTTCTTTTTCATCAAAGTCATAGGATTACCCGAAAAAACCTTCTGGAAATCCGGTAGTGCAAATAATAGGAGGCCAAGCGAGAAATCTTTCAATGAAGCCTCCGAATTGTTACATTTGCCCATGGCCGTGGATTGGAATAAAGTTGACAGGCCAGTTGTAAGGGTTGCTGACCTGGAAAACTTGTAGTCAGAACATAACTTTCGACCTCTTGTCCCAATTTCTTTGAGAATAGTTCAGGGTATATAGCAACATTTTGAACATCTTTGACTTGTTCTGATATTGCGTCTGTGTTTTGACTGTTTTGTTCCTTGAATTCTGCAAGAATCATGGTGTCCGAAACCCTTGCAAGGCTGAAGAACTTGGTCCCTAAGAAGAGAAAGAGGACAGAAGGACAACCTTCCTCTTCGGGGCAGGCCTTTGCCAGCACTTTGTTCGAGGTGCAAATAACTCTGGAGATCGAAATTTTAGGTAAGATTTTTGCCCTGCGTTAGCCTTGAACACATTTGGTTTCCATTTAATCATTTAAACTTTTTTATCTTCAGTTGGAACTTCTAATAATCCCATCCGGGCTAAAGCTCAAGCCCTTGCCTAGCTTCAGCTCAACCAGATGATGGGAGTGGGGGAATTGATGCCCCCATTTTGATTCCTTCCTCTCCAGTTGCCGAAGAGGAAGTTATGCCTCCACCAAGGTGGATTTTCTGATGAGGTTGTTCCTTCTTTTGAGCTCTTGGGGGAGACTTCCGAAGGAAATGCGCCGGAAGGAGAGTCTTCCTTATGAAACCGTTGAGGTACAAGGACGTTGCAATTCTCTTTCCCTGACACCGCTGCAAATCCTAGTGTAGCTAGGAAGGTAACTGAGATGTCAGTGTTACCCAGTGATTGACAAACTTATGGTAGTCTAGACTGGGATACTGCCATGAATTCATTTGCAATGAGTATGGCCATGGTAAGATTTTCCAATATTCTCTGACTTTTTTAACTTGGCCATTTATGTTTTCTCTAACCATCCTGATTTCCGCAGTACCGGGCTCAAGAGTATATACTCAAATGGGCTGAAGAGCTGCGTGTCAAATTCTCCCAACTTTCTGAGATCAATGCTAACCTCAGAAATGCCTATGACGGGTTAGCAGAGGTGGCGAGGCCCAGCAATTTGAGATTAATCAGCTGGAAGCCCAAGTGAACGGTCTGAAGTCTGAGGTGGCCGTTCTTACTGAAGAAAACTCCAGACTTCGAGTAGGAAAAGAGGATTCTGATGCTACTAATTCTCAAGCGTATGAGTTGAAGGAAGCATTGGCTAACGTTGAGTTAGCATCTTCTAAGGCCCAAACTGAGCTGGAGTTTTACCAAAAGGAGCTTAGTACTTTTGAGCAAGAGCTGTCCAATAGCAAGGCTAAACTGAACCAGCAATTGGAAGCAGAGAGAAAAAGCAAAGTTGATCTCCTTCATCAATTTGAACTTCAGGCTAAGGAGATTAAGAAAGCTGCTATTGCTGAGTTCAGGCAGTCTGAGTTCTTCACTAGTAATTTCTTGAAGATCCAAGGTTCAGCAATAGCTGTTGGACAGACTTGGGCAATCGACACTTGCTCTGAAGTCTACCCAAACTTAGACAAAAATCATCCTCAAATTGCTGAACTCTACAGCCTCGAGGCTGGAAACCTTCTTGAGAACCAAATAGCTCAGTTTCAAAGTGGGGCTGATCTCAGAGAGGATAAGGATGATGAAGAATAGAATAGGATCTTTTTTACTTTTTCCATTTTCTTGTAGTTGTAATAAACACTTTCTTTTATTGAAAATTGTACTTTGTTCAACTTGTGCTCTTCGGCTTGTTTCAATTTTCTTGATTTTGTCTTCTGCATCTGAAGTTTTACTTGTTCTATTTCTATAGTTGATGCATTTATCTTCGGCTTGAGAGACTTTACTTGCTCTATTCTCATAGTTTTCAAGTATTTGTCTTCAGCTTAAGAGACTTTACTTGCTCCATTTTCATAGTTTGCAAGTATTTGTCTACGGCTTAAGAGACTTTACTTGCTCCATTTTCATAGTTTGTAAATATTTGTCTTCTGCTCTGTCAAAAGAGTTCTTTAATCACTTCTACGTTGGATCTTCCCACAAGTATTGGGCTTCAGCCTCTATCCTTGGCTCTGCCAAAAATGTTACGCTACTTGATTGAACTGCAGCTCTGCTGTGCTTTAATAAATTTAAGATATAGGGAAACCTGTACCCCAATGTTGAGTCCTGCTCAACCTTCTCAATCCTGGTGATTAAAATTTAGGGGAACATGTCCCAATGTTGAGTCCTGCTCAACCTTCTCAGTCCTGCTGAGTTAGAATATAGGGAAACCTGTCCCAATGTTGAGTCCTGCTCAACCTTCTCAGTCCTGCTGAGTTAGAATATAGGAAAAACTTGTCCCAATGTTGAGTCCTGCTCAACCTTCTCAGTCCTGCTGAGTTAGAATATAGGGAAACCTGTCCCAATGTTGAGTCCCGCTCAACCTTCTCGGTCCTGCTGAGTTAGAATATAGGGAAACCTGTCCCAATGTTGAGTCCTGCTCAACCTTCTCGGTCCTGCTGAGTTAGAATATAGGGAAACTTGTCCCAATGTTGAGTCCTGCTCAACCTTCTCAGTCCTGCTGAGTTAGAATATAGGAAAACATATCCCAATGTTGAGTCCTGCTCAACCCTCTCAGTCCTGCTGAGTTAGAATATAGGGAAACATGTCCCAATGTTGAGTCCTGCTCAACCTTCTCAGTCCTGCTGAGTTAGAAATAGGGAAACATGTCCCAATGTTGAGTCCTGCTCAACCTTCTTAGTCTTGCTGAGTTAAAATATAGGGAAACCTGTCCCAATGTTGAGTCCTGCTCAACCTTCTTAGTCCTGCTGAGTTAAAATATAGGGAAACCTGTCCCAATGTTGAGTCCTGCTCAACCTTCTTAGTCCTGCTAAGTTAGAATATAGGGAAACATGTCCCAATGTTGAGTCATGCTCAACCTTCTCAGTCCTGTTGAGTTAGAATATAGGGAAACCTGTCCGAATGTTGAGTCCTGCTCAACCTTCTCAGTCCTGCTGAGTTAGAATATAGGGATACATGTCCCAATGTTGAGTCCTGCTCAACCTTCTCAGTCCTGCTGAGTTAAAATATATGGAAACCCGTCCCAATATTGAGTCCTGCTCAACCTTCTTAGTCCTGTTGAGTTAGAATATAGAGGGCCGTGCGGGAGTCTAACAAAGGATTGATCTTTTAATAATACAAGGCCGAGCTGAAAAATTATGGATCTACACAAGAGGCAATAAATCCTGATTCATTTAAATCACAGACTCTTGCCGTCAAGTCATCCTTGTTCGCCTAGGAACCCGTAGCCCCTTTTCATCGGAATCTGAGTCCTCATCACTTAGCAACCCGTGATGAGGCCCAGGTTTGCAATTCTTATCCGGAGGGAGCCTTCCAAAGTCCAGACTGTTGTGCAGCCTTGACCTCAGATTGTAAAACCGCTGTAGGTGACCAAGCTCGATAAGACGCCCAATTTCTTGTCTAAGCTGCCTACAGTCTTCTGTATCATGTCCAATATCATGATGATAAAGGCAATACAGTCGGTGGTCTCTTTTGTGGATTGGTCCAGCCAGGGCTGAGGTTCCCTTGCCAGGGACTTCTTCCTCATGTAGGAAAGGATATGGGTTTTTGAAGCCAACAGAGAGTTCCTTTCTTTGCCTCGGCCTCCTAACCGAATCTTGACAGAGCACCTTTCCTGCAGCGGAGCATTGCCTTTATTGTCAACTTCTCTGCCATGTTTGAATGGCAAAGATGCTTTCTGAGTGCGTTTTAAGCTCTGGTGGCTAAACTTTTGTTCTGAACGCCTCGCCTCAGCCATAAATTTGGCCTGACGCCTGGGGTGATAGTCAGGCCGAGTTGGAGAGTACTCCAGGTGTTCCTGTGGGTGAGAGTTACTGGAATGAGACCCACTGGACCTTGCTGCAGAAGCTTCCCCCTTCATTTCCCTAACTACAGCTTGGAACACACCCGGGTTTTGAGGCACATAAAGTATGGCTCGCATATGCTCTTCATAAGTGAAGGCAATGGTAGGAGTTGAGGATTCTCTCGGCTCTGTAGAACACTGTTCTGTTTGCTGTTGAGAAGATTTCTGACTTCTCTTAGATCTCATAGGTCGCTTGGACCCTTGTCCATCTTTTTTATCCATCTTTCTCTCAATAGCTTGGTAAGATCGAAATTAAGAAAGCTTTGAGTAACTGTTTTACTGAGTTAAGGGACAAGGAGGCCCTCCTTCTAGCGCCAAATGATGAAGTCGGATCTTCACCAAGGGTCAAAGATGACCTCAAATAAACATCGTCAGTTAATTTGAAGAGTTGTTAACTGGTTTGAAGATTGCAGCTGGAATAGCTTCCTGAATGTCCTGCACAAGGAAGCAAAGATCAGAGGTCCCGGGGGGATGACCCCGGGTAAAACCCTCCGACGCTCAAGTCAGTTTGTGTCATTTCTCACTGAGAATGTAGTTTTGTGTATGGTGTTAGAAAATTCTCACAGTTATTGGCTGATGAGAAGATTCAGTGTATTAGCTCCAAGTTGTATGAAGAATGGATTTTTGGATCCCCCTCCTGGTCTGCATTGGGCTTGCTTTTATTATATTTCCCCGCCCTTGGCCTCTGATAGTGGACGAGACGTTTGCTTGGGACAGAAAGCCAATGACGCTGTGGGCCTGCTGATGTGACCAGTAGATCAGCTGATGTGACTAATAGGCCGGGTGATGTGACCTTGGCATGTACATGTTGAATAGCCAGCTGTAGTCACTATATTTGAATTGCACTTCTGTCTGATGGTTCCACGATGTAATGATGTGCTTGATTCCTTCGCTGAAGTGCCCAACCAAGCTTTGCCGAAGAGCAAGATCAGGTTTTGCTGAAGTGCAGCGTTGAATCTAACTGAAGTGGTCTGAGGTGCGGCACTTGGGCAGAAGCTGAAGTTGAAATTGATGCCGAGGTGCAAGCCTTGGCATATTCTTCGATCATATAATGAATGTCATGCAGTCCCACTGAAGTGCGGCCAAGGCTGAACAGTAATGCTTGGGCGTTGAACTGCAGGAGTTATACCGTTGACAGTTGTTGATTAACAGACGATTAATTCTGGTTTATCAAAAACTGAGAAAAAGAAAAATATAAAGTGAAAGACGGAAGAAGGAAAGAGACGAGAAGAATAGAGAGTTTAGATTTTGATGGGGAGAGATTTCAGGGGAAATTGCAAGAGAAATTCTTCACTTGAGCGGCTACTTTTTTTTCATCGAATCAAAACCACCCTAAGTGGTGGTCAACATAACTCTAATATCATGTCAAATAATATAAAAAATTAATATTATTGGATAGTTGCATTGTATGAAAAATACAATAAATATAGACAATATAAATAAAAAAATCTTAAAACAAAAAAGATTATGTTAATTGATTTATAGGTCTATTTAATGTGTTAGTAAATTTAGGATCTTATTTTAAAACAGACGAACAAAATGAAAGGTAAGACATTTTTCTCTTTAGTTCTTGGAGCGAGTCGGCTACTTTTTTAGTGACAGTACAACTACGTACTGACACACAATTAACAGCGTTGACACATCACTCAGCTCCTCGGTTCACTTCGGTTGCCTTTCGCAGCCTATTGGAGAACCCTAGAGCTGCTAGAACTCAGGGCGTAGGGTCCTTAAATTCTTCTAGCATAATTAAATGAATCACCTAATTGAGATTAATCATATTAACACCTAAATTAAAATATCAAAAGAATATCTCCTATGATATTTTAACACAATTATATCACTAACAATACTATTCTTCCATTCTACATTTAAAAATGTTGGTAAAAGGTATTCACCAATCAACTTTGAAAAGGCAAAAAAGTTTGCCAAAGCTTGCTGAGTCTAAAGGATGAAGAAGGGGAGGGTCATCGGTGGTGGCACAAGGGGAAGTGAGAGAGACAAGTAGAAAGATGGCGAGGTGGAGAGGATAATATAAAAAAAGATCATAAAACACGTTTTTGATGCATTAAACTTTTACGTTTGTCTAAGATCTAAAGAGGGATTAAATCGCTTTGCGTTCTGATATATGCAGCCTTTTATTTTGGCCGCTTTGTCAAGATTTTTATTTGATCGTTTTGTCAGAGATTTCTTTGTTTGAATATAAAAGAGGTTTATGGATATGTTAATATCGAAAACTTCTTATTTGTATTTACTGAATTCTTCCACTAACACACTGCACATTATACCTTTATTATTGTTTCAATTATGTATGTACACATAGAGTCGCGGATCTCACTAGAAACAACTCTCTATCTCTTGGGAGAAAGGTATTTGTCTGCCGGCCGTTCATCTTTTTCAAACCCTAACGATAGTTTTTGCTGTCATTGTGATATCTGGGTATGATTGATTGAATATAGAAGAGGTTATGCTTACAAAAAGCCAAAATATTCTTAAAAGTTAGTTGTTTAACTTTTTTTGGAACTAATATTCTTTTTTTTTAGAATGTGAAACTAATTTAGTTGCACCGGCTATACATTGCCCAGGAAAAAGTTTAGTCTTGACTTTTGTAGTTTTTCTTGCCCGAGACGTGTTCATCATTATTTTAATAAATGGCTATTGGCACATGCAACTTTGTTTAGAGACGTGTGCAAAGGAGTTGGATAGTCATATTCGTTGGTAGAATTAGTCAACAAACCATCCATAAATCTAGCAATTGATTAATTTTTTATACTAAGAATTTAAGTTGGAGCTTTTCTGATATTAAGAAAAATAAAATTAGTCTTTTTTTTGGTAATTTGTTATTTTCATCATATGCAACTGTCAATATGATGAAAATATACAATGTAATCTGATACAAAATTTTCTATGGATATTTGAAATGATTGCGACAATTCTTTGAACTCAAAATTTGATTAAGATTATTGAAAAAATGAAATATCTTATTACTAAGGGAGGGATTAGTATTACTGAACAAAGTAGTTACAGAACCTTTACGTCTCAAAAGTTTAAATTTTTCCAAGATTATTATCTAAGAATCTTTATCGTAAATAAATAAATAAAAGGTTTTTTTCTGTCAAGCCACAATGATAAAAGGCATATGTTACAACAATAACAGATACCCATTATATTCTAACGACAACAGAAACTATCGTTAGAGTTTGGAACTGGTGATCTATATTCTAACGACAACAGAAAATATCGTTAGAGTCTGGAGCTGGTGAGAGACATACAGCCAGTAGCTCCATCCCAACAAGAGCATTAGCAGTTTTCTATAACCACCTTTAAGTTTTTCCTCCCATTATGTTGGATATCAGCTTTCTACAAGAAATGAAGAATACGGTTTCTGTTTTTGGAGCAAGTGGACTCACTGTTACATTTCATAACCTTATCATGTAATTTTGGACCTCAAAAGAAGTATTGTTTGTTAGAATATAAATGGTTTTGATACTTTAGCACCAGAAAATAGGTAAACAACAATCATAGCCAATACATCCTAACAACAGCAAAGTTATTTCTAAGATCTGAAGAGGATGAGCGGCACGCAAACAATATATCCATATCAAAAGATAGAGATCCTCATGTCTCTATATGTACACGCATAGATGACGCAATAAACACAAATAGACAGCTTCCGACATTAATATAGAAATAGCCGTGTATATACACAAATAATGAAAGATAAAGACAATTGTTTTTGTTTAAATTGGAAAATAAGTAAACATATGGAAATAGTGCACTAGTTATCATCTTATTTAAATTATGGACAAATGATGAACGGTCAACCCCTGAATTAGACGTTCAACTTATGAAGCAAAGAATACGAGAAAGGCCTACCCGTTTCTTCTTCCTTCTTTTTTTCCTTTGACTGACGTGAGGAAACACACAACGCAGAAGCCGCAAAGTACTAAAGTTTGTTAGTTAAGCGAAGGACAAAGTTAGATATTCACAAAAAAAAAAAATTAGGGTTTGTGCCGCCCCTGCGTCGGCCTCTCGATTCTGTGGCTCCGGCCAAGTCTGAGTGGGGAACAACACATCTATGGAGGAGGATGCCTCCCAGCAGACCCAAGAAGAACGCGACCAACTCCATCGCAGCACCAAGAAGTATAAGAGAATGGCGGCTGGTGAGCCTTCCGTCGACGATGTGTCTTCGCCACTTGCAGTCGAAGGACAGACGGGTAAGAATTGGACCAGTTTTTTCAAAAGAAACGAGGTGGGTAAGGATATTTACACTGGGGAGGAGGAGGATGACGACACTATTGAGGAATTTCTGGAACAATTTGACTCGGCCATGGTAGGAGGCGACGAGGAGTCGAGAGTGGGGCAAGTCAATATGGAAGTGTCGGCTGATGAGTGTAAGGCATTGTGGAAACCGTGGAGACGAGCTCTGATTATTAAAGTACTTGGAAAAACCGTATCCTTCAAGGTGTTGGAGAGGCGACTGTCTGAGTTATGGACGAATGGAGAACGACTGGAAATTATCGACCTGCCCAATAACTTCTATGTGGTACGTTTCTATTCCGCGCTTCATTATGAGTCTGCTTTGAGTCAAGGTCCTTGGATGATCCAAGGACATTACGTCTCGGTTCGTAAGTGGAAACCGTTCTTCTCACCGGTTGACGAACCAATTCACACGACTGTGGCGTGGGTTCGTGTGCCGATGCTACCTCTGGAGTTTTTTTCAGAGGAGTTCTTAACTAGATTGGGAAATAATATTGGCAAAACAATGAGAATTGATTCAACAACGATGTGCACGGAGAGGGGTAAATATGCGAGAATTGGAGTTGAAGTGGATTTGAGGAAGCCCCTGATGTCAAGGGTCAATTTGAATGGTAGAGTATTCACTGTAGAGTATGAAGGATTAGATGCCATTTGTTTTTCCTGTGGGTGCTATGGCCATCAGCAAGATGATTGTGGTAAGGCTGGAGAGATGGGGGGTCTGTTGGGAGGAGAGGTCCAAAGACAGGAAGGAGTAACTAAATCGAATCAGGCTTTTGGTCCGTGGATGGTTGCCACGAGTAATCGAAGGCGTCGGACAGGGACTTTGGCAGAACAGTTCCGTTTTTCGGGTAAGGGGCATATGACCCCTGTGGCTAGAGGTAGAGACACTAACCTGGAAATGGGGGGGGAGACTTAGTAGGGGTTCAAGATTTGAATCCTTAGGGGAGATAGATGGGGAGAATGATGAGGCAGACCAGGAGGATGTACTACAGAGGGGATTTAAAAGTGTCATTGATAGAGGGCCACCAGTAGTGTTTCAGACGTCTGCTAGCGGGAGTAACACAAGAGGGAAAAATCAACGTTCGAAAGGGGATCAAAAGGATGCTGGGGAATTTGGTGCGGGTGAAAGGACTTTTAATGATCCGGTACAGCTATCAGTGTATTCTAACCAACAGGCGCAGGGTTTATTGAATAGACGTGGTGGGGGATCGCGTGGCAGCTCTTACCGTGGTAGAGGAACTTCTGCCCGCGGCAGGGGGGCTATTTTTCAATCGTTTCCCCTGCGGGATCTAACGAACAGTTTCTCGGAGGTATCTAGATCGGGCAGTGAGTCCCGGATGATGTTGGATGATTGGCCAGCCTTGCCTTCTAATAAAGGGAAGGACCCTGTTATGCGAAATTATGGGGACGTCAAACAACACCCCCCTGATGAGGCAAGACGGATAGGGGGCAATGATGAAACACCACAAATGGACGAGGAATGCCAGATGCAGATCAGAGAGAATGAGCCTTTAGTGGAGGCGCCTTCCACTAACAATACAAATATGTCTTGATGGTTAGTGTGCTTGCTTGGAACTGTCGAGGGGCGGCGTCTTCGGCATTTAAGCTGGTGCTGAAGGAATTGGTAAAACAACATAAACCGGACATCTTATTTTTGATGGAAACCCGTGTACACAGTTCTCGGGGTAAGTGGATTCTTAACCAATTGGGTTTCTCCAATTTTGTGGCTGTTGAGACTAGGGGCTTCGCCGGGGGGCTTTGGTGCTTTTGGGTTGGTGATCGGGTGAGTTTGAAAGTTTGGGGTTATACCGCGCAGATGCTAACTATGGGTGTTTTGGTTAATGGTAGAACATCATGGTTATTGTCCTTGGTATATGCATCCCCAGTCGTGGCTATTAGAGATGCCTTTTGCGATTATGCTGAGCAACTTGGAAGCTTTATTAAAGTCCCTTGGGGTCTGATAGGGGACTGGAACCAGGTTACTAATCAGGAGGATAAAAAAGGGGGTAGAGGAGTTACGGGCTATGCCGTCAATAGGATGCGTGGGATGTTAGACCGTTGCGGCTTGTTTGATATTCCTTTTCGGGGACCGAGATTCACATGGACGGATAAGCCGTCGGGTGGAGGAACTATTGTACAAAGGTTAGATCAGGGTAAGGGGAATGATGTGTGGCACTCTCTTTTCCCCGACGCATATGTCCGACATCTATCCCGCATCTACTCGGACCATGCTCCGATTCTTCTTAAAGTAACACCGGTCTTATGCAAGGAGACCTCAGATAAAGTGTTCAAATTTCAAGCAAATTGGATGGCGCACAAGGAATTCGAGCCATTTGTTCATGAGGCGTGGCCACGATCTATGCCGAAGTTGAGCGACAGCTTGGATTTGTTTTGGAAACGGTTGCGGGGGTGGCACTCAGAGGTTTATGGAAATCTGTTTCAGCGTAAACGAAGGTGTGAGGCTCGCATTGTTGGGGTCCAGTCGGCCTTGGCACGTAACACATCGCGGTTCTTATCCAAGTTGGAAGCCACCCTTATTCAGGAGTATGGAGAAATTCTGCAGCAGGAAGAAATTTTTTGGCAACAAAAATCCCGGCTCAATTGGCTTGCGCAAGGGGAGAGAAATTCAAATTTCTTTCACAGATCCTTAAAGTCAAAACAACCAAAGCCAAAATTTCTGTGCCTTAAGGATAATAATGGTGATTGGATGGAGGACCAGTCGACTCTAAACTCGATGGTTCGTATGTTTTATGTGAATCTGTATACGGAGGATGGTGGACGTCAGCCTTGGGTTTGTGATGCGAGTTTTGCGAGACTCTCTTCTACTGATTATTTGCTTTTAAACCGCACAGTCTCTAATGTTGAAGTGGAGAGTGCACTAAGGCAGATGGGGCCGTTTAAGGCGCCGGGGCCTGATGGCTTGCCCCCGGGGTTCTTTCAGCGGTATTGGTCCACGGTGGGCCAGGATGTGGTGCATTTTGTGACTGAGGCTTTTAAGAATAAATGCTTTCCTGCCCACATGAATGAGATACTCATCTCTCTTATTCCAAAAGTAAAGAACCCACAGCACATTAAACAATTCCGACCGATTGCCCTTGCAAATGTGGTGACAAAGTTGATAACTAAAGTGATTGCCAACAGGGTGAAGAGCGTGATTCCAAATCTGGTGGATGAAGCCCAGTGTGCCTTTACACCGGGTCGACATTCAGCGGAAAATATAATTATTGCCCAGGAGCTTATTCACACGATGCGGGGGAAAAGAAAGAATGGTAAGAGGATGATGGTGCTCAAAGTGGATTTAGAAAAAGCTTACGACCGTGTGAATTGGGACTTCTTGCGTAAAGTCCTTCTTGCTGCGGGTTTTGGGAGTGATATGGTGGATTTGATTATGTATTGCACATCATCCTCGAGACTGTCCATCATCTGGAACGGACATAGGCTGGAATCGTTCAAACCATCACGGGGTATTCGACAGGGCGACCCACTTGCCCCATATCTATTTCTGCTCTGTATGGATGTGTTGGGACAATATATCAAAAGGGCGGTGGCGACTGGTAGTTGGAAACCACTGAAAGCGTCGAGGGGTGGACCGGCTTTCTCACATATTTTTTTCGCTGACGATCTGCTTCTATTTGGGGAAGCAACGGAAGCCCAAGCGGAGGTGATGGAGAACGTCCTCCAGAAGTTTTGTATGGCATCTGGTCAAAAGCTTAGTTTGGACAAATCAGTGTTATTTGTTTCGCAGAATACGCCGCCCACCGTGATTCGTAAAATCCAATCGAAGCTGCAAGTGAAAAGTACTAATGACCTTGGGAAGTATTTGGGTGTGCCTATCCTCCACAAGAGGGTGACGATTAGGACTTATGACTTTTTGGTGGAGAATGTTCGCAACCGTCTGAATACATGGAACACACGGCACTTGTCACAAGCTTCTCGGTGCATTCTTATTCAAGCGATACTTCAGGCATTACCTTCATATGTTATGCAAACTGTCGAGGTGCCTCGGGAGGTCGTTAGGAGAATTGAAAAATGTATTAAAGCGTTTTTTTGGGATGAACAGAATGGGGAACGAAGATTACATTCAATTGCTTGGCCAGAAATCTGCAAGCCGAAAGGGCAGGGGGGGCCTGGGGTTTAGAAGACTGCGGCAGATGAATATTGCGTTCCTAACTAAGCTAGGGTGGTCTATGTTGATGCATAGGGAAAAACTATGGGTGCAGATGCTTTGGGCTAAGTATGGTTCACCGCTGGAGGATAAGAGACGTAGTAACATTTCACGGGTTTGGAGGGGAATTCTTAGCAGTGCGGATAACTTGAGGGCTGGGCTTTCTTCCTCTAACTACATCCACGAGGACGAGGGCGAGTTGATGTGGAGGGGAAAACCTCTGATTTCTTTTTCGATGCATAGCGCGTATGAGTTGCAGTTTGAGGAGGATGCTCTGATGGGAGGTGATAATAGTCTTTGGTATAAAATTTGGGGTCTGAAAGGACCACTTCGTGGTAACATCTTTTTGTGGAAAATGTGGAGAGGTGTGGTACCCACTCAGTCGTTTCTGTATAAGCGACATATATCTAGAACATTTCTTTGTGAGTATTGTGGGAGAGATTGTACTGATGAATTACATGACCTACGCGACTGTACATGGACTAACAGAGTGTGGAGGGTTACGGTTAGATATGATCAGTGGCCATGCTTTTTTGAGGCGCCATCTCTTAAGAAGTGGGTGGAGTTAAACATTGAAATGGAACTGGGGGCTAAGTTGGATAATGTTGATTGGCGGTATCGTTTCAGAGAGCTTGCTGGGGGCATTTGGTACCAGTTAAATAAGCGCAAACACGAGGAACATTGGACGGAGATCCCTCCAGCGATTTTTGTTAAGAATATGGAGTATCAGGCTTATGTGATGTTTTTGGCCTGCAGCATGTGAGCTGCTTCCAATACAGGCGTAGCTTTGTTTTTTTCCCTTGTTTGGTCCTAGCAGGAAGTGTTATTCTATTGATGTACAGAACATGTCTTGTGAATATATATTATTGATCGTTTAAAAAATTTTTTTAAAGTACTAAAGTTTGTTGGGGAGTTAATTGACTCCCGAAGTTGCATCAAAGTTCGATACTCACCTGTGTATTCATTACACTGGATTGACTAATTTAAACTTCCAGACAAAGACTGGTGATGTATGAAATTCAGTCATGATGACAACTCTTCCCAGGTCGATAACTCAAAGATTGACGCGTGAGGTATGAAATGCATTAATGATGTTTTACTATGGATAAACCCAAACTACACGTGACACACGTTAATCTGTTGAATTTTATTTAATAAATATTTGAATATGACCTTTTAATCGAATCAATGGACAAAGTAACAAAATACAGAAAATATATCTTGCTCCATTTGTGATGTATATCTGTTCACGTACGCTGCAACTACTCTGATGAAGAATTTGGCGTGATCCAAGGATTCACGACCTCCCACAATTGCTGATACACTCCTGGAACGGAATCAACAATTAACTCCTTTACCCGATGGAGAGGCTAGGCAGTGTGTATTTTATAGAAAATTTGGCACACCCTCCCTCTAAATTGGCCGCTGGTCTAGCCGTTGGTTTTTTTTTCTGAGGAGGTGAAGGTCTCCTCCTTTATATAGAGTGAGAAGGAAGAATCTGTTAGTTATATGATTTAAATTCAAACTTAAATTTAAATTTAAAACATCATTAATGCATTAAATTTAAATTTAAAACATCATTAAATTTAAATTTAAATTTAAAACACAACCTTATCTTCTGTTATTAAATATTTTCTAATATTTAATATTAAATATTGTTTGATATTTAATTATTGTACCAATAATTATCTACTAGCCACACGTGGGTTGTCGCCCCTCGGAGACTAGATGTTGTACACTTTATGGTCGTAACACTTTGAGCCCATCCATCGTGGTCACTGACCATATGACTTTCTACATATTTGGGGCTTCCATTTTGACCACACTATACATCCACAAACATACCCGATGATCACTTAACATGTGGATGTTTTACGTAATAATTAATATTGTTACGTGACATATGTGACATATAATATTATCATACATAACGTCCACCTTATGATTAATTCGTATGAACTTTATCAACGTGCTACGTATCACACGTATCTCGAATTAATCTCAACAATCTCCCATTTGGACTATATATGTATCTTAAAGATTATATGTCATCCTTTTGAGCTCATATACAGTATGTCCTTTAGTGTGTCTTTCTTTTTCCGGTCCATCAGCAAATGTTAACAAAAGACTTAAGCCGTATGCCGCCACATTGAATTAGTGACTTGTCCCTCTTAAATCATGATGCTAACATTCTACTGAATGACATGGATACTGAAATGGGTATGTAGTGTGGAATTAATATGCTAGGTGATCATACATATTTAATTCCAACTTGGCCCTACTTTAGCGAGATCAACAGAATTCAGAGTGTATGTTGTAACTGCTTAATGTACATTACTTCTGCAGAAAAACTTTAATATAACCAGAATGTACATTATACTGTTTATCTGAAATAAAAACTTTATTGAGCACAAGAAAACCTCACAAACTCCCACTAGGATAAAACATCCTCAACTGACTAAGGCTCGTACGGCTAACATGCTCGTGAAACATTACAGGTTTCACGGCCTTAGTCAAAGGATCGGCCACCATGGAGTATGTATTGATATGCTCAATACTGATCAGACCACTCTGAACTCTTTCTTTAACAGCCAGATACTTCATCTCTATGTATTTCGCTTTAGATGAACTCCGGTTGTTATTTGAATATAGCACCGCAGCTTTACTGTCACAGTATATCCTCATTGAGACGAGATAGTCTCCAATACTCACAGTCCTGTGACAAAATTACGAAGCCATATCGCCTAATTGGATCCATGGAATGATGCTACGAATTCCGCCTCCATAGTGGAAGACGCCAATAAGGTCTGTTTCATGCTTTTCCATGAGATCACTCCTCTGGCTAAAGTAAACACATAGCCCGAGGTCGATTTCATGCTATCCTGGCATCCATCAAAATCAGAATCTGTATATCTATTGATCTCTAACTCTTCATATCCCCAATACGTCAGTACATGTTGCTTTGTTCCTTGTAAGTATCTGAGCACTCTCTTTGCTGCGGTCCAGTGATCCTTACCCGGATCAGAGAGATATCTGCCTAACAATCCTGTAATGAATGTCAAGTCTGGTTGTGTACATACTTGGGCATACATTATACTCTCTACTACCGAAGCATAGGGAGTATTCCTCATCTTTGAACGTTCAAATTCTGTTTGGAGACATTGGTTCAAACTAAACTTGTCTCCTCTTACCACAGAGGTATTAAGTGGTTTACACTTATCCATGCTATACTACTTCAACACCTTTTCGATGTATGCTTGTTGTGAGAGACCTAAGATACCTTGGGTACGATTCCTCCGTATCTCAAGTACCAACACATATGAGGCTTCACCAAGGTTTTTTATCTCAAAATGTTTTCTCAGAAAGGCTTTTGCGTCGCTCAACATGTTTACATCGTTTGTTGTAAGTAGTATATCATCTGCGTACAAGATCATGAATATGAACTTGCTCCCACTGAACTTGTGATACACGCATTCGTTAATTTGGTTTGCCTCAAAAACGAAGAAGACAACCACTTTGGTGAATTTGAAGTACCACTGGCGAGACGCTTGCTTGAGCCCATAGATGGATTTCTTTAGTCGACAAACCATTCCTTTTGGATCTCCCACCTCGAATTGAGGTGGTTGAACCATGTAAATAGCTTTGCTCAAGATCTAAGTGTGCCACTGAAGCCATGACTGTCCAGAAAGAATCCTTTGTGGATACTAGAGAGAAGGTTTCCGTATAGTCTATACGCTCCTTTTGGATAAACCCTTTAGCAACAAGTCTAGCCTTATATCATTCTACGTTGCCTTTTGAATCCCGTTTGGTTTTAAATATCTATTTACAACCAACAGGTTTCAAACCTTTAGGCAATGAGACGACCTCCCAAACCTTTTTGTCGTGCATAGACTTAATTTCTTCTTCCATGGCTTTTATCCACTTTTCTTTATTTCGACATTGTAATGCTTGTTGGACATTTTTGGGGTCATTGTCCAACATGCCAATATCGAATTTGTGTTCTTGAAGATACACCATATAGTCACTAAGTATGGGTTTCTCTGTTTACGAATGGATCTCCTTAAGGGCACTTGTTCTTGGGATACTGTAGGTTCCTGAACTGCATCAGCCGGCAATTCTTTGAGTTCTTCAGTAACTTCTTCAGGAACATGAACTTGTTTCTGTGGAGCGTCACTACTGGGATGAGGTACCTCAGGTGCGGGTATCGCTGATGCTATCTCCCCAAAGGATGGTTCGATTCGCATTTCTGTCGCATCTGAGTTACCCTTATCTAACTTGATGATCTGCTGATCCAAACTATTCCCCCCAGAACCAAAGTAACCTCAAGGAACTTTACCGAATTTGTATCGAAAAACACTTCACTTATGGGATCGTAGAATTTATACCCTCGTGACCTTTTCAAGTAACCAATGAAATATCAACTAATTGTTTTGGTGTCCAGATTTCTTTCATTTGGTTTGTAAGGCTTCACCTCTGCTGGACAACCTCAAACCCTTATGTGGTTAAGGCTAGGCTTAGCTTAGTCCATAACTCATAAGGAGTCCTTATCGTTGCTTTAGTTAGTACTCGGTTGAGGATGGAAGCTGCAGTTTTAAGTGCTTCTCCCCAGAAGAATAATGGTAGTGTAGTTTAACTCATCATACTACGCACCATATCCATAAGCATGTCATTTCGTCTTTCAGCTACACCATTCATGCTTGGTGACCCAGGCATGGTATACTGAGGGATGAGTCCGTTTTCCTCTAGGTATTTAGCAAATGGTCCTGGACATCGTTCTCCTGATCCATCATATCGACCGTAGTATTCACCCCCATGGTCCGATCTGATAGCTTTAATCCTTTTGTTGAGTTGTAACTCAACTTCAGCTCTAAAGGATTTGAACATGTCTATTGCTTGCGTTTTTTCTTTAATTAAGAATATATAGCCATATCGCGAATAGTCATCAATAAAGTGATAAAATAAGAGTGGCCATTTCGAGTAATCGGATGAAATAGGCCACTAATATCGGTATGAATCAACTCTATTGGACTATTTGCACGATTTGCTTCATATCATCGGACTTTAGTTTGCTTTCCTTTAGCACAAAATACACACGACTCTAAGTCGGTTAAGTCTAAAGGATCGAGAATTTCTGTTTTGACAAGACGTTCTATTCTATTGTAGGACACGTGTCGTAAATGTCGATGCCAAAGTGATCATGAATTCTCATGAGTTAATTTTGCTTTAACGTTTCGCGTTACAACATGCAAGGTTTCCTGATTTGAAGCGACATTTATTGAATAAAGTTTATCAATTTCGGACATTATACCGTGACCAATCAATCTAGAAACATGAAAATTTTGGAAATTTCCATTTCCAAAATAACTGTAATATCCACTTTTATCCAATCGATAAAACGAAATAAGATTTCATTTAAATGATGGTACCACAACAGTGTCATACAAATCTAGAAAGAAACCGGATGTCAACAACAATCTGAAATGCCCGATGGCTTCAACCTTTATGCCACTGTCATTTCCCCAATAGACGTATCTTTCATCATCTCTTGATTTTCCATGGCTGAGGCAACCCTGCATAGTAACAGATAGATGAGTCTTGGCTCCCGTATCGACCCACCAAGTGGCTATATCTGTAGCGCCCCAACCCGGACAGCGGAATCCGAACCGATGCATCCGTCGTAGCTTACTGAGCGTCTCATCTCTCGAATACACATCATCAGTGACGTAATAGAAATAAGTACGGAAACATGTATCTAATAAATCCAAGCCATCAAAGCGGTACATCACGAGGTAAAGTGAATATCAATATTTGTTCATGGACGCAGCCATCTAATCCTCAAAGAATTTAAGGAAACTGAAACCATATGAAATAGTCTATGACAATCCTCAACAAGCCCTAAGCATCCCATTCTGCCCACTCGCCGTCATCCTCAATGAATATCATATCATAGCTAGGCTCATCTGCAAAACAAAGGTAGTACCCTTAGCGAAAACGCTAGCAAGTAACCCGCTTATAAGACATACGGGATCAACACATGGCAAGACATGAGTATTATATAATTCAAGGGATTGGTGGGGCACATGTCTTGTATAACCTCAAAAAGATATAGACTAGTATCATAACAGGACAAGAACAGTAATTCACACGTAAATAACAGTTCAATAACAATCACGTTACAACACAATCATACCTTAACGACACACGTGATGCATGACAAAATATGCACTACACTACACAGTCACAAATGCGTATGCAATTTCTTTTCAAACAGTGCAATGCATGTCACAATGTCCGGTCACATAACTTTATACCCTGTAATGCTCCACGGCTTATATTTCCATCCCGTGTCGC
The DNA here is from genome assembly GCA_036186865.1 of Eustoma russellianum. Taxonomy (NCBI): domain Eukaryota; kingdom Viridiplantae; phylum Streptophyta; class Magnoliopsida; order Gentianales; family Gentianaceae; genus Eustoma; species Eustoma russellianum. Next base: position 17,078,026 of record AP025064.1, on the reverse strand, counting down.
ATTACAGCCAACTTTATACCCTGTAAGGCTCCATGGATTATATTTCCATCTCATGTCACCTTACAGCCAACTTTATACCATGTAGTGCTCCACGGCTTATATTTCCATCCCGTGTCACACTACAGCCAACTTTATACCCTGTAATGCCCCACGGCTTATATTTTCATCCCGTGTCACATTACAGCCATTTTCGCAAACTTTATACCCTGTGCCGAAGCACAGCTCTTTTCAAAACATTATGCAAATGCAAGTGCCATGATACAAGAATGCAAGACTCCTTGTATCAATCACATTCTTCATACCTCACATCACATTCAATATCAATCAGTCACATGAGACTCACCTCGTTCGTACACTCGAGCTTATTCTTTCCGACAAGTCAACATCCCTAAACATTCACTCTAGAACCCAAAGGATAAAGTAGGAACCCTCGCATTCCTCTTCTTGAACTCTGTAAAGCCACATACATTCATTCCTAACCCCTTAGGTCATTCACGTGAAATCCGATGCGAATACCCCACGAAATCTCCACATTTGATTCACCATCCTAAGTCATGTTCCCAAGACTTAGACCAACCTCAATCAGGTCCTAAGAAGTCCCTAAGGTCACCCAGAGGGTCCCCTAGCTTCCCTCTTTCTTTCCCTAATTTCCCACCAAACTGATGGACATCATACCCTCACATCGATCGATCGATGTGACTTCATACCCTCACATCGATCGATCGATGTCCATCAGAGAACATCGATCTCTCAACCCCTTTCTACATCGATTGATCGAAGTCTGACTGAGGCACATCGATCTCTCCCTCTCTACACATCGATCGATCGATGTCTGTCTGAGACACATCGATCTCTCAACTCCTTATACATCGATCGATCAAAGTCTGACTGAGACACATCGATCTCTCCCTCTCTATACATCGATCGATCGATGTACTTTGAACTCTGACAGTGATCGATCGATGTCAGCGTTTCTCCAGAATTTCCTCTGCGATTTTCTACAGAAACTGCAGATCTCAACCCAAACGTTTTCCAACTTTCTTCCAACCATTCCAAGCCTATACTTCCCTATCAATCCATTCTTATTTCACCAAAACGAGATCCTTCCCATGCACATCACAGATTCAATCCTAAAACTCACATCATCCATCAACAAAACCCCAAAACTCTCACCTTTTCACTCTCCATTCCCTTCAACCGCAAACATCAACAAAGTAGGGTTCCCGTGATTGGGGATTTACATGATCTCACATAAACAACGAAACAACAAACGATATTTCAACATATAATGGCCAAAACTCCAAACCAAAACACATAAGCCACATATAGATTCATAGAAAGAAATTAATGCATGGTGATCCGATTTGGTATCAAAAATAGGCCTTTTTCTTTCGCAAATCGTAAGAACTTATAAGTAGATTACTTGCCTTTGATTACTCGAAGAAGAAACGAAGAACGGACGAAGATTGGATTGAGGATCTTGAAGAGCCTTCACCTAGGGTTGGAGATGAGAGGAATCGCTTATGGGGAGAGGAGAGGGGAAACGTCAGTTTTCTTTTCTAATAAGGAAGAGAAACTGACGTTTGTCAGTTTTGATATGGGAAGGGATGAAATTTGGAGTTTCTAAATTGTCTTCTATCATCTCATTTATCTTAAAGAAGTAATTTCTAATATTTAATTCCAAAATTAAATACTACTTAACTTTAAAATTTAATCCTTTCAATTAATTCCAATTAATCCTATCACTTAATTCGTTATTCATTACTATTAATGATCATTAATCCCATTTAAGTTCTTATATCCTTAAATTACTCTACGGAGGGTGCGGGGCATAACATTTCACCCCCTTACAAAAAGTTTCATCCTCGAAACTGGCGTACCTTATTAGAAAAGATGTGGATATAGCTCCTTCATTTGCTCCTCAAGCTCCCACGTGGCTTCACGCTCCGTATGATTACTCTATTGAACCTTGACATATGGAATTATGCGCCTGCGTAGGACTTGATCTTTTCTATCCACAATCTTCATTGGATGTTCTTCATAGGAGACATCTTCTTTAACATCCAATGGTTGAACTTCCAGGATATGGCTCGGGTCCGATACGTATTTCCTTAGCTAGGACACATGAAATACATTGTGGACTTGTGACAAACTCGGAGGCAAGGCTAACCGATATGCTCTTTCTCCAACCTTGCCAAGCACTTCATATGGACCAATATATCTAGGGCTTAACTTGCCCTTCATTCCGAACCTTGCAACTCCCTTGGTGGGTGAAACCCGTAGATAAACCTTTTCACCTTCCTCAAACTCCAAGGGTCGTCTCTTAGTATCGGCCCAACTCTTATTGCGATCTTGAGCCACCCTTAGCCTCTCTCTTATCACTTTCACTTTTTCAACTGTTTGTTCAACCAATTCTGGTGCAGTGATTGTCCTTTCCCCAACTTCGTCCCAACAAACCTGAGACCTGCACTTACGTCCGTATAAGGCTTCAAATGGTACCATGCCAATTGCACTGTGATAGCTGTTATTATATGAGAACTCCATCAACTTCAGCATGCTATCCCAGTTTCCTTTGAAGTCCAAGGCGCATGCTCTCAACATGTCCTCCAAAGTTTGGATGGTTCTCTCAGATTGTCCATCCGTTTGAGGGTGGTACGCGGTACTCATTCTTAGCTCGGTACCCATCGCCTTCTGAAATGCCCTCCAAAACTTAGAAGTAAACTTTGGATCACGGTCCGACACAATACTGACAGGGACTCCATGCAAGCTCACAATGTTATCCACATATATGTTGAATATTTTCTCATAGGATGTACCATGTGGCATAGCTATGAAGTGAGCTGTCTTTGTCAAGCGATCGACAATTACCCAAATCATCTCATTTCCATTTCTAGTTTTGGGTAATCCCATCAAGAAGTCCATAGTCACGTGCTCCCACTTTCATTCTGGAATCTCCAGTGGCATCATCAAACCACCAGGTCGTTGATGTTCAGCTTTGACTTGTTGGCATACCAAACACCACTCAACATACTCCGCTATGCTTCTTTTTATCCCTATCCACCAATAATTCTTTTTGAGGTCCTTATACATTTTGGTGCTGCCGAGGTGGATAGATAACCTTGAATTGTGAGCTTCGCGTAGCAACTCCCTTCGAAGCTCATCATTATCAGGTACGCACAACCGATTTTGAAACCATAGACTTCCATCTCCTCACAACTGAAAATCTTTTACTGATCCCGTAGACAATTTGCCGCGGATTTCTCTCAGTGCTGGGTCCTCATACTGTGCTTCTTTAATTCTGTCTACCAAGTCTATGCTGATAGACAAAGCTGTAAGAACATTCGCCACTGAATCCACCACTTCGAGGTCAAACTCCTCGATCTCCCTTTCCAACGGAGACTGTCTTGCGTGGCTAGACTTTTTGCTCAATGCGTCTGCCACTCTGTTGGCCTTACCCGGATGGTAGTTGATGGTTAAGTCATAATCCTTAAGTAACTCCAACCATCTTCTCTGTCGTATATTTAGCTCTTTCTGCGAGAATAGGTACTTTAAGCTCTTATGATCAGTGAATACGGCACACTTTTCTCCATACAAATAGTGTCTCGATATCTTAAGAGCAAATACCACAGCTGCGAGCTTCAAGTCATGCGTCGGATAGTTCTGCTCATATGGTTTCAACTGTCTTGACGCATACGAAATGACTCGTTCATTTTGCATCAAGACACAACCTATAAGCAAAAAGTTAATTCAAGACTAGCATATGTATATACAGTGCATTAATTGTAATGATGTACATACATAGTCCTTTCTTGGACACGTCGCTATAGATCACAAAACCGTCGGTGCCGGAGGGTTGTGCCAACACCGGGGCTGTGGTCAATCTCTTCTTGAGCTCGGAAAAGCTCTGTTCGCATTCAGCAGTCCATTCGAACTTAGTCTTCTTTTGCGTAAGTCGGCTCAATAGAACTACTATCGTTGAGAATCCCTCAACGAACTTCCTGTAGTAGCCTGCCAAGCCTAGGAAGCTTCTCACTTCAGTCACGTTGGTAGGTCTTGGCCATTCCGTGATGGCTTCTATCTTCTTAGGATCTACAGAAATCCCATCCTCCGAAATCACGTGACCGAGAAAGGCTACACTTCTTAGCCAGAATTCACACTTGCTGAATTTGGCATAAAGCTTTTGTTGTCTCAAAATTTCCAACACCACTCTTAAGTGTTCAGCGTGGGCTTGCTCGTCGGGGGAGTAGCCCAAAATGTCATCGATGAACACTACTACAAATTGGTCCAACTGTTCTCGGAATACAGTGTTCATCAAGTACATAAAAGCTGCTGGGGCATTAGTTAATCCAAAAGGCATCACCAAGAATTCGTAATGCCCGTATCGAGTCCAAAAAGCCATTTTAGGCATGTCTCCTGCTTTCACAAGCAGCTGATGATACCCCTGACGAAGGTCAATCTTTGAAAACCACCGGGCTCCCTTTAGCTGATCGAATAAATCCTCGATCCTTGGCAGAGGATATTTGTTCTTAATGGTGATCTTATTCAATTCTCGGTAGTCAATACACAACCTCATGCTGCCATCTTTCTTCTTCACAAACAATACTGGAGCTCCCCAAGGTGATACACTGGGGCGAATCAATTTCTTGTCTAACAACTCTTGAAGTTGTCCTTCAAGCTCCTTAAATTCAGTTGGAGCCATTCTGTAGGGTGCCTTAGATATAGGCTCGGCTCCGGGAATCAAATTGATCTCAAACTCCACTTCTCTCGATGGCGGAACTCCCGGTAATTCATCCGGAAATACGTCCTTGAATTCATTGATCACCGGTATCTGATCTGTAGAGGGAACTTCTTGCTTAGCATCCACATCATACACCATAAATCCCTCTGCTCCTTTCTGTAAAGCTTTAAAGGCCTTAATCGCGTTAAGTATATCTTCTTTGGGGCTTTTGTTAACTTGACGTTTTCTTGTACCGTTATTTCATTCATCTCAGGGTCCTTAACGGTCACTTGTTTAAGTTTACAGTCAATATTGGCATGATTCTTGGTCAGCCGATCCATGCCCAATATCACGTCAAAATCCCTCATTGGAATCGGAACTAATGTCACCGAAAACACCTTTCCATCCAACTCCAACTCACAATCTTTGTACTGGTGGTGGGAAACCAGCACTTGTTTGCCTGCTGCCTGCACCCTGAAGGGGTTTTCAAGCCATTCGGGTAGACAGTCGAGTCCTTTGGTGAATCGCTTAGAAATGAAGGAGTGACTCGCTCCGCTATCAAACAATACGTTCACAGGTACTTTATTAACTAGAATCACACCTAAACACAAAAAGTGTAGCACATAAAGGTTTTCACATAAAGAACATTTAATTTCCAACTTAGACGATTAAAATTCAACTTAAGCAACTAATATTTAACTTAAGTCGTACCTGTCACAACGTCGGTGTCCTCCTGTACTTCAGCATCCGTCATCGCATGGACTCTAGCGTTGGTCCTGCCTCTCTGCTGTTGGCCTGCTTCTACTTGTGGCTTTGGGTTCCACTCGGGGCAATATTTTATCCTATGGCCCGTCTTCCCACACTTGAAGCATGCACCTGACTTCTTCCAACATTCACCCACATGTCTTTTCTGGCAGTGTGGGCATACTGCTGGTGCTTGACGGTCAGGCTGATTCTGTTGTGGTGCCCTCTGAACTGGTCCCGTCTGCCCTTTTCTAGGAATCTTGACCCAACGTCCGGGTCTACCTCCACTTCTCTCTTCCCTGGGTCTCTTGCTAGACTCGTCACGAGCCTCTCTAGGCTGTGACCGTCGCATGTCACTCTCCACACGGTAACATGCATCCAACATCTCCTCGAAAGTTTTCAAGCTAGACCCCGCTATGGCCGTCCGTATGCGGGGATTCAAACCTTCCTCAAATTTTAGCATCTTCATCTGGTTGTTTTCCAATACCATGGGCGTGAATTTGCCCAAGGCATGGAATCTATCAGCATAATCGGACACAGACATCCTCCCTTGTTCAAATTTATCGAACTGCCTCATCTTTTCCAAAATGGCAGTCTCAGGCACATAATAATCCTTGTAGGCCTGTACGAACTGTCTCCATAGTATAGGGGGAGTCATCTTTGGCAGAATACCGTTCCACCATGCGTTGGCTCTGCCGATCAACAATGGTGTGGCCACATCAACTTTGAGTTCTTCAGGCACTTGCACCAGCCTGAAGCACTTCTCCACCTCGTCTAACCAGAATCCGGCCACCTCTGGATTCGTGGTCCCTTCAAAAGTGGGGGCATGCATCTTCCACATCTCCCCAATATAATACCTGATACCTTTCTGAGGAGGTGGTGGAGGAGGAGGTTGTTGTTGCTGCTGGGCAACTCCTTGTGCTATCACTGTGATAGCATCTATCAGCGCCTGGGGTACTAGGACTGGTGGTGGTGGTGGAGGGTTCTCGTTCCCATTGCCACCGTTCCCTTGGTTATCTCTTCTGGGAGGCATTTTCTGCAAAATCAACGCTTATTAGCATTCAGCAATTTCAAAAGTAAATACTGAAGGCCCATATGCATTGTATAGGACAGAATTCGTAAACTAAACTAAGTAACATTTATTGATCAAATTTTATCGTGCTCGCACACACACCCATCCCAATCAAACTTACATCTAAGTTCATATACTTAGATTTAAAGATCAACTTAAGGTCAAGATCATAGCTTAAGACTCTATATGGCATAACCTAGGTCTCCGAGGCAGATCTGAAGCCTAGGCTCTGATACCACCTGTAGCGCCCCGACCCGAACAGCGGAATCCGAACTGGTGCACCCGTCGTAGCTTACTGAGAAGACTACAAGACGTCTCATCTCTCGAATACACATCATCATTGACGTAATAGAAATAAGTGCGGAAACATGTATCTAATAAATCCAAGCCATCAAAGCGGTACATCACGAGGTAAAGTGACTATCAATATTTGTTCATGGACGCAGCCATCTAATCCTCAAAGAATTTAAGGAAACTGAAACCATAAGAAATAGTCTATGACAATCCTCAACACGCCCTAAGCATCTCATTCTGCCCACTCGCCGTCATCCTCAATGAATATCATATCATAGCTAGGCTCATCTGCAAAACAAAGGTAGTATCCTTAGCGAAAACGCTAGCAAGTAACCCGCTTATAAGACATACGGGATCAACACATGGCAAGACATGAGTATTATATAATTCAAGGGATTGGTGGGGCACATGTCTTGTATAACCTCAAAAATATATAGACTAGTATCATAACAGGACAAGAACAGTAATTCATACGTAAATAACAGTTCAATAACAATCACGTTACAACACAATCATACCTTAACGACACACGTGATGCATGACAAAATATGCACTACACTACACAGTCACAAATGCGTATGCAATTTCTTTTCAAACAGTGTAATGCATGTCACAATGTCCGGTCACATAACTTTATACCCTGTAATGCTCCACGGCTTATATTTCCATCCCATGTCGCATTACAGCCAACTTTATACCCTGTAAGGCTCCATGTCTTATATTTCCATCCCATGTCACCTTACAGCCAACTTTATACCCTGTAGTGCTCCACGGCTTATATTTCCATCTCGTGTCACACTACAGCCAACTTTATACCCTGTAATGACCCACAGCTTATATTTCCATCCCGTGTCATATTACAGCCATTTTCGCAAACTTTATACCCTGTGCCGAAGCACAGCTCTTTTCAAAACATTATGCAAATGCAAGTGCCATGATGCAAAAATGCAAGACTCCTTGTATCAATCACATTCTTCATACCTCAAATCACATTCAATATCAATCAGTCACATGAGACTCACCTCGTTCGTACACTCGAGCTTATTCTTTCCGACAAGTCAACATCCCTACACATTCACTCTAGAACCCAAAGGATAAAGTAGGAACCCTCGCACTCCTCTTCTTGAACTCTGTAAATCCACATACGTTCATTCCTAACCCCTTAGGTCATTCACGTTGAAATCCGATGCGAATACCCCACGAAATCTCCACATTTGATTCACCATCCTAAGTCATGTTCCCAAAACTTAGACCAACCTCAATTAGGTCCTAAGAAGTCCCTAAGGTCACCCAGAGGGTCCCCTAGCTTCTCTCTTTCTTTCCCTATTTTCCCACCAAACTGATGGACATCATACCCTCACATCGATCGATCGATGTGACTTCATACCCTCACATCGATCGATCGATGTCCATCAGAGAACATCGATCTCTCAACCCTTTTCTACATCAATCGATCGAAGTCTGACTGAGGCACATCGATCTCTCCCTCTCTACACATCGATCGATCGATGTCTGTCTGAGACACATCGATCTCTCAACTCCTTATACATCGATCGATCAAAGTCTGACTGAGACACATCGATCTCTCCCTCTCTATACATCGATCGATTGATGTACTTCGAACTCTGACATCGATCGATCGATGTCAGCGTTTCTCCAGAATTTCCTCCGCGATTTTCTGCAGAAACTGCAGATCTCAACCCGAACGTTTTCCAACTTTCTTCCAACCATTCCAAGCCTATACCTCCCTATCAATCCATTCTTATTTCACCAAAACGAGATCCTTCCCACGCACATCACAGATTCAATCCTAAAACTCACATCATCCATCAACAAAACCCCAAAACTCTCACCTTTCACTCTCCCTTCCCTTCAACCGCAAACATCAACAAAGTAGGGTTTCCGGGATTGGGGATTTACATGATCTCACATAAACAATGAAACAACAAATGATATTTCAACATATAATGGCCAAAACTCCAAACCAAAACACATAAGCCACATGTAGATTCACAGAAAGAAATTACTGCATGGTGATCCGATTTGGTATCAAAAATAGGCCTTTTTCTTTCGCAAATCGTAAGAACTTATAAGTAGATTACTTGCCTTTGATTACTCGAAAGAGAAACGAAGAACGGACGAAGATTGGATTGAGGACTTGAAGAGCCTTTACCTAGGGTTGGAGATGAGAGGAATCGCTTATGAGGAGAGAAGAGGGGAAACGTCAGTTTTCTTTTCTAATAAGGAAGAGAAACTGACGTTTGTCAGTTTAGATATGGGAAGGGATGAAATTTGGAGTTTCTCAATTGTCTTCTATCATCTCATATATCTTAAAGGAGTAATTTCTAATATTTAATTCCAAAATTAAATACTACTTGATTTTAAAATTTAATCCTTTCAATTAATTCCAATTAATCCTATTACTTAATTCGTTATTCATTACTATTAATGATCATTAATCCCATTTAAGTTCTTATATCCTTAAATTACTCTACGGAGGGTGTGGGGCATAACAATATCGGTAACAAAATTAACTTCAGAACAAACTAAGAATGTACCCTTTTCTTGAGCCAAGAAATATAGTAGAAGCGCCCTTTTTCTTTTGACTCGCCTTTTGCACATCTCTAACCGCAGCCTTTCCTTTCTTTCCATCGGACTTGGTGGCAACAATATTCATAACTTCATGCCCCTCATTCTTGAGCCTTTCCTCCTCTTGCACGCAATGCACGAGAAGTTCATTCACTGTCCATTTTTCCTTTTGGCAGTTGTAACTGATTAGGAAGTGTTTGAACTTTGGAGGCAAGGAGTTGAGAATCATGACAACTAGAATGTCATCAGAGACATCTAGTTTCATGTTTCTCAATTGAGAAGCGATGTGAGTCATCTGTAGGATGTACTCCCTTATGATGTCGTTTCCACGGTACTGTTTCGAGCAAAGTTTCTTTAAGAGATTGTCTGCCTTGGCTTTCTCATTCTTTACATACCTTTGCTCGAGATCGGCTAAAAATTCTTTAGTCGTCGTGGATTCAGAAATGTGTCCCCTGAAGCATTCGGGGATAGTCTTTTGCATGATCATAATACACATGCGATTTGATCATAACCAGCGTGCCATGTGAGATTTTTCCTCACTGGTACTTTCGTCTGTTAGCACAGTTGGATGATCTGTCTACAATGCAATGTCTAGATCAGCAATCCCCAGAAAGATCTCAAGTTGATCTTTCCATTGCTTACAGTTTGAACCGTTCAATGTAGGAATATCCTTAATGTTAGACATTATTGCTGAAAAGTAACCAAGAAACGGACTTAAATATACAACACGTGTAATCTTTAAACTGCATAAAATCCAAATATCAAAATAGAACCTTAGTACAATGTACCAATTGTCTTTCAGCATTAGGGCTCTATGGAGTCATCCCAATACCTTCCAACAATTGGGTGTAGTGGTCAACGTGAAGACTCTCCAATCACGGGTTAAACACCTTTCTTTGGGCCGATGAGTTAACATATGCATTTAAGCTTTGCCACCGGACCCATTTGAGTCCATTACCACGCTCATATATGTTTTCGACAATCACACCTTCCTTTGGGCCGGTTAATGATTCCTTCCAACACATACGTGTCCTTCACGATCATAATAAATATAGTGGCGATGATATGATTGCCACACTTTAAGGGGATCATATTAAAGCCCTACATTTGCTATGTCGCATAACTTTATGGTTTCAAAGTGATTCGCAGTTTCCTGGCTGACCCTTTTGCACGTACTGTGCATGCTTTGACCTCAATATACCTTTTTGTTTTGTTTAAACCAATTTGAACTAGCTTGATTCTCTTTACGGCTCAAATAAGAACCACCTTGAACCAAGTTTGGTTCTCCTTACAGTTTGAGAACAATATATATCAATCAATTTAACAAGTGATATAACCTTATGATGAGTCATATTGAATTGTGAAATGAACCGATTCGGTAATACCCACTTGCCATAAGCGTGTATTGCCATTTTACACAATTCTCAGGCCACCGGTGGAGTCACAATGGTCTCGCTTAAATACCGGCTTTCTAGACATGAATATGTGTATGATGTATTTATCACAATTCAATAAGTCATCTATCATGAGTTTAAAACCGCATTGATTGATAAGTCCGAATATTATTGGTCAACACAGTCAACTTAGCCCATCGAATTAACTTGGTTGAACTTGATCAAACCGGGTCAAACAAGATTCGAATCCTTATTGGGTTAAGTTCCTTAACTTTATTTGTTTATTTATTTATTAACATGTATACACATAAACTGCATAAATAAATAAATAAATAAACAAATAATTGCATGCATATAAACAAATAATGCAATAACTGGAAATTAAACTTAACACTTGATTATTATTATTTTGGATTTCTTTAAAATAATAAAAATAACAATAAGAATTTATTATTATTATTATTATTATTATTATTACTACTACTATTTTTCTTAATAACCTTTAAATAATAACAATAATAATGGAATTATTATCATTATTATTTACTTTATTTTCCTTTAAAATAATAATAATTACTTATTATTATTACTATTTTCCTTTAATAATAGCAACAATAATAATTAAATTATCATAATTATTATTATTTTTTCTTTAAAGAGAAAACTTTAAAGTAATAATAATAACAATTTATTATTAATAATATTTTCCTTAAAAGAAATTTTAAATAATAATAATTAAAATTATTATTATTTACTTTATCCAAAATAATAATAATAAACCAAAAAATCTGAAATTAAAATAAATAAAGGGTAGGGGCGCGGGTCAGGCAAAACCCGCCCGCCCCAATTGAATTTCCAGATTTCTCTCCTTTTTTTTATTGTATTGAAACTTAAATTGGGCCGAAGCCCTTTACTGAACCGAATTAGGGCCAGAATTGAAAGCCCGGTTTGCCAAATTCTACCCCTTTCTTTTAATTAAATTGCTGAATTTTGGCCGAAGCCCTATATAAGAAATAGGGCAGGACCGGATTGAACCGGATCCGGCCCAAAACCCGTAAGCTGCCAACCACATGGAGTTCAAATAGAATTCCAAAATTTACTGGGTACGGATGATGATGATGATGAGTCTGAAGGGGTTCTCAAACCAGACACCTCCAGAAGAAACGCCAAAAACCGAGCAAGAAGGTATGTCAAGCCAAATGCCTCCATTGTTTGAAAATGAGGTAGATTCTGATTCTGACTCGGATTCTGAACTATCTTATGATGATTTATATGTTGAATATCTTGAATTACATAAGTTTGCTAGAACTCTTGCAAAACAAAAGAAATGGTTAATTGAAGACAAGAAATTGTTAGAATCTTCTAACAAAGATCTTGTGTCTCAATTAAACGATTCAAAAGAAGAGTCGTCATGCATTATAAATTCATTAAAGTCTGAGATTTCATCATTGACATCCGAGAACACTGAATTGAAATCCGAGATTTCAAACTTGAAATCAAGGAATGCGGATGTAGAGAAAAAGGTGAAACAATTTGACACGAGAACAAACATACTAGATCACATCATTTCTTCTCAAAAGCATGATAGTGACAAAACCGGACTAGGATACGTTGAGAAAAGTAAGCCACAAAATAAACCAACCAAATGTATCCCATCTAAGAAAATAGATGCATCAAAGACATATGTGGCATCTATGAAAACGCATAGGCCTTTTCTTATGACATCTCAACGTGCTTCTTCTTCACATCATGCAAAATATAATTATGTGCCATATAGATATGAGAAGAAACAAGTGATGCATGTGCGACATTCATATCATACAAATGCGTCTAGATCACGTCCCGTGCATGTAAACCGAAATACATATCAAAAACGAAAACCACATTATACGCATGATGGGATTCTTGGCCAAAGGCCAAACACATCTGCATCTAATGTATATTATGTTGCGTTCTCGTCACCTTTCTCACCTTTTGGAAGACCTAGAAAGGTCACCCAAATTTGGGTACCAAAAGGGACATTTTCAAAGAGTTGAATAAATAACCCTTAAGAACGCACCTTTGAGATTATTCAAAATGCATGATTTTTTTTCTTCTTCATCTTTACAGGCATCTTTTGATTTAATTTCCAAAATAAAGGGGGAGAGATGGCATGATTTAAAGGGGAGAGAGATACTGATTGCATAAATCAAGGGGGAGCGGTTTTTGAATTTATGCATGATTGAAGGGGGAGCGATAGGATTTAAATCATGTGTATAGGTTATTTTGAAAATCATCAAAAGGGGGAGATTGTAGAGAAAAAGGGATTTGAGTGATTTTCAAATACATGATTTAAATGTGCACAAAAACAAGCATAAGATAAATGTGCATGATATATTGCTTATTACTTGCCTTATATAGTTCATATATTATGTTGCCGTACTAACGAGCCATGAAGCTAAAAAGCTTACATCAAATGGCAAACATTTGTTGTGTTTATACTATTTTCAGGTGCCACCATTAATGAACTTAACTAGTTCATTAAGTGAAGTACTTAGTTAATTAAACTAAGTAGTTCATTAAAGGAAGCTACATTTGGAAAAGGCACAAAGGCAACAAGGCTAAGGAAGGAAAGTCTTCTCCTCCTCCCCTCAATTAATATGCACGCATATACACATATAAATACATATATTTTCTGATTTTTTAAAAGGCACATACACATGTATTCCAACGTACTACCGACGCGTTATATATTTTACGTACGTACGTTAACGTCACACCACTATACTTAACTCATATTTATGAGTATATTCAGGTCTTATATCATATGATATAAGATATGGTGATGACAAATTTAAATACGACACGATAAAAGGTTCTAAACCGAAAATTGTTGTATCGAGCGAATACCGAAACTTCGCCAACGTGTCACGTACTTGCCATAAATAAATGGCCAGCCCCTATACTTCAAAAATCATCAAAAATTTCGTGGGTTACATGAAATATTCAGCCAAAAATACTTTCCATGTTGGCACACACAAATCACCCCACATTAAGGCCAAAATGTGAAGATTCCAAGTTTAATTTTGTCACATGTTAATGGTACCACTTTAGACCAGCCAAGTGCTGAGATTTAAAGTATATATTATATATATTATGTATAACATAATATATATATAACATGTTCAAAAGCTGGAATTTAAATTAGAGAAAAATCGGGTAATCGATAAATATCGAAAATTCGGTTTTCTATGTACACAACACATGGAACGTTTTTGGTACATCATGTGACACGTATCTTTTTACATATGATATACATCTTAAAGTGTTTTAGAAAATTAAATTAAGGGCTGATTGGAATATAACATGTGTGTATTATTAAATGTGCATTATTTTACAAAGTTAGCAAAAATAAATTTCAGCACATGCACATACATATCCAACGCCACCTACAGCTTTTATGGAGCTTATTTGGAGCCTTGTTGGCATATTGATTGGTCAAGGATTAATCATGAAATGTTGGTGAATTAAAGAGAGAAGCTACAAATGGTAGGAATTCAAAATTTGTCTCTCTTATATCACATGCTGAGAATTTCAGCATGCTAAACAAGCTGGCCGATTTTTTGTGACTTGAATGTGATATATTTCATCATCTTTTATTGTGTGATTGATTGGAAGAAGAAATGGAAATGATTTGAATATTATTTAAATTAATAAAGTGTGATATTTTATATATCACACATGCTGAAAATTTTTCAGCATGTGTGAGACTTGTGTGGCCGAATATATGAGCTAAAAAGTGTCCATATTCATTTCTCATGTGATAGGAATATTTACCATTTAATTGGTGATTCATTTTATAAAGAAAAATCAAATTAAATTTGGCATTATTTTGAATGAAATGGAATGATGCACATGCTGAAAATTCAGCATGGCCATAATGGGCGATTTTTTGCCTTAGCAAGGAAGTGATTTTTGTCTTGAAATTTATGTGATATATCTTATGATTTATGGAAATTATTTTGTGATGATTTTGGCACATGTTTAAGTGAAATTCTCAGATTTTTCCAAGTCATCAATGATGACAACATTCATCCAATAAGAAGGTGCCAAGTAAGCGAAGCCTAAATGATCATCCAATAAGAAGATGCCAAGTGAGCAAGACTTTGTCACAATGATGTCTTACATCCTCCCAAGGACTTAGAAGATAATTTTCAAGAGGGAGAGGCATCTATAGGGGACGGCTGGACCAAGTTAAAAAAAAGAGGTTGAGCAAAAACAAAACAAGCACAAGCATTGCAAATCAAAGTGATCAAAACGCCTAGCTCTTCTTTTTCTCCATTCTCCTTCTTTCTTTCTTCTTGAAAGCCTATTGTATTCATATCTTTCAATCTTGAATAGGCTTGATATAGACCACCACATATTACATGTCTGTGTAAAAGATTGATCAAGGTGTGATCAATCTTCAATCTTGCAAGGTGGTGGTGTTCGTGTGCATTGTATTGAACATACAAGGTTTGTAAAGGGTTGGAGTTGGTGTGTAATTCCATCAACCCTGTGGTAAGGTGTTTTTGAGTTGTGTGATTAGTGTGAACCAAGGAAGGTGTTCCTTGAAGACTGGAGTAGGTTGTTGATAACCGAACCAGTATAAAATTCTTGGTGTCATTTACTTTCAGCACTGATTTTCTGTTTCAGCACTGTTTACTGTTTTTAATCACGTTCGTAAAAAATAGTAAAAGAATTTCAAAAATCACGAACCTTTCAGGAAACATAGCCACACGTATTAGGGTTCTTTTGGCGCAAGTTTCAACCTTTTGGACAAGTATAAGTCATCCAAACGTCCAAAGTTCTGAGACTAGTACAGTCTGATTTTCAGGCTTGCAAAGGTTGAGACTTTGATCGTATTTGACTAACTTCCCAAAAGAATTTTTCAAAACTGTTTCAACCTATTTAAATAAAACATATAAGGGGTTAGTGGTTAAAGTTTCAGAGCATTTGGGGTTGTGTACAAATAGGAATAAATTTTTCAAATCAGTGTATATTTTCTGGCAGATTTGCGCAATCTGACCACCAACGATTTTTCAAGGGGTTAGAGGTTGAATTTTAATCTGAAATTTTTAGGAGATACTCATAACATCTGAGTCTAAGTTATCTCCAAATTTCAGAATTTTTGAAGACCTACAACCTAGTTTTCAAAACGTTTTAAAACTGGTCCTGAAAACAGAAATTGTTTTCAGAAGTTGGGTTTGTGGTTCAAACTAATTTTAAAAACCACATTTTCCGCACCCACTATTCAACCCCCCCCCCCCTTCTAGTGGTGCCTTACAGATCCTACATTTTGGCCTTCAAAGGAAAGCCATTTAATTTTATATTAATCCCATAAACAGTTTTCAGAAAAAGCACCGAAATTTTCGCAATGGCGGGATTGAACCTGAGACCTCTCTGTCGCTGGCTGAGTCGCTTTACACCAGACCAGCGGCAGTTTTTGTCAAAGTTGGAGCTGTTTTACATATGTATTAAACACCAGAATTCCACCAGAATAAAAAACTGGTGGAAATAAAAAACGATTTTCGACACAAAAATTTTTGTTTTTTCAACATGAATAGATTAACATAATTGATTTGATTATGCGTGCTCTGATACCACTTGTTAGATTTAATTTAATAAATCCTTGAATAGGACCGTTTAATCGAATCAATGGACAAAGTAACAAAATGCGGAAAATATACCTTGCTCCATTTGTGATGTAGATTTGTTCACGTACGCTGCAACTGCTCTGATGAAGAATCTGGCTTGATCCAAGGATTCACGACCTTCCACCAATTGCTGATACACCCCTGGAACGGAATCAACAATTCACTGCTTTACCCGATGGAGAAGCTATGCAGTGTGGACTTTATAGAAAATTTGGCACACCCTGCCTCTCAACTGGCCGATGGTCTGGCCGCTGGTTTTTTTATGTGTGAGGAGGTGAAGGCCTCCTCAGAAGAATCTGATACGTATACGATTTAAATTCAAATTTAAATTCAACTTAAATTTAAATTTAAATTTAAAACTCCACCTTATCTTCATTTATTAAATAGTATCTAATATTTAATAATAAATATTATTATTAAATATTATTTAATATTTTATTATGGTACCAATAATTATCTACTAGCCACATGTGGGTTGTCGCTCCTTAGGGACCATATGTCGTACACTTTATGGCCGTAACACTTTGAGCCCATCCATCGCGGTCTCTGACCATATGACTTTCTACATATTCAGAGCTTCCATTTTGACCACACTATACATCCACAAACATACCCGATGATCACTTAACGTGTGGATATTTTACGTAATACTTAATATTATTACATGACATATGTGACATATAATATTATCATACATAACGTCTACCTTATGATTAATTCGTATGAACTTTATCAACGTGCTGCGCATCGCACGTATCTCGAATTAATCCCAACCTAATCGACTCAACAATTTGTAAACATGGACCAATAATAACTCTAGAAAAGATAATGGATCTCAAAAAATGAATATGAGGTGCGAAACCAATATGCTTTCAGCATCGGTCCCTTAGATCTGCCAAACATAATAGGCAGACCTTCATCCAAGACCTCAGCATATAACACTTTAACTTGGCTTCGAAATCCAAAAAAAAAAACCTACAACGAGCCAGAAAACTTCAAAGGCGAACCTCCGAATACTTTGATACGAAGAGGACCATAATCTAGACAGCAAAAGCATGTATCTAACATGTTACGACATGTAACACTAAAAGACAAAAATACCCATGTGCTTATACTGCCAGCCATAATCTCGATTGGCCTTTGCCTTTGTGGTCTTCCGAACACGCGATGCGAGCCTAGGAGCCATGTATAGCATCCAAGTGGTCCCGGTCACCCCACAAGAAAAGTGTGTGACATTTCTTGCTCTACAAGATGGCTACTCCTGACTCTCCCTATAAATATCATCTTACCGTGGACAAGTAAGGGATCCTGAATGTAACTTTACACTAACGCACTTGAGAGCTTCTCTGAATTCTGTTTACTCTGAATATCTTTAACTAAGTTAAGCATCGGAGGGTTTTCTCAAAGTTAAGCTCCAAAAAAACGTCTAACTCTTGTTTATTTTGTAGGAGTTTCTAAGTTTACCGGTTCAGAGAGTCATTCAGTTCAGAAGGCTGTTGGTTTAATACACTTTTGCCATTTTTAATTCAACCCATTTATCTAGAAAATCCTTTACCCTTCACAGCCCAAAAGCTTTACAAGTCTATTACAAAAAGTGAACAGACACTCCATTGACGAGAACTTGCTTCGTCATCTGGTGCTAGATAGAGTGCCTTCTAAGTGTTGAAGTGTTTAATTCTCATTTTTCAGGCTTCTTCTCAACAAAAACCATGTGCAAACATGCAACATACGGGAGAGACTCGGTTCTAGTACCCAAGATAACGAAAATGAAATGACTAAGGACTAACAGGAGCAGTCTCTTCATCCCCCACCAGCTAGGAGAAACCTTCTATCACTCCTAGCAGACATCCTTATAATCCAGAGTAGGTGTTGGAAAGGAGAACTTCAAGTTCTTCCAACTTGCTACTCAAAATCTTAGGGAGCAGCGTAACAATGCTATTGGACCTTCTAACAACATTCCTCGAGGGAGGCCCCCGGCACAACCAACTTCCCGTCTTGTTGCGTATGTAGCTGAGTCTTCTCATCCCTCTCGACGGACCAGAGAGTCTGTAGGAACTCAGGGGGAAGATCTTGGATAAAGGACGAGGACAGATGGAACTATGAATGAGCAACCAAGGTACGAAGACCTCCCTTCCATGGCTGCCTTACCGGGGGACACAAACCGATTCTCGCTTTGAGCGTTCTATGTTTGGACCAAACGAACTTTTAAGCAAAGGTCCGCGTAACAAGATAATACAACAAATAATCATCTCATCTTCGTGCTATAATGAGACTATCCCGGGAAGTCAATTGGTGCAAGGGATAGACACCTTCGCAACTCTGCTTGATTTTAAAGTTCCAAAGCTGGTGCAGTACGATGGGACCAAAGATCTCTCATCATTTATTTCAGTTCTAGACAGCTATAAGCTTGAAGGATATTCTAAACCCCTACACTATAAAATTTTCCAGTTACACTCAAAGGAAAAGACCAGAGGTGGTTCCAAGAGCTGTCTGACGGATTTGTGCATTCATACTTCTAACTTTCTGAAATGTTCTGTACGCAGTTTGTTTCTTCTAAGCTTTCGTTAAGAATTCTATGCGCCTCTTGTCCATTAGACAAAAGCCCAACAAATCTGTACTAAAGTACATGCAAAGGTTTAAAGACAAGTTCCTGGAGGTTCATGGACATTAAGAATTTGCTTTTGTAGTTGCATTCATTAATGGACTTAGGTCTGGATGGCTTCACAAACAGTTGTCGAATGAACCATCCAAAACTCTACATGCCTGTTTGATAAAGGCCCATAAATATGCACGCAGAGAGGAGACAAATAGATTGAAATGGGATACCAGTTAATAAAAGATGGCAATCAAGGGCAAAGGAAAGACCACAAAAAAGGACTATTCGAGCACTAGGGGAGAAAATAGCTCTTACAGGACAAGAACTATCTTCCCCTCAAGGTGTCTCGAACAAAGATCCTTTAAGTTATGGAGCATGGGACTGGACAAGAAACCGCCACATATGCGCGAACCCAAGAGAAAAAGAAAGAATAAACTTACTTTTGATTTGCAAAAGGATGTGGATCATAATACCGAAGATTGCATCAAGCAAGTTGAAGAGATTGAAAGGTTGCTCAGCAATTCAAGTATGATGCGAACTCCAGGCTCCACGATCGGGTGGATTTGAGAAGTTATAAAGCCCATGAAAGATGCAAAAAGACAAGGCGCACTAGCACAGAGCGATGGTAGTTTCTCAAAGTGAGCTATTTCTACATCATTCAACAACAACAATAACATTACCTTATTGTCTTTGAGGCTCTCGCCTATGGCGGTTATGAAGGTTCAGATGTACGCAACTATAACCATGTGTTAAAAACACACAGAGGTTGTTTCCCGATGACCCATAAAGAAGATTGCGTCAAACTGTGTCGATCAACTGTTACTTCACAATGTAAAAAGTGCAACAAATTTAATGAGTCATTTTGCTTTATTACATCATATTCCAAAGTTATAAAAAAGTGTCCTTGACTCCATTGGAAATGGAAATATATTACTGCATCATTGAATAGTCTAAATAAAGATAAAATAAGAATAATGTGATAGAGTAGTTTGATAATACTGTACTAAAAAAATGTATCTTAAAACCGTGTGTCAATTCACAAGCGTGTGAGCAAATCCCTGAAAATTAGGGATTGTAAATAAAAACAAATTTGTTGTAGTTAAAGACGAGATGTAATTACGGTAGTGATTGATTTGTAATTAATTTGTGATTGATATAGTTGCCTTGTATAGGTATGCTAATTGTACTATAAGATCTAGGCTTGTATGAGGAAAAGTAATACACAGAAAAATTGTTTTCTGATTCTCATTATACTTTGTGCTTCCTTCAGTACCTTAATTTACATGGTATCAGAGCAAAATTACCCTAACCAAACGTGACAAGTTTGAATCCGGAGTGGCTTAGAGTTGAGTCTCTTCATTGCCGAGATCTTACCCTTAATCCAGCATTGCTCTTATACTTTCAACACGTACTGTGTGAAAGATTGCCATGCTCAGAATTAATCTCATCATTGCCCGTTTACCCGTCTCAACCATATCACAATCAAGCCAGTTATATCCATATCAGTTTATCCTGCAAAATATCAACAACCATGTCTCAAATATCAGAAGCAACCGGAACTAAGCCAAAAAGCACCAAAAACAAGAACAATCTCCCTGGTAACTTTGACATCTCTGAGCAATTTGCCAAATTTCTGCAACAAAGTTTGAACCTGCAACCAGCATATTCTCCTGCAAATCTGGTATTGAAGGTGAAACTCAACAGTACTAATTATAATTTATGGAGAAGGCTGATGCGGATTGCCATCGAAGGCAGGGGAGGAGCTCCCACATAACTAGTGTTTCCTCCACCCCCACCAACTGACCCATCATGCCCGAATTGGGAACAGAATGACCAGTTAGTCTTCACTTGACTGATCGACAATATTGAAGACAGTATAGTAAACAATGTGTCCAAGTATATGACTGCGAAGGCCCTCTAGGATGGGCTAGCAATCACATATGGCTCTGGAAGCGACCCACTGCAGATATTCGATATACATAAACAGTGCTACATAGCGAGACAAGGGAACCGATCCTTAGAGGCTCTCTGGGATCAATTACAAGGCTTATGGATGAGTATTGACTCGTTGGATCCAAATCCAATAGAGTCCCCAAATGACATAGCAATTTACACAAAGAAGGTGCAAGAACAACGACTTTAACAACTGTTGCTAGCAGTTAATGAACAGTTTTCGGATGTGAAGAAAGAAATATTGAAACGTGACCCATGACCCACAGTGGAGACAGCATACAATGAACTAAAATGGGCAGAGGTGCAGAAGGGTGTTCTGGTGAGTCACCCCTCAGATATGAGATCATCACAGGGGCTGAGTCAGGGACTGGTGGTGTAAGCACCCGCACATCAGAACAAACAGAGGGGGCCAAATGACAAACCACCTCCACGCTTAGGGAAGCCCTCACGGCGAGGAGAGGCTAAGTCCCAACTAGAATGCAATTACTGCAAGAAGAAGGGATATACACGCGAAAAGTGCTTCCAGATTCATGGCTTCTCAGACTGGTGGGAAGATTTCAAGAGGAAAGGGAAAGCCTCGATTGCCCAAGCTGCATGCTTAGATGAAGATGGCATCACAGAAAAACCAGAAGGCTTCTGCAGCCACAACGAAGAACAAGGAACAGCAGCGAAGGGGGTGGCCATGGAAGTCTCAGGAAGGAAGAACCTAGAACAATCAGTAAGCCGCAGCACAGGTAGCAGGGTTGGGAAATTTATTCCCAACCCTACCAATTTTATTGCACCCTAAACCCCTAAGGATAATAACTCTGTTGCCCCTGATTTTCTGAGAAATATTAATTCAGTCCAGTATTTTCTGATGCAGGACAGTTAGCCCCTATAACTTTCAAAACTCCAGTCAAGTCCCTACAGTCTCTACTTATACATCTGAGCCCTCAGATTTTCCAAAAATGACATCTTCAGCCTCATATATGAACCAAACCACAAAAGTACCACTACTCACTACCAAAGATGCGTGTCAGCCCTCATAGTGGATTTTCGACTGTGGGGCCACTGACACAATGACCAATGATTTGTCTGACATAACCACTCATACTCCTACCACCAAAAAGGTTATTGAAACTGCCAATGGAGCTACTGTTCATGTTGCTGGTAGTGGCACGATCTCGATCACACCTACTTTGACACTTAAAAATTGCCTCTATGTGCCTTCATTATCTACTAAATTATTGTCCATAAGCCATGTTACCAAGGAATTAGATTGTCTCGTACTAATGTATCCAAATTTTTGTCTCCTGCAGGACATTCATACGGGGTGATCATTGGGCGTGGTACTGAGCGCCAAGGATTGCACTTTGTTGATATTGTTACGCAACATGGACAGTCTAATCTTGCCACCGGCACGAGCACTCGACAGGTGTGGTTGTGGCATCGCCGATTAGGTCATCCTTCGTTTAGGTACTTGCATCGTTTTATTTCCCACTTTGTTTTCTTCACCAATAAAAATTTTTTCCTGTGATACGTGCCTCCAGACAAAACAGACTCGGGCGTCTTATCCTGCTACTAATACTTGTGTCAGTAAAATGTTTGGTTTGGTTCATTCTGATGTCTGGGGTCCTTCCCCGTATAATACCCTACTGGGCTTTCATTATTATGTGATATTTGTTGACGACTTTTCCCGCATGACGTGGCTATACGTTATGAAACACAAATCTGAGGTCCACACAAAATTTGTCCATTTCTCCAACATGATTAACACACAATTTGATACAAAAATCCAAATCCTTCGGTCTGACAACAGGGGGAATACATGAGTATAGATCTATGCAAATTTTTACAAGAAAACAGCATTATTCATCAAACGTCTTGTCCAAATACACCAGAACAAAATGGGGCTGCTGAGCGGAAAAACCGCATTCTTTTGGAAAATACCCAAGCCATGATAATAGAGTCCCATGCTCCGAAAAGTTTTTGGCTGGAGGCGTATCCACAGCTGCCTACCTACTTAATCGTCTGCCCTCCAAGATACTTGACTACCATACTCCACTTCAAACCCTATCTGCTCAACATGATATCCCTAATGCCTTTACCCCACGAGTATTTGGCTGCACTGTTTTCATCCATACCCCAAAAAATGAAAGAACAAAACTCGATCCCTGTGCTGAAAAGTGTGTCTTTGTTGGGTACGCAGCCACCTAAAAGGGTTATCGATGCTATAATCCCCGCATTCGGTGAGTCCATATTACTATGGATTGCACTTTCCTTGAAACAGAATACTACTATACCACCCAATCTCCGGTTCAGGGAGAGTCACTAATCGATGGAACCTTCGATTGGTCGG
Organism: Eustoma russellianum; assembly: GCA_036186865.1. Taxonomy (NCBI): domain Eukaryota; kingdom Viridiplantae; phylum Streptophyta; class Magnoliopsida; order Gentianales; family Gentianaceae; genus Eustoma; species Eustoma russellianum. Next base: position 17,054,654 of record AP025064.1, on the reverse strand, counting down.
TCCCACCACCTATCTGCTCGACGCTTGTTCTAACACGGCAAGTAGATGGCATCGACTGCAAAACAGATCCCGACATCGTATCATCTGATGGACCAGGGCTACCACCTGATGACTCTTCCCCAATGAATGACGCACCCGAGGTAATAAATTTGGATACATTTGTTGAGCAATCTAATACTATCACAAACTCTGAATTTTTACTAGACCATGACTCTACATCACCACAAGAGACTAATGATACAGACACTTCCACTATCCACACACCAGAAATATACAGGGACACTAATATTTCTTTTGAAAGACAGGCGGTTCGAGTATTGCCTCCTCGGGGTAAGCGCGGAGTGCCACCCAAACGGTACTCTCCAGAGCAAATGTCAAAAACCTCCAAATATCTAGTAAACACATCTATGAGAGGGGTATCTGAGGCAGTTAAAGGTTTGTTTTTATCTTTGTGCTCAGAACAGGTTCCGCGGAGTGCCGAGGAGGCCCATAGCCAACCTGCATGGAGGGAGGCTATGAAAGCAGAAATGGAGGCTCTAGAAAAAAATCTAACGTAGGAAAAATGTCCACTTCCGCCAAAGAAGAAACCAGTCGGATGCCGTTGGGTATTTACGATCAAATACAAAGCTGATGGGAGTGTTGAACGATACAAGGCCCGACTGGTAGCGAAAGGATACACTCAGACTTATGAGATAGATTATTCAAAAACTTTCTCACCTGTGGCTCGTATTGATACAATCAGAGTATTATTTTCTGTTGCAGCAAATCGAAACTGGCCCCTCCACCAATTTGACGTCAAGAATGCATTTCTACATGGCGACCTAAGGGAAGAAGTGTACATGGAGCCGCCCCCTGCTTTCTCATCTGACTTCAGGCCAGGAGAAGTGTGCAGGTTAAAGAAGGCCCTATACGGACTAAAACAATCTCTGAGAGCCTGGTTTGGAAGGTTCACCGAGGTCATGAAGCAGGATGGGTACAAACAACGCAACGCGGATCATGCTATGTTCACCAAAAAGAGAGGTAATCTAATAACCTGTTTAATTATTTATATGGATGATATGGTAATAACAAGAGATGATCATGAAGAAATTGCCCGGTTTCAAGGACATTTATTTACAAAGTTCGAGATGAAAGACTTGGAGGTTTGAAATATTTCCTAGGGATTGAGGTGTTAAGGTCGAACACAGGCATATATATATATATATATCCCAGCGAAAGTATATTCTTGATCTCTTGACCGAAGTAGGAATGCTGGAATGTAAGCTGTGTGATACTCCCATGGTGGTTAACCATAAGCTACAGGTGATTGAAGGAGCAGGACTAACAGATAAGGGGCAGTATCAGCGGTTGGTTAGCAAGCTGATCTACTTGTCACATACACGACCAGACATAGCTTTTGACGTCATCGTGGTGAGTCAGTTCATGCAAAATCCCCAAGAACATCATATGAGTGCAGTCGGGCGCATCCTACAGTATCTAAAGCGGACTCCGGGAAGAGGCATTGTATTCCGAAATAATGGACATTTGCATGTTCAGTCCTACACAGATGCAGACTGGGCAGGAAGCTTGGTTGATTGAAAGTCTACTTCAGGGTACTTTGCTCTAGTAGGAGGTAATCTCGTAACTTGAAAAAGCAAGAAACAGAAAGTCGTGGCTTTGTCTAGTGCCGAAGCTAAATTCAGAGGGATAGCAAAGGGAGTTACTGAAGTGTTGTGGATCTAGAAATTACTCAAGGACATCGGCGTGCAAGTAAACTTACCAATACCTCTGATGTGCGATAACAGGACCTCAACAAGCATTTCTGAGAACCCAGTACAACATGATCGGACTAAGCACATAGAGATTGATCGGCACTTTATTAAAGAAAAGATAGAAGGAGGGATGATTGAACTACCGTTTGTCTGGTCAGAGGATCAACTAGCAGACATATTAACCAAGGCCATCAACGGAAGGGTGTTTGAAAGTATTATGTGCAAGTTGAACGTTGTAGATCCCACCGCTCTACTTGAGGGGAGTGTGATCAAATCCCTGAAAATTAGGGATTGTAAATAAAAACAAATTAGTTGCAGTTAAAGACGAGATGTAATTACGGTAGTGATTGATTTGTAATAAATTTGTGATTGATATAGTTGTCTTGTATAGGTATACCAATTGTACTATAAGATCTAGGCTTGTATGAGGAAAAGTAATACAAATAAAAATTGTTTTCTGATTCTCATTATACTTTGTGCTTCCTTCGGTACCTTTGTTTACAAAGCGGTGATAGTTTTTCAACGGGGACAGAGCATTGTGTTGCTTATTTCTTTTAACACCAACTTTAGGTATATTTTGAAGTAATTAGTCGAGGCAAAATTTAAAAATAAAAATAGCCAAACTATATCTTGAACAGCGATTCGCACTTTAAGTTTTGTCTATGTCAAAACAACTAACAAAGACCAAGCGTAATCCCTCATATAAGTTAATGTACAACTGAAATAACAGACTCTTCTACTACTCCATTTGATGTATACTTTTTACCACCATTTATAAGATTGCATTGCTTTTAAAAGAATAAAAGTAACAAATAAATACTTACTATAGGCATATAGATATTTTTTCTAAAGGTTTCGTATCTTTTTGCCCGCGTCCATCTTTGTGATATGGCAGAACATGGTATTCAAAGTGAAAGTGTAGACCTCTTTTCTTTAATATATATATACGAAAAACCTTTAGGTATAGCGGTTTAGTAGCATTAATCTCATTTCCGGGTCTCGAGTTTAATTCACCTCCCCAATTTTAAAAAGAAAATATATATATATATATATATATATAACCTTTTTTTAAAAATAAATGTTCAACATATTTTCTTTTTGCGTTATTAGTTCATATCATAAAATATTCCGATAAGATGTTCTACTTTTTATTTGATATGGTATTGAAGCTCAATATTTATAAGCCTCATTTCTTTTCATTACTCTTTTGTCCGAAAAATATTGGCATACTTTTTATTTTTGGTTATCCTAAAAATATTATCATTTTACAAAAATAGAATTACATTAATATCTAAAGTTCTAATTACATTCTTGTCATTATCGTTATTGATAATACATGCAAAAAAAGTATATTCTTAAATAAAAGGTATAACATATAACATTTCACAAAAAAATGTCTTGAATAATTTTTACTAAAATTTTGTGCATAGTCAACTTGGGGGAAGGATATTCCTAAAAAAAAAAAAAAAAACTTGGGGGAAGGAGTATTTTCTTTTCTTTTCTTTTCTTTTTTCTTTTCCTAATTATTTTTTGTCTTTTTTCTGAAAGGCCCCTAATCTTCACTACAATGACTTTATGATGGGACACGCAACGTTTGACAAAAACAAACCCTCTATGCCCCCACAATACGTACAAAAAAATATTCGCCCGACTCGTACAAATGTGAAATGACCCCCATGCCCTTCCTTCGCCATCAACTCTGAACCAAAATCCCCTGGCAGTCTCTGTAATTTCCGGTCTTCGTCGAGCCTCTTCTCTTCAGCTCTGTCTCCCGCTCACTCCAACCGAAATTTTCATCTCAAACCCTAGTCAAAGTTTGTCTTTCTAATCAAAACAGCAGAAAAGATCCACTGGTTGAGCAGAATTTTCCCAAGTATTTTTTCTTGGTTTTTCAAGAGCTCTTTGGCTGCAGTGTTCTTGGGACCGCAGTTTCCCCCCAACAAGGTAGCAGAATTATTTACTGGTGAGTTTTGATGTTTCACATTGTACTCTTGAACTCGCTTGCAGTGGTTGAATTCGTTGTAAACTCGAGCTTTTGTTCCTTTTTAGTAGTTAACCTTTGAGGAAGAAGTTGTGCGATTGTTTCTGAAGTCTTCAGTTGGGATTTTAGAAGGACAAACTTTCCTGAGGTTCGTAGTCTTTTTTTTTTTCTTGAAGTGGTTGGGCGCTGTCGAATAGTTTATAATTCAACATATTTGATTTCTTTTTTCTACAATTGGGTCATTTCGGGTTTTGTTTTTATAGCCTTATGAGATTCCAAGAGGTGCTAGTTCATGAAATGGACAGAGTTCCCAGCCCAAATATGGACGGGTTTGAGGTTGTGGGCTGCAGTGAAAATGCGGGAGAAGATTTGGGGGATGAGATTCTGGTGAATTTGGAGTCATATTTGGACGATATTAATGATCGGTTAATGATTTCGCGGATGGTTAGTGATTCTGTGATTAAAGGTATGGTGAAAGCAGTGGAACAAGAGGCGGCTGAGAAAATCGAAGCTAAAGAACAGGAAGTGGCGTATTTGAAAAGGTGTCTGTTACTTCCTGATGTGGGTTTTGGTAAAACAGATATTTCAAGGTCATCTTTTGAGAAAAATTTGCTTGCTGGGAAAAGTTCTCAAACATGGCCGGACCCTTTCCGTGACCTCAGAAATACTGGATGCTTTGGTACACCGGGCTGTCAGAATGACCAGAGATACATGAGTTTTGAGGAATTATGCTCCACGCATGATAAAATGATGGAGTCCGTAGTTGGTACGAGAAATGTAGCCATAGAGGAGCTAAATAGCCTTAGGAAGAGGGCTTCTCGTACCGGTTGTAGCTCAACGAGAAGAAATGGCTCTGGCTCGGAATTAGTTGGTCTGGGTGGTATCTTAAAAGAGGACTGTCAAAGCTGTGATCGTCTAGATGAAGTGTTGGATAGTGTAAAGAAGATAGTTGACGGCGTTTGTTCCCAGGCAGATGCCTCACTTAGACTGTCAAAGTCGGTGCTTTCTGACTGGGTTTGGGAGAGGGATTTTGGGAGAGAAGTTGAATCTTTTGTGATTCAAAGTTCAATTCGAAATACTGAAGAAGAGGTAGAACACAAAATTTGGCATCTAAATACTCAGTTATGCAACAGCCAAAGTTCTATTGTGGTTAAAAGCATTGATAAAATCTCATGCTTACGTGAAGAGTTGGGTGCAACTTTGAAGTCCTTGTCTAATATCGAACCAGCGCAGCTTATTTCTCATGGATCACATGATGCTGATCATTTCCACCGAAATCTGTTGACCAGCCATTCTTCATCTATATGGGAGGGTAATGGTATACTAGAAGGTTCTAATGCTGAGGTGCCTGAAAAGTTTGAATTTACACAGTTGAAATTTTTGTGCAAGGAAGAATTGTTTTCTTATTTCAATGACATGATTATGAAGATGAGGAGAAACCATGAATCTACCATTCAAAAGCTAACAGAGGATTACTTTAGTTTGAAGAGGGAATACTTTAAAGAGAGGGGATCTTTGCTGCCTCATAAAAAGGATAAGGAGTTTGACATAACAAGGAAGAGAGTTTCTGAAATTATTGCTAAGTTGGATGACATCCTGGAGGAAATTGGTAAAGTACCTCAGCCCACTAATGGTTCTGTGGATCTTAGCAGTTCAAAAGATAAATTTGACATCCCTCTTTCTGAAAATTCTGAACTAAGAAACTCACTTGGAGACAAGGAAAACAAATTGGAAAGCCTCTCCTCTCAACTTTCTGATGCTAGAAGGAATGTGTTGCAGCAGTGCTTAGCTGAAGAGAAGCTGTTACAACTCACAAGGAAACTTAAATATGACTTGGAAGCTGCAGATGTTGAGAAACCAGGCATGGAGTCCATATCAAAGCAGGAAATGTATGACATTCTTATGCACGGGGCTGCAATAGAAGGTGATACTGCAGTTAGAGACAATGGTGAAGTTGCTAATGTAGAGTCAGCTATAATGCAAGGATTGTTTGAACTGATTCTAATGGAAGCACTGAAAGATGCTGGAAGAAGGATTGAGGAGTTATATGGGGAATATTTGGTTGAACAAGAAAAGCAAACTTCTTTGGCCTTGAAGACTGCTAGAATTGAAAATGAACTGAGACTAGTCACTGAAGGCAATGAAAGGATGAAGAGTGAGATATCTCTACTGGGAAAACAGCTGGAGGAGAAGGAGAAAATAGCAACTGAGGTATCAATGGCACGGAGACAAGAGAAGGAGCAGTTTGAGCTTGCTTCTAAAGAGCTGGAGAGTGTACGTCAAGAAGCTAATCATCAGAGATCATTAGCTTTTGAGCACAGTAAGGAATTAAAATCGGTGAAAGATAAACTAGTCGAAGCATTGTTGCAGATTGAAGACGATAAAGTGAAATTCTGGGAATTGGATGAAAAACTTGCAGAGACTTGTATGGATGCTAACGAGCAGAGGAGAATGGTTTTTATGCTTAGTCAAGAGAAACATGAGAACTTGCAACTGATTTCGTTGAAAGAAGAAGAACTCAATCGGAAAATGGAAACAGTAGTTTTTGATGCCCAGAAGCTCTTAAAAGCCATTGCAAATTTTCAATCTGAAATAACAGGGAAGATCAAAGCTTGTAACATCAGGTATTACTCTCTTTTGGATTTCCTAATCTACGATGAAAGTGATTTTAGTAAACAGAAAGGAAGTACGGGTAGTTCTTTTATACAGGCCTAGCGCTAGTCTTTGGATTAATTACATTTGCCACTCATCATGTGAAATGTGTCTTGTCTCTCAGTATCTCGCATTTTTCATTTGTTTTTCACATCAAATTGTACAAGGGGTAAAATCCAACTAAAACCTGAATCATATGAATAAATGTAATTGCTGAAATAAGGTGGTAAATATCATGTCTCCACAACGGCAGTGAATCTGTAGCAGATACTGATTTGAGATTGATGTGATTAGTGGGTTGCTGCAGACAAGCCCCCAACACTTGGAATGGCATATCCAAATGATTAAAAAGTTTAAACCATTACTTAAGGGCTGCTCATGTATGAACAGTGCATTCAAGTATAAGCCTCGGCTTGGGAGAAGATTTATCTATGATTTGAGTTATTTCTGCTCAAAATGCTTGCTATGCAAATAATAACTGAAACAAAAATTCATTATCCTTAAGACTTTGATTCAATTTTTTCATGCGTTTTCATTATAGGAAAAATTGCAATCATGCAAGAACAAATTATTTGTATAACCGACTAATTTATGCTCAACGCATCCTAATTTCACCTGTCCATCTCTGGAATCTCAATCTATTAAGAAAACATCATTTAACAAGTTGTCTGTTGATTCAAATAGCAATTGTATTATAAAAAATGGAAAATTGTATAAAAGAATGCGTTACATGGATTAATGTAGATATCGTGAACTATCACTGTTGTTAGATTATTGTGTCATAGTCGTTGAGTCAAAATTTCAAAAGCATTACATCCAGTCATTTACTGAATATATGAGCTACTCTAAGTTTGGCTTACGTTGAAAAGGAAAAAACAGGATAGGAAAAACAAATCAAAATTCCTACTTTAATCACAATGATTCAAATACTGTTCATGATCGCATGCCAAGTGGAGCTTAAATGCACACAAAGTCTTCATATCATTATTTTACTTTGTGTTGCTATTGATGTCACTGGAACGGATCTTTCTCCAGCATATGTCTCTGTCCATGTATCTGATACACGTCTTTTGATATTTTGCAGATTGGAAGATTCATTTTTTCACTTGTCTTCTCTTCTTGATAAAGCTAAGTCAATTAAACTAACTGGATTGAAGTATGAGAATATGTTTGAAAGGAAACGTGAAGACCTTCAAATGGCCGAGGCTGAGGTATTGAGTTGCTTTTTATATGCTGAACCATGTCTTTAACATATCATGCCAAGAAATGTTATGCCATTATTGTTGGCTCTCTAAACACATGCAAGAAATTACTTCTTCCAAAAGTTACTTGGAATATGTTTTGCCTAGGGTCAGTATATCCCTTAGCCTAGTTGTAGTGAGATTAGTTTCCATTCCCTTCCGTAGTGCTTCTGTAGGATGGAAGAAGAACATGATGCTGTTGCTTATTGTAAGAGAGAATAATCTGTATAATCTCAGTGGAAAAAGTCACGAGTGATTTTTCAATATTTGTGGCTCACATTAACTTCTACTTTGACCAATCAGGATAACAGACTGAAATAGAAGCTTTTTGCTGGTACTTAAAAGATATCAGTAATTTAGTTTGGTCAAAATTGCATAATCTTTTTTCTTATTCAATAATTCATTGAGCTTTCTTCTACTGAAAATATGATTTTGGCCAGTAACTATGTATATGTTATCCTTCTCATTCTCATATAGTAGTAGCTTGGACTGACTTTTACTGCTAGCAAGTGCATGAACCAGAGATTGCATGTAAGTGATAATAAAGCCATACTAAGACCCAGTAACATGTTGGGACTAAGTTAATTTCTGGGTGGAGAATTTTATGATTGTATATTAAGTCCAGTATATGCATGCTCAAGAACTTCATATTGTTGTTTATTTACTCCTGTTCAGTTAAGTATCCAAGTCATTTGCTACAGGTTGATCTCTTGGGTGATGAGGTAGACATGCTTCTGAATCTGCTTGAGAAGATATACATAGCACTTAATCACTACTCTCCAATTTTGCAGCATTATCCTGGGGTAAGATGACTCACATCCTCCACATGTTCCCCCTCTGCCCCACTTTCCAGAATTTTCTAGCTAAGTGATGTGTTTCGTAGATGTCTTTTAAACTGCTTTTCCGTCTTCTTTGAACTTATACCACAGACCAAGTGCTTCTTTATTTATTCCTACAGATACAGATGTATTGACCCTGGCTAGGTTATCTTAGTTGGCAGCAAGTACAATTGAGTTGAACATGAAACAAAGTCAAACTGCTGAATAAGGGCAAAAATGACATACCATAGGATCTACAGAGCCATGGATGAAAAATTAAAATAGGCCATTGCTTTTGCAGAACTGACCCTTGACTTCTGATAGGTTAAAAATGTAGAGTTTTAATTTAAAGCTAACCCTGATGTTTCTAAATGTCCTTGAATGCAGAAACTGAGCCAACCACAGATCCTGAGAAAAAATAAATCCCAAACAGAAGGGGAAAAAATGCATGACTCCCCTTATAATGTGGAATTACTCCTTCCATGCCAAAAGACCATCCACATTTCTATGTACGTCTGTTCCAAAATGTTGGCGTATAAATACATACACTGTACAACAATAGTATACACACAAAATACTTGTACATTAGTATGTAAATACAGTAAAAATACATGTATACTTATACCAGCAATATATAAATGTAACTTAGTACATTAGAATATTAGTTGAGAATAAAAGAAAATAGCCGTTGTGGCAACTTGGAAACTAGCCTTTGGGTTGTCGCATCTGGAATTTTGTGCTCATTTGCCTTCTATATAAAGGCCTCTTGTACTCAAGAATTATGTTGAATAATATACACTTTCTTTCTTATTTCTATATGGTATAAGAGCTTTGATTATGAGATTTTTCAAATATGGCAACAGTTTCATCTTCTTCCTTTGCCTATGAGCAGACAGAAGCCATCTCCACTCCTGATTGAGTATCAGGAGTAGGATCTCATGGCTCAGCTATCTTTAATGATTCTTTTATTGTCATTACCAGTCACAAACTGAATATTGACAATTATCTCTCTTGGTCCAGAAGAGCTGAGATGTTTGTCACTGGTAAAGGCAAGAAGAATATCTTTTTAAAACTGTGATTGTTTCGAATGAAACATATCCTAAGTTCAGGTTGTGGAAATCTGAAAATAGCATGATAATGTCTCGGTTAATAAGATCAGTGCTTCCTGGTATCAGTGATGATTTCATGATGTATGATACTACAGTTGAAATATAAACAGTAGTCAAGAAAATATACCCTAAACAAGACAATACCTCTAAGTTATATGAGATTGAAGCCCAACTTCATGAGATTAAACAAGTGAAAATGACTGTTAACAAGTGTTATACACTGTTAACACATGCTTGACAATAATTTGATGTAGTCCATCAATGGACTTGTGCTGCAGACTCCCAACTATATTATACAATTACTGAAACTAAGAGAGTTTTCAGATTCCTTATTGGATTAAATCTAGACTTTGACTGTGCTAGAAGCAGAATCCTTACAGTTAAATCTTTGTCTAATCTGAAGGCAGCCTTTGTTGAAATAAAATATGAGGAAAGCAGAAAGAAAGTTATGATTGGAACTGCCGTAATCTATCTATAGAAAGCTCTACATTACTGGCTGAATGGGAGCCTTCTAAAACCATAGCTTTAAGAGCTAGAAGGTAACTCGAGTCAGTGAAGGAAGCAAGCTTTCCTGTAGATATTGTAAGAAGAATGGGTATATTATCGATGACTGCTGGAAACTACATGAGAAACACCCCCCCCTCCGGCTTAACAATTCTTGGAGGTCTTCCTCTAGACAACACTTCGATGAAAATGGTAATGAAAACATAGTCCAAGGCCCTGACCAAGGAACATTTCAACAAAATGATAATTCCAGTCTTCCAACAAGGAAACAGATTGAAGCTCTTCTTCAACTACTAAACAAACAACAACCAGTTAACAATCAGACACCAATTCAAGCCACTATGGAAGTACTCAACAATTTTACAAAGGTAACAGGTCTACTACTGGATAACAAAGCACTTGGATTGTTGACTTAGGTGCCTCAAATCACATGACGAGTAATGTTCTTTCCTCGTATGAATTATTTGTTATCCCAAAAAGGGTTAAATGGAAAATGGTTCTTCCTCCGGGCAACTTGAATTGGGAAAGTTAGAATCAGTGATACATTGACATGACATAATGTTTTGCATGTTTCTACTCTAAACCTCGGCCTTTTATCGATAGGCAAAATCATAAAGGATAGCTTATTTTACATCATCAGAATGTTACATTTACGAGAAAGAAATGAAAGAAATGATTTGCAATGATAAAAACATAGATGACCTATTTCTTCTTGAGGCAGAGAAGACACTGATTGCATGCTACAAGTTACATATGACAGAACCAAATAGAGAAAGTAGTGAAGCTAGGAATCAGTCATGTATAGATGAGATTCTTTTGTGGCATATAAGACTAGGCCATCCCAATTCCTGTACCTAACGTTTAATGCCATTATTATTTGAAGAAGTGAATTTTAAGAGTATTCTTTGTGAATCATGTTAGTTAGCTAAAATACAAAACAAAGTTATCTTGCCAACGATATCAATCAACAAAGCCATGCAATCTTGATCACTATGATATTTGAGGTACTTCTACAAATATCAGCGGGACAAGTAATTTGTTACTTTTGTTAATGATCACACTAGAGTTACTTGGGTATGCCTCATACTACTGATGACTGATGGAAACTACATCGGAAACCAACAGAAGGAAAGGCCCTAAGACCTAATAATTCTTGGAGGTCTTCCGCTAGACAAGACTTCAACGGATATGGTAATGCAAACATATTCCAAGGCCATGTCTAAGGAACAGTTCAGCAAAATGATAATTCTTGTCTTCCAACAAGGAACGAAATTAAATCTCTTATTCACCGACTACACAAACAACAACTAATCAACAATCAAACTCCAAGTAAGTCACTATGGCTTGCAAATCAACAATTTCACAAAAGTAACAAGTCTACTATTGGCCAACAAAGCACTTGGATTGTTGACTCAGATGCCTCAGATCACATGACAAGTAATTGTAATCTTCTTTCCTCTTATGAATTATTTGTTATACCAAAAAAGGTTAAAATTGCAAACGATTCTTCATTACAAGTAATTGGTATTGAGAAAGTTAGAATCAATTATAAACTGACATTATATAATGTTTTACATGTTCTTAGTTTAAACTTTAACCTTTTATTTATAGTCAGAATCACAGAAGATAAAAATTGTCTAGCTTATTTTACATCATCTGAATGTTACTTTCCGGAGAAGACATGAATGAAATGATTGGCAATGCTAAAAACATAGATGATGTCTTTTTTCTTGGGACTGAGAAGACAGTGATTGCATGTTATCACTCGCAAATGGCAGAACCAGATAGAGAAGAAAATAGTTAAGTAGGAACCAATCTTGTATAGATGAGATTCTTTTGTGGCATAGAAGATTAGGTCATCCCAATTTCCTGTACCTAAAATGATTAATGCCAATATTGTTTGAAAAAGTGTATTTTAAGAGTATTCTTTGTGATCATATCAGTTGGCTAAACATACAAAACATAGTTATCTTGCCAAGGTACATTAGTCAACAAAGCTATTCAATCTTGTTCGCTCTGATATTTGAAGTCTTTCTAGAAACATGATGGTTTGTTACTTTTGTTGATGATTACACTATAGTTACTTGAGTATACTTCATAAAATATAAATCAAAGGTAAGTCATATCTTTTAGAATTACTTTAGTCTCATATAAAATCAATTTAGTTGTGCAATTAGAACATTAAAGACTGATAATGGAGCAGAATATTTGGATGATTATTAAACAATTTATGCATAAACATGTCATTTATCATCAAACATCTTATGTTTACACACCCATAAGAATAGGGTAATAGAAAGGAAGAACGTACACCTACTTGTGGTTACTAGAATTCTAATGTGTACAATAAAAATACCTAAATTTTATTGGAGAGAGGTTGTACTCGCAACCACCTATCTGATAAATATAATGCCTTCTAGGGTTTTGAACTTTAGAACACCTAGAAAGTTTTCATAGAAACTTATGCATATACAAAATTATATTTGAGTTACTTTTTAAATTATTTAAGTTTATTGCTTATGTACATTTACATTCTCATTAAGGGAAAAGTCGTATCCTAGGTCAGTTAAATGTATATTTCTTGGATACTCAGGGTCACAAATAGGCTGTAAGTGTTAATGTCCTACTAATAGGAATATGTATGTCATTCTTGATGTAAATTTTGATGAACAACATGCATTTTATGATCAGTATGTTAAGCAAAAAGGGAAAACATATGATGAATTATGGACGGTTATAAATATAGTTATGACTACTTCTCTAGAGCTAGCAAATTCTGATCAAATGCATTCAATCATTCCCAATACTCACTCTCATCCACGAAAAGAACATAGAGGCTTTGCAACTAGGGTTTTCCTCAAAGTTTGTCTACAGTCACCACTAGGCTTCCCCGCAATTCGCAAAGTTGGTCAACATTCACTACGAAGTCAAATTTTATGGTATGACCATTGTCCCAAGTACCAAGGGTTATTTGGTAGAACATTTTCATTCATGTATAGTCTTGTTGCATTGGGATATTTAGACTGAGGTGCTGCTTCTTTCTCTAACCCAGACTTGTCAATATTTGAGACGAATAAGCTTCAGAACGTAAGTTGCAAGAAAAATTTGAGAGGACATGTTAGTACACTACATGGGTATGAAGTCTATGGGCTGGAAAAAGCGCGGTACTGGGTACAGGGTTGGGACATAGAACAGAAAAATGGCGCTCAAGACGGTCGACTGTGTATCTTTCAGTTTCTTGACTAGCCTGCTTGACTGCTGTGTCTAAAAGATCTAAAGGCAGCTTCCAGCTTTTAGAACTGTGATACTGGGTACCGGGTTGGGTCGTAGAATAGAAAAATAGCACTCAAGACGGTCAAATATGTATCTTTCAGTTTTCTTGACTAGACTGCTTGACCAGTGGCGGACACAGCGGCTAGTTTTTGGGGGGGAAAATTCACACTATGGGATCACCGTCCACCTTTTCGGACTCAATAGACATTCCATCGAAAATCCGGCAAAAACTCCCTTACAATATAGATATATGCAAATATTATAACATTAAATCTAAACCAACACATCCACTAATCAAAATGCAACAATAATAAGCAACCATCAACAATATCCAACAAAAGTTATTCATAAGCAATATTAACAAGCAGCAATATCCAACAAAAGTTATTAATTTGACGTTCGACATACCTTTTATTTACGAAATGAAGGACGAGCAGCAGGAGGGATTATCGGTGGCCGCAACAAATTTCTTCGAGTTCCCAAATTCTGAAAATGTTGCATAATGTTTTCATTTGAAATGGTTCTAAAAACTTCCTTCTCGAAGTAACACAGTAAACAGTCCGATAGTAAATCGTCTCCCAATCGTTTGCGCAGATCAGTCTTTATTATATTCATCGCAGAAAAACTTCTTTCCACACTCGCTGTTCCGACATGTAAGATCAGTGCTAACTCGATGAGCCGATATTTTAAAAGGAAAGTAATTGTGATAATTCAACTCCACCATCTTCTTTGCAAGAACTCCAAGATTAGTAATATGAGAGAATACTTCATTTGATTTCATATCACCAATGTAACTTTTAAGTTCATGGTTGAGCTCAATTCGATCCATGGTAGTGAAATCGTCTGGATATAACTCAGCAAGGTGTAGCAATTGACTATGATCAAAATTTGCAAAAGAATTGGAAGGATCAAGGCACATCACACATGTAAGTAAATCTGTGTTGGCTTCGGTGAAGTGTGTATCTACTAATCAAAATTTTTCCCCTAATTCCTAGTAACACACATATATCTCATATCATGAGATAGTTTTGGGATTAAAAAACAGATACCTTAAATTTAAATAATCAAAAATACAAATGCATCTACCTACTACCTAATTTTTTTCTCCGAGCCCCCCCCGTGCCCCCCCTCTGAACGCCCATGTGCTTGACTGCTGTGTCTAAATGATCTAAAGACGGCTTCTAACTTTTAGAATTCCTGCAAGAAGCAAAATTTTAGATTAGTATATGAGTGAATAGCCCTTAATCTGAATCATTAAATGGAGATTGAATAATCGATTCACCATTATGGGTTGTCTTTTTTATCTCGTCAAAAGAACTCCTCAAGTTATTGTTTGGTCTGCTGCTTCTGCCGATGCTCTCTGTTGCTATAACTGTATGATGCTCTTTAAAAAAAAAATTGGGGAAGAGAATTGAACTTGAGATTTAGGAATGGGATAAATGCTACTCAACCGCTATGCTTCAAGGTTTTTTTTTTTTTGAATGTATAATACCTAACTGTTCATGATATCAACAAACAGTGAATTCTTTTTGGACCTCTCCCTTTTGCATTTCGCATCATCATTTGAAAAACTCAACTTGTACATTTGTTAGGTTTGACTTGTGATGTTCTGAAATGAATGTTTATGTTCTGGAATAAAAGCATAAACATTGAATAATTGCGTGCAACACCTGATGCTATTTTTCGGATGGCATTTTGCTTCTGATTGAAACATTCACAGTTGTTGATAGAGAAATTCGTATTCTAGCCTAAAATTTTACCTATTTCAAAGACTAATGAACGATGTGAAACTACTCCAAGGTGTTTTAGTCAATAGCAATGACAGCCTGACGTTTGCTTACCCCACCCCTTGCACCTTTGTGAATGCAAAGATTGTCCTTTTTCAGCCTGGAATACTCATTAGAATACTTTGCATTTGGTGATTTATGACTGATATGCTAATGCTGCTTGCTATTCATTTCAGATAATGGAGATTCTTACGCTTATGAAACGAGAATTAAGTGGAGAAGCTATAAAGCTACTGTGAGTATCTCTTTCACCTAAAAGCTCATGGACAAAGGCGGTAAAAGTTAGGCCTTTTTCCTAGCATTGATCTCTCTTAAAATTATTGCTCTGTTCTATTTTGCTCTTATAAGTTTTCCAAAGATTAAAACACACAAGTTCAGCGGGACATTAATATTTGAAGAGTTGTACTTGCACTGGACAAAACTATATCCATAATGTGATATGTGATAGGTTGAATAGAAAGACAAAAACTTCTGATGCTTCTGATTGTCTGATTAGTCCGGCTTTCGTGAGCCAGAAATTTGTGTTGCTAATCTATCTCTTGATGTTTGGGACCTGGACGTTACTTACTGTTCTAAACTCTTTTCTCGTATCGACAGAAATTAAATCTAATTCGTTAAGGCGCAGTTGCATTTGCTATCTGGATGAAGGTTTTCAAAAGCCATCAATTTTAAATGATACTAGAACATATTATGGAGGAAACAGAACCTGGTGAAGGGGAATAGCAAATGAAGACGCGGTTTTGCATACGGAATAGCTCTTCCTTTTCTTTCCTTTTGTTTTTAAAAATTTACATCAAGTAAAAACAAATAAAAGCACAACACAACAATTATTCGATGTCATGATGCATGCTTGTGTCACACGCAACGATATCTCAACATACGAATGCCTGTCTCTCTACCGTGCAATGCATGAACCTCGAGGTAATCCTACCACACGCCTCGTCAGGCCACACGTCCCGTCGGGCCACACGCCTCATAGGGCCACACGCCTCGTAGGGCCACACGCCTCGTAGGGCAACACGCCTCGTACGGCAACACGGCTCATACGGCAACACGGCTCATAGGCCAATGAAATGCTCGTGCCATGAATGCAAATGCATATGTCGTATCACACAACTTACGGTTTTCCTCTTTACCTTTTCCTCGTTTCATTTCATTTTCTTCTTTTACGTTTCATCACAATTTCCTCTATAAACACTCCTTCTTATTTATTACCTTCTCTTTTTAAATTTATTTATTTATCTATCTTTTCAATTTACCCCCAAATATATATTGTTAATATTTATGTATGTATTAATAATTATTTATCTATATTTTCAATTTACCCCCAAATATATATTGCTACTATTTATGTATGTCTTAATATTACACGGTGAAAAGAAAAAAAAAACTAATTGTATTTTATTTTCTTTTAGATTTCAGAATATACTTAAATGGACTATGTTTACTTAAAACCCAAACCAAATGAAATCCCAAACCCCAGCCCCCAGCTGCCCAGCCCGCCCCCATGCCTTGCCCAACCCGCCAGCCCCCCAGCCCAGCATGCGCCCAGGCCACCCTCCTTTCCTCCCTCCTTTTCGGTCCTTCTTCTGACACTCAGCTGGCCCAAACTTCTCCTCTTGCTATATTTTTTAATTTTTTTTCCTTATGCTTGGGCCGAACCTCTTCCAGCCCATTACGGAAACCAGCCTTTTTCTCTTGAGTCCTGGCCTGCTACGAAATTTCAGATTTTTCTCCTTTCTCTACTTTCCTCAACCCAAACTAAAATATCTCAACCTCAATTCTATTACCAATTTAAGTTCCAAACTTTCAATTAACACATAAAATCTTAAAAACCTTGAAACCACAGCCGAGACATATATATAAATATCTACATGTATAAACACATGCATAACATTCTTATACTACAAAGAAAACAATCAAAACATATAATATCACAAATTAAACTATAACATGCAAAATAAACAATAATTTAAACAACAACAATTAATTCATATATGAAATAAATCCAAAAAGAGAGAGACACCTAAAATAAGTGGTGTTGATGTGGTGGTGTATGGGTGGTGTATACTTCCTTCCCACCTTCTTCTTTTCCTTTCTAGCCTTAGCACTCTTTTCTTCTTCTTCTTTTTTTCTTTTTCCACTCACACTCACGGCACTTTGTTATTCTTTTAATTGTGTTGGCTAAAGGGGCCTAATATAGTAAAGTGGGATGGGAGTTTCATTCCCCTTGGTTATTTTGGATAAGACCAGTTATACATATAAATAAATAATAATAATAATAATACTAATCTGTTTTGGTTGTTTTGTAATTTCAGGGTTAGTATTTTAATTAAAAAGAATTGTAATTAAGTTGAGATTAGAATTGTAATTGAAGTTTATTTGTTTGGGAAGAATTTAATTGATTTGGGCTGAGGAATTAAAAAGAGGGCTGGAAACTGTTTTGGGCCGAAAAGGAACAAAAGAGGAAAAAAGCCTGTTTTGGATGGTAGAAGGGAAAAAGAAGGAAAACAAAAACTTTGGGGCTGGTGGGCTGCGGCTGGGGCGCGGGATTGGGCTGGTTTTGGGGGTCGCGGATTGGGCTTCAGGAAAGGGAAGGGGGTGTTTGGACTGGGCTGTGGGGAAATTGGGTTGGGTTTACATAAAGGAAAAAAAAAACAAAGGTAGCAGTTTATTTTTTTTTAGAAAAAAAATGTTCCGTTAAATTTAAAAGGAAAAAAAGTTGTGTTTCAGTTATAAAAAAAAAGTCTATGTAAAAGTAAAAAAAATGATTTGGGTTATACTTATTTAAAAAAAAAACGGAATGGGAAAAGGAAAAAATAGTAATAATAATATATTCATACTAGCAAGAATATACATGATCACGGATAAACTACTTGGACCGACTTTCAGGCAGGAAATTGTGTTGAAATGAGTATAGTTTTTTATGAATGCGTTAAGTGGGTTTGGAAAATAATTATTGATATATGATGTGTGGGAGTATGCATACACGTATATATGCACGTGTATGGGCGCGAGTATATATATGAGTATGGATGCACCGGATTACGTATGGTTATGCATTTGCATTCATGGCACGAGCATTGCATTGGCCTATGTGCCGTGTTGCCCTACGAGGCGTGTGGCCCTACGAGGCGTGTTGTCCTACGAGGCGTGTGGCCCTACGAGGCGTGTGGCCCTACGAGGCGTGTTGCCCTACGAGGCGTGTGGCCCTACGAGGCGTGTTGCCCTACGAGGCGTGTGGCCCGACGGGGCGTGTGGCCTGACGAGGCGTGTGGTAGGATTGCCTCGAGGTTCATGCATTGCACGATAGAGAGACAGACATTCGGATGTTAAGATATCGTTGCGTGTGCCACAAGCATGCATCATGACATCGCATAACTGTTGTGCTGTGCTTATGTAAGTAGGATACACTAAGGGTTGGCAGGAGTTTTCTAAGTTGAGTTGCCTCTTTTGTGGTCAGTGTTTTCTGACTCTTCTATGTCATGAAGTTACCAGCCAATGGTCATCAATGGTTATTGGAAGAAGTGTTCAGGGGACAGGGTTTGGGGGCATGGATGCTCTCATTTTGTTTAGTATTCGACTAGGACCATAGGATGATAGGGGTTCACTTGGCCGTTGGATTTGATTTTGGAAAAACAAAACTGTCATTATCTTTCTTGTTTCTTTGGCAAGTTTGTTAGAATACCTGAGTTGGTTTAAGTAGAGAATCCCTTGTGGAAGGGGTCGGATAGGGTAGAAATGTGAAGATGTAAAGTGTCCATTGGTTAATTAAATGAAATTAGTCTTCTTTTCACATTCTATTTTCTGTTTTGAGCTCCCCATTTCATCCTTCTGCTTAATCTATTCTCATTAAATTAAGAACTGATAAGTTCCCTGGAAAAGGTATTAGAGAGATGGTCTTGGCTGGGCGTTCTTGGTGTACTATGCTCCCGCATTTGCATAGGGTCCGGAGAGGAGGCGGATCGCTTTGCGATTGTATATACGTAGCTTTATCCTACACTTTATGCAAGAGGCTGTTTCTGTATCTCAAACCCGTAACGTCAAGGTCACAAAGCGTGACTAAGACAAAGCGTAAAGGACAATGGTCTTGGCTGAGCAATGGCAAATGAAACGTGGCTCAAACAAAGCGCAAAGGACTGCTGCAGCTTCTACACCTCATGGCATCTGGACCAGCCTGAAGAGGGGACTGGATGAGTGTCGATTTGGTCATTAAATCATCGCTAATTATACTGTAAACTCGTTAATTATAAGGATGTTTAAAGGAAAAAAAAACTGAATGTACCCATGAGTATAACCAAAAAGACGCCATTAGTCGAGTTAGGATATCGATTTAAAAGCCAAAAAAAAGAAAAAAAAAGAAAAAATAGGAATAAGACTAGTTAGGTTATTTTTTAGGCCAATGTATTTTGCTTGACAGTTAGGTCGGGTTGTGGTTTTTATTTTATTCTACTTAATAAGAACACAGAGAAACCGGGACGGTGGCTGCGGAATCCCAGCAGAAGATGGTCATTAGGAGCATGAAGGCCGCCAACTGAAAGGCCCTAAATTTGATTGACATTGTTCTTTTTCTTTTTTGGTTGTGCTTGTAAAGATATAGAGAAAGCAACTGGACAAAAGTATTGTAGTATGATAAAAAGTTGAATGGGGACGTGGAGTACTTATAATTGTAGAACTATGAATAAAGGGTGTTTTTGGTACAATAGTTTTCGGTGCATTAGGCTTTTGTGTTCGCCCATGGTCTGGGGAGGGGCCAGATTGTTTTGCAATCTAATGTACACAGTTTTACTCTACACTTTGTGCAAAAAGCTGTTTATGCAGCTCAAACCTATGACCTCAAATTCATAAAGCAGTAACCTTACCAGTTGATCCAAGATTAACTTTCAATTGTAGACCTAATAATCTTAACTATAATTTATTCACATCAAATAGTCATATGAAAGAAATTCCCTCCCTTCGTCTACAAGTTTTTTCAGAGATGACATCTGATGAGGCCGAGATCTTCACTGGGTGAATCAGAGATGATCCTTGTGGTTTGTCGTTTACTTTTCGTCTAAATCCGTCAATGAAACCTGAGAATGAAGAGAAACGTTAGAGGCCCAGGACGCTGTCCCGGAAGAATCCTCCGACGCTCAAGTCAGTTATGTGTGTTTTAGTAAGCAGTTTATGCTGGAATACAGGTTTAGAATGAACCTGGTTAATATCTTGTTGGGAATAAGGCTGCTTAGAGGTCAGCCGAGATGGAGTCTTTAGAATATCTCTCACTGAAAGATCTCCGAAAGTTGTAGTTGAAGTTCTGAAAATTGGATCATATTCTTTGTGTTCACTGTCTTGCTTTTATTGTTCTTCTCCGTCCTCTGCCTCTGACGGCAGAGTGGACGTTTTCTTGTGCAGAGGGGCTATGTCATTATAGGTCTGCTGATGGAAGTAATAGATCTGCTGACGGGACCAGTAGTTCTGCTGATGGGACCTTGACATGTGTAGGCTGAAAAGTCTGATGTGCACCCCTTCTTTATCATGTACATCTGCCAGGTGATTTGACACTCCATAAAGCTGAATTGCCCTTGACCCTTGGCAAGGGTTTACCGAGGTGCAAAGATGGATCTGGAGTCCTGCTCTGATCTGGCTGAAGTGTTTTAGAGTACGCTTCTTTTAGGTAGAAGCTGAGGCTGGAACCCGGGGCCGAGGTAAAACCCTTGATGTATTACTTACTGTTCCCAATAAGATGTGGATGTTCTGATAAAGCAGTACTTTGCGGAGCTGAAGTGTAGTATGGCCGAGCAGAAGTGCATCTCTGCCGAGCTGCAAGAGTTGGTCATCCCAGTCCTGAATTTTGCCGTTGATTGTTTGTTGACTAACAGATGAATATTTTTGACTTATCAACATCCTTTCGACATATGATTCCCAAAAACTAAGATGGTGAAATGGGTGCTATTTTTAGTGCTTTAGGAAGAGAGACATGTGAATAGAGTGGACCTAACAAGTTTGGTCATATGGGTAGTATTCTCTTACAAAATCTTATGTACCCAAAAATATTTTTGGCGTTGAGGTAGTTTAGATAATTTAAATAGATAATATATAAGTTAAATAGATAACGATACAGAAAACAACATGCTTCTCATTCGCAACTGATTTTACAGTTTTTCCCATAACATCCAAAACAAAGATAGCAAATAGACCCAACAAAGACATACAACGAAATAGACCAATAACCAAGTCCAACCAAACGATAGCCAAGCAAAGGTTAGTCCAAGCCAAAACTTGATGCAAATTTCCAAAACAATGCAATGTCAATGTTCCAATATTTCAAACCAAATTTTCCAATTTCAATGTTCAATATCCAATTCCAATGTCTAAATCCAATGTCCATATCCGATTGCACCAGTTCAAAACTCCAAAGAACCAAAATCCGATTTAATCGGTCCAAAGTCCAAAATCCAATGCAATGGCTATAGCACTTTCCTTACAAATGACTTATACCATAAGACTTACGAATTGGTTCTCCAATAGTCAATATGCTCCGGCGCTCTATATCACAATCGCCAATATGCCGGGACGCTAGCGGCCAATATGTCCGGGCGCTCTATATCCAAAATAGCCAATATGCCCAGACGCTCCGTTCAATTGGAACCAAATCGGCTTAGCAATATATTTCATGTTGTAGGTATGAATTTCGAACTATGAATGCAAATTTACCCAAAAATTTTTTTCCAAGTCCAAAAGTTAGTCAATTTACCACAAAAAAAGACCAAATTCAATATAAACCAAACAATAGTCCAATTAATTTCCAAAAATTACTAAAAATACCAAAAACTCAATCTCAGCCGTGTACATATACACATATATATGCTCATGCCCATACATGTACATATACACGTATATACGTGCACGTATCTCCTCGATCCTTTTCTACAACCTACTACCCAAACTCAATTCTCAATATTTTTACTCAATTTCCTGTCTAAGACTCCACCATCAGGCCTGGAGCAAAACTTACGTCCCACATCCAAAACCCCATGTAGTATTTGATCACGACACCCATTACACAATTTATATACATATAATATATACATAAGTGATGTATTCACAATTTAAGTGCATATATTGGCCACATATGCAAACTGATTCCAATTCTTCACCTTATAATTTTTGGCCACTGGCCTTAGGCACACCTTTTTTTGTTTTCAATTCAAATATAATCAAACTTAAGCCATACATAGTTTTATACACCCATGTATACATGGTACAGTGTACATTTATATAACCGAAATCCATATTCCAGCCGATGTTCTTTTGTAAAACAGTGGCTGGCCAAATACAACACCACAAAATTTCATCTTTTACCTGTAAGCAATTCGTCCCACATAACACATACAAACATATATACAATTCATCTATGCAATTCAAAAGTACTAGTGCATGATCCAAGTTGATACCGAAAATATAAACATAGATTTTACCAAAATCATAGTAAATACACTAAGGTTATTTACCTCCTATCTTCTATACCATACTGTAAGTGAATTCAGAATGGGTTAAAGACAATTATTTTTCTTTTCCTCCTACTGTTTTCGGCTGATGAGGCTGGGGTGAAAATTTTTCCTACTCTGGTAGCTGTTGGCTAGGCACAGCAGAAGTGGTTGTGGGTGAATGAAACACTTTTTTTTATAATAAGAGGCGATAAGTTAGGAGGAGGGACTGAAGGCACCAAATCTGGGGATCAATGAAATTAGTTGGAAAGTTAATTGCCCCACAATCTGACGGTTTTTTTAATTTTATATTTATTTTATTTTTTTTGATTTATTGCTTTTTTTAACACAATTTGTAAATAACTAAAAAAAATTTCTCTTCTTTTTTTTACACGGGATATAACATGGGCTTGGTAGATGCGTCCAACAGCTTAGACGGTACTGACAAGTTCGTTCAAGGGTCAAGACAGCCTTGCAATGCCCGTCAAAGGGTCTGGATGCCAGAAATGTTCATTTATGAAATTCTCTTTAATTACGATGATAGTGAAATAAAGAAACCAACTAGAAAATCTATTTGAAGTATTCACACAAAATTGTCACAAAAATCCCAATTGATTTGTGTTACAAAGGTGAAACTGTTCATGCACAAAATAGAATATCCCATGAAAATGATTAGTGTGTCAAGCGATATCGTATACAGAGAGTATAAAAAGCATGCCAAGTTAAAACTGGAGCTGGATGCAGATGTTGATGAGATCAAGCTGGTTTTTCGCTACCTCTTCGAGTCTAATGCGGCTAGTTACGTTTACAACGTGGATAAGATTTTTGACAAGGAATACTTGAAAACTGTTCTAGAAATACTAACTTGTTGTCCAACTCTTACATCTGTGGTGATATACGTGACTGTAGGTGGTGTTCCATCACCTGCCGCAACTATTTTTGGTACTACTGTGGACAAAGATGTTTTTGCTGGATCTATGAATCATGTAGTTGAAAGCTGTTCATCACACATAAATGTAGAAGATTGAAGAGATAAAGAAGGTGGAAAAAACGACGACGACGACTATGATGATGATGAAGAATTCGAGGACGATGAAGATGAAGAAGATGATTTAGAGGGCCTAGCGGATGAGGACAAAAAAAGGTTTCTCTGGTGGGGTATCTCACGTTGGCCAAAATGTTTCATTTCTAGAAGACTACATACACCCAGAAGACATACTCTTTTAGGGTCATAGAGGGCTTTGACATCGTCTTTTGAATGAGAGTAAACTTAATCACATTTAAGAGACGATGTTGTTCAAAATCTATGAAAGCTTACAACATGATGCACAATTAATGGTCTGTTCAGCATAACATGTATTTTAAGGTTGTGGCAAGCACAAAAGAATATTGGTGCATTAGCGTACACATTGAAAGATTCAAGGTTGTTAGTGGTGTCTTAGAGCAAGCCTGAGGAAAACAAATCAATTTTGGGAGATCGTAATTTTTTGTGAGCGTCATAGTTGCACAAATGTTAACGTCATATCGGATCTCAAGAATATCAATTCAACAATACTTGAGAGAATGATTACATAAAACATTAGTTAAAATACAGACTTCGGAACTCAAGATGTGCGTGAATCCATAAAAGGGAGCTTGAATGTAGACATCAACTACAACATGGTTGAGAAAAATTTCAGAATAAAGATGGTGTACGGTGATTGAATTGAATCTTTCTGTGACTTGCCTCGTTATATGGCTGCGATTGAGGCATCAACAGAGGCATGATTCGGAGATGAGCACTGCCAAACAAAAGGTATTTGGTTTAGTTTATTGGACATTCATGCGATCAATTTTGCGGTTCAAACCCTACCGTCCGATGATATCATTAGGTGGCATGCATATGTATGGCAAGACCATGAATTTTTTTTATTATGGTTGCGATTGATGCTGTTGATCATATATTTCTATTAGTTTATGCGATTGTTGACGAGAAAAATAACATAATTAGGGGTGATTGCTTCGAAGTATCTGAAAATATATACTTGGCAACATCAAGACGAATGTTTGTTTTCAAATCGATCTATAGGACTTAGGGCTGAAATAAGCCAAGATCTTGCTTGGCAACCACCCTATACTTACCATAGATATTGTCTCCTTTATACCAAAGCCAATTTTACAAGTAAATATTCTAACAAGTATTTTATGCTTATTGTATGTGTTGTGTTCATAATAAGTTTTTTAAGTCGCCCAAAATTTGAACTTCATAGGAAAATTTTCTTGTAAGGCTTTGAGCAACATGACGTGGGGAGATGCATCAAACACAATATGCATAGGTTTAATTAACGTATAGCAAGACTGAAAGAGCTGAATGAAGTCGCGTACAATTATCTTATGTGAATACCATTTGTTACATGGACACCATCCCACAATGGGGGTAGAAGATCAAGATATTATGTGATGACAATGAATTTCTCTGAGTCGTAGAACAACATACTCAAGGAGGCTAGATATTTACCAATTAGTGCTTGTGGAAAAGTTTTGTTTTAAAAGATAGTGAAGATGTGTAATGAAAAACGACAAGAGTCATTGTCGCATTTGGCAGCAAGGCAAAAATGGCCAGTCAAGACGCAACAACGGTTCATTGAGAATGAAAAATACAGAAAAACACAGGGTGCATGCATATTATATGCGAGAAGGCTTTACGAGAAGTTGTAACTCGGCACTGAGCAGATCATGGTGGTGTTTTTCATACTTTAAACCCGAGCATCATGACATACATTTGTGTAAAATTTCAGCTTTACCATATGCTTTGCTCACACGCTATGAAGGCATGCCAGAATATGCACAGTTTAATGAAAGGTCTTGTTGCCCTATTTTACTCTTGTCGTGCGATGATAGAACCGTAAAATGCTTCATTCCATCCTGTTCAGCACTCAACGTATTTGCCTGCAGGACTTGAGCCAATTTCGTCCATATGAAACGTGGTCGAGGTAGACCAGAATAAGCTCGTATTCATCTCTGTCATACAACAACAACAACACATATCCAGTATATTCCAACAACAGCAAAAGCTATCACTAGGGTTTGGGGAGGGTGAAAGGCAGAAAAATAATACATCAATCCCAAAGGATAGAGAGTTTGCTTCTAGCGGACCCTTGGCTCTACATGTACCTCGTATTCATCTCTACCATATTCGAGAAAATCAAGAACCGACCAATCTCTGGTACCACTTGTTGGGAATAAAGACTCGATTCTAAGCGAGATGAATAGCAGTACAATTGAAGTGAACTGATTCGGTAATA
The DNA here is from genome assembly GCA_036186865.1 of Eustoma russellianum. Lineage (NCBI taxonomy): Eukaryota > Viridiplantae > Streptophyta > Magnoliopsida > Gentianales > Gentianaceae > Eustoma > Eustoma russellianum. The sequence continues at coordinate 17,028,785 of AP025064.1, read as the reverse complement.
CCCAGGAAAGATCACAATGACCTCCTAGACAGTATTATCATTACATGTAAAATCCCAAGTTTACCCGGAGGGGTCACACATGGTCCCTCTTAAAATCTGACTTCCTTAGACAGAAATTGCATACACGGTGTATTTATCACAATTCACCGTAAATGTCATATAAATTAAGGATACCAAGATTTAAGTGGAAACCCTATCTCTATGGAGGGAAAAAACCACAGGCAATGAGAACAACTTCCACTATTCGAAATAATGGGAATATAAGAGACAACTCAAGTTTAGACTTAAAATTGAGAAATATAAGAGAATTGAAACACTCAATATTTTCTTATACCGGATTTGTATAATCTCACAATTCTCTTTTCCTCTCTATTTTCTTTCATTCACTTCTCTCTCAAGAAGCTCTTGAAATGCTTCTTGCTTTAGTTTTTGATGCGTCTTCCATGTACTAAAACATGCCTATTTATAGGCAAGCAAAGATGAATAAACACACGTGTTTTACTATTCATATGGTGGCTACTTTGTATTTGTCAAAGTTGGTATGCCACTAAACAAACAAAGAAGTCTTCCATTTTTTTCTTTGTTTCACACATGTTTAGACACTTCAAATCCCCCTCTAAACTAGGGGCATACTTCGACTCTCATTGAGAGTCCATCCTAGCTTGCTTCAATCCGCACAGACACTTTTTCAACTAGTAGATTATGTCTTCTTTGCCTTTGACTGTGAAGCCTTCTTGTTCTCCATCATCTGTTATAAGAATGTATTGAGAATTACAATACCTGGTAGAAGGTGCACGTTCTCTGACAAACCTCCTCGGTTGATGATCCACATCTTGCAATTTTAGAGGAGGGGTTTGCCCCCTGCTCAACACCACCAGAATCATCACATGTTTCAGTTTCTTCTATATTTCCTTCATTTGTGTCATTGTTCAATGAAGGAATAAATGTTACTTCTATAACATTTTCTGCAATAGACTTCTTCTCTGCATCGTTGAATATTTCATGTTCTTGGGACACGACATCTCTACTTCTGACGATTTTTTTTCTTTTCTGGATCCTATAGTCTATAGTTGTATTCCTTAATTCCGTATCCCATAAAGATACAAGGAATATTTTTGTCATCCAAATTTGACCTCTGGTCTCTTGGAACATGCATGAAGGCTTTACATCCAAATACTTTTAGGTGAGCGTAGCTTACTTCTCTTTCGCTCCATGCTACTTCTGGAACATCAAAGTTTAGTAGAACCGAAGGTGATCGGTTGATCAAGTAGACAGTTGTATTGACAGCCTCCCCCAAAACGACTTGGAAAATTTAGCCATTTTGAGCATGCATCACACTTTTTCTACAATGGTTCTATTCATCCGTTCTGCAAACTCTGTTATGTTGTGGAGTAACATGAACTGTCTTCTCATGTCTTATACCATGTTTTTTGTAGTACTCTTCAAATTCTATTGATATGTACTCGTCGCCATCGTCAGTGCAAATACATTTCAACTTTTCTCTAATCTCTCTTTGACTTTTATTTCTTATCAAGTAGACTCATATTTTTCTAGAATAATTAACAAAGTATTTGTTTCCACCTAGAGATTTTACCTCAATGGGACCACATACGTCATAGTGAACCAACTTCAATTTTTTTTATCCTGGAGTTCTTTTGAAAAGATACACGGTGTTGTTTTCCAAATAAACAGTAATCACATGGGTCTAGTGATATACCTTTGAATAAAGGTAGCAAGGATTGCTTTGTCAGTAACTACAACCCTTTCTGCCCAATGTGTCCTAAATGTCTGTGCCACACGTTTTGGGGAATCACCGTCTTCTAGTGCATTTATTTGACTTTCACACACCTTAAAGCATGTCTTGTACAAATTATAACATAACTTCCCTTTTGCTACCACCAAAGAACCTTTGGTAAGTTTCCATGTCGTATTATCAAAGAAATGCTCATAACCTTCCTTGTCCAGTACGCTTGTAGATAAAAGATTGAATCTTATATCTAGAACATGTAGCACATTTCGTAATGTAAATGTGCAACCAAGTGAAGTTTCCATAATGATATCACCCTTGGAAAGAAGAGACCTGATAAAGGATAGATTGGATAGAATCTATTTTGATATGATTAGATTTTATGGTTGTAAAAGTTTGACTTTACATTAGATTTGATAGTTGTAATTATTTGACTTTACATCATCTATGTACTATTTATAGATGCTGTATACACACAGAAAATGCAATGAAGTGAAATATCTTTCATTCACCAAATTTAGATTTCTATCAAGCGTTCTATGTTTGGACCAAACGAACTTCTAAGCAAAGGTCCGCGTAACAAGATAATACAACAAATAATCATCTCATCTTCGTGCTATAATGAGACTATCCCGGGAAGTCAATTGGTGCAAGGGATAGACACCTTCGCAACTCTGTTTGATTTTAAAGTTCCAAAGCTGGTGCAGTACGATGGGACCAAAGATCTCTAGCACAATGATACGAAGCACCCGTATCCACGATCCATTCAAGGTCTATATCTATGACATGACAACATTCATTTTGGTGACAAACCAATGTTGTCTCTTCGTCATCACTTGACGCTTTTTTTGCTGTGTTGTTATATCCCACCTGCTTTTGACCTCGATCTTTGTCTTGTTTCAAAGACCTGCAATTCCTTTTAAGGTGGCCATTCTTACCACATTTCCAGTACGTCACTCCGCTTTTCGATTTGGAACGACCTCTGGACTTGTCATAATCTTTTGATTTATTATGACTGTTGAAGTTTCTATTTCGGCTCCTTCCTCTTTCTTGTGTAAGAAGAGCCTGTCGTTGCTTCTTTGATCGCATCATCTTAATATGCAACAACAAAGATGATGTGACATCTTTCAATGTGATTGTTTCTTTACCATAAAGTAAAGTGGTCGTCAAACCATTTAAGGAGGGTGGAAGTGAACTCAAGAGCATGATCGCCTTATACTTATCCTCTATAGTAACACCAAGACTCGCCATTTGGGATATGATGCCATTGAAATCATTTAGATGAGACAAAAAATCTGTACCTTCGCTCATTTGGAGTGTTTAGAGCTGCTTCTTACGATACAATTTATTTGTCAACGTTTTGGACATGTACAAGCTTTGTAGCTTTGTCCAAATCTCCATGGTTGAGTCGTTTCCATTTACATTGTTTAGGACTTCGTCGGACAAGTGCAAGCGAATTGCACTGGTGGCTTTATTATCCATGTCTTGCCAATCATCATCTTTCATAACTTCTACCTTTTTCTCTTTGCCATAAAGAGCTTTGAGAACATCTTGTTGTATAAGGTAATCCTTCATCCTTTTCTGCCACGTGGGAAATCCATCATCTCCATTGAATTTTGCCACATTGAATTTCATCTATGCCATATTCGAAAAATCAAGAACCGAATAACCAATCTCTAGTACCACTTGTTGGGAATAAAGACTCGGTTCTAAGCGGAATAAAAATGTGGATAGTACTTTACTACTCACTAGAATCATCGAGTATGACAGCGAGATGAATAGAAGTAAAAGTGAAGTGAACCGATTCGATAATACACAGGAAAGATCACAATGACCTCCTAAACAGTATTACCATTCCACGTAAAATCTCAGGTTTAATCGGAGGGGTCACACACGTTGTCTCTTAAAATCCGACTTCCTTAGATAGAAATTATGTGCACGGTGTATTTATCACAATTCACCGTAAATGGCATATAAAATAAGGATATTAAGATTTACATGGAACCCTTCTCTCCGGAGGAAAAAAACCCGGACAGTGAGAACAACTTCCATTATTCGAAATAATGGAAATACAAAAGACAACTCAAGTTTAGACTTAAACTTGAGAAATATAAGAGAATTGAAACACTCAATATTTTCTTATACCGGATTGGTATAATCTCACAACTTTCTTTACCTCTCTCTATTTTCTTTCACTCACTTCTCTCTCAAAAAGCTCTTGAGATGTTTCTTTCTTTGGTTTTTGGTGTGTCTTCCATCAATTAAAACATGCCTATTTATAAGCAAGTAAAGATGAATAAACGCATGTGTTTTACTATTCATATAGTGACTACTTTGTATTTGTCAAAGTTGGTATACCACTAAACAAACAAAAAAGTCTTTCATTTTTTTATTTGTTCCACACTTGTTTGGACACTTCACCGACCCCTTCCCCCCCCCAACTTTGGTCACTGGATGTTCATTGGTATTGTCGGCCTTCTCATCAGTTTTATTCCTTTGTCTTGGGGATATCCCACCTCTGTTTGTCTCCTGTGATTCTACATGGCTAGTACTAGCCACCCAAATCTCCTTTGTTTTGGTAAATATTCAAGTAATTAAACATACGCGTACATATTCAAGTATTCACCCTTAATCCAATCTGTAAGACTTATTACTCAGATTTTCTTAATTTTTTGTTGTATTAAATTTTTTTTCTAAGTAAGGTACTTATTGAATCATGTAGAGCATATTGACTTGGTATTTGTTGAAATGTTCTCGGAAGAACTACAAAAATTCCAATTTTCTTAACGTCACAGTAATCTTATTTTTCTCAATTTCTGACATAAGCAAAATTTGAAGCCACGGTTTAATGAAGTAAAATTCAAGCGTGCTTCAGAGTGTAAAAAGGGCAATAATGAAGAGCTTTTTCATCTTTATCTATACTGTATAGTGGATGCTAATCTCGATTATGATCTCTTAATTTGGAAAAATTGAATTCATGCAAATCCATCAATGTCTTCATTTTCGTATAGTGTTATATTATATTACAAATGGTGGCATGAATGGAAAAGAATTGCACGAATATGCTGATAAAGAAACTGATGCTTTCTGAACTTGATGTCACGGTTTTGAATTACAAAAATAGTCTCTTGCATAAAGTGTAAAGTAAAGCTGCACATATTAGATCGCGAAACAAATCGACCCTCTCTAAACACTACAAAAATGTAGAAAAGAACGTCCTGTTATGCTCCCTCTTTTCTATTGTTTTATTACTTCTTAGGCGTTCTATTTTAAACACCCGAAATTCTTTATCAAAAATAATTGTTCTTCAAACTACTGCACACGAAAGGAGTGTTGAGAATCAGCTGTTGGGGCATTAGTCCAGTCCATTTGTTATTGGACATTTTGTAAGTGATAGACCAATCACTTATTTTGTAAGGCCCAAAATGGTTTGAGCAACCCTTAAAAATGTGTTTTTGCTGGTTGAAATAATAGGTGCACTGTAGAACATCTGAGGCAGAAAAACAGAGAGAGCAAGGGAGAACAGAAAGTTTTCGCGCAGAACAATTTTTTTCTGGACAGCCTCTGCTATTTTGACGATCGCCGGAGATCCGACCGTTGGATTTTGCTGAAATTTTGACAGCTTCTTCGGAACGCACAGGGATACATTTTGACCGTTCAGAATTTCAATCTGAGCTCTGGATCGTTTTTAATCGCTGCTGGTGTCAGCTGCGATTTTGGTGACATTTCTGCATTTTTGTTCTTCAATTGTTGCCTCTTATGTATGTTGTTGTTGGTGGGCTGTAATATTCTTGTAGACTGATTTGGGTGTTTTTACCCTCAATTTTCATAATAAGAGAAGAAGAAGGGTGGACTCCTTACAAGTCTCGTGGTTTTTTATCCTTCACATTGAAGGGGTTTTTCTACGTATAAATCTCTTGTGTTGTTTGAAGATTTATCTTGGATAATTTGCTTGAGGTTTTGGTGTGTGATTGATATTTGCTTAGTGAATCAATTGTGGTGTATTGGGTTGAGTATTTTGGTTGGTTGTCTTGAAGTTGATCCTTGTAGGTGTTGTATCCTACTTGTTGCTTCTCCCCTACAACTGGTATCAGAGCATTTGGTTAAACTGTAGATATGGAATCTGGAAATCATTCTATGGTTAAATTGACATCAACCAATTATTCTATTTGGCGTCCGATGATGGAAGATTTGCTATACTGTAAAGATTTGTTTGACCCAATTGATGTGGATAAAACCAAGAAAGATGACACGCCCACTAAACCAGAGAAGATGTCGGATAAAGAATGGGAAAAGCTAAAGAGAAAGACCTTGGGAACAATTAGACAGTGGATTGATATTAGCATATTCAATCATGTGTCCCAAGGGACTGAGCCACTTGAGTTGTGGAGAAAATTGGAGGGTCTTTATGAAAGAAAGACTGCTCATAACAAGGCCTCATTGATTAAAAGCCTTGTTAATCTCAAGTTGAAGCCAGGGAAGTTAGTTTCTGAGCATCTAAGTGACTTTCAAGATATCATTAACAAGTTGACTGTGATGAAGATTGTTCTTGATGATGAGTTTCAGGCTCTATTCCTATTGAGTTCTCTGCCGGACAGTTGGAAAACCTTGGTTGTGTCCATCAGCAACTCAGCTCCAGATGGTACGCTTTCATTAGATGTCATTAAAGAGAGCATGTTTAATGAAGAGCTTAGAAGAAAGGAGATGGGTGTTGATATTTCACAGGCACTTGTGATAGAGAATAGAGGAAGAAGCAAGAGTAGATGTCCCAAGGGCGTGGCAAGTCAAAGTACAGGTCCAAGTCCAAGGATGGGAGAGAACCTACGATATGTCACTATTGCAGCAAGCCTGGCCATATTCAAAAATTTTGCTATAAGTTGAAAAGAGATCAGCAACAGAAGAAAAATGATCATCACAAAGAGGGTGAGGACAAAAAATACAGCAGCGACAGTTTCTACTTCAGATGATTCTGTTTCTTTGATTTGTACTACTGGTGATTGTTGTCATGTTGACAATTCCGATTCTGAATGGCTTGTTGATACTGGGGCTTCTTATCATTGTGTTCCTGTTAAGGAGTGCTTTATTGACTACCGAGCTGGAGATTTTGGTAGTGTGAAGATGGGAAACCAAAGTTCAGCTAGTATTGTTGGAATTGGAGATATTCGAGTACAAACCAGTGTTGGGTGCTATTTGACATTGAGAGATGTTCGCCACATTCCAGATTTATGCCTCAATTTATTGTCTGCTAATGTACTTGATCAAGAAGGTTACAAGCACACTTTTGGTGAGGGTAAATGGAAATTGTCTAAGGGTTCCTTGACTGTTGCTCGTGGCAAGCTCTGCTGCACCTTGTATAAGACACACTTGAAAGTGTGTACTAGTGAGTTGAATGCTGTTGAGGAGAAAACTTCACCTAACTTATGGCACCGAAGATTGGGGCATGTCAGTGAGAAGGGTATAAAGTTGCTGGCTGGTAAGTCTCTTATTCCTGTTGATGTTACCATTTCTCTTGACCCTTGTGATCATTGTTTAGCAGGAAAGCAACATAGAGTTTCTTTTCCGAAGAAATCCACAAGAAAGAAAGTAAAGCTAGAGTTGGTTTACTCTGATGTGTGTGGTCCCATAGAGGTGGAATCACTTGGTTGTAACAAATACTTTGTTACTTTTATTGATGATGCTACTCGGAGAACTTGGGTTTATATGATGAAGAAAAAAAGCGAGGTGTTTGGTATCTTTCAGAAGTTTCATGCCATGGTGGAAAGGGAGTCAGATTGCAAATTGAAGCGTCTCCGAACTGATAATGGAGGTGAATACACTTCAAATGAGTTTAAAGCATATTGCTCAAGATATGGCATTCGGCATGAAAGAACAGAACCTGGTACCCCCACAACACAATGGTGTTGCCGAGAGGATGAACAGAACTATTGTTGAAAAAGTGAGATGTATGCTTGGGATGTCCAATCTTCCTAAGTCATTTTGGGGAGAAGCGGTTGGAACCGCTGTGTACTTGATAAATAGAGCACCATCAGTTCCTTTGGAGTTTGAGATTTCTGAGAGGGTTTGGTTCGAGAAAGATCCCTCTTATTCTCATTTGAGGGTGTTTGGATGCAAGGCTTTCATGCATGTACCGAAGGAACAGAGATTGAAGCTTGATTTCAAGACTTCTCCTTGTGTGTTTGTTGGATATGGTGATGAAGAGTTTGGTTACAAACTTTATGATCCAGCAAAGCAAAAAGTTGTGAGGAGTAGAGATGTTGTCTTTTATGAGCACGAGATGGGTTTTCATCTCTTAGGTGCTGGAAAGTCTCATTCTACTGATTTCTCTCATGATGCTACTGATATGTCTCCTATTTCTGTTCCAGATGATCAACAAACAGGTGATGCTCCCGAGGATGGTCATGACACCATTCATGAACATGACCATATTGAAGAGGTACAACCAGAAATTGTTGTACCACAACCTGAAAATGAAGATGTAGATATTGAACATGGAGAGTCTTCTAATCAGGGGAGCAATTCAGCCCACAGGTGGAAGAGCAAACACTTAGAAAGTCAAACCGAGTTCGACAACCTTCAAGACTTTATCCCAGTTCTGAGTATATCCTAATCACAGATGAGGGGGAGCCTGAGAGCCTTCAAGAGGTGTTGTCACATCCAGACAAAGACCATTGGCTCAAGGCTATGCAAGAGGAGATGGATTCTTTGAAGAAGAATGAAACCTATGACTTGGTGAAGCGTCCAACAGGGAAGAAAGTCTTGAAGAACAGGTGGTTGTTTAAGAACAAGAAAGATGGCCACAAGCTAGTGAGGCGGAAGGCAAGACTAGTGGTGAAGGGATGCCACCAGAAGAAAGGCATCGACTTTGATGAGATTTTTGCACCAGTGGTGAAGATGACTTCCATTCGTATAATTTTGGGACTAGCTGCCAGTTTGGATCTTGAACTTGAACAACTTGATGTAAAAACTGCTTTCTTACATGGTGATTTGCATGAGGAGATTTACATGGAGCAGCCGGAAGGATTTGAAGTTAAAGGAAAGGAGAATTTTGTTTGTAAGTTGAAAAAGAGTCTCTATGGACTTAAGCAGGCTCCAAGGCAATGGTACCGCAAGTTTGATTTGTAAAAACTGCTTTCTTACATGGTGATTTGCATGAGGAGATTTACATGGAGCAGCCGGAAGGATTTGAAGTTAAAGGAAAGGAGAATTTTGTTTGTAAGTTGAAAAAGAGTCTCTATGGACTTAAGCAGGCTCCAAGGCAATGGTACCGCAAGTTTGATTCCCTTATGGGTACTAATGGATACAAGCGGACTTCTGCAGATCCTTGTGTTTATTTCAGAAAGTTCTCTGAAGGTAACTTCATTATCCTTTGCTTGTATGTTGACGATATGCTGATAGTGGGACAAGATGTTGAGATGATTCGCAAGTTGAAAGAGGATTTGTCAAAGTCCTTTGATATGAAAGATTTGGGTCCTGCAAAGTAGATTCTTGGCATTAAAATTGTTCGTGATAGAAAAGCTGGTAAGCTTTGGTTGTCACAAGAGAAGTATATTGAACGGATGCTTGAAAGGTTCAATATGAAGAATGCCAAGCCAGTTAATACACCACTTGCAGGTCATTTCAAGTTGAGCAAGCGGTGTTGTCCTACTACTGAGAAAGAGAAGGAAAGTATGTCACATATTCCTTACTCGTCTGCTGTTGGTTCATTGATGTATGCCATGGTGTGTACAAGACCGGATATAGCACATGCTGTTGGATTGGTTAGCAGATTCTTGGCTAATCCAGGCAAGGTTCACTGGGAAGCTGTAAAGTGGATCTTGAGATATTTGCATGGCACCTCAAAATTAAGTTTGTGTTTTGGAGGTGGTGAGCCTATTCTTGAGGGATTTACAGATGCTGACATGGCTGGTGATCTTGATATCAAAAGGTCTACCTCAGGTTACTTGTTCAAATTTGCAGGGGGAGCCATTTCATGGCAATCCAAGCTACAGAAGTGTGTATCATTGTCTACAACCGAGGCAGAGTATATAGCAGTTGTGGAAGCATGTAAAGAAATGCTTTGGTTGAAACGTTTCTTTCAAGAGTTGGGTTTGAAGCAAACAGAGTATGTTGTGTGTTGTGATAGTCAAAGTGCTATGGATTTGAGCAAAAATAGCATGTACCATGCTCGCACAAAGCATATTGATGTGAGGTATCATTGGTTGCGTGATGTTATTGAAGAGCAACTAATGAAGTTGAAGAAGATTCAACCAACAAGAATGGCGCTGATATGTTGACAAAGGTAGTTCCTGGAAGCAAGCTTGAATTTTCTTCCAAGCTTGTAGGTATGTCATTTTGATGAGCTTTGCGTATGGTCTTCCCCAAATTGGACTGGAGGGGGAGATTGTTGGGGCATTAGTCCAGTCCATTTGTTATTGGACATTTTGTAAGTGATAGACCAATCACTTATTTTGTAAGGCCCAAAATGGTTTGAGCAACCCTTAAAAATGTGTTTTTGCTGGCTGAAATAATAGGTGCACTGTAGAACATCTGAGGCAGAAAAACAGAGAGAGAAAGGGAGAACAGAAAGTTTTCGCGCAGAACAATTCTTTTTCTGGGCAGCCTCTGCTATTTTGACGATCTCCGGAGATCCGACCGTTGGATTTTGCTGAAATTTGGGCAGCTTCTTTGGAACACACAGAGCTACATTCTGACCGTTCAGAATTTCAATCTGAGCTCTGGATCGTTTTTAATCGCTGCTGGTGTCAGATGCGATTTTGGTGACATTTCTGCATTTTTGTTCTCCTTCAATTGTTGCCTCTTATGTATGTTGTTGTTGGTGGGCTGTAACATCCTTGTAGACTGATTTGGGTGTTTTTACCCTCAATTTTCATAATAAGAGAAGAAGAAGGATGGACTCCTTACAAGTCCCGTGGTTTTTTATCCTTCACATTGAAGGGGTTTTTCCACGTATAAATCTCTTATGTTGTTTGAAGCTTTATTTTGGATAATTTGCTTGAGGTTTTGGTGTGTGATTGATATTTGCTTGGTGAATCAATTGTGGTGTATTGGGTTGAGTATTTTGGCTGGTTGTCTTGAAGTTGATCCTTGTAGGTGTTGTATCATACTTGTTGCTTCTCCCCTACATCTGCTTCACCCTTACAGTTTCCATATAATAGCCCGTCGTGAAAGCGTCCTACCGACTTTTCCGATGTACTAGACTCCTGTGTTTGTATAGGGTCTGAAAAAAAGCTGGATCGATTTGCGATCTGATATGCGCAGCCTTACCTGTCACTTTATGCAAGAGACTGTTTCCTCGCCTCAAACCCGTGACCTCAAGGTATTTGGTTTAGTTTATTGGACATTCACGCGATCAATTTTGCGGTTCAAACCCTACCGTCCGATGATATCATTAGGTGGCATGCATATGTAAGGCAAGACCATGAATTGTTTTTATTATGGTTGCGATTGATGCCGTTGATCATATATTTCTATTAGTTTATGCAATTGTTGACGAGAAAAATAACATAATTAGGGGTGATTGCTTCGAAGTATCTGAAAATATATACTTGGCAACATCAAGACGAATGTCTGTTTTCAAATCGATCTATAGGACTTAGGGCTGAAATAAGCCAAGATCTTTCTTGGCAACCACTCTATACTTACCATAGATATTGTCTCCTTCATACCGAAGCCAATTTTATAAGTAAATATCTAACAAGTATTTCATGCTTATTGTATGTGTTGTGTTCATAATAAGTTTTTTAAGTCGCCCAAAATTTGAACTTCATAGAAAAATTTTCTTGTAAGGCTTTGAGCAACATGACGTGGGGAGATGCAACAGAACACAATATGGATAGGTTTAATTAACGTATAGCAAAACTGAAAGAGCTGAATGAAGTCGCGTACAATTATCTTATGTGGATACCACTTACATGGACACCATCCCACAATGGGGGTAGAAGATCAAGATATTATGTGATGACAATCAATTTCTCTGAGTCGTAGAACAACATACTCAAGGAGGCTAGATATTTACCAATTAGTGCTTGTGGAAAAGTTTTGTTTTAAAAGATAGTGAAGATGTGTAATGAAAAACGACAAGAGTCATTGTCGCATTTGGCAGCAAGGCATAAATGGTCAGTCAAGACGCAACAACGGTTCATTGAGAATGAAAAATACAGAAAAGCACAGGGTGCATGCATATTATATGCGAGATGGCTTTACGAAGTTGTAACTCGGCACTGAGCAGATCATGGTGGTATTTTTCATACTTTAAACCCGAGCAGCATGACATACATTTGTGTAAAATTTCAGCTTTACCATATGCTTTGCTCACACGCTATGAAGGCATGCCAGAATATGCACAGTTTAATGGAAGGTCTTGTTGCCCTATTTTACTCTTGTCGTGCGATGGTAGAACCGTAAAATGCTTCATTCCATCCTGTTCAGCACTCAGTGTATTGGCCTGCAGGACTTGAGCCAATTTCGTCCATATAAAACGTGGTCGAGGTAGACCACAATAATCTCGTATTCATCTCTGTCATACAACAACAACAACAACAACACATATCCAGTATATTCCAACAAAGCAAAAGCTATCACTAGGGTCTAGGGAGGGTGAGAGGCAGAAAAATAATACCTCAATCCCAAAGGATAGAGAGTTTGCTTCCAGCGGACCCTTTGCTCTACATGTACCTCGTATTCATCTCTACCATATTCGAGAAAATCAAGAACCGACCAATCTCTGGTACCACTTGTTGGGAATAAAGACTCGATTCTAAGCGAGATAAATAGCAGTACAATTGAAGTGAACTGATTCGGTAATACCCAGGAAAGATCACAATGACCTCCTAGACAGTATTATCATTACATGTAAAATCCCAAGTTTACCCGGAGGGGTCACACACGGTCCCTCTTAAAATCTGACTTCCTTAGACAGAAATTATATACACGGTGTATTTATCACAATTCACCGTAAATGTCAGATAAATTAAGGATACCAAGATTTAAGTGGAATCCCTCTCTCCATGGAGGGAAAAAACCACGGACAGTGTGAACAACTTCCACTATTCGAAATAATGGGAATACAAGAGACAACTCAAGTTTAGACTTAAAATTGAGAAACATAAGAGAATTGAAACACTCAATATTTTCTTATACCGGATTTGTATAATCTCACAATTCTCTTTTCCTCTCTCTATTTTCTTTCCTTCACTTCTCTCTCAAGAAGCTCTTGAAATGCTTCTTGCTTTAGTTTTTGATGCGTCTTCCATGTACTAAAACATGCCTATTTATAGGCAAGCAAAGATGAATAAACACATGTGTTTTACTATTCATATGGTGGCTACTTTGTATTTGTCAAAGTTGGTATGCCACTAAACAAACAAAGAAGTCTTCCATTTTTTTCTTTGTTTCACACATGTTTAGACACTTCAAATCCTCCCTCCAAACTAGGGGCATACTTCGACTCTCATTAAGAGTCCATCCTAGCTTGCTTTAATCCGTACAAACACTTTTCAACTTGCAGACTATGTCTTCTTTGCCTTTGATTGTGAAGCCTTCTTGTTCTCTATCATCTGTTATAAGAATGTATTGAGAATTACAATACCTGGTAGAAGATACACGTTCTCTGACAAACCTCATCGGTTGATGATCCACATCTTGCAATTTTAGAGAAGGAGGGGTTTGCCCCCTGCTCAACACCACCAGAATCATCACATGTTTCAGTTTCTTTTATATTTCCTTCATTTGTGTCATTGTTCAATGAAGGAATAAATGTTACTTCTATAACATTTTATGCAATAGACTTCTTCTCTGCATCATTGAATATTTCATGTTCTTGGGACACGACATCTCTACTTCTGACGATTTTTTTCTTTTTTGGATCCTATAATCTATAGTTGTATTCCTTATTTCCGTATCGCATAAAGATACAAGGAATATTTTTGTCATCCAAATTTGACCTCTGGTCTCTTGGAACATGCATGAAGGCTTTACATCCAAATACTTTTAGGTGAGCGTAGCTTACTTCTCTTTCACTCCATGCTACTTCTGGAACATCAAAGTTTAGTGGAACCAAAGGTGATCAGTTGATCAAGTAGACAGTTGTATTGACAGCCTCCCCCAAAATGACTTGGAAAATTTTGCCATTTTGAGCATGCATCACACTTTTTCTACAATGGTTCTATTCATCCGTTCTGCAAACGCCGTTATGTTGTGGAGTAACATGAACTGTCTTCTCATGTCTTATACTATGTTTTCTGTAGTACTCTTCAAATTCTATTGATATATACTCGTCGCCATCGTCAGTGCAAATACATTTCAACTTTTCTCCAATCTCTCTTTGACTTTTATTTCTTATCAAGTAGACTCATATTTTTCTAGAATAATTAACAAAGTATTTGTTTCCACCTAGAAATTTTACCTCAATGGGACCACATACGTAAGAGTGAACCAACTTCAATTTGTTTTCTTTTATCCTGGAGTTCTTTTTGAAAAGAGACACGGCGTTCTTTTCCAAATAAACAGTAATCACATGGGTATAGTGATATGCCTTTGAATAAAGGTATCAAGGATTGCTTTGTCAGTAACTACAACCCTTTCTGCCTAATGTGTCCCAAATGTCTGTGCCACACGTTTGGGGAATCACCGTCTTCTAGTGCATTTATTTGACTTTCACACACCTTAAAGCGTGTCTTGTACAAATTACAACATAACTTCCCTTTTGCTACCACCAAAGAACCTTTGGTAAGTTTCCATGTCGTATTATCAAAGAAATGCTCATAACCTTCCTTGTCCAGTGCGCTTGTAGATAAAAGATTTGAATCTTATATCTAGAACATGTAGCACATTTCATAATGTAAATGTGCAACCAAGTGAAGTTTCCATAATGATATCACCCATTCCCATGATCGATGAGGTGCTTTTGTTTGCCATCTTCAACACACCAAAGTCTCCAGCTTTGTACGTGGAGAAGTATTCTTTGTTAGTGGCACAATGATACGAAGCACCCGTATCCACGATCCATTCAAGGTCTATATCTATGACATGACAACATTCATTTTGGTGACAAACCAATGTTGTCTCTTCGTCATCACTTGACGCTTTTTTTGCTGTGTTGTTATATCCCACCTGCTTTTGACCTCGATCTTTGTCTTGTTTCAAAGACCTGCAATTCCTTTTAAGGTGGCCATTCTTACCACATTTCCAGTACGTCACTCCGCTTTTCGATTTGGAACGACCTCTGGACTTGTCATAATCTTTTGATTTATTATGACTGTTGAAGTTTCTATTTCGGCTCCTTCCTCTTTCTTGTGTAAGAAGAGCCTGTCGTTGCTTCTTTGATCGCATCATCTTAATATGCAACAACAAAGATGATGTGACATCTTTCAATGTGATTGTTTCTTTACCATAAAGTAAAGTGGTCGTCAAACCATTTAAGGAGGGTGGAAGTGAACTCAAGAGCATGATCGCCTTATACTTATCCTCTATAGTAACACCAAGACTCGCCATTTGGGATATGATGCCATTGAAATCATTTAGATGAGACAAAAAATCTGTACCTTCGCTCATTTGGAGTGTTTAGAGCTGCTTCTTACGATACAATTTATTTGTCAACGTTTTGGACATGTACAAGCTTTGTAGCTTTGTCCAAATCTCCATGGTTGAGTCGTTTCCATTTACATTGTTTAGGACTTCGTCGGACAAGTGCAAGCGAATTGCACTGGTGGCTTTATTATCCATGTCTTGCCAATCATCATCTTTCATAACTTCTACCTTTTTCTCTTTGCCATAAAGAGCTTTGAGAACATCTTGTTGTATAAGGTAATCCTTCATCCTTTTCTGCCACGTGGGAAATCCATCATCTCCATTGAATTTTGCCACATTGAATTTCATCTATGCCATATTCGAAAAATCAAGAACCGAATAACCAATCTCTAGTACCACTTGTTGGGAATAAAGACTCGGTTCTAAGCGGAATAAAAATGTGGATAGTACTTTACTACTCACTAGAATCATCGAGTATGACAGCGAGATGAATAGAAGTAAAAGTGAAGTGAACCGATTCGATAATACACAGGAAAGATCACAATGACCTCCTAAACAGTATTACCATTCCACGTAAAATCTCAGGTTTAATCGGAGGGGTCACACACGTTGTCTCTTAAAATCCGACTTCCTTAGATAGAAATTATGTGCACGGTGTATTTATCACAATTCACCGTAAATGGCATATAAAATAAGGATATTAAGATTTACATGGAACCCTTCTCTCCGGAGGAAAAAAACCCGGACAGTGAGAACAACTTCCATTATTCGAAATAATGGAAATACAAAAGACAACTCAAGTTTAGACTTAAACTTGAGAAATATAAGAGAATTGAAACACTCAATATTTTCTTATACCGGATTGGTATAATCTCACAACTTTCTTTACCTCTCTCTATTTTCTTTCACTCACTTCTCTCTCAAAAAGCTCTTGAGATGTTTCTTTCTTTGGTTTTTGGTGTGTCTTCCATCAATTAAAACATGCCTATTTATAAGCAAGTAAAGATGAATAAACGCATGTGTTTTACTATTCATATAGTGACTACTTTGTATTTGTCAAAGTTGGTATACCACTAAACAAACAAAAAAGTCTTTCATTTTTTTATTTGTTCCACACTTGTTTGGACACTTCACCGACCCCTTCCCCCCCCCCCCCCGCCCAACTTTGGTCACTGGATGTTCATTGGTATTGTCGGCCTTCTCATCAGTTTTATTCCTTTGTCTTGGGGATATCCCACCTCTGTTTGTCTCCTGTGATTCTACATGGCTAGTACTAGCCACCCAAATCTCCTTTGTTTTGGTAAATATTCAAGTAATTAAACATACGCGTACATATTCAAGTATTCACCCTTAATCCAATCTGTAAGACTTATTACTCAGATTTTCTTAATTTTTTGTTGTATTAAATTTTTTTTCTAAGTAAGGTACTTATTGAATCATGTAGAGCATATTGACTTGGTATTTGTTGAAATGTTCTCGGAAGAACTACAAAAATTCCAATTTTCTTAACGTCACAGTAATCTTATTTTTCTCAATTTCTGACATAAGCAAAATTTGAAGCCACGGTTTAATGAAGTAAAATTCAAGCGTGCTTCAGAGTGTAAAAAGGGCAATAATGAAGAGCTTTTTCATCTTTATCTATACTGTATAGTGGATGCTAGTCTCGATTATGATCTCTTAATTTGGAAAAATTGAATTCATGCAAATCCATCAATGTCTTCATTTTCGTATAGTGTTATATTATATTACAAATGGTGGCATGAATGGAAAAGAATTGCACGAATATGCTGATAAAGAAACTGATGCTTTCTGAACTTGATGTCACGGTTTTGAATTACAAAAATAGTCTCTTGCATAAAGTGTAAAGTAAAGCTGCACATATTAGATCGCGAAACAAATCGACCCTCTCTAAACACTACAAAAATGTAGAAAAGAACGTCCTGTTATGCTCCCTCTTTTCTATTGTTTTATTACTTCTTAGGCGTTCTATTTTAAACACCCGAAATTCTTTATCAAAAATAATTGTTCTTCAAACTACTGCACACGAAAGGAGTGTTGGGAATCAGCTGTTGGGGCATTAGTCCAGTCCATTTGTTATTGGACATTTTGTAAGTGATAGACCAATCACTTATTTTGTAAGGCCCAAAATGGTTTGAGCAACCCTTAAAAATGTGTTTTTGCTGGTTGAAATAATAGGTGCACTGTAGAACATCTGAGGCAGAAAAACAGAGAGAGCAAGGGAGAACAGAAAGTTTTCGCGCAGAACAATTTTTTTCTGGACAGCCTCTGCTATTTTGACGATCGCCGGAGATCCGACCGTTGGATTTTGCTGAAATTTTGACAGCTTCTTCGGAACGCACAGGGATACATTTTGACCGTTCAGAATTTCAATCTGAGCTCTGGATCGTTTTTAATCGCTGCTGGTGTCAGCTGCGATTTTGGTGACATTTCTGCATTTTTGTTCTTCAATTGTTGCCTCTTATGTATGTTGTTGTTGGTGGGCTGTAATATCCTTGTAGACTGATTTGGGTGTTTTTACCCTCAATTTTCATAATAAGAGAAGAAGAAGGGTGGACTCCTTACAAGTCCCGTGGTTTTTTATCCTTCACATTGAAGGGGTTTTTCTACGTATAAATCTCTTGTGTTGTTTGAAGATTTATCTTGGATAATTTGCTTGAGGTTTTGGTGTGTGATTGATATTTGCTTAGTGAATCAATTGTGGTGTATTGGGTTGAGTATTTTGGTTGGTTGTCTTGAAGTTGATCCTTGTAGGTGTTGTATCCTACTTGTTGCTTCTCCCCTACAACTAGTATCAGAGCATTTGGTTAAACTGTAGATATGGAATCTGGAAATCATTCTATGGTTAAATTGACATCAACCAATTATTCTATTTGGCGTCCGATGATGGAAGATTTGCTATACTGTAAAGATTTGTTTGACCCAATTGATGTGGATAAAACCAAGAAAGATGACACGCCCACTAAACCAGAGAAGATGTCGGATAAAGAATGGGAAAAGCTAAAGAGAAAGACCTTGGGAACAATTAGACAGTGGATTGATATTAGCATATTCAATCATGTGTCCCAAGAGACTGAGCCACTTGAGTTGTGGAGAAAATTGGAGGGTCTTTATGAAAGAAAGACTGCTCATAACAAGGCCTCATTGATTAAGAGACTTGTTAATCTCAAGTTGAAGCCAGGGAAGTTAGTTTCTGAGCATCTAAGTGACTTTCAAGATATCATTAACAAGTTGACTGTGATGAAGATTGTTCTTGATGATGAGTTTCAGGCTCTATTCCTATTGAGTTCTCTGCCGGACAGTTGGAAAACCTTGGTTGTGTCCATCAGCAACTCAGCTCCAGATGGTACGCTTTCATTAGATGTCATTAAAGAGAGCATGTTTAATGAAGAGCTTAGAAGAAAGGAGATGGGTGTTGATATTTCACAGGCACTTGTGATAGAGAATAGAGGAAGAAGCAAGAGTAGATGTCCCAAGGGCGTGGCAAGTCAAAGTACAGGTCCAAGTCCAAGGATGGGAGAGAACCTACGATATGTCACTATTGCAGCAAGCCTGGCCATATTCAAAAATTTTGCTATAAGTTGAAAAGAGATCAGCAACAGAAGAAAAATGATCATCACAAAGAGGGTGAGGACAAAAAATACAGCAGCGACAGTTTCTACTTCAGATGATTCTGTTTCTTTGATTTGTACTACTGGTGATTGTTGTCATGTTGACAATTCCGATTCTGAATGGCTTGTTGATACTGGGGCTTCTTATCATTGTGTTCCTGTTAAGGAGTGCTTTATTGACTACCGAGCTGGAGATTTTGGTAGTGTGAAGATGGGAAACCAAAGTTCAGCTAGTATTGTTGGAATTGGAGATATTCGAGTACAAACTAGTGTTGGGTGCTATTTGACATTGAGAGACGTTCGCCACATTCCAGATTTACGCCTCAATTTATTGTCTGCTAATGTACTTGATCAAGAAGGTTACAAGCACACTTTTGGTGAGGGTAAATGGAAATTGTCTAAGGGTTCCTTGACTGTTGCTCGTGGAAAGCTCTGCTGCACCTTGTATAAGACACACTTGAAAGTGTGTACTAGTGAGTTGAATGCTGTTGAGGAGAAAACTTCACCTAACTTATGGCACCGAAGATTGGGGCATGTCAGTGAGAAGGGTATAAAGTTGCTGGCTGGTAAGTCTCTTATTCCTGTTGATGTTACCATCTCTCTTGACCCTTGTGATCATTGTTTAGCAGGAAAGCAACATAGAGTTTCTTTTCCGAAGAAATCCACAAGAAAGAAAGTGAAGCTAGAGTTGGTTTACTCTGATGTGTGTGGTCCCATAGAGGTGGAATCACTAGGTTGTAACAAATACTTTGTTACTTTTATTGATGATGCTACTCGGAGAACTTGGGTTTATATGATGAAGAAAAAAAGCGAGGTGTTTGGTATCTTTCAGAAGTTTCATGCCATGGTGGAAAGGGAGTCAGATTGCAAATTGAAGCGTCTCCGAACTGATAATGAAGGTGAATACACTTCAAATGAGTTTAAAGCATATTGCTCAAGATATGACATTCGGCATGAAAGAACAGAACCTGGTACC